>CM053271.1:91796378-92396378 GCA_028583415.1 Protea cynaroides
CGATGGACCAGAATTCCAATCTAAGGGTCATGAGTCAATCAAAGTCTTACCTTGGGGTGAGATTTCACATTTCTAAGGTCCTAGACCTAAATCTAGGTGGCGACTTCTAAAGATTTCTATCTTTGTCCTCACACCCCGTACCTCCCCTGATGCTCTACCCATACCAGTACCTAAGCCTCTACTGGCCAGGGCTCGCAAACTGCGCTCACAACTAACCAATCCTATATGTCATCAATGTATGCTCTATCCCAGCACAGCCGTCTACGGCATAGAGATAGAGCTAAGGCATTCCCATACCTCCCCTGATGCCCTATCCGCAACTAACCCACTAGGATAGATACATAACGCAGGTAGACCCTATCCCAACATAACTCCCTACGGCATAGAGATAGAGCTAAAGCATCGTGGACAAGCCAGCGTCGACTAGGAGACCACAGTGCCACATAACCATGGCCAGGTCAACATCAATATCGGAGACCACCGTACCATGACCTTCCCCTGATGCCCCACCCGTACCAAGCATGTTAAGACAGAATACTACAAAAAGGTGCTAGTGTGAGGAGCGATCCCAGGCCCATGCCCCACTCCACACACTAATGAAAACAATCACATGCTTAACAATCACATCCTATCAATCCATGAACAATAATAATAACTGAAAGTAAAGGATGGCATGTGAATATGCACAAACATCACATCATATATATTCAGGTGATTAACAAAGATTTACTGTCCATTAATTATTAGGTTTAGGTCGGATTCTCTTACCTGACGCTCGTTTGTTAGCTTGCCCCACGTCGCAAGATCCAAACGGGAAGTCACAAAGTCCTACAATATTATTAGGGTTTCATTGGAATATTTTTCCTAGGGTTTCATGTTGGTCGAAAACCAACAAGGTTACAAAATACCCTCACAGAGCTGACTGGTGGCATGTACCGATCACAGCTCTGTGGGGAAGACTGGCGACCGGTATGGTCAGCCGGTCCCCACAGACCAGCCTCCCGGAAGATACTGGTATAGTCGATCGGTATGTCTCCGGAAGACCATACATGGGTTTTTCGACTACCGTCGATCATCCTCCATGGATTTCCAGGGTTTCACCTATCCATTCTAAGTCTAATCTTGGAGTTAGAGTTATCCCCAACTCATTCAAGTTTCGTTTCGATGAATATCATCTCGGAACTCGAATCTAGGGTTTGACGGCAACTTAGGGTTTATAGGCCAATTTAGGGTTTTAGATCAATACCTACTTGCATGGTATTGATCCACCCACACAACTAACCTAAAGTCATAGAGTAAGAAGAATGATTAAAACACTTACCGTTGACTGGCGTAACGTGAGCGTCGTCGAACGGTAATGGCGGCACCTTCTTCTTCTTCCTAGCTCCTTCTCCTTTCCAACCTCCTTCTTTTCTCTAAGGTTTATGAGAGACAATAGAAAGGATTTGAGGAGGTTTAAGGGTGTATTTATAGGCTAGAATTAGGGTTTAGTAACCCCTCTTAAGATTAGGAAGGTCTTAGGATTCGAAATCAGGAAAGTGGGACCCTCAGAAGTCAATTTCCAGATCTCCGCACTCAGCTGCGCAAAGCTGACCGGTCGACCGGTACCAAGACCGGTACCATCGACCAGTCAACATAAAATCATGTTGATTTGATCGTCTTTGGTCCGATTTCGTACCTGTTTGTCATCTGCTCATCCCGTCTGGCCCGATGATGATCGGAAGACCTGCTACGACATAAAACCAAGGTTTAGACCAGGTTTACGGAGTGCGGGTCTTACAACTCCCCCACCCTTAAAAGAAATTTTGTCCCAAAATTTGCATGTAGGTTTCACAACTCCCCCACCCTTAAAAGAAATTTCGGCCTCAAAATTTGAACGTACCTTGATCGTCGAAAAGGTTAGGATACTCTTTCCTCATCGCGCTCTCCTCTTCCCAAGTAATTTCTTCGACATTTTGGCTTCTCCAATGCACCTTAACATAATGCATATCCTTGGTTCGAAATTGTTGTACCTTTCGGCTTGAGAGCATCACAGGCACCACTTCAAATGTTAAGTCTTCAGTCAAGTCTGGGGGGTCTGCTGTCAAGATGTGCGATGGATCTCTGACATACTTTTTCAATAATGATACATGGAACACATCGTGAACACTTGACATAGATGGTGGTAGAGCCAATTGATATGCTACATTATCCCGTCTAGCCAATATCTCGTATGGTCCCACATACCTGGGGCATAGCTTTCCCTTCTTACCAAACCGTTTCAGGCCTCGCACCAGTGATATCTTCAAGAATACTTTGTCACCCACTGCAAACTCCAGATCTCGACGTCGATTATCCACATAGTGCTTCTGTCGAACTTGAGCTGTCTTTACTCTCTCTTTGATCTGATCAATCACTCGACAAGTTTCTTCAACAAACTCCGGTCCTACAATTCTTCTTTCTCCCACCTCGTTCCATAACAGAGGTGTACGACACTTCTTCCCATAGAGTGTTTCATATGGGGCCATCTGAATTGTAGCCTGATAATTGTTGTTATACGCAAACTCGATAAGTGATAGCTTCTCATCCCAAGCTCCCTTGAAGTCCAATGCACAAGCTCAGAGCATATCTTCTAAAATTTGAATAGTTCGCTCTGACTGTCCGTCCGTCTGAGGGTGAAAAGCTGTACTGAACTTCAACTTTGTTCCCATAGCTTTCTGTAATCCTTCCCAGAACTTCGATGTAAAACGGGGATCTCTGTCAGATACTATACTCTCTAGGACGCCATGAAGTTTGACTATATTATCAACATACAACTTGGCCAGCTTCTCCATGGTATACTGAGGCCTGACCGCAATGAATCGAGCTGTCTTGGTGAGTCGGTCGACTATAACCCAAACGGCATCCACTGACCTTGGTGTCAAAGGTAGGCCAGTGACGAAATCCATGGTGATACAATCCCACTTCCATGCAGGTTTCGATAATGGCTGTAGTAAACCTGTGGGTCTCTGCCTTTCTGCTTTAACTTGTTGACAATTTAGACATTGGAACACGAAACGAGCTATATCTGCTTTCATTTCCCTCCACCAATATAGTTTTCTTAAATCATGATACATTTTGGTACTTCCTGGATGTACCGAATATGGAGTGTAATGAGCTTCAGTCATAACTCGATCTCTGATATTGCAGTCTTTACTCTCAGGTATACATAACCGTCCACGATACCTGAGTACATTGTCTGAATCCAAGGCAAAGTCAGGATTGCACGTACCCTTCTCTAGGTCTTCTTGTACTGTCTTGAGATGTGGATCTTGTAGGATTGCTATCTTGACTTCATCAACTAGATCCGGTGAGATCTTTAAAGCAGCGAACATCATGGTGAACTTATGAATTAAGCCTTGCTCGACTGGATCTTCTGCAGTCTCTATTATATACTCTTCATCGTCTTCAATTGAACTTGAGGCTGCGGCACATAATGCAGCATTTGTACTTGGTCCTGCCTCAGGTTTCGATGCCCACTTTCTGCTTAAGGCGTCAGCCACAACATTTGCTTTACCCGGATGATACTAGATGTCACAATCATAGTCTTTTAACAATTCCAGCCATCTCCTCTGTCTCATATTCAGATCCTTCTGAGTGAAAAGATAAGTTAAGCTCTTGTGATCTGACTTAATCTGAAACTTCTCACCGTACAAGTAGTGTCTCCAAGTCTTGATGGCATGTATAACTGTTGCTAGCTCCAAATCATGCGTAGGATAGTTCTTCTCATGCTCCTTTAACTGTCTTGATGCGTAGGCAATCACCTGTTCTCCTTGCATCAATACGCACCCGATACCCAACCCTGAAGCATCCGTATATAAAGTAAACGGTACGCTGGGTTCTGGGATGGTCAAGATAGGTGCAGAGACTAGTCTTGACTTCAAAGTCTGAAAGCACTTCTCGCACTCATCTGTCTACACGAATTTCTCTCCCTTCTTGGTCAATCTGGTGAGCAGAACAGCGATCCTGGAGTAGTCTTCCACGAACCTTCTATAATAACCAGCCAACCCAAGGAAACTACGAATCTCCGCAACAGATTTTGATGCTTCCCATCCTACTATAGCAGCTATCTTACTTTGATCAACCTTGATACCTTCTTCAGATACTACATGGCCCAAGAAAGCCACTTCCTTCAGCCAAAACTCGCACTTCTTGAACTTGGCATAAAGCTTCTCCTGCCTCAGCCGTTGTAGGGCTGCCCTCAAATGTGTTGTATGAGCCTCCATGTCCTTTGAGTAGAGCAATATGTCATCGATGAATACGATGACCGAAGTGTCCAACATATCATGAAACACTCGGTTCATCAGTTCCATGAACGACGTTGGAGCATTGGTCAACCCGAAAGACATAACTAGAAACTCATAATGCCCATACCTCGTCCTGAAAGCAGTCTTTGGAATATCTCCGGCCTTGATCTTCAGTTGGTGATACCCTGATCGGAGATCAATCTTCAAGAAAACCTTTGCACCCTGTAACTGATCGAACAGATCATCGATTCTAGGCTGAGGATACCGATTCTTGATCGTTAACTTGTTCAATTCACGGTAGTCAATGTATAGCCTTACACTTCCATCCTTCTTCTTGACAAATAATATCGGTGCTCCCCAAGGTGATATGCTAGGTCGTATTAAGCCCTTATCCAACAATTCTTGTAACTGGGTCTTCAACTCCTTTAACTCGGTAGGGGCCATTCTATATGGTGCTTTAGACACCGGCGCCGAACCTGGCATAAGGTCTATCACGAACTCTGTAGCCCTGTCAGATGGTAAACCTGGGAGATCCTCTGGAAATACATCTGGGAACTCCCGCACCACGTCTATATCCTCCATCTTTTGGGACTCCGCCGTGATATCAACTATTGATACTAGGTACCCCACTCCCCCTTTTTCTAAGCATCTCTTAGCTTTTAGGGCGGAGAGAATCAGCTTCCGCTTCCTAGATAGCTTGATCCCAGTGAAGCTATACTCTTTTCCCTTTTTGTCTGTAAGCACAAGCTTCCTTTCACCACATAATAGGATAGCTAAATGATGGCCTAGCCAATCCATTCCCAAGATGACATCAAAGTCTTCCATCTCGAGTAGTACCAGACTCGCTTCTAAGTCTCGCCCTCAATACATACAGTACATGGTCCATAATATTCAGTCAAAGCCACTTCGACTCCTAGTGGAGAGTGAACTATCAAGCTTGGGTTCAAGTGCTTGATTGGTAACTCCATTCGCTTTCTAAAGGAAATAGAAACAAAGGAGTGCGTGGCCCCAGAGTCAAATAGTACTCTGGCAGGTATACCAGCTACATTTACAATTCCTGAAAATTTTTATTATCCCTTAGTTCTACATGCTCACACACACAATGAAAATAGTAAGCTAAATCGTAAGGGATAGAGTTGTACCAGTGACCACATCAGGTGATGCGGCTGCATCTTCAGTGGTGACCGCATATACTTTTCCTTGTTGGGGAGGTTGCTTTCTAGGTAGAGTACAGGTCCTTGCAATATGACCCACTTGCTGACAGTTGAAACATTTGATATTAGGGTTGAATCCAGCATTCTGTGGCACAGGTGGTGCCGTAATGTTTCTAGCAGGTACTGTAGCAGTCTGAGCCCTGTATGGGTGGAAGGGTCTATTGTTACCGCCACCTGAACTCTCAATAGCGGGTCTCTTCACTCCCCTGTTCTGAGCGAAGAAGCTGTCCCGCTGACTGGACTCTATCACCCTCGCAACCTGCACAGCCTCATTATAGATTTTCTTGTCTAGGCCCAATATGTGCTCTCTGATGCTTCCACGTAGTCCCATAGTGAACCTACGTGTCTTGGTCTCTTTTTCTTGCATACTTGCCAGTGCGAAGAAAAATAACTCCTCGTACCTCTGCTGATAAGCATCCACAGTCGACTGAGACTACTGTAGATTAAGGAACTCCTTCTTCATCTGATCTCTGAAGCTCTTCGGAAAATACTTATCGAAGAAGGCAACCTTGAACACTTCCCAATCCACTTGTGTATGCTTCGTCTCCAGATATGCCCGTGTAGAATTCCACCAAGCATTTGCGTCTTCTTTCAGCATATGAGTGGCAAATAAGACCTTTTCCTCCTCTGTACAGGTCATCAGTCGGAAGTTTTTCTCCATCTCTGCAACCCACTGTGCTGGCCACAATGGTTTTCCTGTCTTACCGGTGAATGATGAAGGCTTCAACTTCAGGAACCTATCCACCGCTCTGCTCAGATCATGTTGTCCCTGAGTGTTCATTCCGTACCATGGTGGTGGATACGGATAGGCTCCCGGGTACGCAGAAGGTGACGGAAACTGGTGCGGTGGTGGTACATTCTGTGCTTGGCCCATCGGCCTTGGGCTACCCTGCATCGACTGTGAAGTATTTTTCTCTCCAGACTCAGGCGTACCTTCAGTGGGGACAAGACCCGGTGGCCTGAGCATCTTCAGTAGCTCGCTAAGAAACTCTTTCTGCTGAGCTTGCATTTGATAGACCAAGTTTGTAACAATGGTCTCCGAATTCCTGTGAGGTGGGCCAGGTAAATTTGTCGGTACCTCTGGAACCTGTTCTTCCTCAACTTCCGGGCTTGGTTAACATGGCCTTGTTCAACCTGTTCTTCTTCCTCGAGGCGCATCCTAGCCTGGTGACGCTTCCGACCCCTACGACCGTTTCCGCCCACCATCTCAGACTATTCTGTTTGAATTTCAGAAGAAGACATAACACATGAGAATGAAGCAATAGTGGTGTTAGTCTTGAACAATATAAGGCGAAACAGTCACTAAAAGGAGTATTTAAATTTACTAAAATTTTAAAAAATTTCGAGATTTTTCTGACCATTCTGGTGCTGACCGGTCGATCATACCGGTCGACACTCTATAGACAGAGCTGCGACCGGTATAGTCGACCGGTCAAAATAGAATTTCTGACCGAGACATAGCGGTCGCAGCCCCTTTGGGGTACCGGTCGACCAGTATGTCGACCGGTATGCCCAGAAAGGGCTTTAAAATCGCGAAAAGTGAGATTTTTCTCACTTTTCTTTCTCTTTTCTCTTCGGTGGCGATTCCTCTCTGCCATTCCGAGTTTCTACAGTCCGACCGGTGACCTTAGAAGCCGATTCCCTCCGCTTAAAGCTTAGTACATCGTCTCCAGGTAGGTCTCTTCCTTCTCTTTCAAGTTTTTAGGTATTTTCCATATCGTCTATACCTAGAATTCTAGGTTTTTCATTGATTGAGATATTCTAACCGTAGGAACTCTTTTCCTTCGGCTTAGAAAGGGTTTAGGGACCCCTAAGAGCAAAAGCCCTCAACCTATTTGGACTTCCATCGAAAGGTTTGATAAAAAATCGAATTTTTCCACTTTTTTACCTAGGTTTTCTTAAAATTTCAAAATTTCTTAATTTTTCTCAATTTCTTGAAATTTCTTGTTGTAATTGCTTGTAATTGATTTGTTGAAGAGTGTGGGGGTTACGTAAGTCCTCCTTCCCATGTTTTTGGTGAGTTTGAGGCTTTTTCCCAACTTACTGTTGTTATGCTGCCGAAATTTCGAAAATTTTCTAACATTTTCTTCTTGTTCCCCTTTGTTTTGTAGTTAAAAATGGCTCCACGACGTGCTCTGGGCAAACGTCCTCATGGCTCGAGCTCACGTGGTTTGATAACAAGAACATAGAATCTGGGCGCCGGGTTAACCTAGATCAGCTGGAGAGGTTTGATGTGCGAGCCGCTTTCGACGCGCTTGGGTGGGTACCGGTAATATCCTACACTGATACCACCCATCCCAACCTGATTAAGCATTTCTATGCTAACCTGGAGCTGCATGGGGATGTTGACGATCCCAACCAGGGTAGGGACTTGCGCATCACTAGCTATGTCAGGGGTGTACCTATCTCATTCAACACCCACCAGTTGGCCGACCTTCTAGGGGTTCCTAATGATGGAGACCTAGTGTATTGCCCTCCCAAAGCGAAGGGCTATCTGACTGAGGATCTGCGCCGAGAGATAGCAGACCATATACTAAACCCTGGAGCTCCTATGAAGGCGGCTAGCTTGAGACCTGCACCTCGGGTATATAGTCACATCATTCGGCACAACATCGTGCCCCAGAGCGACCATTACAGTGAGTTATCCCAGCTCACTCAGTACATCACTTACTGCGTCTGCACCGGGGAGCGGGTCTCTCTCCCTTACCTCGTCATCAGGACCATGCATCAGGCGACCCTGGCCGATCAGGCTAGTAACCTTCCCTACGGTCGTCCCATTACCTTCCTGCTACGTCGCCTGGGTGTGAGCATGAGAGGCGAGGTGACAATTGAGGATACTATGACCTCCGACATTGACTGGGAGGCTATTCAGAGGATGCAGATGGTCGATCTGCCCATTAGCGATGACGAGTTGGAGGCTCGCCTTCGTCCACTCGGGAGGGTAGCAGCCGCCGCAACAGCAGCAACAACAGCTAATGTGGCCTATGGGGCAGAGGCTGGGGGTGATGATGACGATATGGCTGGGGAAGCACCAGTGCCGGTTCCACAGCCTACACCTGCAGCACCACCGTCTACCTCTACAGCTGGACCATCTCAGCCTTTACCCGACACCATGATGGGTATGATTATGGAGATCAGGGACACACCCCAATTCTGATCCAACCAGAATGGTGTGAGTGAACCGCCATTGAACCAACGGTTCACACCAGGATCTCGAATAGACCATGTCCACTCATACAAACCATTACACATAACCACAATCAAAATATAAATAATACAGCGGAAGTCTTTAAAATATAATGAACTGAGTATCTATTGATAAATTAAATAGATATCCAATTATTCAAACCCAAATATAAAATAAATATCTTTTACATCTCTCTAATACCAAACGAAAATAACTGAAACGAATAACAAAATCCGATCACAGGAACACGCAGAAAGGGCACTCGCATGAAGCGTCATGCTCGTCCTCTCCTGCCTGTACGCCCAGAGCAGCAACATCATTATACACCGGAGCGTTCATAAAGTCGTCCACTGTGTAACCTGCATCAACATCTAAAATAATGTACGTACAAAGGGTAAGCTCAAAACTTAGCTCAGTAAGACAATCAGACAGTTTCACAATATTATGCATGAGTAACAATCATTTTATGTTGTGGTCTGGTTTTAAATTTGCAATGTGCTATAGAAAGGTTTGGTGGCCCCCGCACCTCTATACACGAGTGTGTGGCACCTCATTGATCACACCCCCATTGGCCCACATGCACCCATCATGGAATAGAGATAGAGCTAAGATACCCCCGTACCTCCCATGATGCTCTACCCATACCAGTACCTAAGCCCCTACTGGCCAGGGCTCGCAAACTGGGCTCGCAACTAACCAATCGTATATGTCATCAATGTATGCTCTATCCCAGCACAGCCGTCTACGGCATAGAGATAGAGCTAAGGCATTCCCACACCTCCCCTGATGCCCTATCCGCAACTAACCCACTAGGATAGATACATAACGCAGGTAGACCCTATCCCAACATAACTCCCTACGGCATAGAGATAGAGCTAAAGCATCATGGACAAGCCAGCGTCGACTCGGAGACCACAGTGCCACATAACCATGGCCAGGCCAACATCAATATCGGAGACCACCGTACCACAACCTTCCCCTGATGCCCCACCCGTACCAAGCATGTTAAGACAGAATACTACAAAAAGGTGCTAATGTGAGGAGCGATCCCAGGCCCATGCCCCACTCCACACACTAACGAAAACAATGACATGCTTAACAATCACATCCTATCAATGCATGAACAATAATAATAACTGAAAGTAAAGGATGGCATGTGAATATGCACAAACATCACATCATATATATTCAGGTGATTAACAAAGATTTACTGTCCATTAATTATTAGGTTTAGGTCGGATTCCCTTACCTGACGCTCGTTTGTTAGCTTGCCCCACGTCGCAAGATCCAAACGGGAAGTCACAAAGTCCTACAATATTATTAGGGTTTCATTAGAATATTTTTCTTAGGGTTTCATGTTGGTCGGAAACCAACAAGGTTACAAAATACCCTCACAGAGCTGACCGGTGGCATGTACCGGTCGCAGCTCTGTGGGGAAGACTGGCGACCTGTATGGTCAGCCGGTCCCCACAGACCAGCCTCCCGGAAGATACCGGTGGCAACATACCGGCCGCACTGTGTGCAACCGGTATAGTCGACCGGTATGTCTCTGGAAGACCATACATGGGTTTTTCGACTGTCGTCGATCATCCTCCATGGATTTTCAGGGTTTCACCTATCCATTCTAAGTCTAATCTTGGAGTTAGAGTTATCCCCAACTCATTCAAGTTTCGTTTCGATGAATATCATTTCGGAACTCGAATCTAGGGTTTGACGGCAACTTAGGGTTTATTGGCCAATTTAGGGTTTTAGATCAATACATACTTGCATGGTATTGATCCACCCACACAACTAACCTAAAGTCATAGAGTAAGAAGAATGATTAAAACACTTACCGTTGACTGGTGTAACGTGAGCGCCGTCGAACGGTAATGGCGGCACCTTCTTCTTCTTCCTAGCTCCTTCTTCTTTCCAACCTCCTTCTTTTCTCTAAGGTTTATGAAAGACAATGGAAAGGATTTGAGGAGATTTAAGGGTGTATTTATAGGCTAGAATTAGTGTTTAGTAACCCTCTTAAGATTAGGAAGGTCATAGGATTCGAAATCAGGAAAGTGGGACCCTCAGAAGTCAATTTCTGGATCTCCGCACTCAGTTGCGCAGAGCTAACCGGTCGACCAGTACCAAGACCGGTACCATCGACCGGTCAACATAAAATCATGTTGATTTGATCGTCTTTGGTCCGATTTCGTACCTGTTTGTCATCCGCTCGTCCCGTCTGGCCCGGTGATGATCGGAAGACCTGCTACGACATAAAACCAAGGTTTAGACTGGGTTTATGGAGTACGGGTCTTACAATATCCCCTTCATTGACCGATGCTAATATTACTTCCAATCTCCCTAATCCCTTGATTTCTACTAATGCTTTTATTGAAGAAGTTGTAGATTTACCTACCATTGTAGATTTACCACAAGACCTCAGTCCACAAGCCCAAGATTCACTAGCACCTCCTCCGGTTGCTTCTCAACGCACTCACCATATGCAGTTGCGTCCCAATCCCAAACCTTCATCGAAGTACCCTATTCCTTCAGCTCATATGACCACCTGCAACAGTGAAGTGGAGCCAAACAATTTTACAGAGAGTCAAACACATCCTCAATGGAGAGCTGCTATGATGACCGAATTCAATGCTTTGCTTAAGAATGGAACTTGGAGCTTAGTTCCTCCTTCCCCTTCCTTTAATGTGGTCAGTTCAAAATGGGTATTTCGCATTAAAAGGAAGTCCGATGGTAGCATTGAACGCTACAAAGCAAAACTCATTGCCAAAGGATACAATCAACAAGAGGGCCTAGACTATGGAGAAACATTCAGCCTAGTGGTTAAACCAACTACAGTACGCACTGTTTTGACTATTGCAACTACCCATCGTTAGTGCATTCGCCAGCTTGACGTGAGCAATGCTTTTCTCCATGGCACGCTAACAGAAGAGGTTTATATGTCACAGCCAATAGGCTTCATTGACGAATCCCGACCTCATCACATTTGCAAGCTTCACAAGTCTTTGTATGGTTTAAAACAGGCCCCTCGTGCATGGTTTCATCGGTTGAGCACATTCTTGATTTTCATCAGTTTTGAGGGCTCCAAAACCGACACCTCTCTCTTCATCTTTAATGATGGCAGTCGATGTATGTATATCTTGATCTATGTTGATGATATTGTCTTAACAGGATCTGACTCAACCTTCATCACATCGGTAATAGCCTCTCTCAGCAAAGAATTTGCAGTTCAGGATTTGGGCTCCCTCCATTACTTCCTCAGCATTGAAGTAATTCCAACTCACAATGGTATTATACTTTCACAACAGAAGTACATTTTGGATCTACTTCGAAAAACTACAATGGCAGAGGCGAAGCCTGTTACTACACCCATGGCCACCACTACTCGGCTCTCTATACATAGTGGCACTCCTTTGGCTGATGCTACAGTCTATAGGAGTACAGTTGGTGCATTGCAATATGCCACATTGACTCGACCTGATATCTCTTATTCGGTCAATAAAGTTTGTCAATTTCTGAAGGCTCCAACCGATGAACATTGGCAAGCTGTCAAATGCATACTGCGTTATCTCAAGCACACCTACACTTATGGCCTGTCTATATCAAGGGGACCTTGCAATCAACTCTTTGCGTACAATGATGCTGATTGGGCCGGCTGTGTAGACGATCGTCGTTCAACCGATGGTTTTGCAGTATTTTTTGTTCCTAATGTAATCTCTTGGTCAGCTAAGAAACAACACACCATTGCCAGATCATCTACCGAGGCAGAATATCGCTCCCTAGCAGATACCACTGCCGAATTATAGTGGCTCCACTCTCTCTTACATGAACTTGGTGTTAAGCTTCCTTAGTCTCTAATTTTATTGTGTGACAATCTCGGTATAACATACCTTACTGCTAATCCAATTTTTCATGCACGGACAAAGCATATTGAGATTGACTACCACTATGTTCGACATTTAGTTGCTCAACGTCATCTCGATGTTCGCTTCATCTCAACTCATGACCAATTGGCTGACATTTTCACCAAACCACTGTCCTCCATTCGGTTCAATCATCTCCGGTACAAGTTGAAGATCGATCAACCACCCTCTCCAACTTGAGGGGGGATGTTAAGGAGAGAATCTCTCACTGGTTACAAAGATTCAAATTCAAATTATGAATTAGAAAATTAAAGAGAGAATCTCTCACCGGTTATAAAGATTCAATTTCAATTTTTGAATTACAAAATTAAAGAGAGAATCTCTCAATGGTTACAAATATTCAAATTCAAAATTTATAACTTACAAAAACAATAACTGAATTTGATATCCAGCTCTTAATTCCTTTCATCGGTTACAAAGATTCAAATTTCAAAATTTGTAATTCAAATACACAACGTAAACAACTCCAGCATATTATAAATATACTTGTACCCAATGTATTTGGGCAAGACTTTGAATCAATTCAAAATTTCAGATTTTACAATTCCCATTAAGAAGTTCTGTAACTAAAACATGCCCCGGAATATCTGATGGAAACAAATGATAGGGACTTCTGGTTGAAGAATCTCACGTGGAATCATCTGCTTGAGACTGATTATCTAAAGCCATTCCAAAAATATAAAATGAAAAAACCAATGGAGAAAGAATTGATAAACCAAAAATTACAAAGAACAATGATCGAAAATAGAATAATTTGAAAAAGAACTAATTCACCAGAAAAAAATGGAGCAAATATGCGATCCAAGTTACAAATACTAACAGGTGAACTTTCAATTGATGAGAAAAATGACCTAGACGATGCGCAGATCGCAGATTCAAACAAGACGAAAACAGATCACAAGACGAACAAAATTGCAACTGACCTGAATAAGCCAACTCTGTATGTCGAACAACAACAGAGTTAAGAAAGACGGAAAATCTCTAAAATGTCAGATCCAAGGAAGATGATGACCTCTGTAATATCAAGAGGGACGAACAAAAACTCAAGAACTGAAATGCGGAAACGAAGTAGGAAAACACCAAGAAATCGTAGGGTAAGGATCGGTACACTTTGATACAATGATAAAATGGTATTTAGACTCTAAACTAAAACTTTATGTGTTTACAAAATACAGAGTTCCTTTTTATATGTAACTAAAACTAAAACTAAACTAAAAGTTGGATTGTATAAAGAAAGGTATCTATCTAGAACTATCTATAAAAGCAAACACGGTAATCTAGTTGGTAGACTACCAGCTGGTATATGACATGTAATACTGAAGAGCTATACCTAAGGCAGTGAAATCGACTCCAAGATCTGTCTCTTGATTCAGGTTCTTTATTTTCTTGTAATTTTTTCAATTTCTTTCTTGCCATAACTTTGTAATGGAAGAAGACAATGATCCTCCTATTTCTTCACCTCTTCATTCCCCTCTTTACCTCTATCTTTTAAATAATTCTGGTCATGTATTGGTGACCCAACTTCTTAACGGGAACAATTACGCTCCATGGCATTGAGCCATGCGTATTGCCTTAAGCGTAAAAATAAGTTCGGCTTTGTTGATGGTACATTTCCCAAACTAGAAAGTCCTTCCTTTGAGATTCAGGTGTGGGAACAATTGGATCTCATGGTCACATCTTGGTCATATATACAACAATATGGTTAAAGAACATCATATATAGTAGCATCTTGTACGTGGATTCAGCTCGAGAGCTCTGGGTCGATCTTGAGGAGCGATTTTACCAAGGCAACGGCCCCTGAATGCACGAATTGAAAAGAAATTTGTCTTTGTTGCAATAAGATCGGCCATCAGTGTCCGGTTATTTCTCGGCCATGAAGGTATGTGGGATGAGTTGGGAACTTATCAGAAGGTCCTACCCCATATGCCTTAAACACCTACTCTTTCCCCTTCTTTCTCTCTCTTTTGCTTTCTCAGACCCCTCTCTTTTTCCCTGCAAGTCTTCTCTTTTGCTTTCTCAGACCCCTCTCTTTTCCATTGCAATTCTACGATTGCATAGCATCAAAGAGGAAGAAATCAAGTGAGGGCAAAAGGAAGAGAGATTAAGAGAATTATGTAAGGTTGTGATGGCAGGGGAAAGAAGCGGAGAGCCAAGGGTAAAATTGTTAAAATATAAGTAGGAGCATGGTTTTAGTTCATGATATAGAAAGAGGGTATCTATTACCTGAAAACCAATACAGGACTGGTATCAGATTAGTAAATAAATGACTGAGTGAAATATTGATGAAAAAAAATTAAAAGGTATTAAAAATTAAAGCATCGAATATGGTATAGATATGGCCAAGTCCGATATGGATCAGCCGTTACAGTGACATGTCATATTTGACTTGAATACCTAAAACTATGAATAAGTGGGTGCTGACTGCATTGTTTGGATAGTTTTGTACTCAATTTATGTAGTTTGGTGAAAAAAATTTTGGATGAGTATTTTGTAAAACTACTTTTTTTTTTTTTTGGATAGAAAAGAGACTGGTTGCATAAAAGTTATAAGGGAGACAACAGCATCATGAGCCCATGAAAAATGATGAAGATTGAAAATGGACCCAGACCCAACCCCTGGGGCCTCCTTGTATTTTGTAAAACCCAAACCCCTGCAAGTGGTCCAATAAGCTACCAAGGCATGAAAACTTTAACTTTTCATTTCTCGTTTGAAGAGAGATAGACGTGAGAGTTGAGACCACTATTAGTTAAAACGCGTTTAAAACGGTCGTACCGTACTCGGCCGTTTAAAACGCGTTTTCCCGTATTGATCTGGGAAATACGGCAAAAAAATGGCATACGGGAACCCCTGCCGTTTTAAACGTGTTTTAAACGCGTTTTAAACACGTATCCATTTTTTATGATAAAAACGGTTGAAACAAAAAAAATAAAATTACACTTTTATCCTCTAACGTTTAAAAGTTAAAACTTGCTTTTAAACTTTTGATTCTGAGTCTTCTGACTTCTGAGTCTTTCTGAGTCTCTGACCATCGTTTTATAGAGTATTAGAGTTTGACTTTTTTACTTTTTGTTTTTTAACTCTAAATGCAACACATTTATCGATAAAAGTTTTAACTTTTAACCATCAATCAGATTTAGACTTTTTACTTTTTGTTTTTTTATCTTGAAATCCCCAATTTCCAACGATTTAATCCTAAAGTAAAGTAAAAAAATAAAATCTTCACTCTGTTCTTCATCTTCTTCTCAAACGTTCCACCGCTCACCTTCCTCTCTACTTCTCTGCAACTACTCCCAAGTCCCAACGGTTCTCTTTCCTTTATATTTCTCTGCAACCACTCCACGGCGGTAAACGAGAAGCATCTATCTCAAGTCCTCAACTTCTTCAGCTTCGTGACTCCATCTGAAGATTCCTTGATCTTAACTGTAAAGTGAGTGACTGTTGCAATAATCGTTATATTTTTTCTATTTGGTTGCCTTGGAATGGTTTAGAGTTAGGGCTCAAATCATTTTCGTGTTTTTTGTAATTTATTTTCTATTTTCTGTATGGATTTGAACTTTAACTTAGGAAATTTAGGTTTTCCTCCTTCACGAATGAGAACGGTAGTGTGTACTGTCACTGTGTACTGTATAGTGTGGCTATGATCTGTTCAATCCTCCTTCATGACATTGGCTCTTAAACGTTTCTTGTAGAAAAATGATTGAACAGGTCATGGGCTTCATGGAATCGGCTCTTAAACTGATTCTCAAATCTGAATCAGTTTATGCATAGTAGGTAGAAGGGTTCCTTTTTATAGTGAAAAATGTAGATAAATAATTGTTTGTTATGTCTTCAATTCCAAATGGGATTCCACTGTTGTAAATAAAATGATTATTAGTTGTTTTAATGTATTTAATTTCAAATGGGATTTCACTGTTGTAGGTAAATAATTGTTTTTCTATTTGTTTGTCTTTTATATGCTGATGGGATTTGGTGGTGTATCAATTTTTTTATAAGTTTGTAGTGATGTGTTTATTTTATTATTTCTAAAATTGGAATGCCTATGTGATTATCTTCTGTAGGTATCTGAGAAAAATGGTGAGAAAAAAAGATAAGTATTGGGAACACGTAGAGATGGTTAGTTTGAACCATTTTAAATGTAAATGTTGTGATCTCAATTACTCTGGGAGTGTTACACGCATAAAAGCTCATTTAGCTTGCAAGTCTGGGCATGATGTTCAAATTTGTTCTAAAGTCCCTGGACACATCCAAGCCGATGCCGTTGTAGAATTGAATTCAACTCTTAGTAGTAAGAAGAGAAGGAATGAGTCTATGGAAAGTAGAGTTGGTTCCACCAGTAATCAAATACATGGTGGAAGTGGAGTAAATCCTCAATCCACTATGGTAGATTTGATTTCTAAAAGAGACAAAAAATCATTGGATAGTAAAGTGACAGATTTTTTTGTGAAGAATAACATTTCCTTTAATGTTATTCAAACAGAATCTTTCATTGAGATGATTAAGGGTGCATGTCAATATGGGCCTAGTTATAAGGTACCTAGTTATTCAACTCTTCGCACCCGTTTGATTTCTGAAGAAAAAGCACATATTATGGAGTATGTCAGCAGTATAAAATCGACATGGAGAATTACTGGTTGCACGATTATGTCTGACTCTTGGACTGATTTAAAAAAGAGGTCTTGGGTCAATGATTGCTTATTCACCAGGGGGTGCTGTGAATTTAAAGTGTGTTGAATGTGGTACCAATAGAGTAACTGCAACATTTCTTTTTGATATTATTTCTGATGTCATTGAAGCAATTGGACCAAAAAATGTTGTGCAATTCAATTCTGATAATGGTGCCAATTATATTTCTTGTGGTGATATGTTGATCGGCAAATGACGTCATATGTATAGAACAAATTGTGCTGCACATGGGATTAATCTACTTTTAAAGGATATTCACAAGCATGTTAGATGGGTGAGGGATATTATTGATGATGGAAAGCATGTAGTGGATTATATGCATAGACATTCAACTATTTTAGCATTGATGAGAGAATTTACAAATGGAAAAGAGCCTAAGCAGCCATGCAAGACAAGATTTGGTACTAATTTCTTGATGCTTCAGTCTTTTAATGCAGTTGAGAATGAGTTGAGACTTCTAGTTGCATCATCTGAATGGAGATCATTTCAATTTAATAGGGCTGAAATGGCTATAAAAACTGTTAGAATCATCCAATCTGAAACTTTTTGGGAGGGAGCAAGGAAAGTTGTTAATTTTATGGTGCCACTGATTAGGATTCTTTGCCTTGTGGATTCAGAAGGTTCCACTGCTGGTTATTTATTTGAAGCAACAGAAAGATCCAAGGAATCGTTGCGAAAATTTGTGGAGAAGGATAGGATGAAATATTTAACCATAATGGATTTGTTTAAAAGTAGGGTGGAGAAGAACATTATCCATCATGTTCATGTGATAGCTGCAATTCTCAATCCTTGTTCTATGTATGAAGATCGGCTTAATATTGATTCTTCTACGTTTGTGAATGCACAAGATGTTATTTTGGACAGCATGGTTCCTTTTGAAGACCGTCATTAATTCATGCAAGAAATTGTTGATTATTGCATGAAGAGCTCAAGGTTGTTCAGTGTGACAGGAAAATCAATGATGATTACTAACCATCCAAGTATGTTAGTTAATCTAATTTTTTTATTATAATTTAATATGGTATTCTTATATTTGTTTACTTTGATGATTTGTAGGGATTTGGTGGCAATTTCTTGGTAGTGAATTTTCTGTGCTTCAAAAGGTTGTTTGTAAAATTTTGAGCCAACCGTGTAGTAGCTCTCCTTGTGAGCGAAATTGGAGTGCATGGGATGCAGCACAAACAAAGAAGAGAAATAAATTGTCCCCAGAAATGTTAGAGGATTTGGTGTATATCAGAATGAACTCTATGATGAAGGAGAAGTATGAAAGTCGATCACTTCAAGATGCAAGGCCAATTGATTTAGAAAAACTTGGGGATTTGCCAGAGGAAGACAATGAATTGGAGATGGAACGACTTGAACAAACATATATTGAACCTGATCCACATTCACCTAACATTGGATGATCTACTTCTGATGGTTTCATTCAAAATTGAAATTTAGAACTTAGAAACTTTTTTTTGTGACTAGATTTTGACACATTTGTTTTATTGATGATGTTAGATGATATGTATGGAATTTAAACTTTGGACATATATGTTGTTATGGTGTTTGAATTTGAAAATTAAAATTTGATGATGTTAGATGCTATTGGATGATGTATTTTGGAATTTATAATAGGTTTTGAAATTAATATATAGATTGTTTAATATAAATATTATATGCAATTTTATTTGATATTTGCAATTAGGTAATAATTCATTAATTTATGAGAATATATTGTCGTTTTTTTTTGTCATACCGTATTAATTTTGATCCGTTTAAAACCCATACCATCCGTTTTTGTTTTTTTGCCGTTCTCAAAATGTTTGACCATTTTTTTGATCGTTCAAATTTTTTTTTTCTTGCCGTTTAAAACTCGTACCGTTCCGTTTTATTTTTTTTGCTGTTCCTGTTTTAACTAACTATGGTTGAGACTACAAAGTCCCCTATCCGAGAGAGAGAGAAAAATGGCAGAAGCGGGTCCGAAGGTCTTATGGAACGAAGGCCAAAGGAGGTTCGAAACAGAGGACAAGGAAGCTTACCTACAGTACGAGTTGAGGAGTGGCGGGAAAGTGATGGACATCCGTCACACCTTCGTTCCATCCAGCAAGAGAGGCCAAAGCCTTGCTTCACGTCTCTGCGTCGCAGCCCTCAATCACGCAAAAGCCCACTCCATGTCTGTAATCCCAACCTGCTCTTACGTTTCTGTAAGTTCCTCCACCGACCCTTTTCTTTGTTTTGTTTCTTTGTGCTAAATGACTAGTCATGGGTCAGTAATTTTAAAATTTGAATGCTATATCTTAGGATTTGGATTTCAAAGCTAAGCTTCATCTCTCTCTACCGATTTTTCTCGGGTTTCCGAGGAAAATATGGGTGAACATAGATGGTCTCTTCTTAAGATCGGATTTTTTTTTTCCCGTACTGGATGAATATGTTCATAATTTCATCCTCCGCTTGTTTCAAACTTCTATGTAAGATCCGATGCAACAGATGTTTCAATTATCAATTAGGATTTCTAGTTATAATCTAGAGCTCCTGGGGGTTTTCTAGTGAAATTGTAGATAATCTTCAAATTGAGGTCTTTTGTGGACAACGATGTTTTCCATAAGGCTGTTTCGAACTTCTACGTAAGATCCGATGCAACTGTTCTTTAAATTAGGATTTCTAGTTACAATCTAGAGCTCTGCCTGAGGGTTTTCTAGTGAAGTTGTAGATAATCTTCAAATTGAGGTCTTTTGTGGACATCGTTGCCTTCACTGAGGCCTTTTTGTGGATATTAGTACCCCCCGAATTTAAGTGCAGATGTTTGTAAATCCCTGCTTTGTCTAATAGTCATCTTGCACTTGTATATACTATATTGTTGATTATAGATTTATCTTTTACCCCTTGGTTTTCAATATTTTATGACTGAGTTGTTGATTTCTAGCAAGTCTCATTTCTGTCGAACTTAATCTGAATTTAGGAGTTTCAACAATTTGTTATTAGAGAAGAAGTGGTTCTCATAGATATCAGTAGTTGATGGATATTTCTCTAGTACCAACATGAAATTTTCATTTGTATAGTCTCCTAATGGAATTTTTTTAGGTTTCTAATGGTCAGATTGATCAATGGTATTAAAAAACCTTATACTGAAGTAGATGTATGATCTCTTATTTATTTATTACTGAAAAAGGAGGGCAAAATCCTTGATTCAGGGAAGAAAAAGAAAATCTTGATAAAATAAATTTGAGTTTAATGTCTAAAGAAGTATGGGCAGCATCTTTTACTAATTGTTCTTTAGCAGACAATGCTTTTGCTAAATGGAGGCTGCATGATCAAAATATTTTGGTTTCCACAGAAAGGCTGAAATTTATTTCTTGAATATTTTGGTCAAACTTGACTGATGTCATTAGAGATGTAAAAAAATAGTCGAAGATCCGTATTTGATTCACATTCACATCCGTTAGGGGAATTTGGATTTGGATGCGAATTTGGATATCACCAAACTAAAATTCGATCTGTTTGGTATCCATGTACGCTTGAATTCTCGCAGCTATATTACTAGTCTACTATATGAGTTTTCGTGGTTTACAAAATTACAAGTTTACTTTTCTCTATTTCGATGCTTCTAAACTCTAGTTCTTAGTGTTTGTCTTAATGAACAAAAAAATAGTTCTTAGGGTTCCATCTGCAAGACTGCAACTGCAAGGCTTGGGCTCTTGGGTCTTTTCATCTCTTGGACAAAAGCGTGTTGCAAGTACTTAGGAAAAAAAAAAAAACTCTCTCTTCATCCTGTTGTTGAAGATCAAGTAAGATCAGGAACAGTAGAAGAAGAAGGCAGTGAAACCAGGAAAGAAGGGAAAGGGTTCTACGCTGGCTACCAGAAATTCTTTCCTTCTTGGACTTGGACTTTTGGTCTCTTCATCTCTTGGACAAAAGGGAATGAGACTTCTCCAGTACTGTTTCCTTAATAAGTATTATTCTTATTGTTATTATTTTCTTCTTGTCCTTCTTCTTCGTTCTGTTCTTTGTTCCTCCTTAGTTCTCGCTTTTTTTTTTTTTTTTTTCTCTTTTCTTCTTCTTTTTCTGGTCCTCCACCTCTGCCTGAAAGAGAGAATGAAATTATATCTTCAATTCTTCTCCTCCTCTTTTTATTTTATTTTATTTTGTTTTCTTCAAATTGCTGAATTGATTATTGATTATACCTTTCCATACTTGCCAATGATTTATCTTCTGGTTCTGAGATTTAAATTCTGTCTTAAAACTCCCTAAACTTCAAGTCGATTTCTGGTTTCCTTGTTAGAATCAAATTCAACTTATTTTCAGATTCTGATTTTCTTTGCTGAAACTGATTACAGTCTAATGCTATTTCTTCAGATTGAAACACTCTTTGACCTCTGTTTTGAATCCCTGAAAATCCCTAGTCGATTCTGTAGTTTTGACATTTTCTAGCTGTAGTAGCTTTACTGATCTCAAGATCCAACCATCAGAATTGGATCAAATTTAACAGGCCTTCTTACATGTTAGAATGACCCTTCGACTACCTTTACAAGCCCATCAGAACTGTTTTGCTCAAATTATTAAAGCTTCTTTAGTTCTGGTTCTAGGTCCTTTCCCTGCTAACTGAACATACATTTCATAAAGAGTGTGGTGTACCATGTATGCTGTATTATTTCTTTTCAGATTCAAATTGGATTTTAATCGGGTATCTGGCTAAGAATTGAATTCAAATCCGAATTTTTTTTTATAAATCGGCGGATTTCGGATCGGATTCAGGTACGGTAATTAGAAATCGGATTCGAATTCGAATAGTGCCGTCGTATTCGAATTTGATCCATTTGCATCTCTAGATGTCATAAAACAACCACAATAGGTTTGATCAAAATCTCCAAGATGATTCGGTTTCAGCCTTGATCATAACATTGGCTTCCCAATTTAAAACAGGCTGGATTTCAGGAGTACGTTTGTATCTTATGTTTGCAATTGTGGGTACTAACAGTTGGAAGTCTCGCAAAGTATAGCTCATATCAACCCATTCTGATCCCTACATCAGGGACTTTGGGTATTTAGACCTACATTTGTTGATGTGTGTAGTCATACTTAGTTACAAATGAAAATAGATTTTTTCAGTTGGTTTAATGACAACATTTGGTAAGAAAATTGTTGGGGCCTTGAAATTGAAATTTTTTTAGAACAGCTGTCAAGTATTTCTTATGGTATGTGGATTGCAAATATCCACAGGAAATGCTTGAATGGGAGGTTGCTTTTCCTTTTCTACTTGTCTTCTTCTTCACTAGGTGAGAGGACTGGAGCCTTATACCTCAACATTATACACTTTGGGGTCTGAACTCTAACTTAAGTCCCCGCATGCACGTAACATTCAAAGGCCATTTTTATGTATCACATACTTTTTGCATCTTGCTCGATAATATATTACCTTGGGTCATATTATTTTGCAGGTCACATTTCTTCCTCAGAATCCTTCGTGGAAATCAATCATATACACAGAAAATATCAAGTCTAGTATATGAGGTTACTTTTCAGCCCTAGCCAACATGTATATGATTGCAATAAATAAATTTTACAGAAAGCTGACTTCCCCTAATTGTTGCCATCAAGATTTGTAATGGAAATATATATTTAATTTTGAATGAAAATAAACTGTAGTTATCCCCTAGCATTGCTAATTCTATCAATACCATTCTAACTCTTTAACCTAAGATGCTTGCACAATTTCAAAAACTTGAAAATGGCCAAGCGACGCAGGGGGTATTCCACTAAATGCATTTTCAAATATCTCTTTTCTATTATTGTAATTACGATAAAAGACTTAACACAGGCATGTAGATATTATTATCTATTCTGGCATCCCTTTTTTGCTACATGGCCGGCCAAGCAGGACCAATCAAGACCATTATATGAGGAGATAACAACCTGCATTGTCCACATGTCAAGTTTGGCCCTTGCTTCTATCATGTGGCTGACCATGTCATTTCCTTAGGTTGAATGATATTAAAATCTTCAACGATTTGTAGCTTTAACCATTTTTCTTTACTTTGAGAGACAGGCTGAGTCTATTTGGACAGGCTGGTGTGTACCATAAAATTTGGACCATGCCTGACCTGCCATGTGGCAAGAGTTGCTGCCAGTGTTGCTAAAGGGAGTAACTCTTGGCTGGTAGATTGATGCAGCCCAAGTTTACTCCAGAAGGGGCCGAAAGAAGAACCTTCTAAAATTAGGCCAAGCCCAATTGGCTGACCAACCCACAATGTTCACGTGAACAGTGTTCACGGTACTGTTCACGTGAACAGTACCAACAGCAGAATTTTTCCTTCTTTTGTTATTTCTTTCCTAAATTATTCTTAGATTTTGTGTCCTAAAGTTAAGTTATGGATTGATATTTTGTAAGTTGTTTTTTTGGAAACTTTCCTAAATCTATAAAGGCAAGTTTCCCTTTTAATTTATCTTAGGATATTTTTTAGATTGGAAACTTTCCTAAATCTATAGAGGCAAGTTTCCCTTTTAATTTATCTTAGGATATTTTTTTTAAGATGACTAAATCCTTCCTTATTTTGTAATCTTTCTTAAGTTTATAAATAAGATAAAGAAGAAGAGAGCCAGCAGATTTAGACCAGAAAAAAGAAGAGAGTTTAGCTCCTGATTTTCTGGTTGAGTCTCATAGGTTGTGAGACTCAACCGAAATATTTTGTTTTATGGTTTTCTTGTCCTTCTGTTAATTCCTTCAAGTTCTTATTATTGCATAATGAATTGCGATACCATTAAGTGCTGATTTGATCAACGAAAGTTCGTGGGATTAAAGATTAAAATCATATCGACCAGCTCTAACTAAACCAGTCCCGTTTTCAGATGATAGGTAGTTTTCAAAAAATCACATCTCTCTCATCTGTGATCGGATCATCTCCAACTTTGGATATGTCTTCAAGTACATCCTAAAGATCATTTCCTTCAAGTTTGAAGAACAACCAACGGTCAGATTCTCAGATAAGCCGAATTTTCTTTAAAGTCTGTATTCTGATTTTTGGGTTGGGTTAAAGAAAGATCCTGCAACAAAGGGAATTAATTAGGATTGTCATCCTTGAATCCCCTTTGCCATCATAGATACATCATGCATATATGCAGCAAGGTGTGTAGAAGTTTGCATGTAGTATGTGATTGGCATTTGCATGTATGTTTGTTCATGAGGAAAAAAAAAAATCAATTCAATTTGTATATGAATACATAGAATGACTGGGTGTTCATCTGTTTAGACTGTTTATTTAGATTTTTTTTTTGTGCTAAAGATCAAGAAGAATATATTAATAAAGGAAACAATGAAATACAAAGTATCTCAGAAAACCAAAACCTAGAGGATTGCCATGAGCAGGAAAAGCACTAAAAATGAAAAATAAAAAATAAAAACCACATGAAAACGAGGACGCTCTTGAACATCCCAACCAACCTCCCTCATGAAAGACTGAGGGACAATATTCGAATCACTTGAATTCTTGCTTCGAACCGCCACCTAGATAGGGGATCAACTATCACATTCCCCTCACGGAAGTAGTGAGTCTTGCCATTGAATCTCCGCCACATAAGATGTTATACTAAATTAGTGCTATAATAAAGCTTCAGTTATATATTATATGGATATGTAACAGAATTAACAATAGTCACACATGTATCACCAATATATACATACATAGATATATGTATCAACTATAATCATATAGTAAAATCTGAAACATACATAAAATAACCATGCGTACGTTATTAGTAGTAACTCGAAGTTATGAAGGAGGGTTGAGTCGTGTTGGTACACTCTCCTTAAGACAGTATTTGCCCTCTATTGGTGCAGTAGGTCTCCTGCAAATCTGCCTCCAAGATAAACAACCCCTTATGTAGGATACCCACCCAGCGTGCACACACTGACAGGTATATGCAGACCCGACGGCTAAGATAAACTCTTTTGGAAGAAATACCGAGTTTCGACTCTTCGATTAAACAGAAAAAATGAAGAGAAAGAGTTGGAGAGGGGGAGAAAGAGAAATCGTATTGATTTCGAATGAGAA
Organism: Protea cynaroides; assembly: GCA_028583415.1. Lineage (NCBI taxonomy): Eukaryota > Viridiplantae > Streptophyta > Magnoliopsida > Proteales > Proteaceae > Protea > Protea cynaroides. Next base: position 91,821,675 of record CM053271.1, read on the forward strand.
TGAAGCATGGGGTCGGGCTCTATTTATAGGGCCCAAGTACCTCTTGGATGTGTCCACTGGATGGGGTGTGACCCTCCAGATGGACCGTCCAGATCTCAGATCCTGAGATCAACGGTCCAGATGGCACCCTCTTATATGTAGAGATACATCTCTACACATGAACCCTTTCTAAAAGGGCACCTGGGTAGGGGTGCATCCGAATCCGATAATAGCCCATAGCTCGTGGCCCGCGGCCCGTGGCCCACCCACGCCCGTGCCGCGACACGGTCGCGGTCCGGTTCGGTCCGGCGCGCGCGCGTGTGAGTCAACCGAACATTGCTTCCATTTTGGGCTCAAACGATATGCGACACTCCCTACAAATAAAGACCTCTCCTCCACAATCCTTAAGCAATGTGGGACTAAAAAGTCCTACATTGGAAAGGCCAACTCAAAACCGAAAAAACGAAATTCCCGCCCAAAACGAAAACCAAATTTTGGAGCTAAAACAAAAAAGTAAAAAATTTGAATTTTACATCTTTTTAAACTTTATTTGGAAAAAACCTTTTTACATTGACTTTTCCAACAATTCCCCCACAAGTTTTAAAAGATAGAGAAAAAACAAAAACAATAAGTTGATCTTATGAGAATTGTAAGCGACGTCGTTGCAGATGTCTGTCGACTTGAATCTACACTAGGTCTGATAGGCCACGCTACAGAGTACAGGTGAAGCTTGCTCCTTGAACCTTTCCTCATTTGTGTAGCCGACTGACCTACTAGCCACCTCTTACAGTCCGACCCTCGAAAAATCCCTTAAAGGTGAACATATTTTAAACTGGCCTTGTCCCTATCTTGGTTCATGAATGTTTATGAGAGTTCGTCCTTACAACTCTCATTGGTAGCGGCCCCACTTCCTACATTCAATAAGGTCAGCCCATGGTGTGCACCATAGTTAATACACCCCCACATTCCTCTGGGATAGCTTGGCTTAACTAAGAATCCTTAAGATTCATCCTTTGTTCATTGTGGTGAGTACTATCTTACCATCTAACCAGAATGAACAAGTTTTGATAGTACTAAACAAGTCATCTGTGTGACTTCGTTCTTACCCGTTGAACCTAATTCTAGGGATCTCCTATCACATAGGTTGGGTTTCCATCACATGACTTATGACACGGGCTTTAAGCTCATTCCTTTAGATGTGTCGATTATGACCTTGGTGGTTTGAGGCTTTGTAAATATATCGGCCAGATTCTTTTCTGATTTTACAAAGTCGATAGCTATCGTTCATTCACTTATATATTGCCTCACAAGGTTGTGTCTCAGGCGTATATGTTTTCTTTTTCCGTTATATATCTTGTTTTTCGCTTTAGCAATGGCTGCCTGACTATCACAATGTAGTGATATTGGGGGCATAGGTTTAGGCCATAACGGAATTTCTACCACCAAATTTTTGAGCCATTCGGCTTCTGCCCCAGCCTTCTCTAAGGCTATAAATTCTGCCTCCATAGTAGAACCTGTACCACAGGTTTGTTTAACAGATTTCCATGAAATCACTCCTCCACCAAGGGTATATATGTAACCACTTGTGGCTAAGGATTCTTCTGTATCAGATATCCAGTTAGCATCACAATAATCCTTTTAAGACTTTCCATTATAGTGTAAGCCGTAGTTTATTGTTCCCTTTAAGTACCTTAATAACCTTGTTAGAGCTTCACAATGCTCCTTTCCAGGGTTATGAGTATGTTGACTCAATTTCCCTACTGCCAAGGCTATGTCCAGTCTTGTTGAGTTCATTAAGTGTGACACTGAACCTATAATCTAGGAATACTCCTTTTGGGAGACTAGTTCACCTTGGTGTTTTATGAGATGACTCTCTACCTCTAAAGGTATCTTTATTGGAGAGGACTCATAATATCCATATTTCTTTAGTAGGCTTTCCACATAATGTGCTTGAGATAGTATTATATCAATTGGATTTTCTTGTAACTTTGATGCCTAAAATGACATCAACTTCTCCCATGTCTTTTGTATCAAATTTAGACATAAGAATTTTCTTTGTTAAGTTTACAATATTTAAATCTGTTCCCATTATCAGCATATCATCGACATAAAGAACAATAATTACACCCTTGCCATTATTATTAAATTTACTATATACACACCTATCAGAATTATTAATAATAAAACCATTATTTAATAATACTTGATCAAGTTTCTCATGCCATTGTTTAGGCGCTTGTTTTAAACCATACAAAAATTTAATTAAATTACAAATTTTATGTTCTTGTCCTGATATTATGCATCATTCAGGTTGTTTGATATAGATTTCTTCCTCTAAAACTCTATTTAGAAAAGCTGTTTTAACATCCATTTGATGAATTACTAAGTTATAAACAGAGGCAATAGTAAATAAAGTTCGTATGGTTACAATACGAGCTACAGGGGACAAAGCATCAAAATAATCTATATCCTTCTTTTGTCTAAACCCTTTTACTACCAACCTTGCCTTAAACTTGTCAAGAGATCCATCAGGTTTTAATTTCCTTTTAAAAATCCATTTGGTATTTATAAGCTTTGTTCCTGGTGGAAGATCCACCAACTCCCAAGTATGATTTTGGATAGTAGAATCTAATGCACTTTTAATAGCCTCTTTCCAGAGTACAGCATCTGGAGATGTTACAGCCTCTTGATAAGTAAAGGGGTCTATATCTACATGATATAGTAACATATCATCACCTAGGTTAGCGGGTTTCCTTTGTCTTTTACTTCTCCTAAGTAATTCAGTAGTAAGTTCGTCAGATTCTTGTTCTACACTAATTTCATTTCTTATATCAGGGTTCTCATTATGATTCTCATTAGAAGTAGTTCTAACCAATTTAGGAAACACATGTTCAAAGAATTCAGCATCACGAGATTCAATGATGGTGTTAGCATCAAAAACATTTTCAATTGAGTTCAAAACCAAGAACCTATAAGCAGTACTATGAAGAGCATATCCTATAAAAGTACAATCACAAGTTTTTGGTCAAAACTTTCTTTTCTTGGGTTCGGGTATTCTAACTTTGGCTAAACAACCCCATACCCTTAAGTGATTAAAGGATGGTTTCCTACCATGCCAAAGTTCAAAAGGAATAAGATTTGATTTTTTAATTGGTATTCTATTAAGAATATAACAAGCAGATAAGATAGCTTCCCCCCACATATTATAAGGTAACCCAGAGTTGATAAGAAAACAATTCATCATTTCTTTGAAGGTTCTATTTTTCCTTTCTGCTACACCATTAGACTCAGGTTGGTATGGTGCAGTAGTTTCATGAATTATTCCATTTTCTTCACAAAACAGAGATAGGCTATGAGTGCCATACTCAGTCCCTTTGTCGGTTCTTAACCTTTTAATTTCTTATTAAGTTGATTTTCAACTTCTAACTTATATGTTTTAAAAGCATACTCAGCTTCATCCTTAGATTTTAAAAGATATACCTTAGTATACCTAGAAAAATCATCAATGAAGGTTATATTATATTTATTACCTCCTCTTAATTCATGAGATTTAAAATCAGCCAAGTCACTATGTATTAATTCTAAAAGATTGGTTTGTCTTTCTACAGACTTATGAAGTTTTTTAGTAATTTTTGTTTCTATGCATACTGGGCATTTATGTTGTGAGGGTTTAGATGAACTTTGAAAATATCCTAAGTAAGATAGTCTTTTATTGTAAGGTATACTACGATGTCTTAGTCTACCATGCGAAACATTAAATGACTCAATCAAGTAAGAAGAAGCAGGAATTTCATTCATAACATTTTCAACACTCATTACAAATATGCCATTACTTGCATATCCTTTCCCTACATATTTGTCCCCCTGAAGTACAATGACCTTATCAGCTTCAAAGCTGAGCTTCATGCCAGCAACCAGCTTTATTCAGACGGAAGCCAAAAATCAGATTTCTACGAATGTCTGGGACATGTAGCACTTCATTCAATACAAGAATCTTTCCAGAAGTCAGTTTCAGAGCTACTTGACCCTTCCCCATCACTGGTGAGGTTTGAGAATTCCCCATATACACAAAATCACTTCCTTTGACCGGAGAATATTTTATGAAAATAGATCGGTCAGAGCATATATGCTTGGAAGCTCCAGTATCTATGATCCATTCCTTTGGTTTCTCAACCAAATTCACCTTAGTTACTACAGTTGCAAACAGGTCTTCTTCAGTGAGATGGACCTTAGCTTTGTCATTTCCAGTTTTTTCTTGAGGGTCCGACAGTCCTTTTTGAAATGACCTGGTTTCCCACAGAAAAATCAACCTCCCTTGGTCTTCTTGAACTTTCCTTCTTTCTTCACCTGAAGAAACTTCTTTGACTTGTCTCTCTTTTCAGTTTTACCGCTTTCCACAAGATTAGCCTTGGTTTTGAATTCTTTGGTTTTTCCACCTTGTCAATCTCACGGTTCTTTTCTTCTATCTTGATACGCATTATGTAATGCTCAAGAGTCCAGTCTTTAGATTTGTGCTTCATGTGTGATTTGAAGTCACTCCAGGAGTTAGGCAATTTCTCAATTAATGCTGCAGATATAAACTGTTACTGGTAGTGACATTCCTTCTTTAACAAGGCTTGTTTTCAAAACTTGGAACATGTCCATTTGCATGGATACACTCAAATCTTCTTTCATTTTAAAATTTAAGAAGTTTGCAGTAACATACTTCTTACACCCAGCAATTTCCAGAGAATATTTTTTGTCAAGAGCCTCCGATATGGTATACGCATAGTCATAGGATGAGTACACATTATATAGATCATTGGTCATATAGCATTCAGGATTCTGTTCTTGCACTGGAAGTCAGCATTGATCCATGCAACCCTCTTGGACCTCATTTCAGGGTCATCAGACTCCTCAGGCATCTTTTCAATAAGGGCGAAGATAGCTCCCAGTTGGGACAAGGCGAAGTGCATCATCTGTCTCCAACGCTTAAAATTCAAACCATTAAATGGCTCAATAGTGTCAAACTCAGACACGATGCGCATCTTCCCCATGGCAGACCCAACTTCAATGGTTATTCCAGATTCAGCCATGATAACAGTTACTAAAATATATAACAGATATACTGTCTTAAGATTGTTATACTAAATTAGTGCTATAATAAAGCTTCAGTTATATATTATATGGATATGTAACAGAATAAAAACAATAGTCACACATGTATCACCAATATATACATACGTAAATATATGTATCAACTATAATCATATAGTAAAATCTGAAACATACATAAAATAACCTTGCGTACGTTATTAGTAGTATCTCGAAGTTATGCAGGAGGGTTGAGTCGTGTTGATACACTCTCCTTAAGACAGTATTTGCCCTCTATTGGTGCAGTAGGTCTCCTGCAAATCTGCTTCCAAGATAAAACAACCCCTTATGTAGGATACCCACCCAGCGTGCACACACTGACAGGTATATGCAAACCCGACGGCTAAGATCAATTCTTTTGGAAGAAATACCGAGTTTCGACTCTTCGATTAAATAGAAAAATGAAGAGAAAGAGTTGGAGAGGGAGAGAGAGAGAGAGAAATCGTATTGATTTCGAATGAGAATGAAACGGGGTCGGGCTCTATTTATAGGACCCAAGTACCTCTTGGATGTGTCCACTGGATGGGGTGTGACCCTCCAGATGGACCGTCCAGATCTCAGATCCTGAGATCAACGGTCCAGATGACACCCTCTTATGTGTAGAGATACATTTCTACACATGAACCCTTTCCAAAAGGGCACTCGGGTAGGGGTAGGGGTGCGTCCGAATCCGACAATAGCCCGTAGCCCATGCCCGCGCCGCGTCACGGTCGAGGTCTGGTCCAGCGCGCACGTTGAGTCAACCGAACATTGCTTCCATTTTGGGGCTCAAACGATATGCGACACTCCCTACAAATAAAGACCTCTCCTCCACAATCCTTAAGCAATGTGGGACTAAAAAGTCCTACATTGGAAATGCCAACTCAAAACCGAAAAAACGAAATTCCCGCCCAAAACGAAAACCAAATTTTGGAGCTAAAACAAAAAAGTCAAAAATTTGAATTTTACATCTTTTTGAACTTTATTTGGAAAAAAACTTTTTACATTGACTTTTCCAACATAAGAAGATAGAGCTTTCATAGTAAAAGCCATTTGCCAATGATCCTTCTAATGTTGCAGAAAAATACTTTCATTGGAAATGTTTAGGAATGGTTGCCTGAGACAATCATCTCGGCGACTGCAAAACTTGACCTCTTCCTCCTACCATGACTTGTCATAGTAAAAGAAGTAGGATCCTGCTGCAGGGCGGCATCCACCAAGCAAGCTCCCTGTAATTAATCACATCAACCAGTCCCTCAGAATGAACTGACACAAATCCTTGATCTGAGCCCAAGGCCTCACCCTCTATATTATGACTTCCCACTATGGCAAGATAGATACCAACTTCCATATTCCTCATAGGAGATGCTGCAGGAAGACAGTCACCGACCTCCATATTCCTACTTATAGGAGATGTTTCAAGCAAATAAACCATGAGGAGGAACAGTCCCATGGATGCTAGTGAGGGGTCTTCTCCCACACTTAAGACGATCCAGAAAACGATGTCGATGAACCCACTACACCACCATCCAATTTTCCATTATCTTCAACTAGCAATGGTGAATCCACCACAGCTGGAGCCGATTGAGGAACAAACACTGCCACACCTCCAAAGAAAACCATGATCTCGCATCGTACCCTCATGGGTGACAGAGTCACGACCCTGCACCTCAGTATCACCCTTCACTATGGTCGTCCCATTCATACGCACCCATCATAGCAGGAGCTGGAGCCATTCCGTCCATCGCACTTCCAAAATAATTGGCAATAGCCAAATTTGTAACTGTTGGAAAAGTCAAAGTAAAAAGGTTTTCCGAATAAAGTTTAAAAAGATTTAAAATTCAAAATTTTGCCTTTTTTTGTTTTAGCTCCAAAATTTGGTTTTCGTTTTGGGCGGGAATTTTGATTTTTCGGTTTTGAGTTGGCCTTTCCAATGTAGGATTTTTTAGTCCCACATTGCTTAAAGATTGTGGAGGAGAGGTCTTTATTTGTAGGGAGTGTCGCATATCTTTTGAGCCGCAAAATGGAAGCAATGTTCGGTTGACACACGCTCACGCCTGACCGGACAGACCTGCGACCCGCGACCGTGAAGCGGGCGTGGGCGAGGGCCGAGGGCCACGGGCTATGGGCTATGGGCTATGGGCGGATTCGAACACACCCCTACCCGGATACCCTTTTGGAAAAGGGTTCATGTGTAGAGATGTATCTCTACACATAAAAGGGTGCCATCTGGACCGTTGATCTCAAGATTTGAGATCTGGATTAATCTGGACGGTCCATCTGGAGGGTCATACCCCATCCAGTGGACACATCCAAGAGGTATTTGGGCCCTATAAATAGAGCTCGACCCCATGCTTCATTCTCATTCGAAATCAATACGATTTCTCTCTCTCCCCTTCTCTAACTCTCTCTCTTCATATTCTGTTTAATCGAAGAGTCGAAACTCGGTGTTCTTCCAAAGGAGTTGATCCTAGCCGTCGGGTCTGCTTATACCTGTCAGTGTGCACACTGGGTGGGTATCCTACATAAGGGGTTGTTTTATCTTGGAGGCAGATTTGCAGAAGACCTACTGTACTAATAAAGGGCAAATGCTGTCTTAAGTAGAGTGTACCAACACGACTCAACCCATTTCATAACTTCGAATTACTGCTAATAAGGTACGCATGGTTATTTTATGTATGTTTTAGTTTTAACTATATGATTATAGTTGATATATATATATATATATATATATATATATATATATATATATATATATATATATATATATATATATATATATATATATATATAGATACATATATCTACGTATGTATATATTGATGATACATGTGTGACTATTGTTTACTAGATTTTTCCTATTACATATCATTCTAGTCCATATAATATATAACTGAAGTTCTATTATAGTGTTAATTATAGATAACAATCTTAAGACAATATTTCTGTTATATATTGTAGTGACTGTTATCATGGCTGAATCTGGAATAACCACTGAAGTTGGGCCTGCCATGGGGAAGATACGCATCGTGTCTGAGTTTGACAGTATCGAGCCATTTAATGGTTCGAATTTTAAGCGTTGGAGACAGATGATGCACTTCGCCCTGTCCCAACTGGGAGCCATCTTCGCCCTTATTGAAAAGATGCTTGAGGAGTCTGATGACCCTGAAATGAGGTCCAAGAGGGTTGCATGGATCAATGCTGACTTCCAGTGCAAGAATAGAATCCTGAATGCTATGACCAATGATCTGTATAATGTGTACTCATCCTATGACTATGCGTATACCATATGGGAGGCTCTTGACAAAAAATATTCTCTGGAAGATGTTGGGTGTAAGAAGTATATTACTGCAAACTTCTTAAATTTCAAAATGAAAGAAGATTTGAGTGTATCCATGCAAATGGACATGTTCCAAGTTTTGGAAGCAAGCCTTGTTAAAGAAGGAATGTCACTACCAGAATAGTTTATATCTGCAACATTAATTGAGAAATTGCCTAACTCTTAGAGTGACTTCAAATCACACATGAATCACAAATCTAAAGACTGGATTCTTGAGCATTACATAATGCCTATCAAGATAGAAGAAAAAAACCGTGAGACTGATAAGGTGGAAAAAGCCAAGGAATTCAAAACCAAGGCTAATCTTGTGGAAGGCGGTAAAACTGAAAAGAGAGACAAGTCAAAGAAGTTTCTTCAGGTGAAGAACGAAGGAAAGTTCAAAAAAACCAAGGGAGGTTGCTTTTTCTGTGGGAAACCGGGTCATTTCAAAAAGGACTGTCGGGTCCTCAAGAAGAAACTGGGAAATGACAAGCTAAGGTCCATGTCACTGAAGAGGACCTGTTTGCAGCTGTAGTAACGGAGGTGAATTTGGTTGAGAAACCAAAGGAGTGGATCATAGTCATTGGAGCTTCCAAGCAATGCTTTGACCGATCTGTTTTCATAAAATATTCTCCGGTCAAAGGAAGTGGTTTTGTGTATATGGGGAATTCTCAAACCTCACCAGTTATGGGCAAGGGTCAAGTAGCTCTGAAGCTGATTTCTGAAAAGACTCTTGTTTTGAATGAAGTGCTACATGTCCCAGACATTCGTAGAAATCTGGTTTCTGGCTTCCGTCTGAATAAAGCTGGAATGAAGCTCAGCTTTGAAGTTGATAAGGTCATTGTACTACAGGGGGACAAATATGTAGGGAAGGGATATGCAAGTAATGGTCTATTTATAATGAGTGTTGAAAATGTTATGAATGAAATTCCTACTTCTTCTTACTTGATTGAGTCATTTGATGTTTGGCATGGTAGACTAGGACATCGTAGTATACCTTACATTAAAAGACTATCTTAGGATATTTTCAAAGTCCTTCTGAACCCTCACAACATAAATGCCCAGTATGCATAGAAGCAAAAATTACTAAAAAACCTCATAAGTCTGTAGAAAAACAAACCAATCTTTTAGAATTAATACATAGTGACTTGGCTGATTTTAGATCTCATGAATCAGAGGAGGTAATAAATATTATATAACCTTCATTGATGATTATTCTAGGTATACTAAGGTATATCTTTTAAAATCTAAGGATGAAGCTGAGTATGCTTTTAAAACATATAAGTTAGAAGTTGAAAATCAGCTTAATAAGAAAATTAAAAGGTTGAGAACCGACAGAGGGACTGAGTATGGCACTCATAGCCTATCTCTATTTTGTGAAAAAAATGGAATAATTCATGAAACTACTGCACCATACCAACCTGAGTCTAATGGTGTAGCAGAAAGGAAAAATAGAACCTTAAAAGAAATGATGAATTGCTTTCTTATTTGCTCTGGGTTACCTTATAATATGTGGGGGGAAGCTATCTTATATGTTTGTTATATTCTTAATAGAATACCTCCTAAAAAATCAAATCTTGTTCCTTTTGAACTTTGGCATGGTAGGAAACCATCCTTTAATCATTTAAGGGTATGGAGGTGTTTAGCCAAAGTTAGAATACCCGAACCCAAGAAAAGAAAGTTTGGACCAAAAACTTGTGATTGTATTTTTATAGGATATGCTCTACATAGTGTTGCTTATAGGTTCTTGGTTTTGAAATCAATTGAAAATGTTTTTGATGCTAATACCATCATTGAATCTCGTGATGCTGAATTCTTTGAACATGTGTTTCCTAAATTGGTTAGAACTACTTCTAATGATAATCATAATGAGAACCCTGTTATAAGAAATGAAATTAGTGTAGAACAAGAATCTGACGAACTTACTACTGAATTACTTAGGAGAAGTAAAAGACAAATGAGACCCGCTAACCTAGGTGATGATATGTTATTATATCATGTGGATAGAGACCCCTTTACTTATCAAGATGCTGTAACATCTCCAGATGCTGTATTTTGGAAAGAAGCTATTAAAAGTGAATTAGATTCTATTATTCAAAATCATACTTGGGAGTTGGTGGATCTTCCACTAGGAACAAAGCTTCTAGATACCAAATGGATTTTTAAAAGGAAATTAAAACCTGATGGATCTCTTGACAAGTTTAAGGCAAGGTTAGTAGTAAAAGGGTTTAAACAAAAGAAGGATATAGATTATTTTGATACTTTCTCCCCTGTAGCTCGTATTGTAATCATACGAACTTTATTTGCTATTGCCTCTATTTATAACTTAGTAATTCATCAAAAGGATGTTAAAACAACTTTTCTAAATGCAGATTTAGAAGAAGAAATCTATATCAAACAACCTGAAGGATGCATAATATCAGGATAAGAACATAAAATTTGTAAATTAATTAAATCTTTGTATGGTTTAAAACAAGCACCTAAACAATGGCATGAGAAACTTGATCAAGTATTATTAAATAATGGTTTTATTATTAATAATTCTGATAGGTGTGTATATAGTAAATTTAATAATGGTAAGGTGTAATTATTGTTTTTTATGTGATGATATGCTGATAATGGGAATAGATTTAAATATTGTAAATTTAATAAAGAAAATTCTTATGTCTAAATTTGATACAAAAGACATGGGAGAAGTTGATGTTATTTTAGGCATCAAAGTTACAAGAAAATCCAATGAGATAATACTATCTCAAGCACATTATGTGGAAAGCATACTAAAGAAATATGGATATTATGAGTGCTCTCCAATAAAGATACCTTTAGAGGTAGGGAGTCATCTCATAAAACACCAAGGTGAACCAGTCTCCCAAAAAGAGTATTCCTAGATTATAGGTTCAGTGTCATACTTAATGAATTCAACAAGACCGGACATAGCCTTGGCAGTAAGGAAATTGAGTCAACATACTCATAACCCTGGAAAGGAGCACTGGGAAGCTTTAACAAGGTTATTAAGGTACTTAAAGGGAACAATAAACTATGGCTTACACTATAATGGAAATCCCTCAGTCCTAGAAGGATATTGTGATGCTAACTGGATATCTGATACAAAAGAATCCTTATGGTTACATATATACTCTTGGTGGAGGAGCGATTTCATGGAAATCTGTTAAACAAACCTGTGGTACAGGTTCCACTATGGAGGAGGCAGAATTTATAGCCTTAGAGAAGGCTGGGGCAGAAGCCGAATGTCTCAAAAATTTGGTAGTAAAAATTCCGTTATGGCCTAAACCTATGCCCAATATCACTACATTGTGATAGTCAGGCAGCCATTGCTAAAGTGAAGAGCAAGATATATAACGGAAAAAGAAGACATATACGCCTGAGACACAACCTTGTGAGGCAATATATAAGTGAAGGAACGATAGCTATCGACTTTGTAAAATCAGAAAAGAATCTGACCGATATATTTACAAAGCCTCAAACCACCAAGGTCATAATCGACACATTTAAAGGAATGAGCTTAAAGCCCGTGTCATAAGTCATGTGATGGAAACCCAATCTATGTGATAGGAGATCCCTAGAATTAGGTTCAACGGGTAAGAACGAAGTCACACAGATGACTTGTTTAGTACTATCAAAACTTGCTCATTCTGGTTAGATGGTAAGATAGTACTCACCACAATGAACAAAGGATGAATCTTAAGGATTCTTAGTTAAGCCAAGCTATTTCAGAGGAATGTGGGGGTGTGTTAACTGTGGTGCATACTATGGGCTGACCTTATTGAATGTAGGAAGTGGGGCCGCTTCCAATGAGAGTTTTAAGGGCGAACTCTCATAAACATTCATGAACCAAGATAGGGACAAGGCCAGTTTAAAATATGTCCACCTTTAAGGGATTTTTCGAGGGTCGGACTGTAAGAGGTGGCTGGTAGGTCAGTCGGCTACACAAATAAGGAAAGGTTCAAGGAGCAAGCTTCACCTGTACTCTGTAGCGTGGCCTATCAGACGTAGTGTAGATTCAAGTCGACAGACATCTGCAACGACTTCGCTTACAGTTCTCATAAGATCAACTTCTTGTTTCTGTTTTTACTCTATCTTTTAAAACTTGTGGGGGAATTGTTGGAAAAGTCAAAGTAAAAAGATTTAAAATTCAAATTTTGCCTTTTTTGTTTTAGTTCCAAAATTTGGTTTTCGTTTTGGGCGGGTATTTCGGTTTTTCGGTTTTGAGTTGGCCTTTCCAATGTAGGACTTTTTAGTCCCACATTGCTTAAGGATTGTGGAGGAGAGGTCTTTATTTGTAGGGAGTGTCGCATATCTTTTGAGCCCCAAAATGGAAGCAATGTTCGGTTGACTCACACACGCGCGCGGGCCGGACAGGATCGGGACCTGCGACCTGCGACCGTGACGTGGCGCGGGCGGCCGGCGTCGGGCGCGGGCGGCCGGCGTCGGGCGTGGGCGTGGGTGTGGGAGTGGGCGAGGGCCACGGGCCACGGGCCACGGGCCACGGGCTATGGGCTATGGGCTATGGGCTATTCGGACACACCCCTACCCGGATACCCTTTTGGAAAGGGTTCATGTGTAGAGATACATCTCTACACATAAAAGGGTGCCATCTGGACAGTTGATATCAGGATTTGAGATCTGGATTAATCTGGACGGTCCATCTGGAGGGTTACACCCCATCCAGTGGACACATCCAAGAGGTACTTGGGCCCTATAAATAGAGCTCGACCCCATGCTTCATTCTCATTCGAAATCAATACGATTTCTCTCTCTCCCCTTTTCCAACTCTCTCTCTTCATATTCTGTTTAATCGAAGAGTCGAAACTCGGTGTTCTTCCAAAGGAGTTGATCCTAGCCGTCGGGTCTGCTTATACCTGTCAGTGTGTGCACGCTGGGTGGGTATCCTACATAAGGGGTTGTTTTATCTTGGAGGCAGATTTGTAGAAGACCTACTGCACCAATAGAGGCCAAATACCGTCTTAAGGAGAGTGTACCAACACGACTCAACCCATTTCATAACTTCGAATTACTGCTAATAAGGTACGCATGGTTATTTTATGTATGTTTCAGTTTTAACTATATGATTATAGTTGATATATATATATATATATATATATATATATATATATATATATATATATATATATATATATATATATATATATATATATATATATATATATATATATATATATTGATGATACATGTATGACTATTGTTTACTACATGATTTTTCCTGTTACATATCATTCTAGTCCATATAATATATAACTGAAGCTCTATTATAGTGTTAATTATAGATAACAGTAACACTTCACACAATGGGAGGGCGGATCTATTGATGTGTTGTTATTGTTGGCAACTTGGTTGATGTGGTAGTATAGTTGAGCATACAATCAGTAAATGAGGAAAGAGAGTGTCAGTGCAAGTGGTAGAGATGAGGCAGCTTCGAGTATGTGTTCAACAGTTTATGGAAATGGGGTTCAAAGGTGGCAAATCAAACATCTCTTTATTTATCCACAACACATCTAGCACAGTCAATCACTCTTGTTTTAGTTTATGTGGATGATATTATCATCACAAGCAGTGATGATATGACCATCTCAGCTTTGATCCAAGATCTTCATCAAACATTCAAGTTATGGGATTTGGGTTTACATTATTTTTTGGGGATCGAAGCTCAAAAAACGACATCTAGATTATTCTTGAACCAACACAAATATATCCAAGATTTTCTATTGTGGACCAATATGGATGGATTTAAAGGCATATCTACTCCGGCAACTTTGAGATCAAAACTATCCAAATCTGATGAGGACCAATTGGATCCCACAATGTATCGAAGCACGATTGGTGCACTTCAAAATGCCACCATCACAAGACCCAAAATAGCTTACTCTGTCAACCGTGTGTGTCAGTTCATGCATTCTCCAACTGACCAACATTGGACTATCGTCAAAAGAATTTTTCGGTATCTAAAGCAAACAATTACTCATGGTCTTCATTTCCATAAAGCAGACAACCTTTCTCTAGCTGCTTATTCTGACGCTTACTGGGCCAGAAACCCAAATGACAGACGGTCTACTACTGGATTTTGTATTTACTTGGGTCCTAATCTCATTGCATGGAGCTCAAAGAAACAACATACCATTGCCAAATCCAGCACCGAAGCTGAATATAGAGCCTTGTCTCTTGCTACTACCAAGTTGACTTAAATCCATCACTTGTTATAGGAGCTCAATGTTCCAATTTCATCCCCTTTGACTCTTTGCTGCGACAATTTGGGTGCTACATATCTTATTGTTAATCCAAAATTCCATGCACGGACTAAAACACGTTGAGATAAACTTTTATTTTGTAAGAGAAAAGGTCACGGACAATGAGATTGAAGTTCAATTAGTTTCATCCATAAATCAATTGGAGGATATCTTTACCAAACCGATGTCAGGTCCATGGTTCAGGATGCTACGATCCAAGCTCAAAGTGGAGCCACCACCCATCTGCTTGCCGGGGAGAAAAGATAAGGATATCTGACTTAATTACCTAGTCAGCTATCCTTATCAATAGCTGACCTAGATATCTAGTCAATTATCCTTATCACTCTACAGATTAGCTCTCCCATTTAAATTTTGAAACTCCTAAAATCACTCACCTTTTTGTATCTCATATTCCTACAGTCACTCTCATTTTATCCCTATAAATTAGAGGGATTATAACCATTTTACAAGTATAAATATATCTCGTTCTCCACTCCATAAGATCAAGGAGTAAGAGTTTCAAACCAACTCAAACATAAAGCATTTTATATACATACAATAATTTAGCAATGGCTCAGTCACTAGAAAGCTTCACCCTCGAACATAGGTATCTTTGCCTCACTTACTTGTTGATTCAATTCAGAACTTTCTTTGAAGATATGTTTTTTTGGACAAATAATTGATGTTATTATTTATTTACCCATCCGCACCCTATGTGCTTATTAGCTCAATTTGTACTTCTAATGTAATATTTATTGTTTAGGGCATGTTTCATTTAGTGGTATTGGATCAGTCAAATTGGCCAATTCGTATCAGTTTTGGACCTCATCAATTTCTGTTCCGATCTCCGATATCATCTTGTTTAATATTATTATATATGATATCGGCCACTGTCAACTTCCCATTGGATTCGTTCACTGATCCGATTCATTTTTGTTTTTCCTACGAACACCTGCATGGCCTAGTTCTAGATAATTTTAAGTTTGTCAAGTATCTATCTTTCTCGATGTAGATCTTAGAAATTAATTCTTGATATGCTACAAATACGCCTTTTTAACTAATTAATGCTCTTGTAATTAATTGTATGATAGTTGTTACTAATGAAGTATTAAAATACTATGTAACCCAAATTAATGTTGCACCTGTGCTTCATTTTATCACTAGTCGTGTGGTACACTTCTAGTGCATCGCAAGTTTTATGAGTTTGATATTTCATGATGGAGATCTTATCAGTAGTCCTCAAATCTTGTTAAATTATACATCATATTTAGTGACTTCATTTCGGAATGATTAAGCTTTTTTGTGGTAAAAGACGAATTTATTGAATAATAGAGTGGGTACAAGCCAAAGCATCAAGAGAATAAATATTCTAAAGCCAAGGAGAGGAACATGACCAGGTAAACAAGCCTGCACTTGTAATGGTCTTTCGGGCAAGGGAATGGACCACTGCGTTAGCATCCCTTGAAATATGATGAAAGGAGAAACTATTACAAAGAGACCCTAATCCCAAACAATTACAGATTAACCCCTTGTACAAGTAATTGATCCAAACCCAAATACAAATACAACTCCAATAACTGTGCTGCCCCTACAGAATATAAGACACAATCCAAAAAATCTCCACCTAGCTTGAATTCTACAAACCACCTAGAAGAAGAAACTGTTGATGTCGATTCTGCAAATCCTTTATTGTCTTTGCCAAACCGGTATAGCCCTCACCCCATTCGGGTGTCCCGCATAGCTCACCGCTGCACGATGTGATGTGACTCCTACTCTCCCACTATTGTAGCATCACTGGAGAGCACTTCCACTCACAAAATTCGAAGTGAAAGAAACTTGTTTTTTCCAAGATCTACACTTGTTCGAAACTTGAATTTCCCGCAATCTCTGTCTTCCATTTGTACCCCTTGTTCAAGTTCCAACACAAGCACCATCTGTTTCAACACTCCCTGCAAGTCTGTATAGATTCCCAACCATCTGTACTAGCATCACAACCATGACCCCTTTGGAGACCTTGAGAGCTCCACCTTCAGATAAGCATATGTAGCTTTTCAAGTTTAGTGTTCCCAATGAAATCAAATTTTTCCTTAGATCCGGCACATTTCTAACCCCAGTTACAGTTCGCACAATCCCGTTAAAAATGAGAATCCGTATAGTCCCAACCCTGACAACCTTGCTTTCATCATCATTTGCCAGTTTGACGGTACACTTATCACATGAATGATATGTAGTAAACCGTTCCCTAACTGAACATATATGAAATGAACAATCCAAATCTAAAATCCAATCTGAAGTATCCATACCTAATAAAGTAGTGAAATAGACATCTCCATCACTCCACCCTTTTATGAAAGTTATTGTAGATGATTTTTCTTCATTCTGCTTTTCTTCCTTTTCTTTTCTAACCTCCTTACACTTTAGACAATTCCTTTTTATACAACCTTCCTTTTCATAATGATAACAAATTATTTTGTGACCTTGTGACTTGGAGTGGCCCCTACTCTTGCCCTGACCACTAATTATAACCAATGCATTACCCTCCTTTGACATCCCCTCACCACTATTTTTTCGCCATGTCTCACTCATCAGCAAAGTAGCAATAACATCATCAAGTTTGAGAATATCCTTACCAAATAACAGTGTAGTCACAATGTGATCAAATGAAGGACGTAATGAGGCCAACATGATAAGTGCCTTGTCTTCCTCTTCGATCTTCACATCAAGAGCAGATAACTCTATCAGAATTCTATTGAACTCATTAATGTGCACCTCAAATTTCGCTCCATCTAACAATGAATGCCATATAATTGTTTCTTAAAAAATAACCGATTCGTCAACGACTTGGACTTGTATCTGCTCTCTAGCTTAGCCCAAACTTCTCCTGAATCCTCCAAACCAATGACCTCAAGAAGAGTATTATTAGCTAGAATCAACTAGATCGTGTTATTTACTAGATCCCTCAACTCTAGTCACTCATCATCCGTTATATTTTTTAACTTGTTTGATATCTTCTTGAGAGGCATCACAGTCCCCTCCTGCGTAAGAATGTTCTTCACCCGTTATTGCCACAAGGTGATATCATTATGGCCACTGAAGGGTTCTATGGAAAAGTTTGAACCCTTCGTCGCCATCCGATTAACCTGATCTTTCCCTTCTGTGTCCGGCATTAACTTCTAAGAGTTCAATCACGGTTGATTTTGCACAAGACTATCCGATTGATACCAACGACACCGAATCTATCTGTTACGTGTCTTTCAATGAATCTGTAACACCCAAGAACCCTTGGAACAACAGTTTCATGTATCTTCTCTTTTCTCGTTGATCAATACGATGTATGAACAATATATGTACATTCACTTTCTTTTATTTAGTTTTTTTTTCCACTTCAAATCGTAAAAGCACTTTTTACTTTTCAAGTTTTTCTTCTTTTAACCTTCTTCCTTTCTTCTCATTTCAAAGATAGAGAAAACAATATGGTTCGTACTATTCCTTGTAATGTTCACCTTTTTTAAAAGTAAAACAGAACCAAGAAATAACTAAATAAGGTCCATACCTTTTTGCTTTTATTTTTTTTAAAGCTTTATCACTAAACTCTTCTTATTCCGATCTACTTGGAAAAAAATTCCTCCTCAAAGAAACATTGCACACCTCCTTTCCTTCAGATCTCAACACATTATCGATGACGATCTGTCGAACCTTGCTCTGATACCACTTGTTACGGATGAAAGTGCAAATAAGAGAGAAAAAACGAAGATCAAACAAACACATAAACACAGGATTTACAGTGGTTCAACACCACAACGCGAAATGCCTATCTCCACCCAGAGAAATAGAGAATTTATTTATTTCCAACAAAACTCTACACTTTTCTCCACTTGACGAAGTGCTCTATTTTGCTCAGACCTTACCTATGGTTTTCCAATAGAGACAATATATAGGCACTCTAGAAACCCTAATCCCATACAATTACAGATTAATCCTTTGTACATGTAATTGACTCAAACCAAAAAACAAATACACCTCCAATAACTGTGTGGAGCCCATAGAATACAAGACAACCCAACAGAGTCCACATTGACGACGCTACAATAGAATTCTTTAATCAAACTATTGTATAATCAAGAGGTGACAATAAGGTCACATTGTTCCCAGTCTTGTACTTCAGAATGAGGATTTGAAGGTTTTGGCAATGATCAATCAACAAACCCAAATTTATTTTTCGCCCCTAGAGCAATCCGCATTGCTCGATGCCATAGAGCTCCGCATTGCTCGATGCCATAGAGCATAGTTGTTCCATCAAGAAGTTGAGTTACCAACACATGGCCTTGATTATCGGAAGGGTACAAGTGAAACGAGGAACAAAGAGGTCGAAAAATTTGAGAATCATTGTCCTCCTTCATTATAACGTTAGAGCAAAGAAACAAATTCAAGAAATGTAAGATTAAAAACCTGAATCACGCAAACCAGTGGTTGGAAAGAATAATCCACAGTCATAGTTGTCAAGGCGTCCGAGCGGGTTGTACAGGCCTGGGAGCCTAGGCGACGCCTAGGCGACCGGGCGGGTTGTACAGGCCTGGGCGCCAGGGCGCCTTGTGGTTGCCCAGGCCAGACAAGAACAACATTATCAGGCAGTACTTATTTATGATTAATATCATTTAAGTAAATGTTCATTTACTTAAGATATTATTCATAAATAAGCAAATACCCCCCTATTTGAATCCAATAAAAATAGTCTAAAATTCAAATTCCAGAAGGAAAAAAAGTCAACCCCCCTGTTCAAGAACAAAAACCATATTTTTGGGTGCGAGGGCGATTTTCAACTTTTAAATGCTAGGTTTTTTTCTAAATATAAAAATTCTATAAATCTTATTATAATAAATCATCACTAAAAACCAAGAGTGCGCCAAAATAATCTTTTGCTTTGATGCCTAAAAAATAATTTACATTCGGACGACTTTAAACAGCATTCCCGTATTCCGAACAAGGTTTGACCGGAGTGTAACTCCTTCATTATAATTTGGATTCAAGCAATCTCGGATTTGTTGGAAAGCTGATTATGCTAGCTTTGCAACGAATTCGAGATTGCTTGAATCCGAACTATATTAAAGGAGTTACGCTCCGATCAAATTCGTTAAAAGTACGCAAATGTTAGTCATAAATAATTGTTTACTTAACTCTAGACACAATCCCAGGTCTTAGTGTACATTAGTAAACTTGGGTCCACACCACATATTAATTAAGTTATGTCTTAAATGTTGATTATTTATGTAGAATGTTGCATATATATAAACATTAATATTTTAGAAATAAAAAAAATGCACTGGGAACGCCTTGGTCGCCTAGGCAACGCCTAGGCGGGCGCCTAGGCGCCTAGGCGCCCAGGATGGCCCCAAACGCCTTGGATCGCCTTATCGCCTTGACAACTATGATCCACACTCGATCTTCATTGTTCATGAGTGGATCTTCAATCGTGAGACGAAATCAGAAGGAAAATAGTTGAATCACGCTCTGATACCATGTTAAATGGTAAATGCGAGTTGTAGAAGCTAGAACTTTCATTTCTATGTAATAGGTTTTCTTAATTGAAAAGCTACAACTGACTGATACTTTTATATGGACTTGAAAGGAAAACTAAATTGTAGTTAAAACTACTAGTCAAAGCTACTGGGATGCCATGTCATTCATCTGATGACAATGCAAGTCCTACTTAAAGTCTAACGAGTAACAATCAGTTTCTTTCGTTATCGCGAACTCCTGTTTGCTTCTACAGAGAGTAAATTTTATATAAGCGGACTCCAAAGTTAAACAAAACCAGAATCCACAGATGGTGGTTGTTACAAAAATGATAGTTGGACTTGGATATAACTAAGGCCCAACTTATATAGTACAACACTATAATCAGCCTAAAATTGAATTACTTTCTGAGATATAGAGGAAGGGCTTTAAACCAGTTCTGAGTACTTGCATTTCCATGATATCCTCATACAACATTATTGGCCTGGTTGATGAAGGATGGGAGTATTTTATTTCAATGAAAAAGGACAATAGTATTGATAACTAATAGAGCACTGTGGATGTATGGTTGAATTATTAATAGATCATCCTGGAAATCTTGAAGCAACCAAATGTTTACAGAGGATATATATGCTATTAGTCCAAATGGTGAAGATATGCAGATCACTATTGATTGCTAGTGGAAACATGGTTGGATCAGGTGGTAAGGATAGAAGAGACCAAAACAAAGGTTAGGAAAATATGTGAGGGGGATGGAAAGTGAGAGACGTGTGAGAGGGAGAGTTGGATCGGTGGTGGATGGGGGAGTATAGAGCATTGGAAAAGAGAGAGAGAGAGAGAGAGAGAGAGAGAGACGGAGGTTATCACGTAGGTCTCCAATGATAAGGGAGGAAAGGCCATATTAGGTAGGTTGAGACCTATTAAATAATAAGGAGAAATAAATTTTCTATTAAAAGATATCTTAGGAAGCATCTTTCCTACTTAGAGATAGAGATTAAAGATAGGAGAGATTATATAGGGGAGAGATTTTAGTGGAATTTTTTATTTTTTTGGTAACTAGAGTTTAGTGGATTGAAGGGATTGAAGGGGAGTGATTAAGCGGAGAAGAAACGTGAGAGAGTGAGACAGAGAGTAGAGAAGAGGAAAGAGTAAAATAATGATAGGGTATTCATTAAAAAAAAAAAAAAACATAAACCATAACGAGTGAATAATTTTATTATTCTAAACCCAAACCTAAACCCAATTTGGTTGGGTAATCTTTCCTATCATTTGCTGCCGCTCAAATATAGAAAAACGAAACCAACTGTTCGTGGTTAAAGGCAGAAAAGTAGAAGAGAGATATATACAGTAGTTTAGAGATGTCTCACTCGCTAGAAAGCATAACTGTTGAAGATAGGTATCTTTGTCTCACTCAGTTGTTGATTCAATTCAGATCTTTCTTTCTTTGAAGATATGCTTTTCTCGACAAATAATTGATGTTATTATTTATTTACCCATCTGCACCTTATGTGCTTATTAGCTCGATTTATATTTCTATTTAGTATTTAATGTTTGGGGCATGATTCTTGTAGTCAGTGTCGGATCGGTTAGATTGGTCAATTCATATCAATTTTGAACCTCATCCATCCCTGATCCGACTCCAATACCATGTTGTTTAATGCTATCATTTATGATATCAGCCACTGTCAACATCTCTTTGGATTTGTACACTGATCCAGATCATTTTTGTTCTTCATACAATCACCTGCATGACCTAGTTCGCCTAGTTCTAGATAATTTGAAGTTTGTCAAGTATCTATCTTTTCCGATGAAGATCTTAGAAATTAACTTTTGATATGACAGCAAGGTTGTCATATTACAACCTGATGGTAACGGGTTCAAAACACGGAAACAGCTTCTCCGCATTGCGGGGTAAGGCTATTTATATTCTGCTCCTCCCCAGTAGCAGGAGTCTTGTGCACTGGGATGCCTTGCAAATGTGGTGAGTATATCTGAATCTAATCCATTACCCAGCTCGAAGAGTGCCTTGCAAATGAAAGTCAGACTTGTTTGGCAACTTGATCTTCCCTCCGAAGCTAGAGTTCATATCTGTGATTTTCTTGGAAAGGCTTTCGAGCAGGAAAAGAAAGATAACCAATCGCGTTCGTTCTGTGGTAACAGTCTCCTTGCTCAGAAAAGCAGAGCAACAAGGTTGAATGTATGTGTATACTGTGCAAGAATGAACTGCAATGAAAATTCCGAGACAATGGATTACGTTGTGACCGTGGCAAGGGGACGTTGTCATTAAATAGGATCAATAAATTGCGTTTCATAAAGGATGGTGTGAGTAGCCTTAGTCCAGATGCAATTTTGTCAAATTATGGATTCAAATACTCTGAGATCGAGTGAGTCGAGCACTTCCGTTCTATGCACCTTACTGACTAATGTTCTTGAGCTCGTATGGCTAGCTGTGTTCAGTACTGGTGCTTAGGTTATAAGTAATCTTTTTTAGACTTCTTTTGTTTATCTGCCATGATGGAAATGGTATATTTCTTTCGTTTGTTTTCATCCTAGTCGAGACATCTTATGTAACCATTTCAGCTATCAATGAAGTACGGTTTTTTTATTTTTTATTTTTATTTTCCTTGGTATATCAGTTTCCTCTTCCATCTTATGTTGATAAGTTTTTGTGACAGTATACATTCCTGAGCTTTCCACACTTGTGATGGTAGGTCTATAATGACCTTTTAAATTTTTATTCCATTGACGGTACCTCATTTAATGTTAGGGTATTCAATATTCGCACTCAAGGGTGGGTTTGATATTACCTGATAGATCCTCCTAGAGAATACAGCTCAAGCAAACTCTTTGCTATGATCCAAATTTTCTTCTCCTTCCGATTGTTTTGGACATTGTTGACCTTGCAAATTCTTGTGATGATTGTCAATTTTATTTCATTTCAAAGGATGCCAATGAAATAGTGCATACCCTTGCTTGGAAAGCCATGACAGTTATAGAGCTATTAGATTGGCCATTGTCCACTTTTTGGTTGAATGATCGTTGTATCAACGAGGTCTTGGCTTGTTACTTTGGTTTAAATCAATAAAATCTTTGTTTACCAAAAAAAAAAAAAAAAAAAAAATCACAAACATAAAGAGATGACAGCCCAAGCAAACTATTTGCTATGATCGAAAGAGAGAAACAGAGACAAATTATGTATATAAGGAAGAGAGGGGGGGTGTTTCTTATCTCATTAATTATCAATCTCTTCACAAAGAGACTTAAAATTGTTAAGAAATTTTCTCTCTCCTCCTTTCCATTATAAATTTCATCTACTTAGGTTTTCAAAGGTAAAGGAAGGAAAAGACGTATTAGATGGATATAGATCTATTAATTTATGAGGAGAAACAAATTTCCTATTAAAAGATATCTGAAGCATCCTTCCAACTTAGAGATAGGAGAGATTTTAATGGATTGAAGGGGAGCCATTAAGCGGAAAAGAAACCTCATTCTTCTTTATGGAGATCTTAGAAATTAATTCTTCTTATTCTACAAATGTGCCCTTTTAACCAATTATTAATGATCTTATAATTAATTGTATGATTGTTTTTTACTAATGAAGTAATTAACATACTGTGTAACCCAAAGTAATGTTACACCTGTGCTTCATTTTATCACTTTGATCTTTCATGATGGAGATCTTACTAGTCAGTCCTTAACCCCTGTTAAATTTTACATCATATTTAGTGACTTCATTTTTTTCAGAATGATTAAGCTTATGGGTTGGATACTATTATTGCAATATGCATGATTGTAAATTTGTAATAGTATGGGTATTGATATTGAGTTGGAATGTATGCTGTTTTTTATAGTCCTTTTGTTAGCGAGTCCAAATGTGGAGATTATATCTGAATCTAATCCATTACCCAGCTCGAAGAGTGCCTTGCAAATGAAAGTCAAACTTATTTGGCAACTTGATCTTCCCTCCGAGATTAGAGTTCATATATGTGACTTTCTTGGAAAGGCTTTCGAACAGGAAAAGAAATATAAACAATGGCTCCTTACTCAAAGACATAGAGTAACAAGGTTGAATGCATGTGTATACTGTGCAAGAATCAGCTGCAATGGGAAATTCCTAGAAAATGTATTGCTATAGGGACGATAAATTGCGTTTCATAAAGGATGGTGTGAGTAGCCTTAGGTGAGATGCAATTTTGTCCAATTACGACTTCAAAGACTTCGAGATTGAGCAAGAGTGTTGGGTTGTGTCTTGTATTTATCCCTAGCATGGAGCACCTCAGTTCTATTCACCTTAGTGACTGACATCCTCGAGCTCTAATGGCTAGCCGTGTTTGGTCTTAGGTTATAGACAATCTTTTTGAGACTTTCTTTAGTCTCTCTCCCATGTTGGAAATGGTTTATTTATTTCGTTTGTTTTTCATCCTGGTCGAGATATCTTATGTAACCTTTTCAGCTATCAAAGAAGTTGAGTTTTTCTAGTATATCACTTTCCTCTTCTATATATATTGTGATGATAATTTTTTTGTGACAGTACACTGTTGCCTGACTTTTGTGTTAGATCTTTGATAACAAAGAGCCCTGATGAGCTTTCCATACTTGTGATTGTAGGGTCTATAATGACCTTTTAAATTTTTATTCCATTGATCGTACCTCATATAGTATTAGTGTATTCAATATCCCACTCAAGGGAGGGTTTGATATTTTCTGATGTTCCACGAAGTATAGATCCTGCTAGAGATATTTTCTGATGTTCCACGAAGTATAGATCCTGCTAGAGAATACAATTCTTAGACTATTTCACAATTCACAAAGACAGAGATGACAGCCCAAGCAAACTATTTGCTATGTGGAAAAAGATTATCTGTAGTGAGGCTGAAATGACAGTGAGGATCCTAGTCACTTAAAATGCATCGAGACATATTTCGATGCACTTTTAGTGACAGTGAAGACATTCCGATGCACTTTGAATTCTTGTGATCCTCACTGCCACTTCAGCCTTATTACAGAGGATTTCAATCTTTTGCTATGATCGACAGAGAGACAAATTATGTATGTAAGGGGGAGGTACTTGAGATTAATAAATATTAAGAGATAAAAACTTTTTTTTATGGGTAATGTCTATACACTTGAAGAGAATTAATTGTCAATACCTCTTCATAAAGAGACTTAAGAAGGTTAAGAAATTTTCTCTCTCTTATCCATTGTAGGCTTCTTTATTATATATATCATGTAAAGTAAACCAAGAGGTGGGATCCCACTGGATAATCCACGTAGGTATTTTTACAATTGCTCCAATAACAAGTATCACGTGCATGACCGTGTTTGTTACAGTGTGTGCAAAATGGCCTCAGGTGAATTTCAGAGAACCTGCTAATTGTAGCAATGGCTGTATTTTTAGGGAAAACATGTGTTAAACCTGCACTCTACTAATTCGGTCTAACCAGGTTAACGTGTCGTGACAGATCTTCCCATCATAATCGGGTTAGACGAACCAACCAGATGACGGACCATAAAGCCAGGTACGGAAAATTGACAACTCATAGTGCCATACCTCAATTATGATTGAACCAGAAGTGTGTTGAACTATCATACGAACCAATGGTTCAAGCCAGGATCACATAGGACTGTGCCAACAATCAAATCATACAATCCACATAATCAGAGATAATAGTAAATAAGATGAAGTTTTTAATAATGAACTGAGTATCTAATGTGGTAAATAAATAATTAATCATTTATCTCAATATAACCAAAATTTAAATAAATATCTATTACAAATCCGTAAATCATAATACGAAATAAACTACTAAGCATAGACACAATGGAAACACTCGCATGACAAGTTATGCTCATCTTCCATCGCTTGCATATCCAAAGCCGCCATGTGTCCATACGATGGCTCATTGACATAATCGTCGATAGTTATACCTGCACCATCAGCTAAAAGAATGTGATATCGTGGAGTGAATTCACAACTTAGCTCAGTGAGTAAACAAAATAACGCAACAAACATATGTATGATGTCAATTCATATCTTTGGTCTGATATAAGTTTGCATTGTGTTATGGTAAGGATAGACAGCCACCACACCTCCATACACGAGAGTGTGAGCACGTCTAACAGATCACATACCGCTATCACCCCACATCATCCACTACAAAATAGAAATAGAGCTAGAGCCTAACGGATCACACACTGCCAGTACCCCTCCTGATACTCTATCCCATACCAGTACGTATGCCCCTACTGGCGAGGGCTTGCAAATTTGGTTCATGTCTAACCAATCTTAGATGTCATCAAATTGTATCCAATGCCTTACCCCAATATCCCTTAATACGTCCATAGAGATAGAGCTAGGGTCAACTGGCAGAGCTACAACCACACACAACGATCACCCCCCTGATACCTTATGACGTACAAGTCCGCTATGGTAATGGTGATACAACGATGTCAGTGTGGTGAATGGTTCGATGCAACAACCTCTCCCCATTCAACACACCAACCATACACAAGCACATGTCTATCCTCATCATCAATATCATGAAAGCAATATAAATAAATATGCACGAACAAGATATATATAACAGTTAATTGGATAACATGTGAGATGCACAAATAACATACAAAAGATGGCATCAATCAACTTAATAGAAAGTAAAGGGTAGCTTATTATTAACCAATTAGTTTAGGTTTTGTTCCCTTATCTATGAACGATGTTGTACTCTTTCTAAGCTTTGGAAACTATCTTGAATTAGATGAAAATCTAAACGATTAATGAACTTAAATTAGGGTTTCATTCCATCAAGTTACAGTTTACTATTTCATTGTCTAGTCTCTAATTTAAGCCTGTCAGACACTATCCGATCCAGTCATCGGTCTTGTATTGGTAGACCGATGAGCCATCCAGATAATCCCTGTCATACTTTGTGAGAGTAATTGGTCTCCTATATAGCCGATCGGTCAAGGGACCAGACAACTCCTAAGTCATATTCCAGGTTTATCTTTTAGTCCGAATTCCTTTTGAGTTGATTTTTCAGCTCAACAATGGGATCCATCCTAGGGTCATTCTATGACATTTAACCATTGGTTTTAATCACCCATTGCAACCCTAATAACTATAATTACTACAGATTTATATTGAAAACCTTAAGATCGAAATCATGAAATTGGTGTTGGATTGAATTTGATCTCACACATTGTGATCTCAAATCTTAAATCTAACATAGTCTAACCTTCTACAGAGGAAAAGTACATACCATGGATCCTTGATGTGGTAGGTTGGAGACCGACGACACAACCCTTCTCTGCAGAGCTTCTTCTTCTCCTTTCTTTATGCTTCCTTTCTCTTTAAGGCTTCTTCTCCTTCTTCTTCTTGATTTCTCTCAATTTTAGGGTTTGAGAATGATCAAAAGAGTGATAGAAAGTGAAGGGACGTCCTCTATATAGAAGAGAAACTTCCATATAGAGTGAGGTTCCAATTAGGAAGGAGTCCTAATCATATTTGAAAACTTTCCTAAACTTGAAGTCTAATTCGAGCTTGGCCGATCGACTGATCGCTCGCCCAATACGAGGACCAACCGGACAACCTATGAGAGACTGGTTTCTTACCTGGCTTTGTGATTTCTTCATACGGTTGGTTTGCTTAAGTCGGTTAGGATGGAAAAACCTAGCACGACATGGTTAGATTGGGTTAATGGACTGCGGATCTTACAACTCCCCCTAAAAATAAATTTCGTCATCAAAATTTGAACATACCTTCCTAGTCAAACAGGTGAGGGTATTATTTTCGCATAGTATTTTCCTCTTTCCACATTATTTCTTCCACATCTTGGCTTCTAGGTGACCTTGAGATAGTAAATATCTCGATTGCGAAGATGCTGTACCTTTTAACTAGTGATCTCAGCTGGCACTTCTTCGAACGTCAGGTTCTTTGTCAAATCCAGTGGATTCATAGTTAAAACGTGTGTTGGATCTCTATTGTATTTCTTCAATAGTGAAAACGTGGAATACATCATGTACACCAGATATAAATGGCGGTAGCACGAGTTGATACGCTACTTTTCTGCATCTTGCCAAGATCTCATAAGGTCCAATGTATCTGGGACATAATTTATCCTTGTTACCGAACCGTTTCAGACCCCGCATAGGTGATATATTTAGGAATACCTTTTCACCCATGGCGAACTCAGGGTCTTGGCGTCGATTATTCGCATACTGCTTTTGAAGATCTTGAGCTGTCTTGACCCTTTCTTTAATCTGGTCAACCAATCAACATGCTTCTTCTACAAACTTTGGCCCCATTATTCTTTGTTCACCAACTTCATTCTAAAATAGAGGGGTTCGATATTTCCTACCATACAACGCCTCATAAGGTGACATTTGAATAGTAGCCTGGTAGTTGTTGTTGTATGCAAACTCGATCAATGGCAACCTCATCCCAAGCTCCTTTCAAGTCAATTGCATAAGCTCGGAGGATATCCTCTAAGATCTGAATGGTCTGCTCCGACTGCCCATCGGTCTGTGGGTGAAAGGTTATATTGAACTTCAACTTCATTCCCATTGCTTTCTATAGACCTTTCCAGAATTTTAAAGTAAAGTGTGGGTTTCAGTTTGACACTATGCTCTCAGACACACCATGCAATTTGACAATGTTATCCACGTGTAGCTTGGCTAATCGCTTCAAGGTATATTGAGGGCAAATGAGCTGTCTTTGTAAGACGATCGACAATCACCCAGACTACGTCAACTGATTTGGGTGTCAGTGGTAACCCAGTGACGAAGTCCATAGTGATGCAGTCTCACTTTCACATAGGTTCAAGCAGTGGTTGTAACCTGCCAATCTTTGTCTTTCGGCCTTCACTTGTTGACAATTCAGACACTGGAATATGTGCTTAGCCACATCTACTTTCATTTCTCTCCACTAATATATTCTCTTCTGGTCATAGTATATTTTAGTACTTCCAAGATGTATCAAACAAGGAGTGGAATGGGCTTCTAGCATTATTCTGTCTCTAAGGTCCGATCTTCACTTTCAGGTATACATAATCGTCCTCTGTATCTCAGAACCTTATTTGCGTCCAATGTAAAGTCAGGATTTGGCTTACCCTTCTCCAAATCTTCTTGCACAGTTCTCAGATATGGCTTCGATAGAATTGTTACTTTCACTTCGTCCGTCAAATCTGGTAGAATCTTCAATGCCGCAAACATAAGTAAAAACTTATGTATTAGTCCTTGCTTTATTGGATCATCACGAGTTTCTATTATATGTTGTTCTTTATCCTAATTTGGAACCATTGCTGCGGAACACAAGCTGGTGTTTGTACTAGGTCCTCCTTTTGGTTTCATTATTCCCTTATTGCTCAAAACGTCAGCTACTACATTAGCCTTGCCTGGATGATACTGAATATCGTTGTGATAATCTTTCAGGAGTTCCAACCACCTTTTTTGCCTCATGTTTAACTCTTTCTGAGTGAAGAGATAGATAAGGCTCTTGTGATCTGACTTATCTGGAACTTTTCACCGTATAGGTAATGTCTCCAAGTCTTGATTGCTTGAATCACCGCTGCTAACTTCAAGTAATGCGTAGGGTAATTCTTCTTGTGCTCCTTTAATTGTCTTGAAGCATAAGCAATTACTTTCTCTCCTTGCTTCAATACCTATTCCAAATTCAATCCAGAGGCATCGGTGTATAGGGTATATAGTTGTCTGGTACCAGAATGATCAAGATAGGAGCTGATATCAACCTTGCCTTCAGCGTCTGAAAACATTCTTCACACTTGTTGATCCAAATGAATTTTTTTCCTTTCTCGGTTAGCTTGGTAAGAGGTATTGCGATCTTGGAGTAGTCCTCCACAATCGTCTGTAATAGCCAGCTAATCCCAAGAAACTCTTAATTTCAACAACGTTTTTAGGCGCTTCCCACCCTACAATATCTTCTATTTTACTGGGATCTACTTCTATTCCTTCTAACGATACTACGTGACCTAAGAAAGTCACCTTGTCCAACCAGAACTCATATTTCTTAAATTTGACATAAAGCTTCTCCCTTTTCAGCCATTGTAAGGCTGCTTTAAGATCCATTGCTTGAGCCTCTTTGTCCTTGGAATAGACTAAAATATTGTCAATGAAAACTATGACCAAAGTGTCCAGCATGTCATGGAACACTCGATTCATAAGCTCCATAAAAGATGCAGGTGCGTTGGTTAACTCAAAAGACATAACCAAGAACTCATAATGCTCGTACCTGGTTCTGAAAGCTATTTTCTGAATATCGCTGTCTTTAATCTTCAATTAATGATTCCTAACCGTAAATCGATCTTGGAGAATACCTTCTCACCTTGCAACAAGTCATCAATCTATGGCAATGGGTATTGATTCTTGATCTTGAGCTTATTCAGTTCTCGGTAGTCTGTACACAGTTGAACACTACCGTCTTTCTTCTTTACGAGCAACACTGGTGTTCCCCATGGTAATATACTTGGCCCGATAAAATCCTTGTCTAACAACTCCTGTAGTTGAGTATTCAATTCCTTTAATTTTGTAAGAGCCATCCGATAAGGTGCCTTAAATACAGGTGCCACCCCGATAATAAGTTTATAACGTACTCAGTTGCTCGATCAGGTGGCAACCCAGATAAGTCTTCAGGAAACACATCCAAAAATTCTTGTACAACTTCAATATCTTCCATCTGTGGCACTTCTTTAGTAACATCCACCACAGATACCAGATATCTGACTCCACCCCTTTTCAGGCATCTCTTCGCATTAAGTGCAGAGAGAATAAGCTTCCGTTTACAAGTAAGTTTGGTTCCGATAAAGCTAAATTCGCTTGAATGATAATTTTTTCTTAGAGCAAAGCAGACTCGCAGAATGTTGAGACAACCAATCTACTCCTAAGATGACGTCAAAGTCTGTCATCTCGAGCTAAACTAGGTTCGCATTCAAACTCCATCCATTAATAAGAATTGGACACGATCCATAACATTTATCTAACACAACCTTTAGTCCCAATGGTGATCTTACTAATAGCTTTTGGTCTAAAGGTCTGAAAGGTACGTCTAATTTCTTTCCAAAAGAGACAGACACAAAAGAATGGGTAGCCCCAGAGTCAAAGAGAACTCTGATAGGTACACCAGTTATGGTTATAGTACCTATAGTTTTACTTAGGTTTAGTCTACATGCTCACACAAAAGTATTGTAAGAGATAAAGGTTATATCATACCTGTGACCACATTAGGTGATGCGACAGCTTCTTCAGAAGTCATGGCATACACATTTTCTTACTGCAATTGCTTCTTGGGCTTAAGGCATGACTTTACATAATGCCTCATTTAGTCGTAGTTGAAGCATTTAATGTTCGCAGTCAGTTGACCAGGTTGAGGTAAGACCGTTTGGATCATCTTAGCAGCCCCATTAGTGTTCAGTGGCTGGAATGGTTTGAGGGTCTTTGAGTTTCCTCCATCAAACGAATTTCTGTTTGGCCTCTTCAGACCACGATTTTGAGCAAGGTAGCTTTCTTCTGACTCAACTCTAATACTCGAGAAATCTGCATGGCCTCGTTAATATCTTCTTCTCAAAACCCAACACATGTTCTTGAATACTTTTCCTTAGTCCCATAATGAACCTTCGGGTCTTGGTATCCTGCTTTTGCATGCTTGTGGGAGCAAAGAAGAATAACTCTTTATAACGCTACTGGTAGGCGTCAACAGACATCTAGCCTTGGTACAAACTTAAGAATTCCTTCTCTATTTGATCACTTAAACTCCTAGGGAATGTACTTCTCGAAGCAGGCTTCTTTGAAGATAGCCCAGGTCATCTGAGGGTGCTTGGTCAGAAGATAGCTATGCATGGACTTCCACCAGTGATTTGCATCCTCTCTTAGCATGAAGGTTGCACATAATACTTTCTCTTCTTCAGTTATGGTCATCATCAGGAAGTTCTTCCCTATTTCGTCAATTTAGTGAGCTGGCCATAAAGGGTTAGACATCTTACCTGTGAACATCTGAGGCTTCATCTTTAGGAAATGTTCCACAAGCCTTGAATGATCCTGCTGCCCATAAGCTTCATACGCCGATGGTGGATACTGGTAACCACCCTAGTGCACACCCTCATGTGCTCCAAGGTTCTGTACTTGTGTGTGTATTACTGAAATATGTTGTGCTCACCATGTTATTGTCAATAGGTGTTGTAGGCATAGTGTTACTACCAACTGGTACCGTATTGGTCTAACCTAGATGTGTTGGTGTAATATTGACAGCTAGGGTAGAGATTTCCATGGTAACTTGCATAGCCAATAACATCTGTTGTTGTTCCTGCACTTGCGCCAAATTTGTTACAACCATGGCCAATTCAGTTGGTGGTCCTGGTAAGTTGGTTGGGTTGGCTTGGTTGTTTATATCTTGAGGTGCATCATTATTCCCTGCTTGTTCCTCTGAGTTTTCATTACATTTCTCACTCCAGGTGGTAGAGGGGTCGGCTTTCGCCTCTTCGACTGTTTCTGCGAATATGACGTGCCATTTCAAACTATCGACTATTGAGGGTTTTGCATAGCCAATAGGTTGAGACAAGGTACAACATATGGTAGTTTATAGGGTTAGTCTCAAGTATATGAAAAATCCCAACGAAAGAGAACAAAACAGGCAAATAACAGCTCAGAAACATTTGTCCGATCGCCCTTGACTGGTCGTGTATTGAGTGATCGGTGAGTGATCCAAACGAACTCTGTGAACAATCCCGAGAGCTTCCAATTGACTCATCGATCTACTCTTTCAGTCGAATTGTTCAACCGGTTAATCCAAATTTGGTTTTTAAAGCGCGATTTGAGTCATTTTTCTCTCATTTTCCTCTTCTCTGGGTCGCAACCCTACATTGCTCCGTTGAGTTGCTACAATACCTACTGAACACTTCTCAAGACTCTTTTCACTGGTCGATGACTTCCATTCCATCCCCAAAGGTAAGTTCTTAATTTCTTTCGTCTCTTTGGATAGTTTTTCCTAGGTTTTTTTTATCATATTTTCTTATCTTTCTTAAATTAAAAATTTTCAACCGTAGGAATGTTATTTTTTTTTACTTACGTTTGATGTTGGGCACCCAACGGATGAAAGCCCTCAATAAATTTTGGGTTTCATCAGTTGGTTTGCTCAAAATCCCAAAAATTCATGTTCTTGCCCTAAAATTTGGGGTTTAGCCCAAATTTTTTATTTTCTTATAAATTCTCAAAATTTATTGGAATTCCCTATTAGATGATCATTGCAGGATGGTTTGTGACTTATGTAAGCCATCCTATCCATGGGATTGGGCGAAAGTGAGGCTTCAGACCATTTTATGTAGTTATGCTGTCGAAATT
The DNA here is from genome assembly GCA_028583415.1 of Protea cynaroides. Taxonomy (NCBI): domain Eukaryota; kingdom Viridiplantae; phylum Streptophyta; class Magnoliopsida; order Proteales; family Proteaceae; genus Protea; species Protea cynaroides. The sequence continues at coordinate 91,855,206 of CM053271.1, forward strand.
TCTAAAATTTCGACTAATAGAGTTTTAATTTATTGGGTTTTGTAGCTTCATGATGCCTCGCATAAAAAAATATACGTGGTCGCAATGATAAACTCTCTTAGGTAGTTTGACGCATTACGCTTCCTCTTAACTGAAGCCAAAGCACAATACTCCATGGTTCTATAATAAGAAGGTAGAGGTGGGGCACTTCGTGAAATTACCGGCCTTAGCCAAAGGCAACATTTGATGCTATGGGGTGGCTACCTGTGACCCAGTACCAGGGGTCAATACATCCTGACCTGGCCAAGCAGTTTTATTGCAACTTGCAGCTAGAGGGCGATCCCAAGGATCTTGATAGGGGCACAGAGCTGAGGATCACCAACTGGTGAAAGGGGTTCAAATCTAATTTGACACTCATCAGTTGGTAGGGCTTTTAAACATCTCAAATGCCGGTGAACTTGTTTACTACTCACCTAAAGAGCGCAAATTTATGAGGGAAGACCTGCGGCTTGAGATTAGACCCCATATTATGCAGGAAGGGCTGGGAGTTGAAGGCAGTCAACCTGCGTCCTGAACCTCAGGTTTACTATCGCATTATCCAGCACAACCTCATTCCTTAGAGGGGGCACTACAACGAGGTATCTCAGCTTACCCAGTATGTATGACCCGCACTCCATGAACCCGATCTAAACCTTTAATTCATGTCGTAACAGGTCTTTCAATCATCACCGGACTAGACGGGATGAGCGGATGATAAACAGGTATGAAATCGAACCAAATTAAGTATGATATACTTCATACCGGTCGATGGTACCAGTCGACGATCGACCGGTATGACCTGCGCAGCTTAGATCAGGAAAAGGATCTCTACAGGTCCCACTTTCTAAATTTCGAACCGAAGGACTTTCCTAATGTTAGGAGGCTTCCTAAACCTAATCCTAGCCTATATAAGGACCCTTAAACCTCTTAAAATCTCTCTCATTAATCCTTACAAAACCTAGAGAGGAGAAAGAGGTTGAAGAAGGAGAAGAAGCTAGGAAGGAGAGGGAAGAGCCGCTACTACCGTTGGACGAAGAACACGTTACCGCGAACCATCGGTAAGTGCTTAAACCTTCCTTTACTTTAATCATTCTAGGATGGTTAGTTATGATTGGATCAATACCATGCAAAGCAAGGTATTGATCTAAACCCTATTTTTCCATCAAACCCTAATCTAGTCGGTAAACCCTAGGTTCAAGTTCTAGGTTGAAGATCAACGAAACTAGGACTTGAATGGAGTTGGAAACAACTCTAACTCAGTGCTCAGACCTATAACGTGTAGGAGAAACCCTAGAATCAATAGGGGGTGACCGACGGAAGGCGAGAACCAAGCGTATGGTCTTCTGGAGACATACCGGTCGACCATACCGGTTGCACCATATGCGACCGGTACCTCCCGGAGGCTGGTCTGTGGGGACCTATTGACCATACCGGTCGCACCTTTCCCCACAGTGCTGCGACCGGTATGCTCTGTGGGAGTGTTTTTAATCCAGTTGGTTTTTCGATCAACGTAAACCTTAAGAAAACTATTTTAACTCAACCCTAACATCGTGTAGGACATTGTGATAGCAAGTTTGGATTCTGTGACGCGGAGCAAGCTATTAAACAAGCGTCAGGTAAGGGAATCGGACCTAAACCCTAATAATTTAATAAATAGTAAAACGTTGTTAATAACCATGATTCTATGGAATGATGTTTGTGCATTCTCGCATGTCATCCTTTACTTTCAGTTATTATTATTGTTCATGCATACTCGCTATGCTAGGATGTGACTGTTAGACATGTGATTGTTTTCGTTGGTGTGTGGAATGGGAGGGCCGAGGGTCTGGGATCATTCCTCACATTAGCACCTTTTCGTATCATTCTGTCTTAGCATGCTTGGTGCGGATAGGGTATCAGGGGGAGGAAGTGGCACTGTGGTCTCCGACCTGGCCATTAGACTCTAGCTCTATCTCTATGCCGTAGGGAGCTGTGCTGGGATAGGACCTATTGTGATGACATATAGGATTGGTTAGTTGCGAGTCCAGTTTGCAAGTCTTCGCCAATAGGGGCTTACGTGTTGGTATGGGTAGGGTATCAGGGGAAGTATTGGCGGTGTTTGATCCGGATGCTTTAGCTCTATCTCTATTCCATGGTGGGTGCATGTGGGACGACAATGGTGTTTGATCCATTGGGCGGCTTCATACACTCGTGTATAAATGTGCGGTGGCCGCCAATCTTTTCTATAGCACATTGCTAACTTAAAACCAGACCATGATGTGAATGTTATTCATGCATATGTTTGTTGAATTGTCTGATTGTCTTACTGAGCTAAGTTGTGAGCTCACCCTGTATATATATACATGTTTTTAGATGTTGATGTATGTTATACGGTAGAGGATTACCTGAATGCTCCAAAGTACGGAGGCGTGGCTGCTTTAGACGTGCAAGCAGGAGAGGACGAGCATGACGCTTCATGCGAGTGCCCTTTCTGCGTGTACCTCTAGGATTTGATTTAATTCATTTTAATTATTTTCAGTTGGAGATACAATTGATGTAAGGATATTTAATTATGTTTTGGTATTTGAATAACTGGATATTTTATTAAATTTAGCAATAGATCACTCAGTTCATTTTATTTAAGACTTCTGCTGTATTTTATTATATTCTGATTATGGTTATGTGCAACGGTTTGTATGAGTGGACACGGTCTTATTGAGATCCTGGTGTGAACCGTTGGTTCAGTGACGGTTCACTCACACTTCTGGTTCAGCCAGAATTGGGGTGTGACAACTTGGTATTAGCTCTTAGGTTCTGTCCAACAGACCATATTGTACTTAACTGAATCGATGAACTGAGATAGGAAGAATTTGAAAGCTTTAATAAAAACACACCCTAAGCACTTATTTGATGCTTGAGACTAAATACTAAAGAGCATAATATACGATATTAAAAGTGGAATTAATAAACAGTTATGCTCTAGATAAGAATCTTAATGATAAGTGAGAAAAATCATAAACTTCCACTAAATTAAAAAGGAAACTGTATCATGAGTTAATTGTGCCACAGGGCACAGTCCACAAGCCGGACAGTTACCCTGTTATATAAAAAAAAAAGAACAAGCTGTGAGAGAGAGAAAATAAAAGACCTATCATGGGGATGGGGGCATAGGAGGAATAAGGTCAGTTATGTCATAGTCACGCTCATAAGCCACCCTAAGCCAGTGTACCTGCTCCTGCGTGACTCTGAGGCTGCGAGCAAGGCGCCCTAGGTCACGGCTCATCTCACGTTGGGCATCCCGGATCTCTGTAAACATACCCATCATGTATCGGGAGGAGGCTGGGATGGTCCCGCTACAGGTGTGGGCTATGGTGCTGGTGCTAGAATGTCCTCCATCTGATCATCATCATCATCACCATCATCCCCTGCCTCTTCTGCATGAGCTGCATTGGCTGCTGCGGCTGCTTCTACCACGACTGCTACCCTCCTGAGCGGACGAGGACGAGCCTCTAGCTCTTCGTCACTGGTCGGCAGGTTGTCCATCCTCATCTGGAGAATGGCATCCCAGTCAATGTCAGAGGTCATGGTGTCCTCAACTGCAATCTCACCCTTCATGTCCACCCGTAAGTGCTGCAGAAGAGTAGTGATAAGTTGGCCATATGGAAGGTTACTAGTCTGATCGGGCAGAGTAGCCTGATGCATGGTCCTGATAATGATGTAAGGGAGACAGACCCGCTCCCCAGTGCAGACGCAATAGGTCAAGTACTGAGTGAGCTGAGACAACTCACTATAGTGGCCCTCTAAGGAACAATATTGTGCTGGATGATGCGACAGTATACCCGAGGAACAGGTCTCAAGCTAGCAGCTTTCATGGGTGCTCCTGGGTTAAGGATCTGTTCCGAAATCTCTTGGCGTAGATCATCAGTGAGAAAGCCCTTCATCTTAGGGGCACAGTAGACTAAGTCACCATCATTTGGAATCCCTAGAAGATCGGCAAACTGGTGAGTGTCAAAAGATATGAGGACACCCTTGATGAAACTAGTAAGACGGAGTTCCCTGCCTCGGCTGAAGTCATTGTCTTCTCCCTCTATCTCCAAGTTCGCATAGAAGTGTTTAACAAGGTTAGGACGGGTAGTCACCATGTATGTAATGATGGGCAACCACCTAAGTCTACCGAAAACTGCTTCAACATCAAACCATTGCAGCTGCTCCAAGTTCACCCGTCGCCCTGACTCAATATTCTTCTCTTCAAACTAGGGAAAGCGGGCTTGCGCCGCCTCAGAACGAAACCACTGCTCATCGAGCTGCGGAACCGGCGGATGTAGACGGTTCATGCCAAGACCAAATGCATGTTTATCAGCACCTCTGCGTTGAGACATCTGAAACTACAAAACAAAAACAAATAATGAGAAATTGGTTAGAATTTTTGAAATTTCGGCAGCATAACGACAGTATTGGAAGCAAAAGCCTCGAACTCACCCAAAATCTGGGGAAGAGGACTTACGTAACCATTTAACACCATATGGAAACCAAGCATCCATCAAACAAACAAGAAATTTAGAAATTTCGAGAAAAATTCAATTTTTATCAAAACCTAGATCAAAAACCTAAAAATTTGATTTTTAGAAAAACTATTTGGTGGAACCTCAAATTGGTTGAGGGCTTTCGCTCATAGAGGTCCCTAAACTCTTTCCAAGCCGAAGAAAAAGAGTCATTATGGTTAGAATCTTCTAAACCAAGAAAAACCTAGTTTTTGGGCATGAAACTATGAAGAGACGATGTAAAAAGGAAGAATAGAAGGAAGAAACTTACTTTGAGACGATGCTCAAGGTCTCGATCAGAAGAAAATCGCTTCTAGGATCATTGGTCGGACTGTAGCAACCCACCAAGCCAGAAAGGAATCGCCACCGGAGAGGAAGAAGAAAAGAAAAGTGAGAAAAATCTCACTTTTCCCGATTTTAAAGGGCATTCTGGGCATACCGGTCAACGGTTTTGCCCATACCGGTCGACCGGTACCCCCTGGGTATATCGATCGGTACCTCTCGGTCAGAGAAAATTTCTGACCGGTCGACTATACCGGTCGCTCCATTTCCTATAGGGTTGCGACCGGTACATCGACCGGTACCCCTTGGGAACTCCGAGAGGTTTGTCTGCCTGGACATACCAGTCGCACTACCATATACAGTGCCACGACCGGTATGTTGCGACCGGACAACTATTTGAAGCCCAAAAAATTTTGGGAAAATTTTAAAAAAAATTTCCAATTTAAGTTTCCGTTACGATTTTTCGCCTTGCACTTGTTAAAGACTAACACTATTATGACTATTCGATTGTGCTTCATGTGTTATGTCTTCTTCTCAGATCCAAGTAGGAAAAACTAATTTGAGATGGTAGGCGGAAATGGTCGTAGAGGCTCACGAAGGCGTCACCACTCTAGGGTGCACCAAGACGAGGACAACGTGGAAACATGATCTATTGAAGAGCAAAACCTAAACCCGGAGGGTGGAGAACGGCAGATTCCCAGAGCACCAATAAATTTGCCAGGCCTTCGTCACACTAACTCCGAGACAATTGTAACAAATTTGGCTTATCAAATAGAAGCTCAGCAAAAAACGTTCCTTAATGAGATGCTGAAGATGTTCAGGCCACCAGGATTTATCCCTACAGAAGGTACACCTGAGTCTGGGGGAAATAACAACACACTGCCAATGGATGGTAGTACTGGGCCGATGGGCCAAGGACAGAATCTACAACCACCACACCAATTTCCAATGTCGTCTGCCTATCAAGGGATCTATCCGTACCCACCACCATGGTATGGAATGATTGCATAGGGGCAGAATGACCTAAGCCGAGTGGTGGATAGGTTCTTGAAACTGAAACCCCTTACTTTTACAGGGAAACCAGGAAAACCACTGTGGCCTGCACAGTGGGTTGCTGAATTGGAGAAGAACTTCCGTTTAATGACTTGTACGGAGGATGAGAAGGTGCTGTTTGCTATGCACATGCTCAAGGAAGATGCTAATGCCTGGTGGAATTTTACCCAGACATACTTGGAGACAAGGCATACTCAGATCACTTGGGAGATATTCAAGGGAACTTTCTTTGACAAGTACTTTTCGAAGAGTTTCCGTGATCAAATGGAGAAGGAATTCTTGAACCTGCAACAATCCCAGTCGACTATTGATGCTTACCAGTAGAGGTATGAAGAGCTATTTTTCTTCGTTCCGGCAAGCATGCAAGAAGAAGAAACCAAGACCCGTAGGTTTACCATGGGATTGCGAGGAAGTATCCGAGAGCACGTCTTGGGTTTGGAGAAGAAAGTATATAACGAGGCTGTGCAGATTGCTAGGGTAATTAAATCAAGCCAAAGTGACAGCTTCTTTGCTCAAAACAGGGGACTGAAGAGGCCTGCTACAGAGACTTCGGGTGGAGGAAACACTAGACCATTCCGCCCATACAGGGCTCAGTCTGCTGTGGTGCCAGCAAGGAATACTACTGCACCACCACCCTCACAGTTAGCTGGAAAAAACCCAAATGTCAAATGCTTCAACTGTCAACAATTGTGTCATTATGCAAAAACCTGTACTCTACTTAAGAAGCAACTGCCACAGCAAGGAAAGATATTTGTAGTCACCACTAAGTAGGCAGCCACATCACCTAATGTGGTTACTGGTATGATTACGTCCCTTACCATTTGGCTTACTGTTTGTTGTGTTTGAGCATGTAGAACTAAGGGATAATTAAATTTCAGGAACTGTAAATATAGCTGGTGTACCCGCCAGAGTACTCTTTGACTCTGGGGCCACGCACTCCTTTGTTTTTATGTCCTTTGGGAAGAAAATGGAGTTACCTATCAAGTATTTAACCCCAAGCTTGATGGTTCGCTCTCTGTTGGGAGTAGAAGTGGCATTGAATGAATGCTATGGGCCGTGTACAGTTAGTATTGAGGGCCGAAACCTAGAAGCAAATCTAGTTCCACTTGAGATGACAGACTTTGATGTCATCTTGGAAATGGATTGGCTAGGCCATCATTCAGTTAGCTTATTATGTGGCAAAAGAAAACTTGTGTTTAAAGATGAGAAAGAGTTTAGCTACACTGGAACCAAGTTACCTAGGAAGCGAAAGCTGATCCTCTCTGCCCTAAAGGCTAAGAGATGCTTAGAGAAGGGAGGAGTGGGGTACTTAGTGTTTGTAGTCGACATCACTGCAGAGGTGCCAAAGATGGAAGATCTAGATGTGGTACGAGAGTTTTCAGATGTATTTCCAGAAGATCTACCAGGTTTACCTCCAGACAGAGCTATAGAGTTCGTGATAGACCTTATGCCAAGGTCGGCGTCGGTGTCTAAGGCACCGTACAGGATGGCCCCTAACAAATTAAAGGAGTTGAAGACCCAATTACAAGAACTACTAGATAAGGGTTTCATACTACCAAGCATATTGCCATGGGAAACACCTATTTTGTTCGTAAAGAAGAAGGATGGTAGCATACAACTATGTATCAACTATCGAGAGTTGAACAAGTTAACTATCATGAACCGATACCCTTTGCCTAGGATCGATGATCTGTTCGACCAGTTGCAGGGTGCAAAGGTTTTCTCGAAGATTGATCTTAGATCAGGGTATCACCAATTGAAGATCAAGACAACGGATATTCTGAAGACTGCTTTCAGGACAAGGTATAGGCATTATGAGTTCCTTGTAATGTCATTCGAGTTGACTAACGCTCCAGCGTCGTTCATGGAACTGATGAACCGAGTGTTTCATGACATGTTGGACACTTTGGTCATCGTATTCATTGACGACATATTGGTTTACTCAAAGGACAAGGAGACTCATGCAACACATTTGAGAGCAGCCCTATAGCGGCTGAGAAGGGAGAAGCTTTACGCCAAGTTCAAAAAATGTGAATTTTGGCTGAAGGAAGTGGCCTTCTTGGGTCACGTAGTATCTACAGATGGTATCAAGGTAGATCCAAGCAAGATCGCAGCTATAGTAGGATGGGATGCACCGAAATCAGTTGCGGAGATTCATAGCTTCCTTGGATTGGCTGGATACTATAGAAGATTCGTGGAAGACTACTCAAGGATCGCCGTTCCACTTACCAGACTAACCAAAAAAGGAGAAAAGTTCATATGGATGGATGAGTGTGAGAAGTGCTTTTAGACTTTGAAGTCAAGACTAGTCTCTGCACCTATCTTGTCCATCCCAGCACCAGGCTTGCCGTTTACCCTATATACGGATGCCTCAGGGTTGGGTCTTGGATGTGTGTTGATGCAAGGAGAACAGGTGATTGCCTACGCATCAAGACAGTTGAAAGAGCATGAGAAGAACTATCCTACGCATGATCTGGAGTTAGCGGCGGTCATTCACGCAATCAAGACTTGGAGGCACTACCTTTATGGTGAAAAGTTTCAGATTAAGTCGGATAACAAGAGTTTAACTTACCTTTTTACTCAGAAGGACCTGAATATGAGACAGGAGATGGCTGGAACTATTGAAAGATTATGATTGTGACATCCAGTACCATCCGGGTATGGCAAACGTTGTAGCCAATGCCTTAAGCAAAAAATGGGCATTGAAACCTGAGGCAGGACCTAGTACAAATGCTGCACTGTGTGCTGCAGTCTCAGGCTCAATAGAGAATGATAAAGGGCATATATTAGAGACTGTAGGAGATCCAGTGGAACAGGGCTTAATTCATAAGTTTACATTGATGTTCGCAGCTTTGAAGATTTCATCGGATCTAATAGATGAGGTCAAAGTAGCAATTCTACAGGATCCACACCTCATGACTGTGCAAGAAGATCTAGAGAAGGGTAAAAGCAACCCTAACTTTACCTTGGATTCAGACAAGGTACTCAGGTATCGTGGATGATTATGTATACCTGAGAGTGAGAACTCAAGTATCAGAGATAGAGTTGTGACAGAAGCTCATTACACCCCATATTCGCTACATCCAGGAAGCACTAAGATGTACCATGATTTAAGAAGATTATATTGGTGGAGGGGTATGAAAGCGGATGTAGCTCAATTCGTATTCCAATGTCTGAATGCCAGCAAGTTAAAGCAGAAAGACAGAGACCTGCAGGTTTGCTACAACCACTATCGGAGCCAGCATGGAAGTGGGATTGTATCACAATGGATTTCATCACTGGCCTACCCTTGACACCAAGGTCAGTGGATGCAGTATGGGTTATAGTCGATCGACTTATCAAGACAGCTTGATTCATAGCGGTCAGACCTTAGTATACCATGGAGAAGCTGGCCAAGCTATATGTGGATAATATAGTCAGACTTCATGGTGTCCCAGAAAGTCTAGTATCTGACAGAGATCCCCGTTTTACATCAAAATTCTGGAAAGGATTACAGAAAGCTATGGGAACCAAGTTGAAGTTTAGCACAACTTTTCATCCTCAGACTGACGGGCAGTCAGAAAGAACTATTCAAATATTGGAAGATATGCTCAGAGCATGTGCCCTAGATTTCAAAGGAGCTTGGGACGAGAAGCTATCGCTCATCGAGTTTGCTTATAACAATAGTTACTAGGCTATAATCCAAATGGCTCCATATGAGGCACTCTATGGGAAGAAATGTCATACACCTCTGTTATGGAATGAGGTGGGAGATAGAAGGATTGTACGATCGGAGTTCGTCGAAGAAACTTGTCGAGTGATTGATCAAATTAAAGAAAGAGTGAAACAACTCAATTTCGACAAAAACACTATGCTGATAACCGACGTCGAGATCTGGAGTTTGCAGTGGGTGACAAAGTGTTCTTAAAGATATCACATGTGCGAGGTCTGAAATGGTTTGGTAAGAAGGGAAAGCTATGCCCCAGGTTTATGGGACCATACGAGATTTTGACCAGACGTGGCAATGTGGCATATCAACTGGCTCTACCACCATCCATGTCAAGCGTTCATGATGTGTCCCATGTTTCTTTATTGAAGAAGTACGTCAGAGATCCATCGCACATCTTGACAGCAGACCCACCAGACTCGACGGAGGACTTGACATTTGAAGTCGTACCTGTGATGCTCACAAGCCAAAAGGTACAACATCTCCGAAGCAAGGATATCCATAATGTAAAAGTGCATTGAAAAAGCCAAGATGTAGAAGAAATCACTTGGGAGGAAGAGAACGCGATGCGAAAGGAATACCCTAACCTTTTTGACGACCAAGGTACATTCAAATTTCGAGGCCAAAATTTATTTTAAGGGTGAGGGAGTTGTGAAATCTACATGTAAATTTTGAGGACAAAATTTCTTTAAAGGGTGGGGGAGTTGTAAGACCCGCACTCCATGAACCCGATCTAAACCTTTAATTCATGTTGTAACAGGTCTTCCAATCATCATCGGACCAGACGGGATGAGTGGATGACAAACATGTATGAAATCGGACCAAATTAAGTATGATATACTTCATACCGCTCGATGGTACCGGTCTTGGTACCGGTCGACGGTTGACCGGTATGGCCTGCGCAGCTTAGATCCGAAAAAGGATCTCTACGGGTCCCACTTTTTAAATTTTGAACCGAAGGACTTTCCTAACGTTAGGAGGCTTCCTAAACCTAACCCTAACCTATATAAGGACCCTTAAACCTCCTAAAATCTCTCTCATTGATCATCACAAACCTTAGAGAGGAGAAAGAGGTTGAAGAAGGAGAAGAAGCTAGGAAGGAGAGGGAAGAGCCGCCACTGCCGTTGGACGAAGAACACGTTACTGCGAACCAATGGTAAGTGCTTAAACCTTCCTCTACTTTAATCATTCTAGGATGGTTAGTTATGATTGGATCAATACCATGCAAAGCAAGGTATTGATCTAAACCCTATTTTGCCGTCAAACCCTAATCTAGTCGGTAAACCCTAGGTTCAAGTTCTAGGTTGAAGATCAATGAAATTAGGACTTGAATGGAGTTGGAAACAACTCTAACTCAGTGCTCAGACCTGTAATGTGTAGGAGAAACCCTAGAATCAATAGGGGTGACCAATGGAAGGCGAGAACCAAGCGTATGGTCTTCCGGAGACATACCGGTCGACCATACCGGTCGCACCATATGCGACCGGTACTACGACCGGTACCTCTCGGAGGCTGGTCTGTAGGGACGGATCGACCATACCGGTCACACCTTTCCCTACAGTGCCGCGACCGATACTGCGACCTGTATGCTCTGTGGGAGTGTTTTTAATCCAGTTAGTTTTTCGACCAACGTAAACCTTAAGAAAACTATTCTAACTCAACCCTAACATCGTGTAGGACCTTGTGATAGCAAGTTTGGATTTTGTGACACAGAACAAGCTATCAAACAAGCGTCAGGTAAGGGAATCAGACCTAAACCCTAATAATTTAATAAACAGTAAAACGTTGTTAATAACCATGATTCTATGGAATGATGTTTGTGTATTCTCGCATGTCATCCTTTACTTTCAGTTATTATTATTGTTCATGCATACTCGCTATGCTAGGATGTGACTGTTAGGCATGTGATTGTTTTTGTTGGTGTGTGAAATAGGAAGGGCCGAGGGTCTGGGATCATTCCTCACACTAGCACCTTTTTGTATCGTTTGGTCTTAGCATGCTTGGTACGAGTAGGGTATCAGGGGGAGGAAGTGGCACTGTCGTCTTCGGCCTGGCTACTAGACTCTAGCTCTATCTTTATGCCGTAGGGAGCTGCGCTGGGATAGGGCCTACTGTAATGACATATAGGATTGGTTAGTTGCGAGCCCAGTTTGCAAGCCCTCGCCAATAGGGGCTTACGTGTTGGTATGGGTAGGGTATCAGGGGAAGTGTTGGCGGTGTTTGATCCAGACGCTTTAGCTTTATCTCTATTCCATGGTGGGTGCATGTGGGACGATAGTGGTGTTTGATCCATTGGGCGGCTTCACACACTCGTGTATAGAGGTGCGGTGGCCACCAATCCTTTCTATAGCACATTGTAAACTTAAAACCAGACCATGATGTGAATGTTATTCATGCATATGTTTGTTGCATTGTCTGATTGTCTTACTGAGCTAAGTTGTGAGCTCACCCTGTATATATATACATGTATTTAGATTTTGATGCAGGTTATACGGTGAAGGATTGCCTGAATGCTCCAGTGTACGGAGGAGTGGCTGCTTTGGACGTGCAAGCAGGAGAGGACGAGCATGACGCTTCATTTGAATGCCTTTTCTGCGTGTACCTCTAGGATTTGATTTAATTTATTTTAATTATTTTCAGTTAGAGATACAATTGATGTAAGGATATTTAATTATGTTTCGATATTTGAATAACTGGATATTTTATTAAATTTAGCAATAGATCACTCAGTTCATTTTATTTAAGACTTTCGTTGTATTTTATTATATTCTGATTATGGTTATGTGCAATGGTTTGTATGAGTCGACACAGTCTTATTGAGCTCCTAGTGTGAACAGTTGGTTCAGTGACGGTTCACTCACACTTCTGGTTCAGTCGGAATTGGGGTGTGACACAGTACGTCATTTACTGTATCTGCACTAGGCAACCTGTCTGTTGCCTTTATCATCATACACACCATGCATCGAACCACGACGCCCAACCTAAAAGGCAACATACCTTATGGTCATATGATCACCACCATTCTTGATTGCCTTCATGTAAACATAAAGGGTGAGAGAATGTTCGAAGAGGCGGTTATGGTAGACCTTGACTGGGACGCCATCACCAGGATGGAGTTGCATGAAGCAACGATCAGTGATGAGGGACTGAATGCATTAGATTGTCCTTTGGGTCTGGTAGCAGCGGTAGTAGCAGCATATGAGGCAGCGGCAGTATTTAAGGCAGCAATAGCAAAAGATGATGGGGACGACGATCGTATGTTCATGGATGTAGACGACAACCCCCCTCCTACACCATGGCATACATCAGAGGCTGGTCCATCTCATCCTCCACCCGATTTGATTATGTTACTCCTCCAAGAGATCTAGGAGTCCCAGCATACGATGGAACAATGCGTAGGGGAGATCCTGGAGGTCTAGCAAGCAACAGATCGACAGGTGGTAGATCTTGCTACGAGTCTCGATACCACTCAGGAGTCGGTAGCTTGGTTCTGAAAGACATATGTCGAGGATTATGATAGAGATCGAGAGTCACCACCTCCTTCTCTAACACAGCGATAGACTTTTATATTCTCTTATGTCAGAACAATATTTTCTTTTTGTAGTCTTATTTATATCTTTAGGGTTACCGTCTGGATTGTGGACCGTACCCTGTTACTTGATGGACACATTATTATTTTTTCTTTCTGTCTATATGTAGTTCCATAGTTCCCCCTTTTATTATGTGCGTTATGATCTTGCTTTAATTTTTGTCTCAACTAACAACGTGCCTATGATGTATTTGTATTATAGCTTTTAGATTTAACCTAACTCAGTTCATAGACCCACATGAATGTATTTAGGTTTGATTAGTAGAGCTCGGGCGCTTTGATACCAAGTTGTTACACCATAATTTTGGTCATACCAGAAGTATGATGAACCTTTATACGAAACAACAGTTCAATCCAGGATCACATAGGACCATGCCAACAATCAAACCATACAATCCACATAATTAGAGATAATAGTAAATAAGCAGAAGTCTTTAATAATGAACTAAGTATCTAATGTGGTAAATAAATAATTAACGAGTTATCTCAATGTAACTAAAGCTTAAATAAATATCTATTACAAATCGTAAACCAAAATACGAAATAAACTATTAAGCATAGACACAATGGAAGCACTCGCATGACGAGTCATGCTCATCCTCCATCGCTTGCACATCCATAGTCATCATATGTCCATACAACGGTGCATTAACGTAGTCGTCGATAGTTGTACTTGCATCATCAGCTAAAAGAATATGATATCGTGGGATGAGTTCACAACTTAGCTCAGTGAGTAAACAAAATAATGCAACAAACATATGCATGATAATTCATATCTTTGGTCTGGTATAAGTTTGCATTGAGTTATGGTAAAGATAGGCGGCCACCACACCTCCATACACGAGAGTATGAGCATGCCCAATGGATCACACACCGCTGTCGCCCCACATTATCCACTATAGAATAGAGATAGAGCTAGAGGTTAATGGATCACACACTGCCAGCACCCCCTGATACTCTATCCCATACCAGTACATATGACCCTACTGGCGAGGGTTTGCAAACTGGATTCTTTTCTAACCAATCCTAAATGTTATCAAATTTTATCCAAGGCCTTACCCCAGCATCCCTCAATACGCTCATAGAGATAAAGCTAGGGTCCGCTGGCAAAGCTACAGCCACACACCACTATCACCCGCTTTGGTATCCTATGACATATCAAGTCTGCTATGGTAATGGTGATACGACGATGTCACTGTGGTGAATGGTTCGATGCTACAATCTCTCCCCATTCAACACACGAACCACATACAAGCACATGCCTATCCTCATCATTAATATCATGAAAGTATATAAATAAATATGCATGAACAATACACACACACACACACACACACACACACACACACACACACACACATAATCACAGAGTAAATAATGCAGAAAATGAAATTTGAATAAAAATCGACCATAAAGGTAGTATATGCAATATGCAAAATGAATTTATATATCATAAATTGAAAGTAAAATGCTGCAACAAGTTACAATTAGAAATGAAATACAAAATGAAATTTGAACAGAGGAACTGCAAACTTACAGGACACTCTGAATGAATGAATTTGTTACAATGCTTTGGCTTACAATCTTCTTTGAAGGTTAAACCTAATTTTGTTTGCTAAAGGCTATTTAAGGATAAAAGGGTATGGTGAAGGAAGAGGAATACTCTTGGTGGAGCTTTGGCCTCCGGGGTGAGTAACTCTCTCTAACTTCTAATTTTTCATCTAAATTGGCCTTCTACTGAATGAGGAGAATGAAGCTCCATTTTATAGATTTGAGGAGCCTTAGATTCCACTTCGGATGTTTTTCTTTGGATGCTTGAGCGAGACCATGCTTTTGGTGAGTGGAGACAAGATTGATTTCAATTTTTCTTCTCTTTTGATAATTGATGCTGCTTTTTTACTTCTTTTGGAAAGAGATGCTTTCTTTTGGAAAGTAAAGGAGAAATAATTCTTCTTTTGAAAATATCTCCATTACTTTTGCTTTTAATATTTCTTTTGACAATTTTCTACCGTGAATCATGGGAGGGAACTTTGAGAGTCTTCTAGAACCGCACCGAGGCATTCCACATGTCTGGAGACATTGTTTTCTCCTTTGGTTTGGTTTAGAGTTTGTATCGTATTAGTATGAGCCCGGTAGTGACTTGACTATCTATACTGAGATAGTGACAGAATACATTTGGATACGGTTACGTATTATACCCGAATATAATTTGATACCGGTTCATAATGTACCTAAATACAATTTGATACAGGTTCGTAATATACCTGACTATGATTTGATATAGGTTCATAGTATACCTATGCCATTCTTTTGTTGACGTCATGGCTGACGTGTTGTAGTCTTTTTGGCAAAGACTCAGCAGTTTAACATATTTGATGTGTCTTTACCACGAGTCGTTTGCTATGGACTAGTTAAGACTTTAATCGGGTCTTGGTCTCTTGTGCCCATATTGGGTCTTAGTGATCATTTGTGGGTCCCTTTTTGGGATCCCATTTTTGTAAGACCTGTGTCAATCTAATCCGGTCTTACCACCTTGAACCAGGTTTACCCGTCATGGTCGAGTCAAATGGACCAAGGGCGTGAAGGAGATCGAGATCCCAAGTATCAAATCGACCCAAAAAACACTTAAAATAAGGGAAGGGTCGCATACCCAGCAAAGCAGGGTCGGACCTCCCAAAACAGAAAGTCAGACCCTCAGTTTTGAAGGGAGGGTCGAACAGCGTAGAACCCTAGGGTCGACGGGATCATCGACCCTCCCATCGACCCTCGGTTGCCGTAAGAAAATAAAATTAGGAAATTTCCTAATTTTCGATTGGAATTCTTTCCAAATCTCAATGAGACTTATTTAGGATATTCCTACTCTATTTAAAGGACGTTCCTAAGCCACTTTCACTCCTTTCACAACCCTAATTGAATTGAGAGAAAGAGAGGAGAAGGAAAAGAGGAAGAAGAAAGGCAAGGAAAAGAACTTAGCAAAAAGGAGAAAAATTTCAGAGAAAAAGTAATCTTCTCAGGTATGGATACTAATTCCATGAGTTTCTACAGACTTTAGGTTAGTTATTGTTGAGATTGTGATCTCGGAGAAACCCAAACCATCAATCTATGGTTAGGTTTCCATGGAAAACCATAGAAGAATGCATGAAAGCTATCTAGGTGAATTATACATGGTTTCAGACCATAGAATGCATGTAGAATGGAATGTAGGAGCAAACCATAGGATTTCAAACACGAAGAATGGATTAAAAGAGGGAATTGGACCAAAGTGCACAGAGGGTCGCATCGAGGGTCGATGACCATCCGACCCTAGGTGTTCCTGACCATCGACCCTCAGTGTTCGAAAAGTTCAGAATCTGGGGAGGGTCGCACCCAGGGTCGATCAGGACTCCGACCCTACCTCCGACCCTCAGTTAACAGCATGGTTTTTAAATCTGGAATTAATTCTAATTAAATTATATCGACTTTGTTAGGTCTTCTAGCAATATAATAACACTGTAAAGGTGATTCTAAAGCTTGGAAAAGTATCTATTAGTAAGCTAAGGTGAGGAACCAGAACTCCAAACTAAATGGTTAATAAGAAAAATTGTTTTCTGTTTCTTGAGTCCTATGCCATGCTTGATTCTATGCGAATATGTTTGTAATGTGCATACATCATGCCATCCAATATTTCTATTACTTGTTCATGCATAGTTACTTTATTATTTATAACATGATGATGATGATGATGATAGGAATAGGCATGTGCTTGTATGTGTGTGGTTGATGTACTTGATGCGAGCGAGTATCAGGGGAGGTGTGATGAGAACGTCAATAAACGTTAACCTTTGGCGGGTCTCAGCACTTTAGCTCTATCTCTAACTCAAGTCTTGTGCATTGTCGTATTGCCATTACTTTAGCAGAACTATTATGTCGTAGAGTATCAGGGGAGGTGGTCTCGGTCCTTGTAGTCTCTGACTCTACCGGGGGGCCTTAGCTCTATCTCTATGGACATTCTGAGGGATGCTGGGGTGAGGCTTTGGATACACTTTTTGGCATTAGGATTGGTTAGTTGCGAGCCCAGTTTGCAGCCCTCGCTAACAGGGGCTTACGTGTTGGTATGACACTATATAGCAATAAACTTAACCTTTGTTATATAATGTTCATGATTGGGTGCATGTGAGTTGACGATAAACGTGATCTTCGGGTAATGTCACACACTCGTGTATAGAGGCGGGGTCAATAAACGTGATCTTTGACTACCTAAACCTTTCTATTGCATACTGTAAACTTATATACCAGACCAAAGATATAAATTGATTTTGTATGCATATGTATTGTTGCATTGTTTTGGCTACTCACTGAGCCGTGATGTATGCTCATCCCTCGACGTCGAATATTTTTAGTTGATGATGCAGGTTATACCGTTGAAGATTATATGAATGCGTCTGCATATGGGAACATAGCGGCGATGGAAGCTGAAGCTGAAGTGGATACACACGACTCCTCTTGCGAGTGCAACTTGTGTGTATTTGATTAGATATTTTATAGGTTTCTTTATTGGATTTATTAAGACATGTATTTGGTATTTAAATATTTGTCTCAGTTGAAAACAGAATAATATGTTATTAAATTATTAATATCATCTTAGTTTCTCAGTTCATGTTATTATAAGACTTCCGCTATTGTGTATTTACTCTGATTATGATTACGGATGTGTGTAAGTTCAGATAACGCGGGGATAGCCTACTCGAGATCCTGGTTGAACCATTGGTTTATTAGCGGTTCATCACATAATTCTGAATAGTGCAGAATTGGGGTGTGACAACTTGGTATCAGAGCATCTCAGACATTGCCTACTGAACTAACATACATTCAAGACAATTGTGAATTGAGATAGGATAAAAGTAAAAACAGTAATATAAACACATTGTAAGCATAAGTGATGGTTGAGACCAAATTTAAAAAGAGAATAATACATCTATTAAAGGGAAAACAAGTTACATACAATGAGTGAGAGAAACAAAATGTAAATACATAACTAAAGCAGAGTACAGTCCACAACCCGGACAGTTACTCTGTAGTACAAGAAAATAAAGTACAATCAAGAAGCTGGAGGCGAAGGAGGAGGCGGGGCCTCACGATCTCGGTCATAGTCCTCAGCATAGACCCTAGTCAACCAGGCCACCTGGGTCTGGGTCGTCTGGAGATTAGCTGCAAGATCGGCTACCCTCCTATCAGTCGCCCGCTGGACTAATAACAGCTCATCCACCCTCATACGCAGAGCGTCTAGAAACTCCTCCATCCTTAGATTAGATCTGCGCTGAGCCTCCCTGATCTCCTGCAGCATCTCCATCATATCAGCAGGTGGGCGTGAACGACCAGCCGCATAAGAAGGACCAGTCTCAGGTACAGGATCCGCCGCAAAAGAAGTACCAACACCAGCCGCATGAGTAGGTGAAGGCGGTGGTATCGCGTCAACATCTATATACATGCGGTCGTCATCATCGACAGGATCCACATGGGCTCTAGCAGCGGCAGCAGCAGCCTCAGCATCAGCCATCTCAACGCAAGTGTGAGGGCGCACCATTGCGTTCCTCTCCTCATCACTAACCTGGGCATCCCGCATACCCATCTTGTAGATTGCCTCCCAATCTAGAGGCGACGAGAAGATCTTCTCCTGAATCTTCTCATCTATCAGGTCAACCCCCAGACGGGTCAGTAGGACTGTAATCATGCGTCCATAGGGTAGATTACCCCTATGACCGGACAATGTAGCACTAATCATAGTCCGCATGATGATGTATGGAAGGCAGACGGGTTGACGAGTGCAGATACTATATATCAGAAACTGAGTCAGCTGAGAAACCCTCTCATAGTGCCCACTCTGCGGGATCAGATTATGCTGGATAATCTTGCAGAAGACCCGTGGAGCTGGACGCAAATAACAAGCTCTCATCTGTCAACGATCAGGACAGAGCAACTGATTATCGATCTCTGCCCTCATCTCCATCTCAACAAACTGTGGCTCTCCAGGCGCACAGTACACCATGGGGCCATCATAGGGAATGCCCAACAAGTCGGCCAGCTGCCGATAGTCGAAAGAGATATCTACCCCTTTGACGTAGCTGGTGATGCGCAACTCCTGACCATGCTCAACGTCATTGTAATTCTCCACCACCTGGAGATTACAATAGAACTGGCGCATCAAATCCAGACATGTGCATGCATCGTATGTAATGACAGGAAGCCACCCCATGTCACCAAAGGCTCCCTCTACGGTGAACACGGCTAACTCAGCCAAGTTCACCATACGACCACCCTCAACCTTCTTACGGGCATAGTCAGCATACCGTGCCTCGGCTTCATTGGAACGGAAGCGAAGGGGATCACGAAATCGGGGTACCTTGGTACGAGCCATGGTATCTGCAAAGTAAGAAAGAGAAGGAAAACAAGGAGTTAATAGGATAAAAACCCAAAAATTGATTTAATAAACGACGTAAGTTGACCATAAAGCCCCATTTCTCACCATACAAGTGGGCATGAGAACTTACGTAGGTTAAAATACATCCTACCACCCACATGCAGTAGGAAATTTTAACTGACGATGTCCAATTTGAAGAAATTCAAGAAAAATAAAAAATATCGACAAATTAGGGCAAAAAGAGAAAATTTCAAGTTTCTCGATAACCAACCGATGAAACTCAAAAATTTTTGAGGGCTTTCGTTCCTCGAGACACCAATAACAAAAGCCCGCAATAAAAATCAAATTTTTAACGTTGGAAAAAGTTTAATTTGAAAAATACGAGTTAAATGGACGAAAACCTAGAAAAGAAAACCTAAAAACAGGTAAAAATGAGAGAACATACCTGTATGGATGACGTGGACGTCGAAACTCAGACTAAAATCGACCAACAACAGTAGAGTAGCACTGTAGCAACTCAGAGTGGAGAGGCGAGTCAAAATGGGAGGGAAATAATAAGAAATGACCCAGAATCGGATCTTAAAAATCTGATTTTTGGTCCGAGGGTCGGACAATTCGACTAGCACAATCGACCCTCGAATCGACCCTCCCATCGACCCTCGGCTCTCGAGAATCTGACAGAAAATCAAGGGTCGGAACTGAGGGTCAGAACTGAGGGTCGGATACCCATCGACCCTCGGCTCTCGAGAATCTGACAGAAAATCAAGGGTCGGAACTGAGGGTCGGAACTGAGGGTCGGATACCCATCGACCCTCGCATCGACCCTCAGCTCTCGGGAAGAACAGGTCATTCCCAGGGTCGGATACGAAGGGTCGGACATACCATCGACCTTCACCATCGACCCTGCATAGAAAAGACAGTATTTTTTTTATAAAATGAGCTAGTATTGGAATTGATTATTGGTTAGCGTGCCTACATGAAATATAAATGACTTCTCACCTATTTTGATGATTTTCAGGCACCACCAACCACAGAAGAGAATTATGTCTGGACGTAGGGTGACCCGAAAGATCCGAAATGCAGTCCCACCACCACCACCCGTGGAGGAGACTAGTCAAGAAAATAACTATGCACCGGGTAATCCAGAACCGACAAACCCTACAAATTTGCCACCTCCACCACCAGAGCTAACGACCGTGGTGATGAATCTAGCACAACAGCTGCAGCAGATGCAATACGCGCAGGCTCAGATGCAGGTTGCCATGGGAATAATGTTTCAAGCCACTCAGGCTGCACCCATGCACACAGGACAAGCTAGTGCAGCACCGGTGGGTAACCACCTAGCTCCTCAGACACCTCAACAATCGGCTGTACAGATTCCAGTGCAGATTCCAGAAGCAGCTCAAGGGAATTACCAGTATCCACCCCATATGTTTGGGGCAAACCCCCAAAATCAGTTGGACCACTCCCGACTAGTGGAGAGATTTTTGAAGATGAAACCCAAGGAATTCAACGGCAAACCGTCTGATCCATTGTGGCCAGCACACTGGATAGACGAGATGGAGAGAAATTTCCTCATGATGACTATCACAGAGGATGAGAAAGTACTATGCGCCACCTTCATGCTCAAGGGCGACGCACATCATTGGTGAAAATCAACGAAGGCATATCTACTGACCAAGCACGCCCTACTGACATGGGCTATATATAAAGAAGCCTTCTTTGAGAAATATTTTCCACGGAGCTTCAGAGATTCGATGGAGAAGGAGTTCCTGAGTCTTTATCAAGGACAGATGTCAGTGGATGCGTGCCAACAGCGTTATAAAGAG
This sequence comes from Protea cynaroides, assembly GCA_028583415.1. NCBI lineage: Eukaryota > Viridiplantae > Streptophyta > Magnoliopsida > Proteales > Proteaceae > Protea > Protea cynaroides. The sequence goes on from CM053271.1 coordinate 91,876,600, forward strand.
CTGTTTTTCTTCGCACCACTGAGTATGCAAGAAGAAGAAACCAAAACCCATAGGTTTGTCACGGGACTGAGAGGAAACATCAGAGAACATGTTATGGGCTTAGAAAAGAGAATTTATAATGAAGCTGTCCAGATTGCTCGAGTTATTGAATCGAGCCAAAAGGAGAGTTATTTTACTCAGAACAGAGGCGTCAAAAGGCCAGCCGGAAATTCTTACAACGGAGGCAATAACAGGACATATAAGCCTTTCCGTCCTCGAGAATTTTTCCTGCTGCAACCAAGACTACTCCAGCAGCTCAACCACAACCAAAGCCAAATTCTGAAGTCCTGAAGTGTTTTAACTGCAACCAGCCGGGACATATGGCAAGGGAGTGCCCTAAGCCCAAGAAGCAATTCCATCAGGGACGTGTATATGCTGTTACGTCCGAGGATGCGGCCGCATCACCCGATGTGGTCACAGGTATGACTGAAACTTTTAAAGTTAAAATTTCATTGAATGAGCATGTAGACTAAGTAAAGATAAATCACAGGTATTGTACCTATAAATGGCGTACCCGTCAGAGTACTCTTTGATTCAGGAGCTATTCATTCCTTTATATCTGTGTCATTCGGAAAGAAGATAAACTTACCCATCAAAACATTAGACTACAAATTACTTGTACGATCACCGATGGGGTTAGAAATAGAATTAGAGAAAGGTTATGGACCATGTCCAGTTCTCATTGGAGAGAAGACTTTAGATGCAACCTTGATACAACTTGAGATGGCAGACTTTGATGTCATCTTGGGAATGGACTGGTTAGCTCGACATTCTGCAAATCTATTATGCGCCGAAAAGAAGCTAACGTTCAAAGACAGAAGGAGCAGAATTAAGTTTCTCGGGAACCAAACTTCCCCGGAGACGCAAGCTCATACTTTCAGCACTAAAGGCTAAGAAGTGCCTTGAGAAAGGGGCAATCAGGTTTCTAGTATCCGTGGTCGACCTAACCAAGGACGCGCCATGAATGGAAGATATTGATGTCGTGCGAGACTATCCTGACGTATTTTCGGAGGAACTACCCGGATTACCACCCGACCGAGCCACGGAGTTTGTGATAGACCTTATACCTGGAGCCGCACCAGTGTCTAAAGCACCTTATAGAATGGCTCCTACTGAACTGAAGGAATTAAAAGTGCAACTACAAGAACTGCTGGACAAGGGTTATATTCGACCCAGTATATCTCCATGGGGGGCACCGGTGTTGTTCGTAAAGAAGAAGGATGGTAGCGTTCGATTATGTATCGACTATCGGGAGTTGAATAAACTGACAATCAAGAATCGATATCCACTACCTCGAATCGATGACTTGTTCGATCAGTTGCAAGGAGCAAAGGTATTTTCTAAGATCGATCTTCGGTCAGGCTATCGTCAATTGAAGATTAAAGAAGGTGATATTCCTAAGACAGCTTTCAGGACCAGATACGGACATTATGAATTTTTGGTTATGTCTTTCGGATTAACTAATGCACCGGCAACGTTCATGGAACTTATGAACCGAGTTTTCTACGATATGTTGGATACGTCGGTTATAGTATTCATTGATGATATATTGGTATACTCCAAGGACAAGGAAACCCATATCAAGAACCTAAACGCAGCCCTACAACGTTTAAGGAAAGAGAAGCTATATGCCAAATTTTCAAAGTGCGAGTTTTGGCTAAGTGAAGTCGCCTTTCTAGGCCATGTAGTATCCGCTGAAGGAATCAAAGTGGACCCCAGCAAGATCGAGGCTATTGTGAAGTGGGAAGCACCAAAGAGCGTTTCGAAAATCAGAAGTTTTCTGGGTCTAGCTGGTTATTATCGGAGATTCGTAGAAGACTATTCTCGGATTGCCGTACCTCTCACCAGTTTGACTAAGAAAGGTGAAAAGTTCGTTGGACAGATAAATGTGAGAAGAGCTTCTAGACATTGAAGTCCAGATTGATATCCGCCCTGATTTTGACTATTCCTATTCCAGGACAGACGTTTACCTTATACACTGATGCGTCGGGGTTGGGATTAGGATGTGTGCTTATGCAAGGAGAGCAAGTGATTGCTTATGCTTCAAGACAGTTGAAGGTACATGAGAAAAATTACCCCACTCATGATTTGGAGTTAGCGACAGTAGTACATGCTGTCAAGATATGGAGACATTACTTATACGGAGAGAAATTTCAGATTAAGTTGGACCATAAAAGTCTTACTTATTTATTTAATCAGAAGGAGTTGAATATGAGACAGAGAAGATGGCTGGAACTATTGAAAGACTATGATTGTGATATCCAGTATCATCCGGGAAAAGCGAACGTAGTAGCGGATGCGTTAAGCCGAAAAGCAATGATAAAATCGCAAGGAGAAGTTAGCACGACTGCAGCAATGTGTACTACCGGAATGGTATTCAATCACGGAAACGAGCAGTATGTGATAGATACAACGGATGGATCAGCCAACCAAGGGTTTATTCATCGGTTTTCGAATATGTTCGCGGCATTGAAGATTATACCGGATATAGTGGATGAAGTGAAGACACCTATCAAAGCAGATCCTTATCTGAGAACAGTACAAGAAGATATCGAGAAAGGTAGGACTAATCCTGAGTTCACCTTGGACGAAGAGAAGGTACTGAAATACAAAGGAAGAATATGTGTACCTGAAACAGAAAGTGCAGACATTAGACACCGATGATGAAGGAAGCCCACACCACCATCTATTCGATACATCTTGGAAGTACAAAAATATATCATGATCTAAATAAACTAATTGGTGGAGGGGAATGAAAGCAGATGTAGCTAAATTCGTGTCTCAATGCCTAAATTGTTAGAAAGTAAAGGCTGAATGACAAAGACCCGCAGGACTGTTACAGCCATTACCGGAACCAACATGGAAATGGGACTGCATCACTATGGACTTCGTCACAGGGCTACCATTGACTCCTCGAGTAGTTGACGCAGTTTGGGTGATTGTGGACCGTCTGACTAAAATAGCTCGTTTCATACCTATACGACCTCAGTATACACTGGAAAGGTTAGCGAAGCTGTATGTGGATAATATTGTTCGGTTACACGGTGTACCAGAAAACATTGTGTCTGATAGAGATCCACGATTTACTTCCAAGTTTTGGGAGGGATTGCAAAAGGCTATGGGTACAACGTTGAAGTTCAGTACCGCATTCCACCCACAACCAGACGGACAGTCAGAGTGTACAATTCAGATTCTAGAAGATATGCTACGAACATGTGTAATTGATTTCAAAGGATCATGGGATGAAAGATTACCACTGATCGAGTTCACTTATAACAATAGCTATCAGACTACTATACAGATGTCACCTTATGAAGCACTGTATGGCCGGAAGTGTCGAACTCCCTTGTTTTGGAATGAAGTTGGAGAACGTAGTATTGTTGGACCGGAATTTGTTGAAGAAACTTGTCCAGTGGTCGACATTATCAAGGAAAGAGTGAGAACAGCTCAGAACCATCAAAAGCAATATGTAGATATTCGACGAAGAGATCTGGAGTTTGCAGTAGGTGATAAAGTATTTTTGAAGGTATCGCCCATGCGAGGATTGAAGAGGTTCGGACAGAAAGGGAAACTAAGTCCAAGATATGTCGGGTCGTATGAAATTCTAGCTAAGCGTGGAAAAGTGGCTTATCAGTTAGCACTACCACCATCTATGTCAAGTGTGCATGACGTATTTCACATTTCCCTATTGAAGAAGTATGTCAAAGACCCAACGCATGTTTTAACAGTGGATTTGCCGGAATTGACTGATGAATTGACATTCGAAGTAACACCAACAGAAATCACTAGTTGAAAGGTTCAACGTCTACGCAACAGAGATATCTACTATGTTAAGGTCACATGGAAAAGTAGACATGGAAGAAATTACATGGGAAGAAGAGAATGCTATGCGAAAACAATACACTCACTTATTTGATTTAGAAGGTACATACAATTTCGAGGATGAAATTTTTATAAATTGGGGGGAGTTGTAAGATCCGTGTCAATCTAATCCGGTCTTACCACCTTGAACCAGGTTTACCCATCATGGTCGAGTCAAATGGACCAAGGGCGTGAAAGAGATCGAGATCCCAGGTATCAAATTGACCCAAAAAACATTTAAAATAGGGGAAGGGTCGCATACCCAGCTAAGCAGGGTCGGACCTCCCAAAAGAAAAAGTCTGACCCTCAGTTTTGAAGGGAGGATCGGACAGCTTAGAACCCTAGGGTCGACGGGATCATCGACCCTCCCATCGACCCTTGGTTGCCGTAAGAAAATAAAATTAGGAAATTTCCTAATTTTCGATTGGGATTCTTTCCAAATCTCAATGGGACTTGTTTAGGATGTTCCTACTCTATTTAAAGGACGTTTCTAAGCCACTTTCACTCCTTTCACAACCCTAATTGAATTGAGAAAAAGAGAGGAGAAGGAAAAGAGGAAGAAGAAAGGCAAGGAAGAGAACTTAGCAAAAAGGAAAAGAATTTTAGAGAAAAAGTAATCTTCTTAGGTATGGATACTAATTCCATGAGTTTCTACAGACTTTAGGTTAGTTATTGTTGAGAGTGTGATCTTGGAGAAACCCAAACCATCAATCTATGGTTAGGTTTCCATGGAAAACCATAGAAGAATGCATGAAAGCTATCTAGGTGGGTTATACATGGTTTCAGACCATGGAATGCATGTAGAATGAAATGTAGGAGCAAGCCATAGGATTTCAAACACGAAGAATGGATTAAAAGAGGGAATTGCACCAAAGTGCACAGAGGGTCGCACCGAGGGTCGATGACCATCCGACCCTAGGTGTTCTTGACCATCGACCCTCAGTGTTCGGGAAGTTCAGAATCTGGGGAGGGTCGCACCCAGGGTCGATCAGGACTCCGACCCTACCTCCGACCCTCAGTTAACAGCATGGTTTTCAAATCTAGAATTAATTCTAATTAAATTCTATCGACTTTGTTAGGTCTTCTAGCAATATAATAACACTGTAAAGGTGATTCTAAAGCTTGGAAAAGTATCTATTAGCAAGCTAAGGTGAGGAACCAGAACTTCCAAACTAAATTGGTTAATAAGAAAAACTGTTTTCTATTTCTTGAGTCCTATGCCATGCTTGATTCTATGCGAATATGTTTGTAATGTGCATACAGCATGCCATCCAATATTTCAATTACTTGTTCATGCATAGTTACTTTATTGTTTATAACATGATGATGATGATGATGATGATAGGAATAGACATGTGCTTGTATGTGTGTGGTTGATGTACTTGATGCGAGCGAGTATCAGGGGAGGTGTGATGAGAACGTCAATAAACGTTAACCTTTGACGGGTCTCAACACTTTAGCTCTATCTCTAACTCAATTCTTGTGCATTGGCATCGTCGTATCGTCATTACTTTAGCAGAACTATTATGTCGTAGAGTATCAGGGGAGGTGGTCTCGGTCCTTGTAGTCTCTGACTCTACCGGGGGGCCTTAGCTCTATCTCTATGGACATTCTGAGGGATGCTGGGGTGAGGCCTTGGATATATTTTTTGGCATTAGGATTGGTTAGTTGCGAGCCCAGTTTGCAGCCTTCGCTAACAGGGGCTTACGTGTTGGTATGACACTATATAGCAATAAACGTAACCTTTGTTATATAATGTTCATGATTGGGTGCATGTGAGTTGACAATAAACGTGATCTTCGGGTAACGTCACACACTCGTGTATAGAGGCGGGGTCAATAAACGTGACCTTTGACTACCTAAACCTTTCTATTGCATACTGTAAACTTATATACCAGACCAAAGATATAAATTGATTTTGTATGCATATGTATTGTTGCATTGTTTTGGCTACTCACTGAGCCGTGATGTGTGCTCACCCCTCGACGTCGAATATTTTTAGTTGATGATTCAGGTTATTCCGTTGAAGATTATGAATGTGTCTGCATACGGGAACGTAGCGACGATGGAAGCTGAAGCTGATGTGGATACACACGACTCCTCTTGCGAGTGTAACTCGTGTGTATTTGATTAGATATTTTATAGGTTTCTTTATTGGATTTATTAAGACATGTATTTGTTATTTAAATATTTATATCTCAGTTGAAAACAGAATAATTTACTATTAAATTATTAATATCATCTTAGTTTCTCAGTTCATGTTATTATAAGACTTCCGCTATTGTGTATTTACTGATTATGATTACGGATGTGTGTAAGTTCAGATAATGCGGGGATAGCCTACTCGAGATCCTGGTTGAACCGTTGGTTTATTAGAGGTTCATCACATCATTCTGAATAGTGTAGAATTGGGGTGTGACACTTTTGGTGCAGCTTGATCGACGCCTTTGAGTAACAAATTGTTGGGCTAATTCTTCAAGCCCGAGAAATGCATCTGGATCTGAATCCGGGGCATAAGGATCCTAAGCAAATTGTTCTAATGACAGATGAAAGGACCCATGGGCTAAGTGGGCTGAGCCTGTTGGTTCTTCATCTGTACTATTTGGTTGATGATGCAATTGGGCCAATTGGGCTTCAATCTTGGCTTGTTTGGCTTTCAGAATTTGATATGTTGTTGATGGCACCTGTTGGGCTTTGATTGCTGCATTTGCCGCTTCAATGCCAGTTAAGGCTTTGATGATGACTTCTTTTGTACAAAATTTTGTATCACAATTTTCCCACCATTTAACATGAAAAGTTCTGATGAGCATTGGTATTTAAAAGTCTTGAAAATGTTTGATAATTTGATCATAATCCCAATACATGATCCAAGCCAAATGGTATGTGATAAAGTATCGAAGCAATGGTGGTTGGGATGCAATTGGAGTTGCCTTAGTACAGAAGTACTGGTAAAGGCTTTGAAGTTGCTCAGGAAGGATTTCTTGAATGAGGCCAAAAATAATACGGGAGGTGAAGAAATTAACTTTTGATATGTGGTCAAAGGTGAAGAACCACAAATGTTTGTTTTTTGCATGTTGATATAAGAATACACAGTGTCATGCATCAATATAATCAAAATAATGATATGATGGAGGTTGTTAATTTTGAGAGAAGGATTTGGTGGTTAAAGGGTGTTGATACCAATCCTCAATGTTGATGATTTTGTGAATGATAACTGTGGAATGGGTTACCAATCCAAGTTTGATTTTGTCAAAATGCTGTTTGATTGATACATAATTTGTATCTATGAGAATAAACTCATAAAATTCTTGGGTTTTGGCTAGAGAATGGCTATAGAAATGTCAATCTTTGTAAAGATGCTTTTGGGCAATTTAGAAAGAATTACTACATCCTCTAATATTTGATTCATCCAAAGGAACAAGTTCCTCATAAGGATCTTTAGTGATGTATTGAGGTCGATTGATTGATGATTTTGGGAAAAGTGGTTTGTTAATCGATTTGTCGATAGATCTTGTGATGGAATAAGTAATTTGAGTGTCAGAGACAATTTGAGTGGATCTACGAACCATGATTTGGTTGTAATGGGTCCTTGGTTGGCATTTGAGGAAGTACTTGGGAGATTTTTGGCATAATCTGCTTTTGATTTTGATATGGATTTTAGTGGTGGTTCCTTTGGAGGAGCCATGATGGTGGAGATTTCTTTGGGGCTTGATTCCTAAAGGAATTCATGAGTAAGAAAATCAAGAATGAAATTTGATTCTCCTTTGATATTTGCCATGGCAAAATCAAAATTTGACAGTAATGCTTGCCAACGTGCAAAAATTTATTTTGATGCAATGTTTTGAACATCATTTTCTAAAACATATTTTACTGCACTACAACCAACTCGAACAAGAAATCTTTTGTTGAGTAAATCACTTTGAAACTTTTGTATGCAAAGCACAATTGATAAAACATCTTTTTTGATTGTACTATAATTTTGTTGAGCCTAGTTCCAGACTCCAGATGTAAACTGAACTAATTGTTCTTTGTTGTCCAATACCTATTTGAGTATCCCCCCATACCCTAAATCAGAGGCATTAGTCTGAACAATTTTGGGTAAATCGGGGTTTACCAGGTTGAGGCAAGGGATTTCCTTGACCAATCTTTTAATAGTTTGAATGGCTTTGGTATGATCATCAGACCAAGGCTTGGGTTGTTTTTTGAGCCTTTGAAACAAAGGTGCACAAACTTTTGCTATTTGGGAAAGAAAATTCCGAACATAGTTCAAGCTTCTTAGAAACCTTTGTAGTTGGGTTTTGTCATAAATTTGGTCTAGAAATTTATCAACAAAGCTGATGGATCTTTCAATCAGGATGATTTGACTTTGATAAATGTAATGTCCTAAAAATTGAACTTTGGTAAGGAAAAGTTTTATTTTCTTTTGGGATAGAACTAAACCACTTGATTTGATGATCTTAAAAAAGATTTTGAGATGTTTGAAATGTTGTTCAATGAAATTTTAAAAGACTAACACATCATCTATATAGACAATGGTAAAGTCATAAGGATTGAGAATGTCATTCATGACATTTTAGAATTCACTTGAGGCATTTTTGAGTCCAAATGGCATTACGTTCCATTTGTAATGACCAAAAGGGGTTGTAAAACCAGTACCGATCTGAATGATGAATCTGAATCTGTCAGAATCCAGATTTCATATCAAATTTAGAGAATATTTTACCTTGTTATATCATTGTAAAAGATCTTTTTTGTTTGGAATTGGATATCGAATCCATTGCAGGGCTTGATTTAGAGGTTTGTTATTAATTACGAGCCTAGGGATTCCTCTCTCAAGTTCAACATTTTTATTAACATAAAAAACTGCATAACTCCATGGGGATTTACTAGGACTAATTAATTTTTTGTTCAAGAGATCTTTAATCTCTTTTTTGTAGATTTCCTGTAGATCTTGGTTCATTTGTTTAGGTAGAGCTTTTGTAGAAATTTGAGACTCCGAGAAGTCTTTTTCATATGGGAGTTTGACCATGTACTTTTGGTGGAACCAAAAAGCATCAGGGAATTCTGAGCAAAGTTCTTGCTCAAATTGTTGTCGTGTAACATTTTGATTTGAGTTTGAATTGAGGACTGTTTGAGTCATTCCTCAATACGTTTGTAACTGAGTTCTTGTTGTAAAAACTCAAGATGATTTTCTTTGTTTTTGATAGATCGATTTGACTGATCTAAGGGTTTTGATGTTTGGTTTAACGATCGAATTTATTTGTTGGATTGAATAAACTTAAACATAATTTGTTGGCCAAAGGCCTTGGTTTTGATTCATTTATCTGTTACAGAAAAGGGTTTGATTTGATTTAGGAATGGATGTCCTAGGATTACATTTGTGATTAAGTCCTTAACTAGACAGAATTTTTAATTAAGACAAAAATCTTTGTTACAGATGTGGACATTTGATAATTTGTAATCAACCTGGAGGAATGTACCATTTGCTCGAGTAAATTCTTGGAACGTCTTTTCAAAGAATTGGGTAGGAACCAATCCTTCTTTGATACAATTTAGTTGAGCACCTGAATCAATCAAGGTACTAGTTTTGATTTTGAAAATGCCAGATATGACTAACCTGATGGTGATATACCATGATTGCCAAATGGGTTTATGAACAGTTTGAATTTGTGACGTGTTCTTTTAATTAGATTCAGATGTTGAACCTTTTAATTTTGAAATCTCAGTTTTGATTTGTTAAATTTTTTTTTGGAGATTTTACGTAGTACTTTCAAATTTTTGAGAATCAGAAGATGAATTCTAACTTTGAATTTGTTCACCTATTTGATCTCTATTTTAATGGCTTGATGTGATCATGTCAATTTGAGAAAAATTTTAGAATAAATTTAAATTTTCTTTGTAGCGTTTCTTGCTCCACCGTTTGAAAGTATTACATTGAATTAATTTGTGGGAATTGAAAAATCTTTTCAAGAGATTTCCTTTTGAGACCAGATCTTGGCCATTTGTGAGGAATCTTTTGTTTAAGTTTAATCCTGAAAGATTTGATTTTGAATTTGATCTTTTTATGGGTTTGATCAATAGGAATAATTTTAGATTCTAATATTTGATTTGTAGAATCTGTGAGATTAATTTTGATAAAATGTTTTTGATTATCCTTAGGAATTTGAGGTAATTCAAAAGGGATAGTTTGTTTGTGATAACCAGATTCCCTTTCTGGAATATCTATTTGTTTTTATTTTTTGAATTTTTGGACTGAGTCAATCCCATGATCAGACTCAAAATTTGGTATAGGATTACTAAATTTAGACAATCCTTTGTGGGAAAATTCAGTCATAGTAATCATGTTTGAACTTTCATATTTTTTATGAAAAATCTTGGCCTTTTGTTTAAGAGTAGATTTGGATTTAAACCTAATATCTACCAATTTTGATTTTGTTGTAAACTCAAAGTCTACAGAGTTTTATGGGACTGAGAATCCTTCAATTGGATGTGTTGGATTAGGATAATCAATTTTAGATTTAGAATAGTCATCCTGTTTATCCGATATGGACAAGTCAGGGATGTTGTTGGAAACTTTTGAAGTAGATGCTCGATTTATGGCCAGACCTATAGATTTTGGATTTTGATTTGGAATAGAAGAATTTTTTTCAACTATTCGGGGCAAATAATTTTGAATGGGAGGAATAGTTGTTTTGGTTAACTATCTTTTGGTTTTGGAGGTTCTAGCTGTTTATCTTCTTTGAGAGATAAAATAGAGATTTGTTTTGCAATATCATCTAGAGGATCTTTGAAAGACCAAACAGGGATAACTGGAGAAAATAAAAATTTAAAATCATTAAGTCTTTTGTATATTTGACCTAGGATTTTGATTTGGTCAATTGGTTGAAGATTTTTGAGACGATGTTTGACAATGCCATGCATCTCATGTATTTCTTCATAACTGTCAAAATATGCAGAAAATGAGATATTCATTTTGAATATATTTATACAATTATTCCAATTGAATTTGATATTTTGTTGTTGTTCTTTTGTGAACTGTGTAAACAAATGTTCATGTAATGTTTGATGTTTAGGTAGATCTAAATTTTTCCTAAGTTTAGGTTTGTCTATTTGAAAGGATGAAGATGGATTTTGATTTAGAGATGACAAGTATGGGTTTTGATAACCGCAGTTATCTCCTGATGTACTAGTGTCTGCACTAGTTATGGCTCTAGAATTCATATTCCTAATTAAATAAACTAATATTGAGAATAGTGAAATATATTTTGAAAATATAAATATATAAAAATATATTTTAAATATGTAAATATATAGAAATATATTTTAAAAATATAAATATATAGAAATATATTTTGTAAATCTGCTACTCTTACCCACTATACTCCAGATAATAACCAGGTCTGGATCAAAAAAAGGCCTGTTCCTGACTTGTCAGGATTTACACTCACTTCTGCCCTATGCATGACTTTATCCTCAACCAATCTGTCTCTCGTAAGCTACCAATGTGGGATTTAAGCAAGACATAAATAAAATATAAATATATATTGACACAGATAAAATATAAACATGTATTGACATAAGTAAAATATAAACATATATCGACACAAGCAAAATATAAACACACACCCCATACCCACCTATTTTTTCAGGCAAATAACTCTGATACCATAAGTGACTCAGGATCTAAAACAATCACAGAGTAAATAATACGGGTATTAGGTGTATGTTTATATTTTGCTTGTATCGATATATGTTTATATTTTACTTGTGTCAATATATGTTTATATTTTACAGAGCTAATCACCCAATACTTATGGTATCAGAGCCATTTGTCTGAAAAAAATAGATGGGTATTAGGTGTATGTTTATATTTTGCTTTTATCGATATATGTTTATATTTTGCTTATGTCAATGTATGTTTATATTTTATCTGTGTCAATATATGTTTATATTTTGTTTATGTCTTGTTTAAATCCCACCTCGGTAGCCGACGGGGGATAGATTAGTTGAGGATAAGGCCGTGCATAGGGCAGAAGTGAGTGTAAGTCCCGACGAGTCACGGGCATACCTCTTTTTGGTCCAGACCTGGTTGTTATCCGGAGCACAGTGGGTAAGAGTAGCACATTTACAAAATATATTTCTATATATTTATATTTTAAAAATATATTTATATATTTACATATTTTTAAAATATATTTCTATATATTCATATTTTTAAAATATATTTCACTATCCCCAATATGTGGCGATTTTCTAGGTCGATGTCACTAAGATCTATAAATGATGATGAACCTACATCATCCGGTAGTAATATTGTATATGAAGATGAATAAATTAGAGATTATAATCTTTCAAATTGATCCTTACTAAGAGTTTCACAAAAGAAATATACAAACAACATTGGTTGGTGTGAAAAACCGCTAAAACCATTGAACAAACTATCAAATTTTCATCTGATTCATCAGAGATTCAATTGTTAGATTTAAAATCCTTAATCAAACTTAGGTCTGAATTTACCTATATTCTTGTAGGTCTTATTCAGGTAGTCATCAAACCCCTCCATAGGGAAGGATTAAACACTTCAATGATCCTTGCCTTGCGAGATCAAATATTTCTTGATTTTGATGATTCATTATTAGGAATCATAGAAACAAGTTTATATAGTGGGTTGGTGTACTTTAATTGTTACTCAGATATAACATTACCACTATATGATCTAAATCTCAAAGATGCCCTCAAAATCAATATAAAAACGTATGGATATAGAATGAAACTAGGGTCAATCCCTATAGCTATCATCCATAGGATCCAATACAAGCCATATCAAAATCAATGGAGCCACCTCAAAGTCTGAAAAAGACACCAAAAGGCTACACAATATTTTTTAAAATAGATTGTTTTCAATCGAGGACTATTCTACCCAAAATCATCCAATGGAAGGATGTTATTTTTCAGAAGAATGGAAATTGCATTGTTAAATTCCTCCACCTCAAATGGAACCAAACAAAAACATCAAATCTATTTCCCAAAAAAATGATGGATAGGTCTCTATCACATTTGATAGAACTATTTCAAAACAAAATAACCCATAAAATCCTCAAAAATTAGAGCAATACCTCTCCAACAAAAAATCTACCAAATCCTTCCAACCAAGCAGGTCTTCTTGCTCGGATCTTCCAAGTCTCCACTTAGAAAATCAAAACAAAATGTTTGATCTTTATCAGAAAAACCAACGGCTTCTCAAAGCCTTGAAACAAATCTGGTTATCTGGAACCCATACCAAAAACAATATTATCAATGGAGTTTATACTCAAAACCCAGAGTCTCCACTTGGATCCCCAACAGTATTAGAAACGTTACCAAAATCAAATGATGATGATATGTATCATCAAATCCAAATGATCCAAATCCAAAAGACTTTCCAAATAGACAAGCCAAAACTTAGGGTTGATTTCGATCTTCCTCAAAATCAAAACAAAAGAGAATGGTTCTTTTCCCATTTCTCTCCAAATGATCAATAAAAAATAAAAAATTATTGGTATGAGCATATGAATAAGTATGAAATGAATTTTTTGTTTTATATTTATTTATAATGTTATACTACCACAAAGGATATTTTATATACGTTCAAAACGATCAACTTGTCATCTCAAAATACTGTCACTTGGAAAACTTGTGATAACAAAATAGTGGAGTCTATCCATCCTCCTTTAGGAACTATTTTGCTACAAATGAAAAATATGGAAATTAAAGCTGCTCCTTTTAAAAACATAGAAGATCTTTCTTAAGGATCCAAAAAATTGATTGAACAATCAAATTATACAAATCCGTATCTTTAAACCATTGGTTCTCAATTGGATCGAGTGGAGAATACTCTTCAAAATGTCCCTATAGATATCCCTAGTACATCTTCCAAATCAATAGGAGTTGGAACAAAATCTAAACCATTATTCACTCTTTTTTTTCTATCCAAAAAATCCCTTAGGGAATTTAGTCAAATGGAGTTACTCAATCAAATTGACAAAAGTGAGCTTCTCAAACAAATAGATCAAAAACTCAAATCTTTGGTTATGCCTAATACACCATCAAACCAAATACAAATTCCTGATGAAGAGAGTCATAATTTAAATATTATTGACACAGAATCTATTTTAAATTTCTCTCAAACCTCTACTGAGGATCAAATTGAACCAAAAGTTGTTTCACAACTTCAAACAAATTATCAAAATATTTAAAATTATTACCCAAGGCCAACGTTCCCTGACCTTCAAATTGAAGAAAGAGGTCATAACACTCAAGCCACCTATACCAGTGTAACTATTTACGAATGGAACATTGATGGTATGTCAGATTACAATCTGACCAACAAACTTCAAGAGATGACGATGGTAAGTAATGCCTATCATCTCAAAGAATATACGGATCGAGCTATAGCTGAGATAATTATCTCAGGGTTTTTCGGCCAACTCAAAGGATGGTGGGATTATACCCTCACCTCAAACCAAAAAACTAAGATACTTTCAGCCATTTTCCTTGACCAAAATGGTATCCCAACTCTTGATGAGATTGGTAAACCTGTCAGTGATGCTGTTAATACTCTCATTTTCAACATAACAAAATTCTTCCTAGGAGATCCAAGTCGTTCAAAAGACAGATCTTCTGAACAACTTTTAAACCTCAAATGCAAAAGAATGCATAATTTCAAATGGTACAAAGATACCTTCATGACCAAAGTTTTGACAAGAGAAGATGCCAATCTTCCTTGTTGGAAATAAAATTTTCTCACTGGATTACCAACATTCTTTTTAGAGAAAATCAAATCTAAAATTCGAGATGAACATGAGGGTAATATCCCTTATGAGATTCTCACATATGGAGATCTAATCAACATCATCCATAAAGAAGGCTTAGCCCTCTACATGGATATTAGACTCCAAAAATAAATTCATCATGAAAACAAATCCTACAAAAAAAAGCTTGGAGGTTTCTGTTCCCAATTTGGGTTCGAACCAATCCGCTCTTCAAAATCTCACAAATATTCCAAAGATCCAAAACCTTGAAAATCTAAAAGCAAATATCAAAAAGATAAAAACAAACCCAAAACCGATCAAAAGATCGAACCTTGAAAATTTGATAACAAATACAAAAATATTAAATGTTTCAATTGTGACAAATTTGATCACTCCTCAAAATATTGCAAAGTGTTAAAAAAGGTTAGTTCTTTAATTATGTCTGATGACACCAAAATTTAGCTTTTGGTAGCATTAGTTGAAACTGATTCAGAGACCCCTGAATCTGTAAATCCCAAAATTAATTCCTGCATTTATGTAGATGGTTTGTTTTCTCATGATTGTCAAGACAATGATTCTGAGGAATCTACTTCTGAAGAATCTACTGTAGACATGATTCTATAATAAACACCAAATTATCTCTCTAATATCCTTGAACAAATGGATTCAATTGAGTCAAAACAAAGATATTTAGAGTCGCTTCAAGCTTCTCTAAATTTAAATCAAAATTTTCAAAGAAAATTAGTTCCAACCCCAAATTATGATTTGAGCCAAATTTATCAAAAATTTACAAAAGAAAAATCCTTACCAAATTCTTAAATCCAACATCTTGAGGTAATAACTCAGAACCTCCAAAATGATATCAAAATTCCCTATCAAGAGACCTCAAATATCAAAACCCAAATTTAAAATGGTATTTCAAATTCAAATATTGTTCAGCAAAATTTAAACCATTTTATTGATACTATCAAAAATATTCCTTGGTATATTCAGGCAAAATTAGTTATTTCAAATATATTTGTTCTGCAATCTACTACTCTTGTTGATACAGGTGTCCAGTTAAATTGCATTCAAGAACATCTTATTCTAAAATAATTTCATGAACCAACAACACATCGGCTCTCATAAGCTAATGGATCAAAATTGCATGTGCATTCCAAAATAACAAATGTCAAAATTTACATTCAAAATCTTCAAATTACCCAGACATTTTTTCTGGTCCAAAATCTCAACACCGAGATGATTCTTGGACAACCATTCTTAAATACAATCAAACCATTTACTATTTCTGATTTGAGAATTTCAACTAACCTATGTGGTCAAGCTGTTACTTTCCTTTTCTTAGTAGGAATGGACACTGCATCATCATCAAAGGTGTATCAAAACCAAATTTCCCCCATCGTTGATGGAGACAAAACGGACCAAAATTGGGTTAAAGTATTGGCTAGCCCACAAGAAATGGCTCATGGTAAAGGCATATCAAATCCATTATGGTTGGAGTCTTTGCCAAAAAGACCATAAAATAAATACCTGATTTTTTAGACCAATCAAAACCTTGAACTGGCCCAGTATTAAATGTTAAACCAATTACTGTACCAGTTCAACCAATCTAATAAACCTGGTTTCATTTATACTGTGCACCAGATTGTTGCATCATTTACCCAGCAAAACCAAACCTTTGATTATGAATCTTGCCATCTTCATCAAACCTAATCGAAGAATTTCGGCTTGATTTCCATCAAAATCTTTCAAATCCAGATATTCGTTGGGACCCAACAATTACCCCTGTACCATCCAGTGTAACTGGGTTTTACCAATGCAATATCTCTGCAAATCATTCCCAAAAATCAAAATTATGGCTTTTTAAACAAGACTTCATAAAAATTTTATGGACAAATGGTTCAGATGATCTGCATGGATTACCAGACATCTTAACAAATGCCATCAAAGGGTTTGACTTCCTTGACGGACCGGTTCACCTCAAATTTATCACCATTCCTCCTAAATGGATCAATGACGGGCAGTACCAAGAATTCATCCCAACAACAAACTTCATTCGGATCATTCCAAATTCAGATGATGTATTCCCAGTAATTACACATCCTCTAGCCCAAACCAACATCAATGAGATCCGAACAACAAGCATATACAACTTTCAAAACAAAGTGTTCTCCTATAATGGCCAAGTCATTGCCGAAGGACGAAGGATGGTCATCACCGCTCCTAGCAAAACAACAAAAGATTCTCAAATCGCCCAGGCAATCAACAATAATCACATCAATGCTAGTCTGGCTGTAACACGATTGCTTAATCAAAATGAAGAAAAATTTAAATAGAATTATTGTGACTGTGACAATGATCTAGATTCCCAAAATTCTCCAATCCAAGGGTCACCAATTGGGTCTTCCTATTCCTTCGACACTATTGGTGATTTGAACATCAACAACATGATAGATGGATAGCAAAATCAAGCGGTCAGTTTCCAGACCTTGATAATGGAATTATGTCAGCCATGACTTCACAAAAGAATGGCACAGGTATACTATGAACCTGTATCAAGTCATAGAAAGGTACATTACAAACCTGTATCAAATCGTATTCAGATATATTATGAACCTGTATCAAATCGTATTCGAGTATAATACATAACCGTATCTAAACATATTCTGTCACTATCTCGGTATAAATAGTCAAGCCACTACCGGACCCATACTAATACGGTACTAACTCTGAACCAAACCAAAGGGAAAAATAATGTCCCCGGACATGTGGAATGCCTCGGTGCGATTCTAGAAGACTCCCAAAGTTTTTCTCCCGTCATTCACAACAGTAAAACAAAAGTAATAGAGATATTTTCAAAATCTAATCACAAAAGAATAATTTCTCCTTTACTTTTCAAAAGAAAGCATCTCTTTTCAAAATAGGTCAAAAGCAGCATCAATTGTCAAAAGAAAGCAAAAGAGAAGACAAATTAAAATCAATCTTGTCTCCTACTCACCAAAAGCATGGTCCCAAAGTAAAGCATCTGAAGTGGAATCCAAGGCTCCTCAAATCTATAAATTGGAGCTTCATTCTCTTCATTCGGGAAAAGGCTAGTTCAGAAGACAAATTAGAAATTAGATAGAGTTACTTACCCCGGAGGCCAAAGCTCTACCAAGAGTGTTCATCTTCCTTCATCATACACTTCTGTCCTCAAATAGCCTTTAGCAAACAAAATTAGGTTCAACCTTCGAAGAAGATTGTAACCCAAAGCATTGTAACAAATTCATTCATTCAGAGTGTCTTGTAAGTTTGCAGTTCCTCTGTTCAAATTTCATTTTGCATCTTGTATTTCATTTTTTATTGTAACTTGTTGCAGCATTTTACTTTCAGTTTATGATATATAAATTCATTTTGCATATTGCATATACCGCCTTTATGGTCGATTTTATTCAAATCATTATTTACTCTTTGATTGTTTTAGATCCTGAGTCACTTATGGTATCAGAGTTATTTGAATAAAATCGACCATAAAGGCGGTATATGCAATTTGCAAAATGAATTTATATATCATAAACTGAAAGTAAAATGCTGCAACAAGTTACAATCAGATAGGAAATACAAGATGCAAAATAAAATTTGAACAGAGGAACTGCAAACTTACAGGACACTCTGAATGAATGAATTTGTTACAATGCTTTGGGTTACAATCTTCTTCGAAGGTTGAACCTAATTTTGTTTGCTAAAGGCTATTTGAGGACAGAAGTGTATGATGAAGGAAGATGAACACACTTGGTGGAGCTTTGGCCTCCTGGGTAAGTAACTCTCTCTAACTTCTAATTTGTCTTCTAAACTGGCCTTCTCCCGAATGAAGAGAATGAAACTCCAATTTATAGATTTGAGGAGCCTTGGATTCCACTTCAGATGCTTTGCCTTGGGACCATGCTTTTGGTGAGTGGGAGACAAGATTGATTTCAATTTGTCTTCTCTTTTGCTGTCTTTTGACAATTGATGCTGCTTTTGACCTCTTTTGGAAAGAGATGCTTTCTTTTGAAAAGTAAAGGAGAAATGATTCTCTTTTGACCAGATTTTGAAAATATCTCTATTACTTTTGCTTTGATAATTTACTGTCGTGAATGACGGGAGGAAAACTTTGGGAGTCTTCTAGAATCGCATCGAGGCATTCCACATGTCCGGAGACATTGTTTTCCCCTTTGGTTTGGTTCAGAGTTTGTACCATATTAGTATGGGTCCGGTTGTGACTTGACTATCTATAATGAGATAATGATAGAATACCTTTGGATACGACTACGTATTATACCCGAATACGATTTGACACAGGTTCGTAATATATCTGAATACGATTTGATACAGATTCGTAATGCACCTGACTATGAATTGATACAGGTTCATAGTATACCTGTGGCATTCTTTTATTGTCGTCGGCCCAATTGGTGACCCTTGGATTAGAGAATTTTAGGATTCTAGATCATTGTCACTGTCCCAATAATTTTATTTGAATTTTTCTTTATTTTTATCAAGCAATCGTGTTACAGCCAGATTGGCATTGATGTGATTATTGTTGATTGCCTGAGCGTTTTGAGAATCTTTTTCTGTTCTGTTAGGAGCGGTGATGACCGTCCTTCGTCCTTTGGCAATGACTTGGCCTTTGCAGGAGAACACTTCGTTTTGAAAATTGTATATGCTTGCTGTTCGGATCTCTTTGATGTTGGTTTGGGCTAGAGGATGTGTAATTGTCGGGAACACATCATCCGAATTTGGAATGATCCGAACGTAGTTTGTTGTTGGGATGAATTCCTGGTACTGCCCGTCATTGATCTATTCAGGAGGAATGGTGATAAATTTGAGATGAACCGGTCTGTTAAGGAAGTCAAACCCTTTGATGGCATTTGTTAAGATGTCTGGTAATCCACGCAGATCATCTGGACCATTTGTCCATAATTTTTTTTATGAAGCCTTGTTCAAAAAGCCATAATTTTGATTTTTGGGGATGATTTGCGAAGATATTGTATTGAAAAAACTCAGATACACTAGATGGTATAGGGGTAATTGTAGGGTCCCAACGAATATCTAGATTTGAAAGGTTTTGATGGAAATCAAGTCAGGATTCTTCGATTAGGTTTTGATGAAGATGACAAGATTCATAATCAAAGGTTTGGTTTTGCTAGGTAAATGATGCAGCAATATGGTGCATAGTAGATATGAAACTAGAATTATTTGATTGGTTGAACTGGTACAGCAATTGGTTTAACATTTGGTGCTGGACCGGTTCAAGGTTTTGATTGGTCTAAAAAATCAAGTATTTGTTTTGTGATCTTTTTTACAAAGACTCCAGTCAAAACGGATTTGATATGCTTTTACCATGAACTGTTTGTTGTGGGCTAGCCAAAACTTTAACCCGATTTTGGTATGTTTTGTCTCCATCAACGATGAGAGAAATTTGGTTTTGATGCACCTTTGATGATGATGCAGTGTCCATTCCTGCTAAGAAAAGGAAAGTAACAGCTTGACCACATAGGTTAGTTGAAATTTTCAAATAAAAAACAGTAAATGGTTTGATTGAATTTAAAAATGGTTGTTCGAAAATCATTTCGGTGTTGAGATTTTGGACCAGAAAAAATGACTGGGTAATTTGAAGATTTTGAATGTAAATTTTGACATTTGTTATTTTAAAATGCACATGCAATCTTGATCCATTAGCTTGTGAGAGCTGATGTGTTGTTGATTCATGAAGTTATATTTTGGAATAAGATGTTCTTGAATGCAATTTAACTGGGCACCTGTATCAACAAAAGCAGTAAATTACAGAACAAATATATTTGAAATAACTAATTTTGCTAGAATATACCAAGGAATATTTTTGATAGTATCAACAAAATGGTTTAAATTTTGCTGAACAATAATTGAATTTGAAACACCATTTTGAATTTGGGTTTTGATATTTGAGATCTTTTGATAGAGAATTTTGATATCATTTTGGAGGTTTTGAGTTATATCTCAAGATGTTGGATTTGAGAATTTGGTAAGGATTTTTCTTTTTGTAAATTTTTGATGAATTTGGCACAAATCATAATTTGGGGTTGGAACTAATTTCCTTTGAAAATTTTGATTTAAATTTAGAGAAGCTTGAAGCGACTTTAAATATCTTTGTTTTGACTCAACTGAATCCATTTGTTCAAGGATATCAAAGAGATAATTTGATGTTTTTTGTTGAATCATGTCGACTATAGATTCTTCAGAAGTAGATTATTCAGAATCTTTGTCTTGACAATCATGACAAAATAAACCATATGCGTAAATACAGAAATTGATTTTGAGATTTACTGATTCAGGGGTGTCTGAATCAGTTTCAGCTAATGCTGCAAAAAGCTGGATTTTGGTGTCATCAGGCATAGTTAAAGAATTAACCTTTTTTGACACTTTGCAATATTTTGAGGAGTGACCAAATTTACCACAATTGAAACATTTAATATTTTTGTATTTGTTAACAAATTTTGAAGGTTCGATCATTTGATCGATTTTGGGTTTGTTTTTATCTTTTTGATATTTGCTTTTGAATTTCCAAGGTTTTTGATCTTTGGAATGTTTTTGAGATTTTGGAGAGCGGATTGGTTCGAACCCAAATTGGGAACAAAAATCTCCAAGCTCTTTTTTGTAGGATTTGTTTTCATGACGAATTTATTTTCGGAGTCTAATATCCATGCAGAGGGCTAAGCCTTCTTTATGGATGATGTTGATTAGATCTCCATATGTGAGAATCTCATAAGGGATATTACCCTTATGTTCATCTCAAATTTTGGATTTGATTTTTTCAGAGAATAATGTTGGTAATCTAGTGAGAAATTTTTCTTTCCAATAAGGAAGATTGACATTTTCTCTTGTCAGGACTTTGGTCATGAAGGTATCATTGTACCATTTGAAATCATGTATTTTTTTGCATTTGAGGTTTGAAAGTTGTTCAGAATATCTGTCTTTGAGACGACTTGGATCTCCTAGGAAGAATTTTGTTATGTTGAAAATGAGAGTATTAACAGCATCACCGACAGGTTTACCAATCTCATCAAGAGTTGGGATACCATTTTGGTCAAGGCAAATGGCTGAAAGTATCTTAGTTTTTTGGTTTAAGGTGAGGGTATAATCCCACCATCCTTTGAGTTGGCCAAGGAACCCTGAGATAATTATCTCAGCTATAGCTCGATCTGTATATTCTTTGAGATGATAGGCATTACTTACCATCATCATCTCTTGGAGTTTGTTGGTCAGATTGTAATCTGACATACCATCAATGTTCCATTCATAAATGGTTCCTCTGATATAGGTGGCTTGAGTGTTATGACCTCGTTCTTCAATTTGAAGGTCAGGGAACGTTGGCCTTGGATAATAATTTTGAATATTTTGATAATTTGTTTGAAGTTGTAAAATAACTTTTGGTTCAATTTGATCCTCAGTAGAGGTTTGCGAGAAATTTGAAAGAGATTCTGTGTCAATAATATTTAAATTATAACTTTCTTCATCAGGAATTTGGATTTGGTTTGGTGGTGTGTTAGACACAACCAAAGATTTGAGTTTTTGATCTATTTGTTTGAGAAGCTCACTATTGTCAGTTTGATTGAGCAACTCCATTTGACTAAATTTCCTAAGGGATTTTTTGGGTAGGTAAAAAGGAGTGAATAATGGTTTAGAATTTGTTTCAACTCCTATTGATTTGGAAGATATACAAGGGACATCTATAGGGACATTTTGAAGAGTATTCTCTAATCGATTCAATTGAGAACCAATGGTTTAGAGATACTAATTTGTATAATATGATTGTTCAATCAATTTTTTGGATCCTTCAGAAACATCTTTTGTGTTTTTGAAAGGAGCAGTGTTGATTTTCATATTTTTCATTTGTAACAAAATAGTTACTAAAGGAGGATGGATAGACTCCACTATTTTGTTATCACAAGTTTTCCAAGTGACAGTATTTTGAGATGCCATGTTTATTGTTTTGAATGGATATAAAATATCCTTTGTAGTAGTATAACATTCTAAATAAATATAAAATAAAATATTCTTGTCATAATGATTCATATGCTCATACCAATAATTTTTTATTTTTTGTTGATCATTTGGAGAGAAATGGGAAAAGGACCATTCTCTTTTATTTTGATTTTGAGGAAGATTGAAATCAATCCTAAGTTTTGGCTTGTCTATTTAGAAAGTCTTTTGGATTTGGACCATTTGGATTTGATGATACATATCATCATCATTTGATTTTAGTAACGTTTTTGATACCGTTGGGGATCCAGGTAGAGACTCTGGGTTTTGAGTATAAACTCCTTTGATAATATTGTTTTTGGTATGGGTTCCAGATAACCAGATTTGTTCCAAGGCTTTGAGAAGCTGTCGATTTTCCTAATAAAGATCAGACATTTTGTTTTGATTTTCTAAGTGGAGACTTGGAAAATCCAAGCAGGAAGACCTGCTTGGTTGGAAGGATTTGATAGATTTTTGGTTGGAGAGGTATTGCTCCAATTTTTAAGGATTTTATGGGCTATTTTATTTCGAAATAGTTCTATCAAATATGATAGAGACCTGACCTGTCCATCATTTTGTTGGAAAATGGACTTGATGTTTTTGTTTGGTTCCATTTGAGGTGGAGGAATTTGACATTGTAATTTCCATTATTCTGAAAAAATAACATCTTTCCATTGGATGGTTTTGGGCAGAATAGTCCTCAATTGAGAACAATCTGTTTCAAAAAATATTTTGTAACCTTTTGGTGTTTTTTTCAGACTTTGAGGTAGCTCAATTGATTTTGATATGACTTAGTATTGTATATCCATACGTTTTTATATTGATTTTGAGGGCATCTTTGAGATTTGGATCATATAGTGGTAATATTATATCCGGATAACAATTAAAGTACACCAGCCCACTGCATAAACTTGTTTCTATGATTCCTAATAATGAATCATCAAAATCAAGGAATCTTTGATCTCGCAAGGCAAGGATCATTGAAGTGTTTAATCCTTCCCTATGGAGGGGTTTAATGGCTACCTGAATAAGATTTACATGAATATAGGCAAATTTAGACCTAAGTTTGATTAAGGATTTTGAATCTAACAATTGAATCTCTGACGAATCAGAAGAAAAATTGATAGTTTGTTCAATGGTTTTAGCGGTTTCCCGCATCAACCAATGTTGTTTGTATATTTATTTTGTGGGAACTCTTGGTAAGGACCAATTTGAGAGATTATAATCTCCAATTTGTTTATCTTCATATACAATATTACTACCAGATGATGTAGGTTCATCATCATTTATATATCTTAGCGACATTGACTTAGAAAATCGCCGCATATTGGGGATAGTGAAATATATTTTAAAAATATGAATATATAGAAATATATTTTAAATATGTAAATATATAGAAATATATTTTGTAAATGTGCTACTCTTACCCACTGTGCTTTGGATAAAAACCAGGTCTAGACGAAAAAGAGGCCTGTCTGTGACTTGTCGGGACTTACACTCACTTCTGCCCTATTCACGGCCTTATCCTCAACCAATCTGTCCCCCGTACGTTACCGAGGTGGGATTTAAGCAAGACATGAACAAAATATAAACATATATTGACACAAATAAAATATAAATATATATTGACACAAGTAAAATATAAACATATATCGACAAAAGCAAAATATAAACATACACCCAATACCCGCCTATGTTTTGCTTTTATCGATATATGTTTATATTTTACTTGTGTCAATATATGTTTATATTTTATTTGTGTCAATATATGTTTATATTTTATTTATGTCTTGCTTAAATCCTACCATGGTAGCGCACGAGGGACAGATTGGTTGAGGATAAGGCCGTGCATAGGGCAGAAGTGAGTATAAGTCCCGACGAGTCACGGACAGGCCTCTTTTTGGTCCAGACCTGGTTGTTATCTGGAGCACAGTGGGTAAGAGTAGCACATTTACAAAATATATTTCTATATATATATATATTTTTAAATAAATAAATAAATAAATAAATAAATATATATATATATATATATATATATATATATATATATATATATATATATATATATATATATATATATATAATAGTTAATTGGGTGACATTTGAGATGCATAAACAACATACAAAACATGGCATCAGTCAAGTTAACAGAAAGTAAAGGGTAGCTTATTATTAACTAAATAGTTTAGGTCTTATTCCCTCACCTATGAGCAATGTTTGTTCCTCTTCCAAGCTTTGAAAACTATCTTGAACTAGTAGAAAACCTAAACAATTAATGAACTTAAATTAGGGTTTCATTCCATCAAGTTACAGTTTACTGTTTCATTATCTGGTCTCCAATTTAAGCCTATCGGATGCTGTTCGGTCGAGTCACCGATCTTGTATTGACCGACCGATGAGCCATCTGGGCAATCCCTATTATACTTCTCGAGAGTAATTAGTCGCCTCTCTAGTCTCCTATATAGCCAACCTGTCAAGGGACCGGACGACTCCTGAGTCATATTCCAGGTTTGTCTTTTAGTCTGAATTCCTTCTGAGTCAGTTCTTCAGCTCAACAATGGGATCCATCCTAGGGTCATTCTATGGCCTTTAACCATTGGTTTCAATCACCCATTGTAACCCTAACAATTATAATTACTATAGATTTATATTGAAAACCTTAAGATCAAAATCATGGTATTTGTGTTGGATTGAATCTGATCTCACACATCTTAATCTCAAATCTTAAATCTAACATAGGCTAACCTTCGACAAAGGAAAGGTACTTACTGTAGACCATTGATGTTGTAGGTTGGAGATTTATGGCACAACCCTTCTCTGTAGAGCTCTTTCTTCTCCTTTCTCTAAGCTTCCTTCCTCTCTAAGGCTTCTTCTTCTCCTTCTTCTCTCTTTCTCTCAATTTTAGGGTTTGAGAATGATTAAAAGAGTGAGAGAAAGTGAAGGGACGTCTTCTATATAGAGGAGAAACTTCCTTATAGAGTATGGTTCCAATTAGGAAGGAATCTTAATCAAATTTGAAAACTTTTCTAAACTCAAAGTCTAATTTTTAGCTTGATCCGTTAACTAACTGGTCACCCAACATGAGGACTAGACAACCCAAATTTCTGATTGGACAACCTATGAGAGACTAGTTTCTTACTTATCTTTGTGGTTTCTTCATACGGTTGATTTGCTTGAGCCAGTAATGATGGAAAGGCCTAGCTCGACACAGGTAGACCGGATTAGTGGAGTGTGGGTCTTACACAAAGCTTGTTCGGTTGGACATCTTAGTTTATCCAGTCTATGTATTAGGCGACCGGTCAAACTAAAAGTGAAACTCTGAGATTAGGAAAGTTTCTTAATTTTGGGAGATTTCTCTCCTAATTAGGGGATGACTCTATATAAGATTTTCTTTTCTCTATATAGAGGACGTCCCATCACTCTTTCTCATTCTTTTGATCATTTACAAACCCTAGAATTGAGAGAGAGTAGAGGAGAAGGCTTGGAGAAGAAGAAAGCTTTGAAGAAGGAAAAAGGAAGAAGGAGAAGGATAACTCACCATCGGTTCCCAGCAACCATTGCGAGAGAGACCAACGGTAAGTTCCTAGCCTCTGTTACTAACTGGGATGTCTTGTGTATGAAATTTGATTTACAGTCGTCGGAGGCAGTGATTTAATTTTACTATTGTATGAAAAGTATAATGAAGACCATTAGGGTTGTATAGATCTAGGGTTATAGTGAAACCCTAACTCTAATGAGTTCTTGACCATAAAAAACTGTAGGATGAATCCCAGATGAGAGCCAAAGAATCAACTCAGAAAGAAGTTAGACTGGAAGATAGCCTAAGGGATGCCCTAGAGGTTGTCAGGCCTATTATCCGAAGGCACCCAGTGTGGGATAGGACAAGCTACCGAACACTCTCGAAAAGTGTATCAGGGTTATCTGGATTAATGTCTTGTCGCAAAATATGCAGTTCTGGATAGTCAATCAGAAAATGTCCAGAAGGCTAAAATACCCATCCGGACAGTTAGTCTGAGTACTATATTTTAATCAGAACCAACCCTAATTTAATCTTAATAATTTTATAAGACTTAGGTACGATCAAAGCTGTTTTCAAGGTCATAAAGAGATTCAACAGGTGGGGGACAAGACCCAAACTAATTGGTTAATAACAAATTACCCTATCTTATTGCTTGTTGTTGTGCTCTGTATTTGTGCATATAACATGTCATCCAATAACTGCTACTATTGTTCATGAATATTTTATTATATTTTTTATGCTGATGATGATGAGGATAGGCATGTATTTGTGAATGGTTGGTGTATTGAGTGGTTAGAGGTCGTAGCCTCAAACCATTCACTAAACTAACATTGTTGTATCGCTGTACCTTAACGTGCTTAGTACGTCGCAGGGTATTAGGAAGAGTGCTTGCGGTGTGGGCCGTAGCTCTGCCAATGGTGTAAGAACCGTAATCTAAAAACCCAGTTTAACTCATGATTTACATTGTGACAGGTCTTCCAATCATAACCGGACCGAAAGGCGTGGCCAGGTGACGAACCAGGATATCCAAGTATGAGAAATGATGTGTAAAAATGTAATTTTTACATACCAGTCTCAATATCGGTCTCACTCTGAGTGAGACCGGTATGTGCAATCGGTATGTATTTCTCGAATGGAGAGGGACCCCAGAGGGTCCCACACTCCGAATCCGAGTTTAGGAAATCTTTAGACGTAGGAGACCTTCCTAGAATGGTCTCCCACTATATATACACATCATTCCTTCTCCTTACACCATTTCCAAACATTCTCAAACCGTAGACCGTCTAGAAGAGATCTGAGAAGGAGCAAGGAGGAAGGAGACTATGCAAGAAGGGGGATTTTTTTATTGGAGGAGAGCACCCCCATTCAACAAACACCGATAAGTGCTCAACCTCTGTATTGATGTTAGAAATTCAGATCAAATCCGTGAAACGGCATAAGGATCCAAAATCCTAGAACCCCAAAACCCTAGTTTTCATTGAGATCCAATCAGAGAAGGATGCGACGAAATAGTCGAAACCTATATGACCAAACAAGTATTTAGACCTTACAATGGTTTAAGAAGAACCCTAAAAACCAAGCCGATGATCGACGAGAGAGGGAGGTCCAAGATTGGGCTCTCGGAGCCATACTGCTGAGCATACCGGCTGGAGAATAAGTCCTGCGGTATGGTCCTGCGGTATATACTATAGGCACATACCGGCTGCAGTGTACTGAGACCGGTACTGAGACTGGTATGAAGACCGGTATATACCACAGTGCATACTGGTCTCACTATACTGAGATCGGTATTGCAATCGGTATGCTTACCATAGCCTGGTTGTTGGCCAGACTTCCTTCTGACCAACTGTAACCTTAATAATTTAATTCTAATCTATAAGTATGATCATGTAGGACCTGTAGACAGCATGAGTGGACTCTGAGACGCAGAGCAGACTTGTTATCACGCGTCAGGTAAGGGATAAGACCCCAAACCCTAAGTAACTAAATAACAGTAAACCGTTGTGATCATATCTGTTTCTGTGATTATTGTTTGTTGCTTGTGCATTTCACATGCCATCTAGTTATTTAAATTTTATTATCTGTTCATACATATTCGTATGCTAGGATGATGATTGTTTAGGCATGTGAATGTTTTCGTTAGTGTGTGGAATGTGAAGGGGAGTGGAGCCCTGGATATATCCTCACATTGATACCTTTTCGTTAGAAACGGAACCCACTTGCAAGCCCTTGCCAACAGGGGTTTAGGTATTGGTGCGGTGTAGGGTATCAGGGGGAGGACGTGGGATGGTGGCTCAGCCTGCCCGCCAGACTCCAGCTCTATCTCTATACCAGAGTGAGTAATGTGGGGCAACAACAGTAGTGTGGATCGAAGCCTGACTGTTGGGTGTGCTCACACTCTCGTGCATGGAGGTGCGGTGGCCGCCAAACCTTACCATAGCATTTCACAAGTTATACCTGACCCAATTGTAATGTTATATCATTCATTTTGTATGTTGCATTGGTCTTATTCTCTTTTTCAGATCATGATGCATGTTATACGGTTGAAGACTTTATGGCTGCCCCAGCGTACGGGACAGTAGCTGCTATTGACACACTGGCAGTAGAGGACGAGCATGACGCCTCATGCGAGTGCTCTTTCTGTGTGTTCCTTTAGGGATTATTTATTTATTTTTTCTTTCAGTTGGGTATAGACGATGTAATAAATTATTATTTATGATTGTGGATGATGGCATAACTGGATAATTATTTAATTATAAATAGAAAACTCAGTTCATTTATTTATTTAAATCCACTGCTATTTATTACTCTCTGATTATGGTTGGTTTGCTTGGAATGGTTTGTTGACACGGTCTATTGAGATCCTGGTGTGAGCTGTGGTTTGGAGATGGTTCACTTACACTTCTGGTTCAGTCGGAATTAGGGTTTGACAAGTTGGTATTAGAGTACTTAGGCTCTGTTCAGCTATCCATTCTGGATTTAACTGTGTCCAATTAATTGAGATAAAAAATAAAAAACTTTAATAAAAATATACCATAAGCTTGTTTGATGCCTGAGACTTAAGAGAAGATGCATTACATACTATTTAATGAAAGAGAAATTTATAAGCACTGATGTCTAGGGAGAAAACCAAATAAACATGTAATAACATGAACATAAAGGAAATATAAAGTGTACAACAGAGTACAGTTCACAAGCCGGACAGTTACTCTATTAACAAAATAAATCGTATATATAGAAGTGAATGAGACAAGATCAGGTTATGGTGGAGTCTGAGGCCTGGGTGGAATTGGATCAGTGATATCATAATCACGCTAGTAAGCCTCTCTAAGCCAATGAAACTGGTCCCGTGTGATCCGTAGGCTGCGAGCTAGAAGCCCCAGGTCATGACTCATCTCTCGCTGAGCATCTCCAATCTCCATGAACATGCTCATCACTGTATCTGGAGGAGGCTGAGATGGTCCTGCTGTTGGAATGAGCTGGGGTGCAGGTGCAGGGATGTCCTCCATGTGCGCATCCTCACCACCCCCTACCTCTGCTGCTGTTGTTGCGACTGCCGCCTGGTTCCTAGGTGGAAGAGGATGAGCCTATAGCCCCTCATCGCTAAGCTCTAGACTATCCATCTGCATCTTGTAGATAGCCTCTGCATCTATATCAGATGTCATGGTGACCTCATAAGCGGTCTTGCCACGCATGTCCACCCCTAAGCGATGCAGCAACTCTGTAATCAGCCTACCATAGGGAAGATTGCCTGTTACATTGGGCCTTACAACATGGATTATTGTGCAGATAATCAGGTAAGGCAGGCAGACTCAGTGCCTAGTAGTAACACAGTAAGTAATGTACTGGGTCCATTGGGACACCTCCCCATAATGATCGCTCTGGGGGATGATATCATGTTGTATAATACGGTATATAACCGAGGCACTAGACGAAGGTTTGCTGCTAGCATGATCCTACCTGGTAACAAAATCTGATTAGCGATCTCTACTCTCATCCCTCAGTGAGATACCCTTTTGCTCTGGGCGGACAATAGACGAGCTCGTCGTCATCTGGGATCCCGAGAATTGTTGTCAACTCAACTGTGTTGAAAGAGATCCTCACCCCTTTTACAAAGCTGGTAATCCGAAGATCCCTAGTATGTTCCTAATCATTTGGATTCCCTTCTACCTCTAGATTTGTAAAGAAATGTTTTACCAAATTGGGACATGTGGTTTCTTCATATTGAATAATGGGCAACCATCCCATCGTCCCAAAAGCGGCATCAACATCAAATCGGTGTAGGTGCTCTAAGTTTACAAAGCGGCCAGACTCAATGCTTTTGCCTTGAAACCATGGAAAGCGTGCCTCTGCAGCCTTGAACCGAAATAATCTCTCATCATAGAGGCAGGGAGGAGGGTGTGGCCTGTGCATACTCGCGCATAAAATCGTTTACCCGCACCACGACGCCCAAACATGTTGTAAACTGTTAAGCAAAGGAAAATACGAGAAAAGTTAGCAAAAATTCTCGAACTTTTGGTAGCATAACTGCAGAAAATAGAACAAAAGCCTCAAACTCACCCAAATATGGGTAGGAGGACTTACGTAGTGACACAATGCCATTACAAGATCAAACAATTTTACATAAGACAAGAAAAATAGATGCATATCAACAAATTGTCAAAAATTTTGAAAACCTAGAAACCTAGGTTAAAAAGTCAAAATTTTGGGATTTCTCCCAAACCAACCTATGGAACTTTGAATAGGTTGAGGTGTTTTGTTCATTGAGACCCCAAGAACCCTTCTCAAACAAAGAAAGAAGTTTTCTATGGTTGAAAATTCTCAAATCAAGAAAAATTAAGTTTTGGGCATGAAAGACGATGAGATTTTTCTCAAAGGGAGGAAGAAGGGGAGAAGCTTACCTTGGAATCGAGTTTGGTACTCTTGGTAGAGAGGAATCGCACTTAGAAACACCGGTTGGACTATAGAGACTCAACAACTCGGAGAAGAATTGCCACCGGAGTGAAAATCAAAAGAGAAAAGTAAGAAATAAAAGCCAAAATCGCGATTTTAAGTTTTTTTTGGTCATACCTGTCTCACTCATGGTCTGGGGAGTCAGACCGGTATCTCCTACGGTACTGAGACCGGTATGTACCTTAGAGCATACCTGTCTCACTCAAGGTAGGACCGATACCACAATCGGTACCTCTTGGAAAGCTGGAATTTTTATACCTCTTCCCATACCGGTCGAGCCATTCCTGCAGGTCCCCAAACTGGTATAGTACGACGGGAATAGGCAATTTTGCATAGAAAATTCCAAGAAATTTAAAAATTTGTTTCCATCCTTTTTTATTGATGAATAATTTTCTGTAGTGCATATATTGAGATTGAATAATATCATTTTGAATAATTATTTTATTTGTCTCATATTTATTCAATGCGTTCAGATATCGTAAAACTTTCAGTAGACTGCAATGGTAAGAGGAAATGGTCATAGAATTCCTCGCAGATGCCGTCACTCAAGAGCACCTCCAATGGAAAGGGATCTAGAAACAGAAAACTTTGAAGAAAATAAAGAGAGGGAAAATGGGGAAGAGCACAACCCTCTCAATGGGAGTGGAAATCAGGTGGCAAGCAATGAAGAAGCTCCACTGCCAGGCCAAACACACAAACTCTGAGACCATAGTGGCAAATTTGGTCACCCACATGGAGGCACAGTAGAAGAAGTACTTCGAAATGTTGAAGATGTTTAGGCCACCTGGGCCTGCACCGGCACCTGCAAATATGCCACCCACAAACATAGAAAATGCAAATACGGTACTAGTGGGGATTAGTACAGCTACTGAGGGACAACAACAACAACCGAACCAACACAACACGTTTCCCCAGTAGGTTACAGGGACACCCACCCCTAACCAGGATCAGGGTGGATATCAGGGTGCATAACATGGTGGATATCAGGGAGTATATCAGAGTGGTTACTCATATCAGCCGCAATGGTATGGTCAGGCACCGTATGAACAGGCACCATAAAAGCAGAGTAGTCTTTCTAGAGCGGTGGATGGATTTCTAAAGTTAAAGCCACCAACTTTTACGGGGAAGCCACGGAAACCACTGTGGCCAGCACAGTGGATAGTTGAGATGGAAAAGAACTTCCGCTAGCTAGAGTGTTTTGATGAGGAGAAAGTATTATATGCCACCCATATGCTGAAGGAAGAAGCCAATGGATGGTGGAACTCGACCAGAGCATATTTGAAAATAAAGCACCGTATAATCACTTGGGCCATATTCAAAGAGGCCTTCTTTGAAAAATACTTTCCAAGGAGTTTTCGTGACCAGATGGAGAAGGAGTTCCTCAATCTACAGTAGTCTCAGATGACCGTAGAGGCGTACCAACATAAGTATGAGGAATTGTTTTTCTTCACTCCAACCAGTATGTAGGAGGAAGAAACTAAGATCCGTCGCTTTACAATGGGTCTCAGAGGTGTCATACGAGAACATGTATTGGGGCGGGGACTGAAGATCTATAATAAAGCAGTACAGGTGGCTAGAGTCATTGAAGCAAGCCAGAGAGATAGTTTCTTTGCACACAATAGGGGTCTGAAGAGACCTAACCCTGAGGCCCAAGGCGGAAGAAGCAACATACCATATCTTCCATTCAGGCCACCAGCTAGCACTGTGCCACCCAGATCTGTTCCTGTAGTGACACAGCAAACAACGGGACAAAACACCAGTGTGAAGTGCTTCAATTGTCAACAGGTGGGTCACTATGCCAGAACATGCCCACTACCAAAGAGGGAATCGCAGCAAGGCAAAGTGTATGCCATTACCACGGAGGAAGCATGTAAGAACCATGTTCTAAAACCGGGTCTAAACCATGGTTTTATGTGATGACAGGTGTTCCAATTATAACCGGACCGGAGGGCGAAGCCGGGTGACGAACTACTCAAAGTTCAGGTAAGAAAAACTATAAAAATGCCTAAAAAACTCATACCGGTCTCACTATACCGGTTGCAGTCTAGTGCAACCGGTATGTGCCACCGGTATGGGCATATAATGCCCATAATGCCATACCGGCTTCACCATACCGGTTGCACTATGGTGCAACCGGTATGTGCCACCGGTATGGTATACCGGTTGGAACTATACCGGTTTGAGTGAGTTTGGGGTCTCCAACCGGTATGTCCAACCGGTATGCCTGACTCCGGCTCTGTCTCTCAGAATGGAAATTTGGAAAATTTCCATTCTGAGGAGAAACCTTCCTTGGACGGTCTCCCTCTATTAATAGAGAAGGAGACATTCCATTGCTCCTTCTCAAACCCTCTCGCTGTCTGGAGAAGATCTAAGAAGGAGCAAGAAGGAGGTAGCCCCGCCTAGGAAGGAAGAGTACGCCGCCAACCGACAACGCCGGAAAGTGCTCTGTATTGTTAGTTTTGTTAGGAGGTCGGATCGAAGCCGCGAAGCGGCGCAATGATCCAAAAAGGAGCATGGCTCCCACTGTTCTCCCTCATTCGAATCTAACCTAGGTTCATACGGTAATATAGCCGAGATTCAAAGGCCAATAGAGGGTTTGTACTTAGAAAAGGGTAGGGGAAACCCTATAGAGACCTAACGGTTAGCCGAAAAGGAGGGGAGATCCGAGATCTCGCTCTCGGATCCAAACCGCAGGGTATACCGGATGGACTATGAGTCCAGCGGTATGGCCTTGCGGTATATACCGCAGGCACATACAGGTCTCACTCAGTGAGATCTGAGTGAGACCGATAAGTGCAACCGGTATATACCGGTTGCACATACCGGTTGCAGTATGTGCAACCAGTATGGTGCAGCCGGTATACATACCGGTTGCACCATACCGGTCTCACTAGACTGAGATCGGTATGTGCAGCCGGTATGGGTTTCCGAGCCTGGTTTGCTTGGCCAAACCTGGTTCCGACCCCTGAAACTCTAATGAATGAATTCTAACCTAAAGATATGATTATGTAGGACATGTAGACACTGTGAGTAAGCTCTCTGACGCAGAGCGGGATCAGTATCACGCGTCAGGTAAGGAACAAGACCCCAAACCTAAATAACTAATCAACAGTAAACCTCTGTGATATAATTCTGTATTTGAAAATACATATTGTTTGATGTCTGTGCATTTCACATGCCATGTAGTTGCTTTCTTTTATCTTATTATAATCATGCATTTAATATGCTAGGATTGTTGTATGTTTAGGCATGTGTATGTTTTCGTTAGTGTGTGGAATGTGAAGGGGATGTGCCCTGGATATATCCACAGCTAACACTTTTTTCGTATCGCCCTTACCTTAGCAAACTCAGTGCGAATAGGGTATTAGGGGGAGGACGTGGGATTGTGGTTCCTCCTGCCCATCAGACTCGAGCCCTATCTCTATGTCGTATGGGGTTGTGTTGGGGTAGGGTTGTATAGTCTTTACCTTAGCGGACTTGGTGCGAATAGGGTATCAGGGGGAGGACGTGGGATTGTGGTTCTTCCTGCCTGCCAGACTCGAGCCCTATCTCTATGTCGCAGGGAGCCGTGCTGGGGTAAGGCTAATGATATTGTATTGACATCTAGGACTGGTTAGAAACGGAATCCACTTGCAAGCCCTTGCTAATAGGAGTATAGGTATTGGTACGGTACGGGGTATCAGGGGGAGGACGTGGGATTGTGGTTCTTCTTGCCCGCCAGACTCGAGTCCTATCTCCATACTGGAGTGAGTGATGTGGGGCAACAACAGTAGTGTGGTAGGTGCCTGACTGTTGTGCTTACACTCTCGTGCATGGAGGTGCGGTGGCCGCCAAACCTTATCATAGCACATTTGCAAGTTATACCTGGCCCAAATTGTAATGTTATCTCATGCACATTATACTGTTGCATTGGTCTTGTACTTACTGAGCTATGTTGGGAGCTCATCAGATATATATATATATATATATATATATATATATATATATATATATATTCTTTTCAGATTTGGAGGCAGGGTACACTGTTGACGACTTCGTGGCTGCTCCAGTATACGGTACTATTGCTGCCATTGATACCCAGGCAGAAGAGGACGAGCATGATGCGTCATGCGAGTGCTCATTTTGTGTTTTCTCCCTGTGACTTGGTTATTTTCTGTTAAAGCATTGTAATAATTATATTTAAATTTGATGGATGATGGAATAAGTTGGATATTTATTTTAAGTTACAATTAGATCTCGGCTCATTTATTTATTTCCGCTGCTATGTACTATTAATGAAAGAAAAATTATAAACACTAAAGAATTTAAAGGAAACAACTTAATCATTTCATAAAATTTTTCTTTAATTACAAGTGAGCAACATAGTACAGTCCACAAGTCGGATAGTTACTCTAGAAACAAAATAAAATACATGAAAATAAAAATAAAAACTATATATGCCTAAGGTGGTGTAGCAGGCCTGGATGGTACTGGGTCTGCAATATCATAGTCTCGCTCGTACACCTCTCTGAGCCAATGAACCTGGTCCTGTGTGACCCATAGGCTACGAGCTAAACGCCCCAACTCCTGACCCATCTCATGCTGAGAATCCATGAGTCCTCTCTGGGTATCAAGAATGTCCCTCTGGGTATCAAGAGTGTTCCTCTGCGTATCAAGGATGACTCTATGGGTATCTCTGATCTCCGAAAACATGCTCGACACAGAGTCTGAAGGGGGACGAGATGGTCCAGCAACTGAAGAAGGCCTGGATGATCTAGTAACTGGAGAAGGCCTAGATGGTCCAACCACTGGAGAAGGCCTAGAAGGTCCTGCAACTGGAGAATGCGGGGGTGTATGTGCTGGGATGTCCTCCATGTGCGCATCCCCATCATCTCCCCTCTCAGCTGCCTCTGTTGCTGCAACTGCTGCTACTGCTAGGGCTGCATGGTTCCTGGGTAGGAGGGGACGAGCCTGTAACTCCTCGTCACTGAGTTCTAGACCATCCATCTGCATCTTATAGATGGCCTCGGCATCTATATCAGAACACATAGTAAGCTCTACAGCCACCTCACCCTACATATCCACTCCCAAACGCTGTAGCAAAGCTGTGATCAACCTGCCATATGGGAGATTACCCGACACATTAGGCATGGCTGCGAAGATCATAATCCGCATAATCAAATAAGGCAAACAAACCCGTTGCCGAGTATCCACACAATATGTGAGGTACTGAGTCAACTGGGATAACTCGCCATAATAGTCCACTCTGGGGAACAATGTTATGCTGAATAATCCGACAGAAAAGGTGAGGTTGAGGACGTAGGTTGGAAGCCAGCATAACTCTACCAGGCAACAAGATCTGTGCGGCAATGGCTAACCGTAAGTCCTCAGTGAGATACCCTTTGGCTCTGGGCGGACAATAAATGAGTTCCCCGTCATCAGGAATCTCTAGAAGGGCAGCTAACTCGGCGACATTAAATGAAATCCTCACCCCTTTCACATAGCTGGTGATGCGAAGATCTCTAGCGTGCTCCCAATCATCTAACTCACCCTCCACCTCCAGGTTGGTGTAGAATAACTTTACCAGGTTGGGACATGTAGTCTCCCTAAACTGAATAAGGGGTAACCAACCCATAATCCCAAAAGCAGACTCCACATCGAAGCGGTGAAGATGCTCCAAGTTGACAAAATGGCCTGCTTCAATGCGCTTGGCCCGAAACCAATCAAGGCGTGAAACTGCCGCCTCTGACCGGAAATACCTCTCGTCATATAAGACTGGAGGGGGATGTGGCCTGTGCATACCAGGCATATATGAGCGTTTCCCTGCTCCATGACGGCCAGACATTGTGTATCTGTTAAGCAAGAAACCATAGTCAGTTAGAGACAAATATAGAAAAAAAAGATGAAAAACCCTAACAACATATCGAATGTGAATGAAACAATCTATGGAGGTGGTACAAGGCTAATATAGGTTAAACAAGTTCATAAAAATAAAGAAATGAAGGTATAATCACCAAACATTGTCAAAATCTCGAAAAACCTAGAAACCTAGGTTAAAAAGTCAAAATTTTTAGGTTTTCAGTAAAACAATCGATAAAACACCATATTTGGTGAGGGGTTTTACCCAAATAGGCCCCTAAAACATTTCTCAAGCAAAGAAAGAAGTTTTCTATGGCTAAAAACTTCCAAATCAAGAAAAAACCTAGATTTTGGTATAAAAGACGATGAAAAAATTTCTAGAAAGAGAGAAGAGAAGGAGGAGCTTACCTGAGAGACGAGATTGGCACACTAGAATCAAGTAGAAACAATCTTTTAAACTCCGGATGCACTGTAGGGACTCGGAGACTCGGAGAGAAATCGCCACCGGAGTAAACACAAAAGAGAAAAGTGAGTAAATAAACCAAAAATCGTGATTTTATAGCATTTTGGCTATACCGGTCGCACATCTGGGCTGAATAGTGCGACCGGTACCTCCCTGCGGTATGGTGCGACCGGTACCTACCACAGGGTATACCGGTTGCACATAGAAATGGGGTGTGCAACTGGTATCTCCCCTGCGGTATAGTGCAACCGGTACCAACCGCAGGGTATACCGGTTGCACATAGTTATGGGGTGTGCAACCGGTACCCCCCTCTACGGTAAGGTCCAACTGGTATGTATGAAAACCTCATACCGGTCTCACTCCAGGAGAGACCGGTACCGCAATTTGAACCCTATAAAGAGAGGTGATACAAAATCATCTCGATAAACCATCGAAGCTTGATTCCAGACCGCATGCTTGCATAATAAGATATTGAACATGTGGGAATTTCGACAAAATAACTGGAAACAAAAAATATTTTTGCTTGTCATTTTAATCTGTCAATGAATACCTGTGATGCATATGTGGGACTAAATTGTTGGAATACATTTCTAAGTTGTTTTAAATGTTCCAGGTATTTAGATATCGTACAGAAATAAATTGCTTCAATGGTGGGAGGAAACGGACGAAGAGTTCATCGCAGGCGCCGTCACTCAAGGGCCCCTACTATGGATAGAAGTTCAGGGACAGAGAATTCAGAAGAAAATGCCAAAAGAGTGAGAGGGGAAGAACTTAACCCCCTAAATGACACTGATGATAGGATAAGGGAAAATGAAGAAGGTCCGTCACAGGGACAACCTTCTACCAGCTCAGAAACAATGATGGCAAATTTGGTCTCTAGTATGGAGGCCCAACAAAAGAAATTTTTCGAAGAAATGCTGAAAGTGTTTAGGCCACCTGGGCTGTGCCGACACCTACAAACATGCCATCCACAAATGTGGAGAATGTACAAGCGGCACCAGTGGGAGTTAGCCCAGCCAATGAAATACCACCACAACAGGATCAACCCAATCCAATACCCCAACCAGTCACAGGGACGCCAGTTCACAGTCAGAATTAGGGGGGGGTATCAGTATCCGTATCAGGGTGCATATTACGGCGGGTATCAGGGAGGAAATCAGGGAGGCTACCCATATCAGCCACAATGGTATGGACAGGCACCATATGCTCAGAGTAGCCTATCCAGAGCATTGGATGGATTCTTGAAGCTCAAACCACCTACCTTTACAGGGAAGTCAGGGAAAACACTGTGGCCAGCACAGTGGATAGAAGAAATGGAAAAAAAATTTCGACTATTGGATTGTCAAGATGGGGACAAGGTATTATATGCCACCCATATGCTGAAGGAAGAGGCCAATGGATGGTAGAGCTCTACCAAATTGTACCTGGAAACCAAGCATCAAATTATCACTTGGCCCATATTCAAGGAAGCATTCTTTGACAAATACTTCCCCAGGAGTTTTCGTGATCAGATGGAAAGAGAATACCTTAACCTACAACAGTCACAGATGATAGTGGAAGCCTATCAGCAGAGGTATGAGGAGTTATCCTTCTTTGCCCCAACCAGTATGCAGGAGGAAGCAACAAAGACTCATCGATTTATCATGGGTCTTCGGGGTGCTATCCGAGAACATGTATTGGGCCGGGGAATGAACATCTACAATGAAGCGGTACAGGTGGCGCGGGTCATTGAGTCAAGTCAGAGGGAAAGTTTCATTGCACAAAGTAGGGGTCTGAAGAGACCTAATCCTGAGATCCAAGGTGGAAGAAACAATAGGCCATACCGTCCATTCAGGCCACAAACTAGCACCGTGCCTCCCAGACCGGCTCTCGCAATGCAATCACAGGTCACAGGACCTAACCCTAATGTAAAATGCTTCAATTGCCAACAGGTGGGGAATTATGCCAGAACATGCTCACAACCAAAGAGAGAGCAACAACAAGGTAAGGTATATGCTATTACCACAGAAGAGGCAGCCGCATCACCAGATGTGGTTACAGGTATGATTTTGTACTTGTTCCTTAATTGTTGCATTAAATTTTTTATGCATTTGAAACTAAGGGAGAATTTGAACTAAAACCTCAGGTACAGTAATTATAGCAGGGGTACCCGCAAGAGTCCTGTTTGACTCCTGTGCAACCCATTCTTTTGTATCTGTGTCATTCGGAAAAGGACTAGGTCAACCCATCAAGACTCTACAACCAAGTCTGTTAGTTTGGTCTCCCATGGGAATGGAGGTGGTATTAGCAGAATATTATGGTCCTTGTCCAGTGCATATTGAAGGACGAGAATTGGAAGCCAATCTAGTTCAGCTGGAGATGTCAGATTTTGACGTGGTTCTGGGAATGGACTGGTTATCTCAACATTCGGCGAACCTGCTATGTGCAGAGAAGAAGTTGATATTCAAAGACAATGAAGGAATTGAGTTTAACTTTAAAGGGGCTAAGTTGCCCCGAAAAAGAAAGCTCATACTCTCAGCCTTAAAAGCAAAGAAGTGCCTAGAGAAAGGGGGAATAGGATACCTTGTGTCAGTGGTGGATGTGACCGCTGACCTACCAAAAATGGAAGACATCGATGTAGTATGGAAATTTCTTGATGTATTTCCTGAAGACCTACCCGGGTTGCCACCTGACAGGGTTACTGAGTTTGTGATAGACCTACTACCAGGGGTGGCACCAGTGTCTAAAGCACCATACAGGATGGCTCCTACCGAGCTGAAAGAATTAAAAACTCAGCTACAAGAACTGCTAGACAAGGGCTTTATAAGACCTAGTATCTCACCTTGGGGAGCACCGGTGCTATTTGTCAAGAAAAAGGATGGTAGCGTACGTCTATGTATAGACTATCGTGAATTGAACAAGCTCACTATCAAGAACAGGTACCCACTACCAAGGATAGATGATTTGTTCGATCAATTACAAGGTTCAAGTGTATTCTCGAAGATTGATCTGAGATCAGGGTATCATCTGCTCAAGATTAAGGAAGCAGACATCCCCAAAACAGCTTTCAGGACGCGTTATGGACACTATGAGTTTCTAGTGATGTCCTTTGGGTTGACTAATGCACTTGCATCCTTTATGGAGTTAATGAACCGGGTATTCCATGACATGCTGGATACGTCGGTTATCGTGTTTATCGATGATATCTTAGTATACTCTAAGGACCAGGAGACACATGCGGTGCATCTAAGAGCAGCATTACAAAGACTAAGAAGAGAGAAGCTATATGCAAAATTCAAGTAGTGTGAATTTTGGTTAAAGGAAGTGGCTTTCCTTGGTCACGTGGTGTCTGCTGAAGGAATCAAGGTAGACCCCAGTAAAATTTCAGCCATTGTAGGATGGGAGGCGCCGAAGACTGTGGCTGAAATTCGTAGTTTCCTGGGCTTAGCAGGATACTACAGAAGGTTTGTGGAGAATTATTCCAAGATTGTTGTTCCACTCACTAGATTGACCAAGAAGGGGGAGAAGTTCATATGGACCGACGAATGTGAAAAATGCTTCCAGACGTTGAAGTCAAGACTGGTATCAGCACCCGTATTGACTATTCCAGCCCCAGACCACCCATTCACACTATATACAGATGCTTCAGGTTTAGGATTGGGTTGTGTGCTGATGCAAGGAGAGCAGGTGATAGCTTATGCCTCAAGACAGCTGAAAGAGCATGAAAAGAACTACCCTACACATGACCTAGAATTGGCAGCAGTCATTCATGCTATCAAGACTTGGCGACACTATCTGTATGGTGAGAAGTTTCAGATTAAGTCTGACTGTAAGCACCCCATTTTTGCCATCCCAGCTAAACAAAGCCCTACGGGCGTGTGGACAACAAAAGGAGAAAGATGATCGAAAGTTTGGATTTTTGACTGCGAATTTGAGGAAGTTTTCAATGGGTCTGTGAATTTGAGGAAGTTTTCAATGGGTCCACAGCAAGGTCATGGGTTATAATTTTGCATGGATGTATAGGTCATAGAATTATCTTCGAAATGAGACCAGAATTGCTCAATTCTGATATCAAATGAAGAAGATATGACCATTTTAGTCGGATGATACATATAAGGGAGGTTTATGAAGTTATTATAAATTATCCCAGGGGCTTTCGTGCAAATTATCCTAAGTCGGATCGTTTGAATTTCAAATCATCATATCTTAATCATCCGACATCGGATTCAAATGATCCCAAGACCATTATTCTTCATTCATGATGTTCTACAAAGTGGACGTAAAAAATCCCGGGTAGAAGTCACCAGTGGGTCCCATGCAAGCTTGCATGTAAAATTATCGTCAGAACTTCAAAGCTGCATATCTTTTCCGTTCTACATCGGATTCAGGTGATTCCAGTTCCTATATTCCTCATTTTTAATGTTCTACAAAATGAACGTAAAAAATTTGGAATAGAGGCCATCGGAAAATTCTATGTGGGATGACAGAGGAATTGACCCATGAAATGACAAGGAGAGAAAACCCAGGTCAACCTAAGTCTAAGTCCGTCTCAACCCGTTTCGGAACTATTGCATTTATGTGCATATATATATATATATATATATATATATATATATATATATATATATATATATATATATATATATATATATATATATATATATATATATATATATATATATGTATGTATGTTATTAAATATATGTGTATATATGTATATAATATATATTATTATATGTAAATGATAATCCAAAAGATTTTGAGAAGAAAAAAAGGAAAGAGGGGAGAGAGAAAC
Organism: Protea cynaroides; assembly: GCA_028583415.1. Taxonomy (NCBI): domain Eukaryota; kingdom Viridiplantae; phylum Streptophyta; class Magnoliopsida; order Proteales; family Proteaceae; genus Protea; species Protea cynaroides. The sequence continues at coordinate 91,918,858 of CM053271.1, forward strand.
GTGAAAGTGAAAGGGGATTTTGGTTTTGGAGATAATCCAAAAGATTTTTGAGAAAAATGGAAAGAGGGGAGAGAAAAAACGTGGAAGAGAAGGGGATTTAGGGTTTTGAGATAATCCAAAAAGATTTTGAGAAGAAAAAGGAAAGAGGGGAGAGAGAAACGTGAAAGTGAAGGGGGATTTTGGTTTCGGAGATAATCCAAAAGATTTTTGAGGAAAAAATGGAAAGAGGGGAGAGAAAAAACGTGGAAGAGAAGGGGATTTAGGGTTTTGAGATAATCCAAAAAGATTTTGAGAAGAAAAAGGAAAGAGGGGAGAGAGAAAACGTGAAAGAGAAGGGGATTTAGGGTTTTGAGATAATCCAAAAGATCTTGAGAAGAAAAAAGGAAAGAGAGATGAATAAAAGAAAAAAAGAAAAGAAAAAAGGGGGAAAAAGATTCCCCTTCACGTTTTCTAGAAAGAAAACGTGAAAGAGAGAGAGGAGAAAGAAAGAAAGAAGAAAAAGGAAGGAAAGAAAAGGAAAAAAAAAATATTTTTTAGAAAAAAGGATCTTCTAGAAAATGAGTGAAAAATTATAAATAGGCAAGAGGAGGATCCTTTTTTTTCCAGAGCAGAGAGAGGGAAACGTGGGTGAGAGAGAGAAAGGTGAGTGAGAGAGAGAAAACGTGAGAGAGGAAGAAAGAAAGAGAGAGAAAAGAGAAAAGAAAGAAAAGAGAAGAAGAAAAGAGAGAAAGAGAAGAGAGAAAGAAGCAGAAGAAAGGAGAAGGAGGATTCACATTCAAAGGGGGTTGATACAACCTACAATCACCCTTCATCAATGGTTTCACTCAATTTGAGCCCAAGGTTAGTACTCTAAACAAATTTAGAGGTCGTTATAATGCCCGAATGCCAATTTTGCTTGAAAAAGGCTAATTTTCATGAAATCTCAATCATGAATGCTCTATTACATGCTTGTTAATGTTAGGATGCCTATGTCTAACATTTTTCATGAATGATAATTTGTCTAAGCTATTCAATGATGAATTTTTGATTGATATACAATGATGTTTGATGTTTTTTGTAAATTTCATAAAGTGATTTTCTGATCTGAAAATTCCAGATTTAGGGTTCAAACTTAGGACGTACATCATATGTATTTTTTCTAAGCTTTTGAAGCCCAAAATTTTATGGGAGTCTCTCTGATATGATAGAAGACTACCCTAAAAATTTCGTTTCATTTGGAATTGGGGAAATATATCAAAAAAATTTGTCTTTGACATTGCTATTTTTCTCGGATGTAATGCAATCCTCCATCGGAAAGTCTCTAGACAAAGGCCTTATGGCCATAATCAGAAAATCCACTTAACATGAACTTTTTAGACATGAAAGTCTTCTAAAAAATGGCACTGGTTTCATATTTTTTCCATTTTTCGTTGAATTGATATCAATTTTTAAGTGCATAGTGCTTTGATTTCAGATCTGTCATGATGTGCTGATTTGCATGATTGAAAAGAGTCATTTTTCTCAAAGAAAATATACTGTTTTAACTTGTTTTTCTTAATGAAATTTTAGATCAGACAGTTATCTACATAGATATATGTCTGTATTTAATTTTCATTAAGAATAGAATTTTATTTGGAATTTATGGTGCAACTGGTCAAAAATATGGAACAGACCTGACCAGTGTATTTGCCTGTACTTGGGGAATATTTTCGACCTGCCTATGGTCTCTTTTAGGATTAGCTTCCTTGAGACAAAATGTTGGCCTCTGAGTCTTCTTTCCAGGGATATCTTTTAAGAATTTTTTGAGTAAGTACAGTGCCCTATGTGCCCATTTTGGTCCAGCCTGACAAAGCTGTTATCTTGCTACGTGTTCCATCATGTTTTGATTGATTCTCATATGCTTTGGTTGTTTCTCACATGCCATATTTGATGCTATGCTATGTTCGGATGCTCGTATGCATACACTACTATAATTGGAATGGTCATACTGCCATAATTGGAATAATCACATTGCCATGATTGGAATGCTACACATGCTTATTGCCATATTTGTCTACTACACTTGCTCACATATTACTGCCATGTTTGGATGCACACTTACCATGTTTGTATTGATTCACATGCTCACTTGCCATTTTTGACTGATGTGTTGCTAAATTTGAATATACTTCCAACATGCTATATTTGGATGCTTACACTGCTATATTTAAGCTCATATTGCTTTGTTAGATTGTTTACATTGTACAACAACTAGGGCAAGATACACCCTAAGATGGAAAGAATTGAACAATTAGGGTAGTGAAACCCTAAAAATGGAAAGAATAATTAGGACAAAATAAACCCTAGAATAAAGAGAATAATTAGGGTATGAAACCCTAAAAAATGAAAGTCACAATGAAAAGGGATAGGAAACCCTAAAAACCTAAAAATGGAAACAATAAAAATAGTAGGAATTTAGGTCTCACCCCTAGATCCTATTCACAAAAATAGAAAGAATTTGGTACACATCTCAAATAAAAATGGTAGGAATTTAGGTCTCATCCCTAGATCCTATTGACAAAATTAGAAATAATTTGGTACACATCCCAATTAAAAATGGTAGGAATTTAGGTCTCATCCCTAGATCCTATTAACAAAAATAGAAAGAATTTGGTACACATCCCAAATAAAAATGGTAGGAATTTAGGTCTCATCCCTAGATCCTATTAACAAAAATGAAAAGAATTCGGTATACATCCCAAATAAAAATGGTAGAAATCTAGGTCTCATCCCTAGATCCTATTAACAAAAATGGAAACAATAAAATGGTAGGAATTTAGGTCTCATCCCTAGATCCTATTGACAAAAATTGGAAGGATTTGGTACACATTCCAAATCCGACTCTCACAAATTTTCGAACTACGTCGTACCTGATTTCTAGGGCAAACCCTAGAATACGTAGGCAATTTGGGAATCCCAAATACGGTACAAAGCCACCCATCAACCATACATCCAGCATAAACTTCAACTTGAACAAAGAATCTAATTGAAGCAAATGCATAAATCACTTCCATAATCTTTAATCACACAACCCATTTTCGAACTACGTTTTGGACTTGATTTTCAGGATTGGAATACGTAGGGGCGTTTGAGATGTCTTACACATCTCGAATTCCAAGGACACGAAGCACCATCTTTGGTTCTCGTTCATAATGATATTGTACATTACGTTTTCTTGTTTATTTACTTTAAAACATGATTGGCTGAACCCTAGGTTAGAATAACTTAGCAACTTGGTTTAGGACATCCCCCATTGAACCCTAGTCATCCAGTTGACCAAGCACAGTCAAAATTAGAATTTAAGGAAAGTTTAGGAGGCCGATATTGATCGGGCGGTTTGGGTGCCTAACACCTTCCCATAACCGTATACCCCGAATACTTACCCGATCTCTTGCGGACCAAAGAACTGATACATTGGGTCACGAGTCAATAGAAGTCTTACCTTAGGGTGAGGCTACATTTTTAGAGGTCCTAGACCTTAATCTAGGTGGCGACTCCAACAGAACAAATCGATCTTCATCGATACAGGATACACATTTTCCATCCCGAGGAGGATCACGTCGGTTTTCCATTGTCCTCACAGTGGCGACTCCGCTGGGGATTAATATTCAGACTCCTAGGATACTTTCCTTATATTGATTTGCTTGACATTTGATGCTAGATCTAGGGTACTATATTTATTGTTTGTACATATTGCTTTGGGGGGAATGGGTTCAGTCACACTTTCGTGCGAGTAACCGAACCGGGTCCCATGCATGTGGGGCAGCCCACTAGGAGAAACACACAGCCTTGGCCTGTACTTTGTAAGACCACGACCGGCGAGCAGCCTCTAACGAGCGTTTCTTGGGTCCGCCTGGGAATGCGTTATGCTACTCCACGTCGCTTGGATCCTTGCAACATAGTATATAAAGGGATTGGGGGCCCATTATTCATCGAGCATTCGGTGATAGGTTACCCCATCCTCGTCAAGGTGGCCTTTTCTGTCCTAACCTAGTTTGAGCCATATGTGTATGTTATTTTTGGTCCATCTTTGAACCAACATGGTAAAATCTACTCGATCATAATATTTACATCTGAGACGTCGAAGTTCTGCCCGTTTTTGTCCTTGACTTGTCAACATGTTTGGATCCACACATGAGTATTCTTGTCTCTCACTTGTTGGGAGCGTGAGGGTTACGTATACCTGCATACACATTAGTGTGGGCGGTCTGTCCCTCCATCGTACAAAGCTCATTGTGTTGATCTGTTCAATATTGATACGTCAATCTCAAAAAACGATCAGAAAATCTTCATCACGGTATAGATACTATGATCAAGTAGAAATTTACCGGTTCTTCAATCATGAACCGCTTTTGTCATCCATCATGAAAACTACAAATAAGCATATCCGTTTCAATTTTTTGAAATTTGATGAACCACATGGTCGAACCTTGGTGCTACAATGATCCATCCGGAATCTTGAGGCCCCAAGACCAATCATGGGGTTATTCAAATACAAATAAATTGTTACAGATGATGTCTAATGGTCGGTTTTCATGAAGGAACTAATTTTGTTTGGTCGAGTCAGCCTTGTATGTGTATGTGTATTCTTCTCGTGTCCGGGCACTTCGAGTCTTAACCTTCGTTCATTGTTTATATAAAAATAAAATTAAAAAAAAAAAAAAAACAAAAAAAACAAAAACAAAAAAAAAAAAAAAAAAAAAAAAAAACAAAAAAAAAAAAAAAAAAAAAAAAAGAAAAAAAAAAAGAAAGAAAGGTTGAACTAGGGAGGATATAATTGTCTAGACTTAAGAGAACACCTGAGTGTGTAGACAAAGCATCCACTCTTATTACATCCTCTCATAAGAAGGTCTCATCATCACCGGTTCATGTCTCGGTTCATGGTCATAAGGAGGACTTTTGTACCTCAAAATGTTGGAATGGTTAGAAGATAGTATATTGAGAGCCCAAATATTACAGAACGGAATTGAATTCCAAGATCGGAGTTAAGGAATCCAAGAGATTAGAAAGCTGAATCATAGATTCTGAGAGATTACATGTTTCTTTCCCATACTAGCATACCTGCCAAATTTAAATGGAAAAAATCGAGATTTGAAAGCATTTCATTCACCCTTGGCGACTGAGCCACTTTGACCGACGGAGTGTTGACTCCCAAATTACTTTCATCACCCAAGGTGACCCAAACTCAAAGGAGTAGCCCTTGAACCTTCAAGAATGTCCCACCCACCTCCCAAAATCCAGGATGAAAAGGAAGACCATGTGGTCAATTATATCCCAAAATTAAGGTAGCCTGAAAATGAACTTCATGTGCACCCTAAACTAGGGAAAAACCAAAATGTCAGTATACCCTAAATTGGGGCACAACAAAAATATCAGTGCACCCTAAACTGGGGCATAATTAAAATGTTAATGGATTCAAAGTGGGACAAACCAAAAAGGTGATGGACCAACAAGGGTATAGGTCAAAGTTTCATGACATCCAAACTGGGGCATAAGATTGGAATACATTTACCCCAAATTGAGGCATTGGCCAAGTGAATGTCAAACCCGAACTGGGGCATAAATCAAAATGGTAATAAAGTCAAGATGGGTTTAGCTCAAGATGGAAAGGGTCAAACACATGTCGAAAGATAGTCGTAATGAGTTTTACTAGCGAAAGTCTGAATGGAGATTCGGTCCTACAACCGATCATAAGTTGGCGTCATTGATGTCGTATCCAATTGGGGTAACTCGGTGAATTACTTGTTTAAACTGGCTACCATTGGTATCTGATAGGTCATCTATGTTTGGGCTTAAGTTCGATGTGTCTGTAGACGGTCCAGTCCAAAATGCTTTGAAAAAAATAAACAATAATCATCTCATTTGAGACATCAACAACAATGTTTTATTACTTCCAATCCATTCCTTCCCAGTTTGATATTTCTTCCTCTTCCATGTCCGTTGCTAATTCTGACTCTGATGACGATTAAGATGAAGGGCCACAACCTGAACTTCTACTCCATCGGCCTTTAGAGAAATGAAAGTTCAACACACACGTGAAAGTTAAAGATAATTACGTTGAAGTCATGCAAGAATTCTCAAAGATACAAGTTGGAACATCAAAATGTCATCCCATTTGGTCGATTTATTGAAAGAATTTTTTTGGGATATTCCTTGAAAGTAGAGAACATTTACAGACTCATACAAGTGGTTCATTTAGTTTTACAAGAATGGGTTTACACACAAGGCATTATCAAGTTTACATCAATCCAACTGATCAAGTCTTCTACAAGTGCATGAAGTCTACAGATATAAAACATGCTATGGATCAACCTCAAAGTCAAAGATGAGCTCAAAAAAAAAAAAAAAAAAAAAAAAAAAAAAAAGAGAAAAAAGAAAGAAAGAAAGAGCTATACAAAATAATGAGGTTGGTTAGCATACTACATTGGAACAATGATGGTGGACAAGTTCAACTATGGTGCATAAACATGGAGCAACTACTTTGAAACACTAATGATGAGTGAGTTTGATTACAAGGCATGTACATGGGGCAACTCCTTTGGAGCCCCGCTGATGGACGAGTTCAGTTATAGAGCAATAAGACAATTGGTACTCATACAATGACATATAGACACCATTTCTTAGAACCTGATTGGAGAGCTGATCGTTTGTTGTGATTCACGTTGTGTGTTGAGCAGAATTTTTGATATTGGTCACTACATCCCGCCCATACAAGGGGTGGTCTCATCACTTTGTTGTCATCAGAGGATTTTTCTTTTCGGCTAAAGACTCTCTCTCCCGTCCATCAATCCGACGATCTTCCACAGAGTCTACATTACATGCCCTTACTTCAAATGTCACAAAATTTTATGGTATTGTTTCTTGTGAACATATCGTCTTGTTATGCATAAATATTGTTCAATAAATCTGACTGGAATATCTATCTGTCGTTCATCATTTCGACGGCGTCCAAAAATTCCATAGTCCTTTTTTGCTAGCCGATAAAATGGCATCGCCTAGTGGAGATCAAGCCATTCTACATAAACAACCAAACACTCTCCCAATGGCAGACCCATTGGACAGTTTCTTATCTGTCCATCTGGACCTTCATCGTCATACTTGTATACAAACTTAAAGGATTTGGGCCCAAACATGGTTACAACTGATTCAGCATCTGAGCATAGCTTGTTGAAACTTGTTTTCTATCTGAGTGATACCGAGAAGAGAAAGCATTCTTTGACGTTTTTTTCTAAAGATTAGTGTAGGGTTGGATCTCCTTAAGGTTATTTCTAGTGATGACTCAAAAGTCGTCTGCCTATCAATATGTGCAAACTTGAACTTAGACACTGGGGCAAAATCACCCATTTATCCAAACATCATGAGTTTAGTTTAGCCCTCTGTTTGAAACTCTAGCTGAGTTTATTTGAATGTAAGAGAAAGATGACTCATACAAAATTGAGTCATTGTCATCATTTGCCCCTCATTAAAAAGACCTGATTTCCCTTTGATCAAAGTGAAACCCATACAAATTTGGCAAGAATGCAGAACATATCAAAATTGCCTTTAAAAGAAAAGAAACATGTTTCTCTCGGTCTAGATTAAGTCAAGTCAAGGAAAGTCGATCAAATCATGATCTCTAGTTCCTCTTGGATTCCGAGCAATGTTAGTGGACAAAGTGTAGATGTTGAGCCCCATTGTGGCTACCTCAATATTTATGGAAAGTTCAACCCATTTTGGGAGTGAAGAAAGATGAAGAAAGGAATTGAAAAGAACAAGAAAAAGAAAAAGAAAAATGAAAAAAAAAGAAAAAAGGAAAGAAAGGTGAAAGTACAGAGAAGAAAGAAGATTGAATGAAAGCAGAATTAGAATGGAAAAGAGAACAAGATGCAAGCAAAGAAGAAAGAAAGAAAGATCATGGAAAGAGAGAAAAAACCAGCCCGAACTACGCGGAACCTGATTCCGGAGGGATGAAAATCCCAAAGGATACGTAGGCAATTTGGGACACCCCAAATTCGGTCCAAAGGCTACACATCCAAAGGATACACATCCAAAGGATACACATCCAAAGGATACACATCCAAAGGCTACACATCCAAAGGCTACACAGCCAAAGGCTACACATCCAAAGGATACACATCCAAAGGATACACATCCAAAGGCTACACATCCAAAGGCTACACAGCCAAAGGCTACACATCCAAAGGCTACACATCCAAAGGCTACACATCCAAAGGCTACACAGCCAAAGGAAACACATCCAAAGGTTACAAATCCAGAGCACAAAACACAGTTACAGTTACATCATGAGCGGTCTTGAGCTAAAGTCACAGACCTGATGAGGTCACTACTCAAGAAGCTTGACAGTTACAGTTACATCATGAGCGGTCTTGAGCTAAAGTCACAGACCTGATGAGGTCGCTACTCAAGAAGCTTGACAGTTACAATTACATCATGAGCGGTCTTGAGCCAAAGTCACAGACCTGATGAGGTCGCTACTCAAGAAGCTTGACAGTTACAGTTACACCATGAGCGGTCTTGAGCCAAAGTCACAGACTTGATGAGGTCGCTACTCAAGGAGCTTGACATCTACAGTTATTTGTTGTACAGTGTGAACAAAAAAAAAAAAAAAAAAAAAAAAAAAGGGGGGGGAGAGTAGTTACCGATCGGTTCAAGAGAGCAATGGTAGAATTCGGATCAAGTGCGATAATGCAAAAATGGGCTACTTTTATCTTCGGCCTCAATTGCCCACAATCTCGGTCGAAGAGGGCATCCCAGAAGCACCCCCATTTTTGCCATCCCAACTAAAACAAAGCCCTACGGGCGTGTGGACAACAAAAGGAGAAAGATGATCGAAAGTTTGGATTTTTGACTGCGAATTTGAGGAAATTTTCAATGGGTCTGTGAATTTGAGGAAGTTTTCAATGGGTCCACAGCAAGGTCATGGGTTATAATTTTGCATGGATGTATAGGTCATAGAATTATCTTGAAATGAGACCAGAATTGCTCAATTCTGATATCAAATGAAGAAGATATGACCATTTTAGTCGGATGATACATATAAGGGAGGTTTATGAAGTTATTATAAATTATCCCAGGGGCTTTCGTGCAAATTATCCTAAGTCGGATCGTTTGAATTTCAAATCATCATATCTTAATCATCCGACATCGGATTCAGATGATCCCAAGACCATTATTCTTCATTCATGATGTTCTACAAAGTGGACGTAAAAAATCCCGGTAGAAGTCAGTCAAGGTCCCATGCAAGCTTGCATGTAAAATTATCGTCGAACTTCAAAGCCGCATATCTTTTCCGTTCTACATCGGATTCGTGTCCAGTTCCTATATTCCTCATTTTTAATGTTCTACAAAATGAACGTAAAAAATTTGGAATAGAGGCCATCGGAAAATTCTATGCGGAATGACGAATAATGAAGAGTAAAATCCCATTGACCAAATGACCAAGGCAAAAAGTTCATTCCACTTTCTCCCAAATCGCTTCAAGCGTTTGTCCAACCTAGCTCAACCCCAACCGTTTACTTACTATTCCAGCCCCAAAGTCGCTAAATTCGAACCCCATTTACATATATATATATATATATATATTTTTAAAAAAAAAAAAAAAAAAAAAACATTAAATAAAAAAATTTTTTTTTATTTTTTTTCCAAATACATTTTTGAAAAAAATTTATAAAAAAAAAAAATCACATTTATAAAAAAATTTAATTTTTAAATTTTAAAAAAAAAAATTTGAAAAAAAAAAAAAAAAAGGAGAAAGAAAAAAAATATAAAAAAAAAAAAAAAAAAAAAAAAAAGAAGAAAAAAAAGGGGAATAAATTCGGAGGTGTAGGGGGATTTTGGTTTGCAGATCCAAAGATTTTTGAGAGAAAATGGAAAGAGGGGAAAGGGAAACGTGAGAGGAAGGGGATTTAAAAAAAAAAAAAAAATAAAAAAAAAAAAAAAAAAAAAAAAAAAAAAAAAAAAAAAAATTTTAAAAAAAAAAAAAAAAAAAAAAAAAAAAAAAAAAAAAAAAAAAAAAAAAAAAAAAATTCCCTTCCCTTTTCTAGAAAGAAAAAAACGTGAAAGAGAGAGAGGAGAAAGAAAGAAAGAAGAAAAAGGAAGGAAAGAAAAGGAAAATATTTTTTAGAAAAAGGATCTTCTAGAAAATGAGTAAAAATTATAAATAGGAAATTTTTAAAAGGAAAGATAGAGGAAAAAAAAAGAGGGAAAAAAAAAAAAAAAAAAAAAAAAAAAAAAAAAAAAAAAAAAAAAAAAAAAAAAAAAAAAAAAAAAAAAAAAAAAAAAAAAAAAAAAAAAAAAAAAAAAAAAAAAAAAAAAAAAAAAAAAAAAAAAAAAATAAAAAAAAAAAATAAAAAAAAAAAACCACCTTCTTAAAATTTTTTCCCCTATTTTGACCAAGATAGTATTTAAAAAAAATTGGAGCGTAAAAATGCCCGAAGCCTTTTGCCTTTGAGAAAGGGGCTAATTTTCATGGAAATCTCAATCATGAATTTGTGGGCTTTTTTATTTGTTTTTTTTAAAATTTTTTTTTTGCAAAATTCCAGGATTTTTTTTTTTTAATATTATATTTTTATTTTTTTTTTTATATAATAAATCTCTAAAAAAATTTTTTTTTTTTTTTAAATTTGGAAATTAAAATAAAAAAATTTTTTTTTTAACTTTTTTTTTTCGCTCCGATATGTAATGCAACCCCCTGGAAATTCCCTAGACGCCTAAGATGGCCTTGGCCATAATCAGAAAACCCCCCTACCATGAACTTTTTAGACATGAAACCTTCTAGGCCCTCTAAAAATGGCACTGGTTTCATAATTTTTCCATTTTTCTTGAATTGATATCAATTTTAAAATAAGTGCATGTATTCTTTAATCTCCGGCGTGACGGGTTGTTTTGTTTGAAGGAATGAAAAGAGTCATTTTAAAAAAAAAAAATATACCGTTTCTCCCTTTTTTTAATAAAAAATTTTAAAAAACAAAAGTCAACATGATATATGTCTGTATTTATTTTCATTAAGAATAGAATTTTATTGGGAAATTTTTCTGGTCTCTTTTGGGATTAGCTCCTTGAGACATAATTTGGAATTTTGAAGTCACCCACTATGTGACAATTTTGACCCAAAAAAACATAATTTTCTCCCCACTTCATCACAATTTTGAATGAAACCCCATATGCTTTCGATGTCTCACATGCCATATTTAATCCCCCCCAATCCCCGAAACTCGTATGCATACATACTATAATTGGAATGGTCATACTCCATAACAAAATCCGCCATGATTGAATCATTCACATGTTTTCGACCACAAGAGCTTGACATATCTATTCACTCGGAAAGAACTGAACATGAGGCGGAGGAGGTGGCTTGAATTACTCAAGGACTACGACCGTGGACATTCGAGATCACCCCGGTAAAGCTAACATAGTAGCTGATGCACCGAGCAGAAATGGGCATCGAACCCCCGGCAGACCAAGTACTAATGCGGCGTTGGGCGGTGCTGTTTCGAAACATCGAGGACGAAGAACAACACCTAATAGAGTCAGCAGATGATCCTATTGAACAAGGGTTGATACACCAGTTCACCTTAATGTTTGCAGCGTTGAAGATTTTGCCCGATCTGAAGGACGAAATAAAGGCAGCAATCCTACAGGACCCAAACCTCAGGACAGTTCAAGAGGATTTGGAAAAGGGTCGGGCCAATCCTGATTTTACTATTGATGCAGACAAGGTACTCAGATACCGTGGACGTATGTGCATACCTGAGGATGAAGAGCTAGAAATTTGAAATCGGATTATGTTAGAGGCTCACTCCACCCCATATTCGGTACACCCTGGAAGTACTAAATGTACCATGACTTGAAAAGGTTGTACTGGTGGAGGGGTATGAAGCTGATGTAGCCCGACATGTGTTTCAATGTTTAAACTGTCAACAAGTCAAAGTGGAAAGACAAAGGCCTGCAGGATTACTACAACCATTACCCGAGCCAGCATGGAAATGGGATTGCATAACCATGGATTTCGTCACTGGATTACCTATGACTCCGAGGTCGGTAAATGCAGTATGGGTAATTGTAGATCGTCTCACCAAGACAGCCAGATTTATCCCTGTCAGACCACAATACACTATGGACAGGTTGGCAAGGCTGTACGTGGAAAATATAGTCAGACTCCACGGGGTTCCAGAGAGTATTGTGTCTGATCGAGATCCACGCTTTACATCGAAGTTCTGGGAAGGACTTCAGAAGGCAATGGGGACGAAACTAAAGTTTAGCACAACTTTCCACCCTCAAACTGATGGTCAGTCGGAGAGGACCATTCAGATCCTAGAAGACATGCTTCATGCATGTGCTATCGACTTCAAGGGGGCTTGGGATGAGAAACTGTCACTCATTGAGTTTGCCTACAACAACAGTTACCAGTCTACGATCCAGATGGCTCCATACGAGGCCTTATATGGCAAGAAATATTGAACACCATTATTATGGGACGAAGTTGGAGAAAGGCGGATCGTAGGACCAGAATTCGTGGAAGAAACCTGCAAAGCAGTAGATCTAATCAAGAACCGAGTAAAGATAGCTCAGGTGCGTCAGAAGCACTATGCTGATAACAGACGACGGGATCTTGAATTCATGGTTGGTGACAAGGTGTTCTTGAAGGTGTCACCAGTCAGAGGCTTGAAGCGGTTTGGCAGAAAAGGAAAATTATGTCCTAGATATGTGGGACCATATGAAATCCTGTCCCGGTGCGACAAAGTAGCCTATCAACTAGCATTGCCACCAGCGATGTCTAGTGTTCACGACGTCTTCCACGTGTCCTTACTGAAGAAGTACGTGAGAGACCCCTCACACATTCTTGTTGCAGACCCCCCAGATTTGACAGAAAACTTAACCTTCGAGGTGGTGCCAATCCAGCTCATCAGTAAAAAGGTACAACAACTTTGAAGGCGAGCTATCCATTATGTCAAGGTAGTTTAGAAAAGTCAGGACGTAGAAGAAATTACTTGGGAAGAAGAGGATGCCATGCGACAAGAGTATCCCCATCTTTTCGACTCTGAAGGTACGTATAATTTCGGGGACAAAATTCTTTTAAGGGTGGGGGAATTGTGAGACCTACATGCAAATTTCGGGGACGAAATTTCTTTTAAGGGTGGTAGAGTTGTAAGAACCATGTTCTAAAATCGGGTCTAAACCATGGTTTTATGTGATGACAGGTGTTCCAATTATAATCGGACCGGAGGGCGAAGCCGGGTGACGAACCACTCAAAGTTCAGGTAAAAAAAACTGTAAAAATGCCTAAAAAACTCATACCGGTCTCACTATACCGGTTGCAGTATAGTGCAACCGGTATGTGCCACCGGTATGGGCATATAATGCCCATAATGCCATACCGGCTTCAGCATACCTGTTGCACTATGGTGCAACCGGTATGTGCCACCGGTATGGTATACCGGTTGGAACTATACCGGTTTGAGTGAGTTTGGGTTCTCTAACCGGTATGTCCAACCGGTATGCCTGACTCCGGCTCTGTCTCTCAGAATGGAAACTTGGAAAATTTCCATTCTGAGGAGAAACCTTCCTTGGACGGTCTCCCTCTATTAATAGAGAAGGAGACATTCCATTGCTCCTTCTCAAACCCTCTCGCTGTCTGGAGAATATTTGAGAAGGAGCAAGAAGGAGGTAGCCCCGCCCAGGAAGGAAGAGTACGCCGCCAACCGACAACGCCGGTAAGTGCTCTGTATTGTTAGTTTTGTTAGGAGGTCGGATCGAAGCCGCGAAGCGGCGCAATGATCCAAAAAGGAGCATGGCTCCCACTGTTCTCCCTCATTCGAATCTAACCTAGGTTCATACGGTAATATAGCCGAGATTCAAAGGCCAATAGAGGGTTTGTACTTAGAAAAGGGTAGGGGAAACCCTATAGAGACCTAACGGTTAGCCGAAAAGGAGGGGAGATCCGAGATCTCGCTCTCGGATCCAAACCGCAGGGTATACCGGATGGACTATGAGTCCAGCGGTATGGCCTTGCGGTATATACTGCAGGCACATACAGGTCTCATTCAGTGAGATCTGAGTGAGACCGGTAAGTGCAACCGGTATATACCGATTGCACATACCGGTTGCAGTATGTGCAACCGGTATGGTGCAGCCGGTATACATACCGGTTGCACCATACCGGTCTCACTAGACTGAGACCGGTATGTGCAGTCGGTATGGGTTTTCGAGCCTAGTTTGCTTGGCCAAACCTGGTTCCGACCCCTGAAACTCTAATGAATGAATTCTAACCTAAAGATATGATTATGTAGGACCTGTAGACACTGTGAGTAAGCTCTCTCAAGCAGAGCGGGATCAGTATCACGCGTCAGGTAAGGAAACAAGACCCCAAACCTAAATAACTAATCAACATTAAACCTTTGTGATATAATTCTATATTTGAAAATACATATTGTTTGATGTCTGTGCATTTCACATGCCATGTAGTTGCTTTCTTTTATCTTATTATAATCATGCATTTCATATGCTAGGATTGTTGTATGTTTAGGCATGTGTATGTTTTCGTTAGTGTGTGGAATTTGAAGGGGATGTGCCCTGGATATATCCACAGCTAACACTTTTTTTGTATCGCCCTTACCTTAGCAAACTCAGTGCGAATAGGGTATCAGGGAGAGGACGTGGGATTGTGGTTCCTCCTGCCCACCAGACTCGAGCCCTATCTCTATGTCGTAGGGGGTTGTGTTAGGGTAGGGTTGTATAGTCTTTACCTTAGCGAACTTGGTGCGAATAGGGTATCAGGGGGAGGACGTGGGATTGTGGTTCTTCTTGCCCTCCAGACTCGAGCCCTATCTCTATGTCGCAGGGAGCCGTGCTGGGGTAAGGCTAATGATATTGTATTGACATCTAGGACTGGTTAGAAACGGAACCCACTTGCAAGCCCTTGCCAATAGGGGTTTAGGTATTGGTACGGTATGGGGTATCAGGGGGAGGACGTGGGATTGTGGTTCTTCTTGCCCGCCAGACTCGAGTCCTATCTCCATACCGGAGTGAGTGATGTGGGGCTACAACAGTAGTGTGGTAGGTGCCTGACTGTTGGGTGTGCTTACACTCTCGTGCATGGAGGTGCGGTGGCCGCCAAACCTTATCATAGCACATTTGCAAGTTATACCTGGCCCAAATTGTAATGTTATCTCATGCATATTGTACTGTTGCATTGGTTTTGTACTTACTGAGCTATGTTGTGAGCTCATCAGATATATATATATATATATATATATATATATATATATATATATATATATATTCTTTTCAGATTTGGAGGCAGGGTACACTGTTGACGACTTCGTGGCTGCTCCAGTATACGGTACTATTGCTGCCATTGATACCCAGGCAGAAGAGGACGAGCATGATGCGTCATGCGAGTGCTCGTTTTATGTTTTCTCCCAGTGACTTGGTTATTTTCTGTTAAAGCATTGTAATAATTATATTTAAATTTGATGGATGATGGAATAAGTTGGATATTTAATTTAAGTTTCAATTAGATCTCGCCTCATTTATTTATTTCCGCTTCTATGTATTATATCTCTGATTTTGTTAGACTGCTTGGGAATGATTGGTTGACACGGTCTATTGAGATCCTGGTGTGAACCGTGGTTTAGAGGCGGTTCACTCACACTTCTGGTTCATCTGAAATTGGGGTGTGACAAAGCAGCCGCATCACCTAATGTAGTTACTAGTATGATTCTGTACTTACTCCTTTAGTTACCGCATTAATTGTATGAGCATGTAGAACTAAAGAAAAATTAAAAAAAAAAACTCAGGTACAGTAAACATAGAAGGGGTACCCGCTAGAGTCCTGTTTGATTCAGGGGCCACCCATTCCTTTGTATCAATATCATTTGGAAAAGGACTAGATTGACCCATCAAAACTTTGGAACCAAGTTTGTTTGTTTGATCCCCCATGGGAATGTAAGTGGTATTAGAAGAGTATTATGGGCCTTGCCCAGTACATATTGAAGGGCAAGATTTGGAAGCCAATCTAGTCCAACTTGAGATGTCAAATTTCGATGTTATTCTAGAAATGGACTGGTTATCTCAGCATTCAGCAAGCCTATTATGTGCTGAGAAGAAGTTAGCTTTCAAGGACAGCGAAGGAAGGGAGTTTAACTTTAAAGGGACTAAGTTGCCTAGGAAGAGAAAGCTTATACTCTCAACCCTAAAAGCAAAGAAGTGCTTAGAGAAGGGGGAGTAGGATACCTCATATCAGTTGTGGATGTGACCACTGACTTGCCAAGCATAGAGGATATCGAGGTAGTATAGGAATTTCCTGATGTGTTCCCAGAAGACTTACCCGGATTACCACCAGACAGGGCGACTGAGTTTGTGATAGATCTCCTACCAGGGTTAGCTCCTGTGTCTAGAGCACCCTACAGGATGGCTCCTACAGAGTTGAAGGAGTTGAAGATCTAGCTGCAAGAATTATTAGACAAGGGATTCATAAGGCCGAGTATCTCACCTTGGGGAGCACCTGTGCTATTTGTCAAGAAGAAAGATGGTAGCGTATGTCTTTGTATGGATTATTGAGAGTTAAACAAGCTCACCATCAAGAACAGGTACCCACTACCTAGAATAGATGACTTGTTTGATCAACTGCAAGGTGGAAGTGTATTCTCAAAGATTGATCTGAGGTCAGGGTATCATCAACTCAAGATCAAGGAGGCAGACATTCCCAAGACAGCTTTCAGAACAAGATATGGACACTACGAGTTCCTTGTGATGTCCTTTGGGTTGACCAATGCACCTGCATCGTTTATGGAACTGATGAACCGAGTATTCCATGACATGTTGGACACGTCGGTTATAGTATTCATAGATGATATTTTAGTGTACTCCAAGGACAAGGAGACGCATGCAATGCACTTAAGAGCGGCATTACAAAGACTAAAAAAAGAGAAGCTCTATGCAATGTTCAAGAAGTGTGAATTTTGGCTAGACGAAGTAGCCTTCTTGGGTCACGTGGTATCTGCTGAAGGAATTAAGGTGGATCCCAGCAAAATTGTAGCCATAGTAGGATGAGAGGCTCTAAAGATAGTTGTTAAAATTCATAGCTTCCTAGGCTTAGCTGTATATTATAGAGGTTTGTGGAAGATTATTCCAAGATTTCTGTTCCACTCACCAGGTTGACCAAAAAGGGGAGAAGTTCGTATGGACCGAAGAATGTGAGAAATGCTTCCAGACACTGAAGTCAAGACTGGTTTCAGCACCTATATTGACTATTCCTACTCCAGGCCTTCCATTCACACTGTATACAGATGGTTCAGGTTTGGGACTGGGATGTGTGCTAATGCAAGGAGAACAGGTAATCACTTATGCCTTAAGACAACTGAAGGAGCATGAGAAGAACTACCCTACTCTTGACCTAGAATTGACAGCATTCATTCATGTTATCAAGACTTGGAGGCACTACCTGTATGGTGAGAAATTTCAGATTAAGTCTGACCACAAAAGCCTGACATATCTTTTCACCCAAAAAGACCTGAACATGAGGCAGAGGAGGTGGTTAGAATTACTCAAAGACTACGATTGTGACATTCAGTACCATCCAGGTAAAGCAAATGTTGTAGCTGATGCTCTGAGTAGGAAATGGGCATCGAACCCCGAAGCAGGGCGGAGTACAAATGCTTCTTTGTGTGCTGCAGTTTCTGGCTCATCAGAGAATGAGGAACAACTCTTATTAAAGTCAACAGATGATCCAGTGGAGCAAGGTTTGATACACAAGTTTACCCTTATGTTTGCAGCACTGAAGATTTTGCCTGACCTAAAAGAGGAGGTAAAAGCAGCAGTCCTACATGACCCATACCTCAGGACAGCACAAGTAGATTTGGAAAAGGGTCGAGCCAATCTTGATTTCACCTTAGATGCAGACAAGGTACTCAGGTATCATGGACGGTTATGCATACCTGAGAATGAGGATCTAGAAATCAGAAATCGAATTATGTTGGAAGCTCACTCCACCCCATATTCAGTACATCCTGAAAACAATAAGATGTACCATGACCTAAAGAGGTTGTACTGGTGGAGGGGTATGAAAGCAGATGTGGCAAGATATGTCTTTCAATGTCTAAACTGCCAGCAAGTTAAGGTAGAAAGACAGAGGCCCACTGGTTTATTGCAACCATTACCTAAGCCAGCATAGAAATGGGACTGTATTACCATGGATTTTGTCACTGGCCTATCTATGACTCCAAGGTCAGTGAATGTGGTTTGGGTAGTTGTAGATCACCTCACCAAGATCGCAAGATTTATCCCTATCAGATCGCAATACACCATAGATAGGTTAGCAAAATTATATGTGAACAATATAGTCAGACTCCACAGTGTGCCAGAGAGTATAGTATCTAACAAAGATCCACGCTTCACATCAAAGTTTTGAGAGGGACTAAAGAAGGCCATGGGGACAAAACTAAAGTTCAACACAATCTTTCACCCTCAAACAGATGGTCAGTCAGAGAGGACCATCTAGATCCTAGAAGACATGCTTTGAGCATGTGCTATTGACTTTAAGGGGGCTTGGGATGAGAAGCTTTCACTCATCGAGTTTGCCTACAATAATAACTACCAAGCTACGATCCAGATGGCTCCATTTGAGGCCTTGTATGGTAAGAAATGTCGGACACCATTGTTATGGAACGAGGTTGGAGAAAGATGGATCGTAGGACAAAAATTTTTGGAGGAAACATACAAAGCAGTGGATCAGATCAAGAACAGAGTGAAGACAGCTCAAGTGCGTCAGAAGCACTATGCTGATAATAGACACCGAGACCTCGAATTTACCGTTGGTGATAAAGTGTTTATGAAGGTATCACCAGTAAGAGGCCTGAAGCGGTTCGAAAAGAAAGGAAAACTGTGTCCTAGATATGTGGGATCATATGAGATTCTGTCTTGATGTGGCAACGTGGCCTATCAACTTGCATTGCCACCAGCGATAACCAGTGTCCACAATGTCTTCCATGTGTCCCTACTGAAGAAGTACATGAGATACCCCTTGCATATTCTTGTTGCAGACCCCCCACATTTGACAGAAGACTTGACCTTCGAGGTAGTACCAATCAAGCTAATCAGTCGAAAGATACAGCAGCTTCGAAGGCGTGCTATACACTACGTCAAGGTAGTTTGGAAGAGCCAGGATGTAGAAGAAATCACCTGGGAGGAGGAGGATGCCATGCGATAAGAATTACCTCATCTTTTCGACTCTGAAGGTATGTATAATTTCAGGGACGAAATTTTCTTTAAGGGTGGGGGAATTGTGAGACCTACATGCAAATTTCAGGGACGAAATCTCTTTTAAGGGTGGTAGAGTTGTAAGAACCGTACTCTGAAAACTTGGTTTAACTCATGGTTTACATTGTGACAGGTTTCCCAATCATAATCGGACCGAAAGGCGAGGTCGGGTAACGAACCACGATATCCAAGTATGAGAAACGATGTGTAAAAATGCAATTTTTACATATCGATCTTAGTATTGATCTCACTCAGATGTGCAACCGGTATGTATTTCTCGAGTGGAGATGGACTCTAGCGGGTCCCACACTCCGAATCCAAGTTTAGGAAATCTTTAGATGTAGGAGACCTTCCTAGAATGGTCTCCCATTATATATACACATCATTCCTTCTCCTTAGATCATTTTCAAACATTCTTAAACCCTAGACCATCTGAAAGAGATCTGAGAAGGAGCAAGGAGGAAGGAAACTGTGTAAGAAGGGGGATTTTTTCGTTGGAGGAGAGCACCGCCATTCAACAAACACCGGTAAGTGCTTAACCTCTATATTGATGTTAGGATTTCGGATCGAAGCCATGAAACGGCATAATGATCCAAAATCCTAGAACCCCAAAACCTTAGTTCTCATTGAGATCCAATCTGAGAAGGATGCGACGAAATAGTCAAAACCTAGATGACCAAATAAGTATTTGGACCTTTGAATGGTTTAGGAAGAACCCTAAAAACCAAGCCGATGATCGACAAGAGAGGGAGGTCCGAGATTGGGCTCTCGAAGCCATACTGCCTGGTATACCGATTGGAAAATAAGTCCTGCGGTATATACCGCAGGCACATACTTACTGCAGTTTACTGAGACCGGTACTGAGACCAGTATTGAGACTGGTATATACCGCAGCACATACTGGTTTCACTATACTGACACCGATATTGCAACCGGTATGCTTACCGAAGCCTGGTTGTTGGCCAGACTTGGTTCTGACCAATTGTAACCTTAATAATTTAATTCTAGTTTATAAGTATGATCATGTAGGACCTGTAGACAGCATGAGTAGACTTTGTGACATAGAGCATACTTGTTATCACGCGTTAGGTAAGGGACAAGACCCCAAACCCTAAGTAACTAAATAATAGTAACCATTGTGATCATATCTGTTTTCTGTGATTATTGTTTGTTGCTTGTGCATTTCACATGCCATCTAGTTATTTAAATTATCTATTGATACATATTCATATGCTAGGATGATGTTTGTTTAGGCATGTGAATGTTTTCGTTAGTGTGTGGAATGTGAAGGGGAGTGGAGCCCTGGATATATCCTCATATTGACACCTTTTCATATCGCCGTCTACCTTAGCGGGCTTGGTACGAATAGGGTATCAGGGGGAGGATGTGGGATTGTGACTCCGCCTACCCACCAGACTCGAGCCTTGTCTCTATGTCGTAGGGAGCTGTGCTGGGGTAGGGCCATAGATACTGTGTTGACATATAGGACTGGATAGAAACGGAACCCACTTGCAAGCCCTTGCCAACAGGGGTTTAGGTGTTGGTGTGGTGTAGGGTATCAAGGGGAGGACGTGGGATGGTGGCTCAGCCTGCCCACCAGACTCTAGCTCTATCTCTATATCAGAGTGAGTGATGTGGGGCAACAACAATAGTGTGGATCGGAGCCTGACTGCTGGGTATGCTCACACTCTCATGCATGGAGGTGCGATGGCCGCCAAACCTTACCATAGCATTTCGTAAGTTATACCTGACCCAATTGTAATGTTATCTCATGCATTTTATATGTTGCATCTTGTGCTTTACTGAGCTAAGTTGTGAGCTCACCCGATTATATATATATTCTCTTTTTCAGATCTTGATGTAGGTTATATGGTTGAAGACTTTATGGATGTCCTAGCGTATGGGACATTAGCTGTTATTGACACACAGGCAGTAGAGGACGAGCATGACACCTCATATGAGTGCTCTTTCTGTGTGTTCCATTAGGGATTATTTATTTATTTTTTCTTTCAGTTGGGTATAGACGATGTAATAAATTATTATTTATGATTGTGGATGATGGCATAACAGGATAATTATTTAATTACAAATAGAAAACTCAGTTCATTTATTTATTTTAATCCACTGCTATTTATTACTCTCTGATTATGGTTGGTTTGTTTGGAATGATTTATTGACATGGTCTATTGATATCCTGGTGTGAGCCGTGGTTTAAAGACGGTTCACTCACACTTTTGGTCCAGTCAAAATTGGGGTGTGACAATTGGACATGTCACACCCCAATTCTGGCTGAACCAGAAGTGTGAGTGAACCGTCACTGAACCAACGGTTCATACTAGGATCTTAATAAGACTGTATCCACTTATACAAATCATTGCACATAACCACAATCAGATTATAAATAAATATAGCGAAAGTCTTAAATTAAATAAACTCAGATTTTTTTGATACTTAAATAAATTATCTCAATTATTCAATAAGCCAAAACGTAAATAAAATATCTTTACATTGTTTATAATATCCAACTGAAATAAAATAAAATAACTAAATCAGGAACATCCTAGAGGTATACGTAGTAAGGGCACTCGCATGAAACGTCATGCTCGTCCTCCCTTGGTTGCACTTCCATACACTGGAGCATCCACGTAGTTCTCTATAGTATAACCTACATTAACATCTAAAAACATGTATATATATAGGGGTGAGCTCATAACTTAGCTCAGTAAGAAAATCAAACAATGCAACAAGCAACATGCATGAGTGACATTTACATTATGGTCTGGTTTTAAGTTTACAATGTACTATAGAAAGGATTGGCATCCACCGCACCTTTATACACGAGTGTGTGAATCCATCCAATGATTCTAACATCATTTTCATCCCACATGCACCCACCATGGAATAGAGATAGAGCTAAAGTGTCCGGATCACATACCGCCAACACTTCCCCTGATACCCTACCCATACCAACACGTAAGCCCCTATTGGTGAGGGCTTGCAAATTGGACTCGCAACTAACCAATCTTATATGTCATCATAGTAGGCCCTATCCCAGCACAGTCCCCTATGACATATTGATTGGGCTAGAGTCTGGTGGTCAGGCCAGAGTCCACAGTGCCACGTTCTCCCCCTAATACCCTACCCGCACCAAGCATGCTAAGACAACAGCGATATGAAAAGGTACCAGTGTGAAGAATGATCCAAGACCCTCGGCCCTTCCCATTTCATACACTAACGAAAACAATCACATGACTAACAATCACATTGTAGCATAACGAGTATGCATGAACAATATAATGACTGAAAGTAAAGATGACATGTGAATATGCACAATCAATACTCCATAGAACAATAATTATTAATAACGTTTTACTGTTATTAGTTATTTAGGGTTTGGGTTCGATTCCCTTACCTGAAGCTTGATTGCTAGCTTGTTCTACTTCACAGTGTCCAATCTCGCTACCACAGGGTCCTACACGATGTTAGGGTTTAGTTAGAATTTTTCTTAGGGTTTTACGTTGGTCGGAAACCAACTAGGTCAAAAATATCCGATACAGTGCATCCAGTCGTAGGTATTGGTCGTTGTACCGGTCACATATGGTGCAACCGGTATGGTCGACTGGTCCCTCCTTGACCAACACCCGAGAGGTACCGATTGCATATGGTGCGACCGGTATCGACCAGTATGCCTTTGGAAGACCACCAACTTGGTGTTCGTCTTCCGTCTGTCACCCATTATGACTCCTAGGGTTTTTCCTATGCATATTAGGCCTTAACAATGTTTTAGGATTGTTTTTATCTTCCATTTAAGGACTACATTCTAAGAAACCTTAGTTTAACATTCAATCTAGGGTTTATTGACTGAATTAGGGTTTAACGAAAATTTAAGATTTTAAATCAATACCTTGCTTTGCATGGTATTAATCAGTCATCCACAATACTTAACTTAGAGAAAAGTTCAGGCACTTACCATTAGTTCACGAACTATGGTGTTCTTTGTTTAATAGAGGTTTCTCTTTAACCTTTCTTAGGTCCTTCTCCTCTTCAGATCTCTTTCTCCTCTCTAGGGTTTGTGAGAATCAATCAAAGAGGTTTAAGGAGGTTTAAAGGTCCTTAAATTGGGTAGGATCGAGTTTAGGGAAGTTCTCCTACGTTAGGAAAGTCTCTAGGGCTAAGATTTGGTAAGCGGGACCCATAGAGATCCGTTTCCCGATTTAACTAGTTTGTCCATGAAAACATACCGGTCAACCGATATATAGACCAGTATTATGAGACCGGTATAAAAATTATCATAAATTTTGGTCCGTCTTCATACCTGATTGTCATTCGCTCATCCTGTTTAATCCAGTGATGATTGAAAGACCTGTTACGACATGAAATAGAGGTTTAGATAGGGTTTATGGAGTGCAGGTCTTAAAGGATGTTGGGGTAAAGCCTTGGATACACTTTGATGACATTTAGGATTGGTTAGTGATGAATCCAATTTGTAAGCCCTCACTAGTAGGAGAATACGTACTGGTATGGGATAAGGTATCAGGGGATGCTAGGAGTATATAATCTACTAGGCTCTAGCTCTATTTCTATCTTGTGGTAAATGTTGTGGGCAACATCGATTTTGGTAGGTGCGTGATCATTGGGTGTGCTCACACTCTCGTATATGAAGGTGTAGTTAAGTCTATCCTTACCATAGCACATTGAAAACTTAAACCAGACCAAGAATTGAATGCTACATCATGCATATTGCTTGCTGCATGTTTTATTTCTCATTGAGCTAAATTGTGAGCTCAACCCACGTATACGTTTTCTTTTTAGTTGATGATGCAAGTGTTACAGTGGAAGACTATATTAATATGCCTTCATATGGACACGTGACAACCATAGATGTGCAGCTAATGGAGAATGAGCATGACTTGTCATGCGAATGTTTCTATTGCATCTACTCTTAAGGTTTTTATTTTAGAAGTTTGGGTTTATGATACTTGTACGGTTTATTACTTTATGTTTTGGTACACGTTGAGATAATTAGATTTATTTATTTATTTATCACTTAGCTCTTAGCTCATTATTAATAAATATTTTTGTTATTTATTATTATCTCTAATTATGGTTTGATGTGATGGTTTGATTGTTGGGACAATCTTATTGATCCTGGCTTGAGCTGTTGGTTTATTGACTGTTCAATCACACTTCTGGTTCAATCAGAATTGAGGTGTGAAAACTTGGTATCAGAGCACAAAGCCTCTACCAACCAAATCAGTATACATTGACCCGTGTTTATGAACTAAGATAGCTTAAATCTAAAAGCCTTAATACAAACACATTAAGAATGTATGTTGGTTGAGACATAGATAGTAAATAAGATCGTAATGCACAAGTATGAATTAAAGAACCAAAAATATATAAATGATAATAAGTTTTGTACATACTAGAAGGGTACAGCCCACAGGTCGGACAATTACCCTATGAGGGGGGAGATCAATAACAAATACCCTAGGAAAAGTAATAAATCAAGACAAAAATAAAAGAGAGATCACTAAGTTGGTGGTGTAGTGGAAGCCTCTTCTTTACACCCATAATCTCGCTCATAGGCCTCTCATAGCCAAGTACCTCATCCTGGGTGACCCGAAGTCTCTCAGTGAGCTCTGCTACTCGTAGGTCCGTTGTACATTGGGCCTCCCAGATCTCTCCCATTCATCGGTCCATAGCATGCTGAGCCTCTCGGATCCCGAGAAGCAATGCCATCATCAGATCCGATAGAGTCTGTGAAGATCTGGCCACAGGAATAGACTAAAGTGTTGAAGGGAGAATATCGTTTATGTCCAAGTGGAGGTCCTCCCCTCCACCCTCAAAGTCTATTGCCTCTGCGGTTACTGCTGCCGTTGAGGCTGCTGCCACTCTTGGGCCTCCAACTCATCATTACTGAGGACCACATCGTGCACTCTTGGGCCTCCAAATCAACCATCACTATATCCTCATAGATCCACTCGTCCACCATGTTCACCCAAACACCGTCCAGAAGGGTGGTGATCAGTCGACCATAGGGCAGGTTACCCTTCAGTCTAGGCGTTGTCGCTCGAAACATGGTGCGTATAATGATGTAAGGTAGACATACCTCTTGCCCGGTCTCTACGCAGTAGGTCAGGTACTGGGTCAGCTAGGAGACCTCATTGTAATGGCCACTCTATGGAACGATGTTATACTGGATGATCCAGCAGTAGACCCGAGGTTGAGTACGAAGGTTGATAGCCTTCATCTCATGGAAACCAGGCTACACGATCTGACTCCAGACTACCTGGCGCAGTCCCTCAATCATGTACTTGCGCTCTTTCGGCTCACAGTATAATAGCTCACCGACGTTGAAAACGCCCAGCAAATTAGCTAACTCTTGGTTATTGAACGAGATGTTCATACCCTTCACCATACTGGTGATGCATAACTTCCTGCCTCTATCAACGTCCTCTGGATTACCTTCCAACTGAAGGTTACAATAAAATTGTTTCACCAAGTCAGGAAGGGTGGACCCCTGGTACTTGGTCACTGGCAACCAACCCAATGCTCCGAATGCTACCTCTACGTTAAACCTCTCTAACTCCTTTAGGTTCACATACATACCCGCCTTTATGATTTTACCTTGGAACCATGGGTACTGAGCCTGAGCCTCGGCCGAACTGAAGAGGAGTGCATCAAAAAGTCTCATGGGTGGGTGCGGACCCCTAGAAATAGATGAACCAACCTTCTTGGCCACTACTCGATGTCTAGACATGATCACCTATAAGAAATTAAATGAAAACAATCAAGTGTTAGAAAAATTTCTAGAAATTTCGGTAGCATAACAACATAAAATGGTAAAAGATTCAAACTCACCCCAAATCGAGGGCAGGATGACTTGCATGGGTTAGAAACCATCCTCCATAGGCAAAACAACAAACAAGAATGGCCAATTTCAAACAAGAAACGAAAAAAAATTGAATTTTGAATTTTTTCCCAAAACCTAAGGCAAAATTCAAAATTTTGGAGTTTCTAGCAAACCAACTGATGGAACCTCAAATTGATTGAGGGCTTTCATTCATTGGTAGCCCAACATTGATTATAAGCAAATAAACAAAGATTTCTATGGTTGAAAATTTTTTAATTCGAGGAATACTATTAAAAGGCGATGAAACCCTAGATTTTTCCCAAACAAAACGGCACTTACCTCAGGAAGGTTTCCGCACATGTTGACCGGAGAAAATTACTTCAAGGTTATCTGGAAGGACTATAGCAAATCACTGATAGCGAATTAGGGCAGAGACAAAAAGAAACTCAGGAAAAGAAAGTGAGAAAAATGACTCAAATCGCGTGTTTTAAAGTGATTTTGGGTTGTCCGGTTGAACTTATTGACTTACGAAGTCGATTGGATGGACGACTGGACACTTTCGAGAAGTGTCTCAAGGTTTGTCCGGAAGGGTCACCGATGCGATTATTTAATAGACCGGACAGTTAACCGGACAAAACCTGTTAAACTTACCGAACATTTCTGGTATGGCTAACCGGTAGGTCAAAATGGGGCAAATGAGGGACCGGTCAAGGGCGACCCGATAATTTTGTTTCTATATATATATATTTATTGCTCTGTTTCTGGGATTTTCATACACTGTATGGAACTAAACCTAAATTTTTTTTATTTGTTGTAGATTGTCTCATACATGTTGGCCCTGCAGATTTTTCGACGTCGTAAACTGAAATGGCACAACGTATTCGCAGAGACAGTCGAAGGGATCGTAGCTAGAGCCCACCAACACCACCTGGAGTGGGTGATGGGAATAAAAACCCAGCTGAGCAGAACCTAAATAATGAGAATCCTATGGTAAGAAATCTAGGGCCAAATGTTCAAGCTATACAGAATCCCCTACTTGGGCCCCCAGGGGACTTAGCCACGGTGGTGAATAACTTGGCCCGTCAAATGCAAGAGCAACACCAAATGTTGATGGAGCTATGAGCTGCATTGGGAACCACTGTGCCACCTTCTGCCAATGCCACAACAGCCCCTTAAGGCCAGACCAATATGGCACCGGTGGGCAGTAGCACCATTCTTGCAGCCCAACTACATCAACAGCAAATGCCAGTGTTGAACACCCCAATATAGAACCAAGGTGGCTATCAAGGTGTGTGCCAAGGTAGTTACCCATACCAACCACCGGTATATGGAATGAATGCTACTAGACAAAACGACCTGACAAGGCTGGTGGAAAGGTTTATGAAGATGAGACCTTCTCAGGCAAGGGATCAAACCCACTGTAGCCAACACAGTGGATTGATGAGATGGAGAAAATGTTCCTGATGATGGTTATTACTGAAGAAGAAAAGATCCTATGCGCCAACTTTTTACTAAGGGAAGGTGTGAACCATTGGTGAATTTAGTTCGACTCGAGATGATAGACTTTGACGTTATCTTGGGAATGGACTGGTTGACTCAACACTCAACGATGCTTTTATGTGCCGAGAAGATGTTGTCATTCAAGGGCAAGGACGACACATAATTTGGTTTTGTTGGAAGTAAATTGCCTAGGAAGCGGAAGCTTATACTTTCTACACTCAAGGCAAAGAGGTGTCTCGAGAAGGGTGGGATCAGTTATCTCATATCCATGGTGCATGTTACCAAAGAAGTGCCACGAATGGAAGACATTGAAGTAGTGCTAGAATTTCTGGATGTGTTTCTATAAGACTTACCTGGGTTGCCACTTGATTGAGCGACTGAGTTCTTGATCGACCTTTTGCCAGTGTCGGCTCTAGTTTGCCAGTGTCGGCTCCAGTGTCTAAGGCACCCTACTGAATGGCTCCAATAGAATTGAAGGAATCAAAGACCCAACTGCAGGAGTTATTGGACAAGGGTTTTATACGATCGAGCATCTTGCCATGGGGAGCACCAATGTTGTTCATGAAGAAGAAAGACGGTAGTATTCGACTATGTATAGATTATTGAGAATTAAACAAGCTCACCATCAAGAAACGATATCTACTACCTCGATTTGATGACTTTTCGACCATCTAGAAGGTGCCAAGGTATTCTCTAAGATCGATCTTTGGTTGGGTTATCATCAGTTGAAGATCAAGGATGGTGATATTCTAAAGACAGCATTCAGAACCACGTACGAACATTATAAGTTCTTGGTTATGTTGTTTGGGTTGACCAATGTCCCTGCATCATGGAGCTTATGAATTGGGTGTTTCATGACATATTAGACACTTTAGTCATAGTCTTCGTAGATGATATTTTGGTGTAATCCAAGGACAACGAAACTCAGGCAACGCATCAGAAGCTCTACACCAAGTTCTGGTTAAACGAAGTGGTTTTCTTGGGCCACGTAGTTTTGTCAGAAGAAATAAAAGTGGATCCCAACAAGATAGAAGCTATTGTAGGGTGGGAAGCACCTAAGAATGTTGTAGAGATACAAAGTTTCTTAGGTTTAGCTGGTTATTATAGACGGTTCGTGGAGGACTACTCCAAGATCGCAGTACCACTTACAAAGCTGACCAAGAAAGGAGAGAAATTTATCTAGACTAACAAGTGTAAAGAGTGTTTCCAAACTCTAAAGTCAAAGTTGATATCAGCACTCATCTTGATCATCTCGACACCAAGGAAACCATTCACCTTATACACAGATGCCTCCGGATTAGGTTTAAAATGTGTTCTAATGCAAGGTGAATAGGCAATTCCCTATACTTTAAGGCAACTGAAGAAGCACAATAAGAATTATCCTACACATGACTTGGAGTTAGCAACAGTAATTCACATAATTAAGACTTTGAGATACTACTTATACAGTGAAAATTTTCAGATCAAGTTAGATTACAAGAGCCTCACCTATCTCTTCACTCAAAAGGAGTTGAATATGAGATAGAGAAGGTGGCTGAAATTGTTAAAAGATTATAATTGTGATTTTCAGTATCATCCATGCAAGGTAAATGTAGTAACAGATGCATTGAGTAGAAAAGGGATACTGAAGCTAGAAGGAGAACCTTGTACGAATGCTACTCTATGTTTCGTGGTGTCAGCTATTGAAGGGTACATGGTACAACACGTATTAGATTCTCTAGATGACCCAATAGAGCAAGGACTGATCCATAAGTTCTCACTTATGTTTGTGGAATTGAAGATCATACCAGACTTGATGAACGAGGTGAAAGCCACAATCCAAAAAAACACGTAATTAAGAACAGTACAAGAAGATTTAAATAAAGGTAAACCTAACCCTAACTTTACCTTGGATGCGAAGAAAGTGCTTAAGTACCGAGGTAGGTTATTTATACCTGAGAGTGAAGACTCAAACATTAGGAATAAGATAATGATAGAAGCTCATTGTACTCCATTTCAGTACATCCTGTAAGCACCAAGATGTACCATGATTTGTAGAGATTGTACTGGTGGAGAGGAATGAAAGCAGAGGTGGCTCGATACGTATTCCAATGTCTGAACGTTAGCAAGTGAAGGTCAAAAGATAAATACCAGTGGATTTACTACAATCATTGCCTGAACCAGCTTGGAAATGGGATTGCATCACTATAGATTTTATCATTGGGTTACCTTTAACTCCCAGGTCCATTGACACAGTCTGGGTGATTGTATATTACCTTACAAAGATAGCTCGCTTCATAGAAATCAGACCTCAATATACCTTAGAGAGACTGGCCAAGCTGTACGTGGACAATATTATCAAACTCCATGGTGTACTTGAGAGCATAGTATCAGACCGAGATCCTCGCTTCACTTCCAAGTTTTGGCAAGAACTACAGACAGCTATGGGCACAAAGTTAAAGTTTAGCATAGTGTTTCACCCTCAGACGGATGGCCAGTCAGAATGGACCATTCAAATATTAAAAGATATGATTGGAGTCTGTGTAATTGATTTTAAAGGGGCTTGGGATGAAAAACAGTCATTGATCGAGTTTGCTTACAATAATAGCTATTAAGCTACCATACAGCTGTCACCCTATGAAGCACTGTATGGTAGGAAATGCTGGACCCCTCTGTTTTGGAACGAAATTGGTGAACGAAGAATAATGGGGCCAGAATTTATTGAAGAAACCTATCAAGTGGTAGACAAGATCAAGGAAAGGGTAAAGATTGCTCAAGTTCAATAGAAGAATTATGCAGACAATAGACAACGAGACCTTGAGTTCACTGTAGGTGACAAAGTGTTCCTGAAGATATCACAAATGCACGGGTTGAAGCGATTCGATAAGAAGGAAAAATTATGTCTTAGATAAGTGGGACCATATAAAATCTTAACAAAGCATGGGAAAGTGGCGTATCAGCTTACTTTACCACCATTGATGTCTGGTATACATGATGTATTCCACGTATCCTTGCTGAAGAAATACATCAGAGATCCATCTCACATATTGAAGACAGATCCTTTAGACCTAACAGAGGAACTGACGTTCGAAGTTGTGCCAGTCGAGATAACAAGTTGAAAGGTATAAAAGCTCTGAAACCGAAACATCTTCTATATTAAAGTAACTTGAAGAAGTCAAGACATGGAAGAGGTGACATGGGAGGAAGAAGCTGCAATGCAGAAGCAATACCCTCACTTGTTGGACTCAGAAGGTACGTGTAAATTTTGAGGATGAAATTTCTTTTCAGGGAGAGTTGTCAGACTCAGACTCCACTAATCCGGTTTAACCTGGTTAACGAGTCGTGATAGGTCTTCTCATCATAACCGGGTCAGATGAACCAACCAGATGATGGATCATAAAGCCATATATGAAAAACTAATAACTCAAAGCTTGTCTGGTCGGACAACTTAGTTTGTCTAGTCTGTATATTAGGCGACCGATCAAACTAAAAACTAGACTCTGAGAATAGAAAAGTTTCTTAATTTTTGGAGACTGGTATCTTAATTGGGAGAGGACTCTATATAATCGTTTTTCCTCTATATAGAGGGTGTCCCATCACTCTCTCTCATTCTTTTGATTATTCACAAACCCTAGAATTGAGAGAGAGAATGGAGGAGAAGACTTAGAGAAGAAGAAAGCTTTGGAGAAGGAAGAAGGAGAAGGAGAACTCACCGTTGGTTCCCAGCAACCATTGTCGAGAAACCAATGGTAAGTTCCTAGCTTCTGTTACTAGTAACTAGGATGTCTTGTGTATGAGATTTAATTCACAACCATCGGAGGCGGTGATCTAATTTCACTATTGTGTGAAACGTATAATGAAGACCATTAGGATTGTACAGATCTAGGGTTATAGTGAAACCCTAACTCTAATGAGTTCTTGATCTTAGAACGATGTAGGATGAATCCCAGATGAGAGTCGAAGAATCGACTCTGAAAAATGTTAGACTAGAAGACACCTCAGGGATGCCTTGGAGGTTGTCCGGCCTATTGTCAGGAAGCACCCAGTGGGGGACCAGACAAGCTATCGGATACTCTCTAAGTGTCTCAGGGTTGTCCGAATTGATGTCCGGTAGCACAATATGAAGTACCAGACAATCAATCGGACAATGTTCGAAAGGCTAAAATAGAAGTACAGACATTCAATTTGAGTACTGGATTTTAATCAGAGGCAAACCCTAATTTAATTCTAATAATTTTATAGGACTTGGGTACGATCAAAGCTATTTTCATGGTCTTGAAAAAATTCAACAATACTCAACAGGTGAGGGATAAGACCCAAACTAATTGGTTAACAACAAACTACCCTGTCTTATTGCTTGTTGCTATGCTCTATGTTTGTGCATATAACATGTCATCTAATAACTGTTATTATTGTTCATACATATTCTATTATATTTCTTTTATGCGGTTGATGATGAGGATATGCATGTGTTTGTGTATGGTTGATGTGTTGAGTAGGGAGAAGTTATAGCCTCAAATCATTCACTACACTGACATCATCGTATCGTTGTTACCTTAGAATGCTTAGTATGTCACAGGGTATCAGGGGGAGTACTCACGGTGTGAGCCGTAACTTTTCCAGCGGACTCTAGCTCTATCTCTATACCGTATTGAAGGATGCTGGGGTAAGGCCTTGGATACACTTTGATGACATCTAGGATTGATTAGTAATGAATCCAGTTTATAAGTCCTCTCTAGTAGGGGTATAAGTATTGGTATAGGATAGGGTATCAGGGGGGTGCTGGCGGTGTGTAATCCACTAGGCTCTAACTTTATCTCTATCTTGTAGTGAGTATTGTGGGGTGACATTGGTTTTGGTAGGTGCCTAACCGTTGGGTGTGCTCACACTCTCGTGTATGGAAGTGTGGTTGTAGCCTATCCTTACCATAACACATTATAAACTTAAATCAGACTAAAGAATTGAATGCTACATCATGCATATTGCTTGTTGCATATTTTGTTTCTTACTAAGCTAAGTTGAGTTCAATCCACATATACGTTTTCTTTTTAGCTGATGATGCAGGTGTTACGGTGGAAGACTACATCAATGCTCCGTCATATGGACACGTGGTAGCCATGGATGTGTAGCCAATGGAAAATGAGCATGACTAATCATGCGAGTGTTTCCATTGCATCTACTCTTAGGATTTTTATTTTAAAAGTTTGGGATTATAATACTTGTATGGTTTATTACTTTATATTTTGGTACACATTGAGATAACTGGATTTATTTATTTATTTATCATTTAGTTCTTAGTTAATTATTAATAAAGATTTTTGCTATTTATTATTAGCTCTAATTATGGTTCGATGTGATGGTTTGATTGTTTTCAAGAAACTTTGAAGTAGAATCCACTGTGAGAATGCCGTAATCAAGGCCAGAGATGTCATTAGACCCATTAGAAGAAATTCATGTTACTTGAATATTTTCAAGAAACTTTGAAGTAGAACCGCATAGTAGCCAAAAGAGATGAGATCCAAGTTCATCACACAGTATTTTGAGTGCCGAATAGTAGCCAAAAACTGAGAGATGATCTTGTTTGAGCAGAGTAATCTTCCTCTTCAATTCGTACACACGAGACCCATTGCTTTGAGAAAATCAGCTTTCCAAATCAAGCAATAGTTCTTGAGTTGTATCGGCATACAAAATGCTATCATAGAGATCTTGTTTTATGCAATTGTAGAGACATGATTGAACCATGAGATCCCACTAATCCCAGGTAGTAGCTGCAGCTGAATCGACCTTCAGATCCGGCCGTGGATAGGTACCGTCAACAAACTGAAACTTGTTCTTGGCCCCTAGAGCCACACGCAAGGCTCTTCTCCAAGCAGGAAAATTGTTACCATCAAGGAGCATATGAAAGAAAAATTTTCTCAAATCAAAAACAGAGACAAACTTCAGATCTGAACATCGATGAACTTTCAGATCTGAAAGCTTAGACGAACTACAAGAAATCAGAATAAGCAACAAAGATGATAAGCACACCAGTAAATCTTCGAGCGACATGATCCAAGTAACAAAGAAAGGAAAGCAGAATCTTCAAGAGAAATCATAAGCTTTAAGAAGAGCACCTTCACTCTGATACCATGTCAAATAAGAGATATTGACAGACGAAGAGAGTTGTGAAACTGAGTTTCTTATATTCAATATGAAAAAGTAAGGTACAGACTACTATTTATATGAACAAGATATATAGGAATAATAAATATACAATTGCCACATTTAGTAACACCTCACTAAGTGTAGATTATTTTATTCTAACAGGTTTTCTGGAGGAGCAGTTTTTAAAAAGGGCTTCTATGGAAGGTTAGCTAAAGAGGAAGGATATTATGAGAAGTTCAAATACAGGGGTGGGAGCTTTGCACATTTTTGAAGGTGAGACACTCCAGACCATGCCCCTCCTTAACTGAATAAAAGACTAGCCAAACTTTCTCCTTAAATAAAAAGAAAAGGATGTACTGAAAGTGTGTAGATTTAATAACCACACCATCGAGCTTCATAAATAATTCCACTATAACTAAACCAGCACAGTAATGAAGCTACTCTTTTAATTTTCACCTGCATGTTGGCCCATGGACTAGCATAATTGGAGAATGGAAGCTCCTGTTAGATTTAAGTGGGTTATATGTCCTACAAGGCCCGTCAAGGTTTTTGAACATTTTTTGATTTGCATCAGCATTACTAGTATATGAAACAAAGTGCAACATCAGTCTCAAAATAGTGAATGCTAAAAGAGAAAGTGAACAGTAGCTGACATGGGTGTTGATGACTCAAAACCCATCAAGAGAAATTATATATTGGAAAAATTTCATGCACCTCCCTTGAAGTTTACCATAATGGCAATCACCCCATTGTTGTTGTTCATGACAATCGCACCCCTCACTGTTAAAATAACTAATGAAAAAGATAAAATGAAAATTTCACCCTCCTATTAACAACACCAACATCGTCCTTTTAAAACCTCTTTCTTCTCTTCTTCTTTTCTTCCTGATCCCAGCGAGGTTCACCAGTATCCACATCACCGTCTCCAATTTCATCTTCTTTGACTTAATCTTCATAGAATCTACTGCCTTGCTTTGCTCCCGATTTTTCCTCGAAGGAAGAAGAGAGTGAGAATGAGTATAAAGTATGAACAGAGGGCGGAGGAAGAGAAGAGGAAAACGGCAGCAGCAGGAGAGTACCTCCCTCCTTAGTCCTAACTATGACTGGAATCAAGGTTCCGTTCGCAGGTTCAACATGATATTCCTGGACAAACACCATGTTGTCTTGGCTGAAAACTGAATATCACTTTCAGCCATGGATGAATCGGGAAAACAGGGGCTCTGCTCTAATTGATGCAACTCTGGTCACGGAAATCCAATGACTATGTCTATATAAATTGGAGGACAAAAAATTGTTTGAAGGATTCATACGAAAGGAGTTGAATTTCCCTGCTATGAGAACCAAACTTCACATCATTGTTGAATCTTAAACTTCCGCCCCACCTAGTTTTAGAGAATTATATTTCTTTATCATCAAAAGATGCGAATGCCCTCAAATTGAAAACGACAATGAACTTCAAAACCCCAAGGGAAATTAAAGAAAGAAAGAGGAAAATAGGGACGAATTCCAGATCATATTGTTGGCCCTCGTATTGTAATTGTTGGCAAATTGGCAAGTTTGATGAGAAGTAGTATCTGTGGACCCCACATGCAAGCTGACAGTGATACAGGCGATAGCTGACAGTGAAAAAGGTGATGTGACAGTGTTACTCTCTGTGTTGGACACCTTCTGGATCATGGAATGTAGAGAGAGAAAAAGAGAGAAGAAATCAAGAGAGAGAAAGAGGAGAGAGAAATTGGTTAGTGGGACCCACAATGCGCCGAGGTGGTATGCCACCATGGCAACCTGCCTGGCTGAGGAGGCCACGGCATCATAGCAGCAGCAAGGCCCGCAGGCCAAGCCACAGGCAAACAGTAGCAAGGCCCGTACGCCAAGCCACGGGCAGGTAGCCATAGCATGCACACAGCTCCGCCGGCTGGCTCTTTCCCTCCCGCAAAAAAGCATTCCCCCAGGTGTTTGACAAATTTCTAGGAGAGAGAAAACCTCTCTGGAAATTGTCTCTGTAGAGTTTTGAACAAACTCTTAAATGGTTACAGAGGCCATTTTTCTTGGTTTCAAGGGTATTTTGGGTAGCTTATAAAAGCAAAGATTCAGTTTTGATGGCCAAGATGAGGCCACGCTTTTAAGATTCGGATCTCATGGATGGAACGAATGCGGGTTATGGTAATTCTTGGTCGGAGGAGTTTTGTGCTCCCGCAAAGAAGCCCATTGGCTGGGCGCAACTTAAAAGCGTGTGCCGTGGTGTAGGAAGTTGATGCCCTGATTTGATGTTGCGCGCGTACATTGAGGCAGTGATATGGATCCAGATCTGAAGGCCAGAAGTTTGTGAGAGTTTCGGTGGCGTGATTAAATCAATCCGAAGGATAGAAATTCATCCCGCCTTTTTCAGAGAATCTGACGGCCACTATTTTATATTCCTCATTAACCAATCGAAACTCAACACCGCACCTTCCATGTCAGCGGAGGCACGGCTTCGGTGCTTCGTGGCTGCATCAAAGGAACTATGAAGATGCTTTTTAAAATTATTCTATTGGCCGAGCTTGTTTCTGTCATAACTCGGCCATCTGGAGGCCAAATCTGACGATCCAAATTGCTCCGAGCTAGGTTTTTATTTTTCTATCAATTGAGAATCATATTAAAGCCAGCCGCAAGAAAGAAAATTGTTTTTTTAACGAAGGAGAGATGTGAAGAGGCTTTTTAATGTTTTGGAGCTTTGTATGTTCATGGTGTTCTCTCCATCTCTGATTCATGGTATTCTCTCCATCTCCGGATCTTTGTTGTGCATGAATGGTAGTTGAGCAGTGGGAAGAGAGAGAAAATAATGCTTGTATGTAAAGATATGCTTGGAGAATCAAGTCTTTAATGGTGGATGTTGTTGAAGCTGATTGTGAGCAGTGTGGATCTCCAAAATAGTTGTCGACCACCTGAAAGCCTCGGTTGTGAGATTTTCTCAACTCTTTTGTTATCTATTGATTCAATGTCATGTATGCTATAGTAGGTTGAAATATTTGAATGCCTACTTAGTATGGGAGCCTACTGTATGCTAGCTTAGGCAAAAAGAATATTGAATGTCTTGCTAGTTTGGGATTTAATTGTAGGACATCACTATAAGCCCCAAAATTTATCTTTTTGATTTGTGTTCAGTGGGTGCTGGACACTGGCTGGAATAGCCTGAATCTTGGCAGTGTTTGCCCTCTCAGTTCTATGCTTAGAAAACATAGGGTGAGTATCATTGTCCTGTAAAGGGCTAAAAGTTTAGTATTGAGTAAATACAGAACCCATTGGGCATTACTCCATGGATTAACCATCACACACTATGGTGGTGAACCACGTAACCCTTCTGTGTTGTGGAATGCTTTGATTCTGTATTTTTTGAAGTGCGTAGAATGAATTACAGGATGGGTGTGCAAATCTGGTAGATCTGGCCACTGAGTGGTAGCGAGGTAGATTTGCATACGTTTGTGTGTGTGACAGACAATTTCATAAACAACACTGGGCAGCAAAGAAATATCAAGGGAAAAGTTTTCACACTGATTCACCCCCCTCTCAGTGTCATTCAAGGTCTATCAATTGGTATCAGTGCACCAGGCTCAGTGACAGCTAAATCAGCATCTGAGAGATCAGAGGGTAACAATGGCACCAGGGGAAGGTTCTCATAAACCCCCATTGTTTGATGGTAAAGACTTTGTGTTTTGAAAAAGGAGAATGGAGATTTATGTGGGATCACTTGGATTTGATGTTTGGGCTGCAGTTGAAATTGGCTATACTCCACATGATACAGTTACTCCTAGTGCAACAAACAAAAAGAATTTTAAAAATAACAGAAAGGCACTCAATGCCATTCAAGGTGGTCTGACTAACAGTGAATTATCCAAGGTCATGGATTGCAAGACTGGAAATGAGGTCTGGGATAGACTGATAAATATCTATGAAGGAGACAAGAAGATCAAGAAAGTGAAATTGCAAACATTCAGGGCTCAGTTTGAAAACCTGAAAATGAATGAGGATGAAACTGTTGATCAGTATATGAACAGAGTAAATGAAGTGGTTAACTCTATCAGAGGACTTGGTGAAGACTTAAAAGGTTCTGTTGTTTGTCAGAAAATATTACGGTCTCTCACATCCAAGTTTGAATCAAAGGTCTCTGCTCTTGATGAGACTAAGGATTTGGATGAAGTCACCATAGATGAAATACATGGAGCATTGACAGCTTTTGAGATGAGAGTAGACACTGGATCTACTGTTGATGAGCAAGTAGCATTTAATGCAATGAAGAAACTCAAGATGTTTGCAAAACCAAATGAAGGAGAAAGTGAAGATGAAGCCACAACTCATTTCACTAGAAAATTAAAGAAGGGTACAGGAAAATACAAGAACAAGCCCCCTTTCAAATGTTTCAACTGTGGCAAGGTTGGACATTTTGCTGCAAAATGCCCAAAGAAGAGTA
This sequence comes from Protea cynaroides, assembly GCA_028583415.1. Lineage (NCBI taxonomy): Eukaryota > Viridiplantae > Streptophyta > Magnoliopsida > Proteales > Proteaceae > Protea > Protea cynaroides. The sequence goes on from CM053271.1 coordinate 91,957,062, forward strand.
AGATTGATAGTGATGATGAAGATGAAAATAAATACAAGTTCAAGGCGAAGAAAAATTACAGCTTTAAAAAGAACAAGTCAAATAGAAAAAGTTTCATTTCTAAGAGGGTCAGTGAAACCTCAAATGATGACTCAGATGATATCTCAGAGGATGAGCCCAATGAGGCCTTGTTCATGGTTTTCATTGAAAAACATGAAGGGAACAAAGATGAAGAGGTTACTACAAAAACTCATGAAGAAAATAAAATTGTGAATTCTATCTCAAGTGGTGATGAAGAATGAGACAATGAAGATAAATGTTCAACCAGTGATGAAGAAGGTGAGATAAACTTTAAAGAAGAATTTGTTGCAGCCATGAAGGAACTCAAGAAGGAAAGAAAGAATAACAAACTTGTCTCTCAAGAAGTCAAAAAGCAAAATCAAGTGATTCAAGAACTAAAAGCTCAATATGAAGAGTTCAAGAAAGCTATAGAAAATCTCAATACTCAACTTAAACAGGCTTTTGTAGACTACTCCATGGTGTTGAATGAGAATGCAAGTTTGAAAGTTCAACTTGAAGAACAACTCCCTATGGTTGATCGATTTGAAGAAATTGAGAATGAGTTTACACTTCTAAGGACAAAAGTAGCAGAGTATGAAAAAGAAGAGGTTGAGAGACAACAAAAATTATCTCAACATAAGGAATCAAATAATTCTACTCCAGTGCATCCTAGTAGTAATAAGCTTGATAGGATCATCAATGCTCAAAGACCTTCCCACATCAAGTTTGGCCTTGGTTTTGATAAAGGAGAGACATCAAAGAATGCCAACTCAAAGGGAAAAGGTCACATATCTTTTGTGAAGAAAAATGGAAAGGGTAATGACCCTATAGTTCATTGTCAAGGAGGAAACAAAACCCCTCTTTATAAGACTAACTATGCAAGGCCAAGACAAAATGCATGGCAAGGCAAGAGAATGGAGCATGACAATTTCTATAAAGAAAACTATCCCAGTGCACTACAGAGACAGATGAGGTACATGGCAACTGCAAGGCCAATACCTCATTTTCAGGGTTACTGCTACCGATGCAACAACTTTGGACATAAAATTGCTACTTGCAAATTTAACATGAGAGATGTCAAATTTGAGAGTAGAAATCAATTTGCTTCCCTCAAAGAGAATTTTGTTGAGTGTTACAACTGTCACAACTTTGGGCATGTAGCAAGGAACTATAGAACCATCTTTCCCCCTATGCCACCTTTACAGAGATAGCATAGTAGAACAAGAAGAGAGGCTCCAAAGCAGAAACATGTTGAAAAGGCATCATCACAGAAGAGAGTTTGGGTTCAGAGGGACAAAACAGAAAGAAACAGCTCTTTGGTTGTGCCGATAGCTTTTAAAGCACAAGACAACTCTACACCATGGATTCTTGACGGTCGGTGTTCGAGTCACATGACTGGAGACAGTAAAAGGCTTCTGAAGCTTCAGCATTATGAAGGAGGTTCAATTAAGTTTGGCAACAATGATGGTGTCACACCCCAATTCTGATCCAACCAGAACGGTGTGAGTGAACCGTCATTGAACCAACGGTTCACACCAGGATCTCGAATAGGCCGTGTCCACCCATACAAACCAATTACACATAACCACGATCAGAATATAAATATACAGCGGAAGACTTTAAATAGAATGAACTGAGTATCTATTGATAATGTAAATAAATATCCCATTATTCAAATCCAAACACATAAAATAATAATCTTTTACATCTCTTAATAACAAACAAAAATAACTAAAACAACTAAATAAAATCCATCACAGGTACACGCAGAAAGGGCACTCGCATGAAGCGTCATGCTCGTCCTCTCCTGCCTGTACATCCAAAGCAGCTACACCACCGTACGCCGGAGCGTTCACATAGTCGTCCACGGTGTAACCTGCATCAACATCTAAAAACAATGTATATACAAAGGGTGAGCACACAACACAGCTCAGTAAGACAATCAGACAGTTTCACAAGATTATGCATGAGTAACAATCATTTTATGCTGTGGTCTGGTTTAAGTTTGCAATGTGCTATAGAAAGGTTTGGTGGCCCCCGTACCTCTATACACGAGTGTGTGGCGTCGCACAGTAATCACACTACCACCAACCCACATGCACCCATCATGGAATAGAGATAGAGCTAAGGTATACCCGCACCTCCCCTGATACTCTACCCATACCAGTACCTAAGCCCCTACTGGCCAGGGCTCGCAAACTGGGCTCGCAACTAACCAATCCTATATGTCAACAATGTATGCTCTATCCCAGCACAGCCGTCTACGGCATAGAGATAGAGCTAGAGCATGCAGGCCGGGTCGGAGACCACCACACCTCACCTCCCCCTGATACCCTATCCGTAACTAACCCACTAGGATAGAAATAATACGCAGGTAGATCCTATCCCAACATAACTCCCTATGGCATAGAGATAGAGCTAAAGCATCGTGGACAAGCCAGCGTCGACTCGGAATCCTCAGTACCACACAACGATGGCCGGGACAACATCAATATCGGAGACCACCGTACCACGACCTTCCCCTGATACCCCACCCGTACCAAGCATGTTAAGACAGAATACTACAAAAAGTGCCAGTGTGAAGAGCGATCCCAGGCCTATGCCCCACTCCACACACCAACGAAAACAATCACATGCCTAACAATCACATCCTATGAATGCATGAACAATAATAATAACTGAAAGTAAAGGATGGCATGTGAATATGCACAAACATCACATCATAGATATTCAATGATTAACAACGATTTACTGTCCATTAATTATTAGGTTTAGGTCAGATTCCCTTACCTGACGCTCGTTCAATAACTTGCTCCACGTCGCAAGGTCCAAACGATAAGTCACAAAGTCCTACAATATTATTAGGGTTTCATTAGAATATATTGTTTAGGGTTTCATGTTGGTCGGAAACCAACAGGGTTACAAAATACCCTCACAGAGCTGACCGGTGGCATGTACCGGTCGCAGCTCTGTGGGAAAGACTGGCGACCGGTATGGTCAGCCGGTCCCCCACAGATAACCTCCCGATAGGTAGCGGTCGCAACATACCGGTCACACTATGTGCAACCGGTATAGTCGACCGGTATGTCTCCGGAAGACCATACATGGGTTTTTCGACTGCCGTCGATCATCCTCCATGGATTCTCAGGGTTTCTCCTATCCATTCTAAGTCTAGGCTTTGAGTTAGAGTTATCCCCAACTCATTCAAGTCTCGTTTCGATGAATATCATCTCGAAACTCAAATCTAGGGTTTGACGGCAAACTTAGGGTTATTGGCCAATTTAGGGTTTTAGATCAATACCTACTTTGCATGGTATTGATCCACCCACACAACTAACATAGGGTAAGAAGATGGATTCAAACACTTACCGTTAACAGGCGTAGCGTGAGCTTCGTCAAACGGTAATGGCGGCTCCTTCTTCTTCTTCCTAGCTCCTTCTCCTTCCCAAGCTCTTTCTCTTCTCTAGGGTTTGTGAGAGACAATGGAAAGGATTTGAGGGGTTTAAGGGTGTATTTATAGGCTAGAAATAGGGTTTAGTAACCCTACTAGGATTAGGAAACTTCTAGGATTCGAAATCAGGAAAGCAGGACCTGCAGAGACCAATTTCCAAATTCCTGCACATAGCTGTGCAGGCCATACCGGTCGACCGGTACCATCATCCGGTACCATCGACCGGTATACCTAAAATCAGGTATAATTGGTCGACTTCGGTCCGATTTCGTACCTGTTTGTTATCCGCTTGCCCCGTCTGGCTCGGTGATGATCGGAAGACCTGTCACGACACAAAACCAAGGTTTAGACCGGGTTTTCAGAGTGCGGGTCTTACAGATGGTGCCAAGATATTTGGAAAGGGAAGCATCAGTTTCAATAATGGAAATATAAAATCCCATGATGTTCTCTATGTTTCAGGTTTGAAACATAACTTATTGAGTATCAGCCAGATTTGTGATAGAGGTCACAATGTAATTTTTAATGATCAAGGATGTGAGATCCGAAGGTCTAATAGTGGAAAGTTGATGGCATCAGGAAAGAGAACTCATAGAAACCTCTATATTTTGTTTGAAGATTTTGAAGAGAATTGCATGTTGAGTCAAGAAGAGGAAACATGGTTATGACATAGAAGACTGGGACATATTGGCTTTAAAAATTTGTCAAAAATATCTAACAAGAATGTTGTACGAGACATTCCTCCTTTGAAGAAGCCCTCCAATGATATCTGTGCATCTTGTCAAAAGGGGAAGCAGACAAGAACATCATTCAAACCTAAGGAGTATCATACTACTCAACCATTGGAGATAGTTCATATAGATCTATATGGGCCAGTGAGAACACAGAGCATTACAGGAGAGAGGTACTTCATTCTATTTATAGATGACTACTCAAGAATGACTTGGGTAATGTTTTTGAAACATAAATCAGAAGCTCTGGCTAGATTCAAGATCTTCAAAACTCAAGTTGAAAATGAGACAGGAAAGAAAATCAAGTGTTTGAGATCTGACAGGGGAGGAGAGTACACCTGGATAGACTTTGCAGAGTATTGTTCTGAGAATGGCATCAAAAGACAGACTTCAGCTCCTAGAACACCACAGCAAAATGGTGTTGCAGAGAGAAAGAATAGAACTGTTCAAGAGATGGCCAGGACTATGTTAACTGAAAATGATATAGGAAATAAATTCTGGAGAGAAGCAGTGCATACGGAAATATATGTTCAGAATAGGTGTATGTTGAGGCCACATGAAGACAAGACTCCCTATGAACTATGGTTTGGTAAAAAGGCTACAGCAAAGCACTTCAAGGTGTTTGGTAGTAAGTGTTATATCAAAAACACCAGTCATGGTCTAGGAAAATTTGATGATAGGGCTGATGAAGGAATATTTCTTGGTTTCCCTACCTCTAGCAAAGCTTACAAATGCTATAATAAAAAACTTGGTAAAATTGTTGAAAGTGCAGATGTGAGAGTTGATGAGCACATGATTTCTCCTACAGGATCAAATAATGAGGTTCCTATTTTTGAAGACCTGGACAGTGAACAGAATGACAATGAAACAGAAAAGGAGCAGGATGTTACAAATGTGCCAAGACAGAGAGTTGTGGTTGAGACAGAAGAAAGAGAAGAACAGTCAGATTCTGAGGCAGACAGGCAGAATAGAAGTGGCTTAAGCAGAGTAAAAAAGAACCATCCTGACAAACAAATTCTTGGTGATCCCTCAGCTGGAATGCAAACAAGGAAGGTGATAAAAGCAAAACAAATGTTCTCTCTCTTATCTCACATTGAACCCAAATCAGCTGCAGAAGCATGTGAAGATGCTAGTTGGCTCAAGGCAATGAATGAGGAGTTGAACCAGATAGAGAAAAATAAGACTTGGCAATTAGTGTCAAGGCCTGCAGATAAGAATGTCATAGGCACTAAATGGGTCTATAGAAACAAACTCAATGAAGATGGCAAAATTGTAAGAAACAAGGCCAGATTAGTTTGTAAAGGGTATGCTCAAGTTGAGGGCATTGACTTTGAAGAAACATTTGCTCCCGTTGCTAGGTTGGAAGCAATCAGGATGTTTCTTGCATTTGCTGTACACAAAAACTTCAAGGTTTACCAGATGGATGTTAAGTCAGCCTTCTTGAATGGTGATTTAGAAGAAGAGGTATATATAGAACAACCAAAAGGATTCCAACTAAGTGAGGACCCTACACTTGTTTGTAGACTGAAAAAAGTATTATATGGGTTGAAGCAAGCACCAAGAGCATGGTATTCAAGGCTAGACACTTATCTCTGTCAGTTGGGTTTCAAGAAGGGACTGGTAGATAGCAACTTGTATGAGAAATCTGTTGATGGTAGTCAGACAGTTGTGGTTGTGTATGTAGACGATATCATTTTTGCAGGCCACAAAGATGAGTCATGTAAGGATTTTGCTCAGAGAATGCAGGATGAGTTTGAAATGTCCATGATTGGTGAACTTTCTTATTTTTTGGGTCTGTAGATCAGTCAGTTGAAAGATGGATTCTTTTTATCTCAGACTAAGTATGAGAAAGAGATGTTGAAAAAATTCACAATGGAGGATTGCACACCAGTGAGCACACCTATGATGACTAATTGCAAGTTGAGCAAAGATGATGACTCTCCATCAGTTGATCATACTATGTATAGGTCAATGAATGGAAGTCTGCTTTACTTGACTGCTACTAGGCCAGATATTCTTCAGTCTGTGTGCATGGTAGCTAGATTTCAAGCTGGCCCAAAAGAAACACATGCGGTAGCTGTGAAGAGAATCTTAAGATACTTGAAGGGGACAATGGAGTATGGTCTTTGGTACGCAAACAGCAAGGATTTGGTATTGTCATCCTTTTCAGATGCAGATTGGGCAGGTTGTATTGATGATAGGAAGAGCACTAGTGGAGGTGCCTTCTATCTTGGTAGAAATTTGGTGGCTTGGCATAGTAAAAAGCAAGAGTCAGTCTCATTATCTACAGCAGAGGCAGAATATATTGTTGCTACTTCTTGCTGCACACAGGTTCTGTAGATGAAGCAGATGTTGAAAGATCTAGGCATTGAGTCAGAGAAATCTATTCTTATGTTTTGTGATAACACTAGTGCCATAAATATCTCTAAATATCCAGTTATGCACTCCAGGACGAAGCACATAGCCATTAGGTATCACTTCTTGAGAGAGAAGGTCTTGGAAGGAGAAGTTCAGTTAGAGTTCATTCCTACTGCAGAACAGATTGCAGATATCTTCACAAAGCCGCTTCCCAGAGATCAGTTTGAATACTTGCGACAGAAGATGGGAGTGATTATCCTCCCCAAGCATTGAGGAGCTTAGAGTGAGGGGGAGCAGTGTTTCATTATTCTATTTTTTCTCCCTATGTAGGACTCAGGGGGAGTCCATTGGTATTTTTCGGTGTTTCTATGGTGTTGTGTTTGTGGTTTTGAAGCGTCCATATGATTGGAAAGATGCGGTGGGCACTCCTATGTGGCAAATCCCTTTGTCCTTGTTGTCAAAGGGGGAGAAATGTCTCATGGTGGATTGAGTTCTCATAGTGGATTGAGTAGTTGCCAACAATTCCAAAGGGGGAGATTGTTGGCCCTCGTATTGTAATTGTTGGCAAATTGGCAAGTTTGATGAGAAGTAGTATCTGTAGACCCCACATGCAAGCTGACAGTGATACAGGCGATAGCTGACAGTGAAACAGGTGATGTGACAATGTTACTCTCTGTGTTGGACACCTTCTGGATCATGAAATGTAGAGAGAGAAAGAAGAGAGAAGAAATCAAGAGAGAGAAAGAGGAGAGAGAAATTGGTCAGTGGGACCCACAATGCACTGAGGTGGTATGCCACCATGGCAACCTGCCTGGCCGAGGAGGCCACGGCATCATAGCAGCAGCAAGGCCCGCAGGCCAAGCCACAGGCAAACAGTAGCAAGGCCCGCAGGCCAAGCCACGGGCAGGTAGCCATGGCACGCACACAGCTCCGCGCGCTGGCTCTTTCCCTCCCACAAAAAGCATTCCCCTAGGTGTTTGACAAATTTCTAGGAGAGAGAAAACCTCTCTGGAAATTGTCTCTGTAGAGTTTTTAAAAAACTCTTAAATGGTTACAGAGGCCATTTTTCTTGGTTTCAAGGGTATTTTGGGTAGCTTATAAAAGCAAAGATTCAGTTTTGATGGCCAAGATGAGGCCACGCTTTTAAGATTCGGATCTCATGGATGAAACGAATGCGGGTTATGGTAATTCTCGTTCGGCGGAGTTTTGTGCTCCCGCGAAGAAGCCCATTGGCTGGGCGCAACTTAAAAGCGTGTGTCGCGGTGTAGGAAGATGACGCCTTGATTTGATGTTGCGTGCGTACATTGAGGCGGTGTTATGGATCCAGATCTGAAGGCCAGAAGTTTGTGAGAGTTTTGGTGGCGTGATTAAATCAATCCGAAGGATAGAAATTCATCCCGCCTTTTTCAGAGAATCTGACGGCCACTATTTTATATTCCTCATCAACCAATCGAAACTCAACACCACGCCTGCCATGTCAGCGGCGGCGTGGCTTTGGTGCTTCGCGGCTGCATCAAAGGAACTATGAAGATGCTTTTTAAAATTATTCTATTGGCCGAGCTTGTTTCTATCATAACTCGGCCATCTGGAGGCCAAATCTGATGATCCAAATTGCTCCGAGCTAGGTTTTTATTTTTCTATCAATTGAGAATCATATTAAAGCCAGCCGCAAGATAGAAAATTGTTTTTTTGACGAAGGAGAGATGTGAAGAAGCTTTTTAATGTTTTGGAGCTTTGTATGTTCATGGTGTTCTCTCCATCTCTGATTCATGGTATTCTCTCCATCTCCGGATCTTTGTTGTGCATGAATGGTAGTTGAGCAGTGGGAAGAGAGAGAGAATAGTGCTTGTATGTAAAGATATGCTTGGAGAATCAAGTCTTTAATGGTGGATGTTGTTGAAGCTGATTGTGAGCAGTGTGGATCTCCAAAGTAGTTGTCAATCACCTGAAAGCCTCGGTTGTGAGATTTTCTCAACTCTTTTGTTATCTATTGATTCAATGTCATGTATGCTATAGTAGGTTGAAATATTTAAATGCCTACTTAGTATGGGAGCCTACTGTATGCTAGCTTAGGCAAAAAGAATAATGAATGTCTTGCTAGTTTGGGATTTAATTGTAGGGCATCACTATAAGCCCCAAAATTTATCTTTTTGATTTGTGTTCAGTGGGTGCTGGACACTGGCTGGAATAGCCTGAATCTTGGCAGTGTTTGCCCTCTCAGTTCTATGCTGAGAAAACATAGGGTGACTATCCTTGTCCTGTAAAGGGCTAAAAGTTTAGTATTGAGTAAATACAGAGCCCATTGGGTATTACTCCATGGATTAGCCATCACACACTGTGGTGGTGAACCACGTAACCCTTCTGTGTTGTGGAATGCTTTGATTCTGTATTTTGTGAAGCGCGTGGAATGAATTGGAGGATGGGTGTGCAAATCTGGTAGACCTGGCCACTGAGTGGTAGCGAGGTAGATTTGCATACGTCTGTGTGTGTGACAGTCAATTTCATAAACAACACTGGGCAGCATAGAAATATCAAGAGAAAAGTTTTCACACTGATTCACCCCCCCCCCTCTCAGTGTCATTCAAGGTCTATCACATACTGCATTGAAGAGATTGGGGACAAAAGAAAAGAGGAATGCTCTTCAACAAGCTATGAAGCTTCTCAAGCGCAAAATTAACAAGTAGCAGGCCGAGAGTGCGATTCTCATAACTGAGTTTTAAAAGGAGAAGCGACAGAATTAAGAGCTTGGAGTTTCATTCTTCAGAAAGCAGATTCATCTTCCCCGGCGAAGATCCAGATCATATTTCATTGATTCCAGCAAAGATCCAGATCATACTTTCTTGATTTCTTCTATTTGGTACTCATTCGGTTTACCATAACATCTGATCTACAATCACTACTCCGGTAAGCACCATCCCAGCTCGCCACAACCATCCATCACCACTATACGGATGAGGAACCACAACCAGATATCTCAGCCAATTGCCGGATAACCATGAAGGTTTTTGTCTTGAACTTTACAGCTGCATTACCACCTTACAAGGCACTCTGAAACCTCAGTTCTTACTACTGACATAAGAAGAAGGAATGAAGAAGGAGAAAAAAAGAGAAAGAGTAGAAAAAGGGATTCTCAAAGGTTCAGTTTGCTCAGCTCAAGTCCAAATCAGATTATTTTTGGAGAAGAGCTTCATTTTGAGTTAAGGAACAAATCTAATGGAGCTGGTCGGCCAAAAAGTCCAAGAATGTGACATATCTAAGGCCTGTAATTCATTGATTTAGTTTCTCCAAATCGATTCTTGCACTTAGTTTTTCATGAAGGCAAGTACAATTCATATTTTTTTTTTTCTTTTGAAGTATCCAAGGGTATTCTTGACATTAAGAAATTATATTAGAAGACACATTTGCATCCAAGAGATCTATCATAACAGGCAAGTCTGTATTATGATGAAGAGGCCCAAGAGCCCACGTCTTGCAGTTGCGGTCTTGTAGATTGAACCCTAATAACTCTTTTTTCATTGGTTAAGACAAAACCCGAAGAACTAGAGTTAGAGGCGTTGAAATAGGGATAGGTAAAGTTGTAATTTTGTAAACCACGAAACCTAGTATAGTAGACTAGTAGTATAGCCACAAGAATTCAAGTGTATGCTGATACCAAACAGATCGCATCATATTCAATCCATTTGGGAGATATTTGAATTTGCATCCAAAACTTAAGCGAACTATCTGAATTAGCATTAAAATTCGAATTTTAGGATTCGAATTCCCCTAAATGAATGCAAATCGAATCAGGATTACATCTCTAATGACATCAATCAATTTCGACCAAAATATTCAAGGAATAAATTTGAGTCTTCTTTGGAAACCAAAAAATTTTGATCATGCTGCCTAAAGTTGTCAATGTTTAGCAAAAGCATTGTTTGCTAAAGACCGACTAGTAAAAGTTGCTCCTTGATAATATATTGCAGTCCACGTGTAAGTTTGCAAATACACCCCCAAAGGATATTGTGGTCTCAACTTTATAGTCTTCATGGTTTTGGTCCATGTTAATTGAACTATACAAGATTTAATGAGTTTGAAATTAACCTCGTTTATGGTAATGAATCCATTTGAGATGGTAGAAAAATTCAGTTGGAGAATTATATTTGTATAATTTGAACTATTGAATCACCTGCCATTTTGGAGTCCCCATCCGTTTTAAAGGATATTAAAAATTTTGACTTGAAAAACTAAGAGATGACTGAATGTTGGTTTAAGGTATATATTGGCAAGATTTCTGATTCTTGTGCTTCTTCATATAGGACAATACAATTGTGTTACTATATGTGAATGATGCCATGTATACCATGGTTTAATTTCTGATTTTTGTTGTGTACGGTGGTTTATTTTCTTCTCTCTCTCTCTCATATGATACAATATTTGTTTTGAAGTGATTGCTATATCAGTTAAAGGGGAAGTGTACACTACTGACTAATGTTGTATGATGAACTCTTTATATTTCGTGTAATGTAATTATTTGTTGCTTGAAAGATTGATCCGAAAGTAAATCCACCAGAAATTGGCAGAAAATTTTGATTGTCATTTGCTTGATATTTGCCTTAGATATATATACTTGGCAATCCCATGGTGGTGCAGTTGTGGGATCCTTTTCCCACGAGAGGTAATGAGAAGAATTACGGAATGGATTGCAACTATGCTTAGATCAAGGATAAATGAGAATTTTAATAATAAGACGTCTGGTTGATGTAAAAAAAAAACATACGTTTAGCGGCGGTTAATTTAACCGTCGGTAAAATTAAAGGATATCATAACTTATCCATAGGAAATATTCCGCCTCTTAATACACATTGCGGTTACAGAACTGCTGCTACTACTACTAAACATGTTTACAGGCAGTAATTAGCCGTCACTAAAGATTGACTTGGGAGAAACGGGTGTATTTGCAAACATTTGGTAGAGTCACCTGTGTCGACTAGTATAAAGAAATTATGAGACTAGACTGCAAAACATTCTAGATGGATTGTGGGTGATGGGTCGAATATTGATATAGAGAGGGACAGATGGATGGGTGAATACACATTGCAAGAAAGATTGAATATGGTGGGTCTCAGCTATGGCAAGTGTACATTGAGCAGGTTTATTGAAAATGGGAAATGGAGATGGCCTGTAGTGGAGTCCCCGAGATTGAGGTTACATTTCAATAATACAGCTATGATTACCTTGGGGAATGGGACAACTGATGAGTTAGTATGGACAAGAGAAATGAATGGTGCTATTTCAGTTCGTTCTGCTTGGAATATGTTGACACCCTGTCCAATCAGTGCAGTTAGTGTTGTCATTGTTGGCAACCCAAGCAGAGAAAGTGATTTGGAGGAGAGAGAGTATCTGTAGGACTCTCCGTCAGTCAAGCAGCCAAAGAGAATGAAGCTTAATTGATGAAAAAGTCCATCAAGAGTGGAGAGAAAGAAGGGAGAGAAAGAAGAGAGAGAAAGAAGAGAGAGAAAATGGAAGAGAGAGAAAGAGGAGAGAGAATGGGTGGGGACCAGGTGGGTCCGACCTTGGGTGGCCAGGCCAGCATGGCAGCCAGCCCCGGCCAGCGGTCGTAAGCCCGCGGCACCAGGCCAGCGGGCCTTGCCAAGATGCCGGGGCCATGCCACAAGCAAGCCAGCAGTAGCACGCACAGCGGGGCCACGCACGGCAGGGCCACGCACAGCGGGGCCACGCAGCAGCAGCCCCGCGCGCAAGGCCATGCCGCCGCGGCGAAGCCGCCGCGCCGCGCCAAGGCATGCCGCGCGCGACAAGCCGGCGCTGCGCGCAAGGCATGCCTCGCGCGAGCAAGCCAGCGCTGCGCGCAAGGCATGCCGCGCGCAAGGCTTGCTCGGCAGCACCGCGCAGCGAGCCCGCACGCCGCGACAAGCCGGCGCTGCGCGCATGCGCCGGGCGAGGCATGCACGCAGCCGGTTCGACGAAATGCCGCAATGAAGGAAAATGTCCGAACCTTACTGGAAAAAATCGACTTACGGGGCATTACCACACATTCACGGGGGTATTTTGATCATTTTGAAGAGAGAATATTCCGTATGGGTGGCTTGGATCAAGCCACGACAAAGCAAGATTCCAAATGGAGGGCCGTCAAAGATGCGGGATCTGGTATAGCGTCGATTCGCGCAAAGATTCCATCGCGAGCCTTCTGAGTGGCTGGAAGCAAGATTAAATGGTGGGTTGCATCGCACGGGAGTGGATCCCTGATTCGGTGGAGCGCATGCATGATGCACATGCGCATAAGATGCGCATCCAAGGCTAAGGAGGCTTCCGATTGCACCCGACGCGATGAAGCCAATCGGACGGATCCGAGAAGATCCCGCCACTCTCGACCCATCCAACGGTCAGATTTCCAAGATTCTCTTTCCGCCAATCAGAAGACGACAACGACGTACGTTGCGTCAGATGCGGCGCCGCTATGGTGTGTCGCGGCGCACCGAATCAAGGCCGGAGATTCCATTTGGAATAATCTCACTGGCCGAACTTCTTTTGGCCATATCTTGGCCGTCCGAGTCCGATTGAGGCGATTCAAAAACTCACGGCTTTCTCTCTCCGAGTAGAATCTGCTGAAATGAAAAAATCAAGGTTTTGAAGGAAAGAGCTGCGGGTTTTGGGGGAAATGGTGTTTTGGAGCTTTCTTTGAAGAGCAAACCTCTCTTTACCTTCTTCCTTCTGATACACATGGGTATTTGAGAAGTTTGGAGTGAAGTGTGAGTATGAGTGACAGTTTGATGTGACTGATGGTGTGCGAGATGCGTTAGAAGAAGGCCGAAGGTCCATTCCATTGACGAAGCCGTATCTATCACTACTTGGAGAGCTTGGAACATCCATTTGATGAGAACTAATCCTTCCGTGATCACGCCGGGAAGGTAATCACGCACACAAATCCTACTTATTGTATCGAGATATATGGGAAGGGTTTGTAATGATTTATGATATCCATTTTGTATAACATGTCAAGTGGGTGCTTGACCGAGTTGGGGTAGGTGCCTCGAGCACGCTTGTAGCCGGGAATGCGGTTGATGTTGTAGCATCGGGGTTGTAGGTGCAACCATAGCATTTCTGTTGTGTATCGGGTATATACGAAACCCCCGGTTAGGGTATTGCCCCGTGGAGTAGCCATCACAATGTGTGATTGGTGAACCACGTTATATTGTGTGTCCCATGCGTGTGATTGTGATTGTGGAATAGAAGTCCGTGTCTTCGCAGGTCCGGGTGTACACACTTGGTAGACCAAGCCCCCGGTATGGATACCGTGGGTGGGTGGTTGGTGTGTGCACGAAATGTGTTTGATAGATTGTCTCGCGAGAAGGTCTCAAGAAATCAGCTCAAGGCAAAGATAGCGCAGCTTTGATCAACGGCTCTTAGCAGCAGTGTTCATAGCATCAGGGCAAATCGTTTAGTGAAAAAGTTTTAGTGGCCACTGATTCACCCCCCTCTCGGTGTCAACCTTGGGACTAACAAGTGGTATCGGAGCTGAGTTCCCAAGGGAAGAAGACCGACGCCTTCGGTACGGATAAGATTGAGACCGAGATATGGCTACACATGAAGAACATCATGGGCACGGGAGAATTCCAATGTTTGATGGCTCCAACTACAGCATATGGAAAGTCGGGATGGAGGCTTACCCGATTGCACAAGGATATGGGGTATGGTTGGCGGTGAAAAATGGGTACAGGCACACAACCGAAGATATCGGTGATGCCGTTGAGATGAAGAAGAGAGAAAATGAAGCTAAGGTCGTCACAAAGACTTCTAGCCGCGCTTTCAAGTAATGAACTTACTAGAGTGATCAGTTGCCCAACATCAAAGGAGATATGGGACAAGCTACGAGTGTACATGAAGGAGACAAGAAAAATCAAGGAGGCTAAATTGCGAATACCGAGATCTCAATTTGAAAGTCCGAGAATGAGTGAAGGTGAGACAATTGAGTTTTACCTGAACAGAGTAAACAAGATCACCAATGCAATCAGAGCATTGGGTGAAGAGTTGAAAGAGATTCATGTGGTTAAGAAGGTGTTGAGGACACTTCCAAAATTGTATAATGCCAAGGTGTCACCCTTGAAGAAATTGCCACCCCGGATACATTAACCATAGATGAACCGCATGGTATCTTGACCACCTATGAGATGAGAATGCTTGAGCCGCGCCGCTTGAGAAGGAAGCTGCTTTTGAAGCTTTTAAAAAATTAAAAATGAAGGAGCCAGGTGGAAAGCTCAAAAGCTGATGCGAGAGGAGGACACAGATGATTCAGATGATGAGCTCATAGCTTATCTGGCTAACAAACTCAAAAAGAGATCTGAGAAGTTCAAAAACAAGTCTTCAATGAGATGTTTCAACTGTGGAGGCTTAGGACACTTTGCCTCTAAGTGCCAGAAAAAGGGTAGAGTGTATGACTCGATGAAGAAGAGTCCAAAGGAAGCCAAGAAAAGAAAGGAAAGAAGAAATTCATTCCAAGAAAGAGAAGTTATCTGACAAAGCATGATGACCTCTCCGATGTGTCTAAAGATGAAGATGATGATGATATTCTCTTTATGGCAAGACGGGAAGAGACTCCTACGGGGAGTGATACAACAAAAAGGAAAGGTGATAGTATCAAGAAAAGAATTGAAGATGATGACAATCCGGACCTTGAAGCGAGTTGCTTTCCGCACTTACCGAGCTCAGTCGAAAGAAAGAAGAACAAAAACTTGAATGAGCAACTCAACCAAGCAAAGGAGATCAATGCTGAAATTATGGAAACTCTCGAAAAAGCAAAAATAATTGCTGATGAGCTTGACAATGATCTTACACAAAAGACTTCGAAGTGTAAGAAGCTTGAGGAAGTGATTGTAAGACTTATGGCGGATCTGGCCAAGTCTACAAAAACAAAAACTTATGCTGAGCTACTACGAAAGTCCCTCATGTAACCATTCTAAAGTCAAAAGATAAGAATGTTAGGTTACGGGAAGATGAAGAAAGCAACGAGCTCAAGATGAAGACAAGGAGGAAGACAACATCCTTGATGAGATTCTGAGTTACCAGAGATCCTCTCATATTAAATCTGGACTTGGATATACTGAGCAGCTATCTGAGCATATGAAAGAAAAGGGATCTGCAAGTAATCCCATTATGTTTGTGAAAGAAAAGCGTAAGGAGCCACCAGCTATGAGAGCTACTAATGGCAAGAATGATGAAGAGAGCTTCAAGACAGTCGACAAGGCGGTCGAGAAAACAAAGTCGGGCTTCGGAGGAATGGTCGGGTTCGGAGAAACAGGGTGTACAGGAGTCGATTCGGAGGATACTGTTATGGTCTGTAATGCCTATGGACATCGAGTGGCGAATGTAGAAGACAACAAAGACCTCCGGTGTTCATTGACGGAAACAGATTTGCTCCTCTTGCTGATGAGAGAATAATATGCTATAGATGTGAGAGACTTGGGCATATAGCCAGAAACTGCAAGACAATCCTTCCATCTCAAAGGCAAGCTAAGAGGAAGAAAAGAGAAGATCCTCCAAGAAAACCAATTCAGAGAGAAGAAGAAAATGAAATGGTGAGAAATACAAGAAAGCCAATTACAGTGAAAGACAAGGCTACATGGGTGGAAAAACCACAGAAGAAAGGGAACAATTCCTTGTTGGTGCAAGCAAGACTTAAAGCAAACAAAGGAAAACAATCTCCATGGATTCTTGATAGTGGATGCTCAACACATATGACTGGCAACAAAGAAAAATTCACAAGTCTTGATGCTTGCGGAAGGAGGAACCGTGAAGTTTGGAAACAATGAAGGCGCCGAGTTGAAGGAAGAGGTTCAATTGTAACTTTAACAATGGGAAGATAAAGTCCCACAATGTTTTGTACGTTAATGGGTTGAAACATAATCTACTCGGTGTGAGTCGATATGTGATCAAGGACATGAGATCACTTTCAACAATGAAGGTTTTGTTGTTCACAAGGTTGGAACGGAAAGGCAAGTGGGCTGCCGGTGAAAGAACAGCTTGGAAATCTGTATGTGTTGACAGATGCCATCAACAAGTGCATGATAACTCAAGAAGATGAAAATTGGTTGTGGCATAGAAGAATGGGACACATTCATTTCAAAAAACTAACTAAAATTAGCAAGGAGCAAGCGAGTGAGAGATCTTCCCATCATAAAGACTCCGGAGAGTCATATATGTGGTTCATGTCGAAGGGCAAGCGGGCAAGAGCTACTTATAAATCAAAGGAGTACCATTCAAGTAAACCACTTGACTTGATACACACGATTTATGTGGACCAATGAGAACACAGGCCATAGGAGGTGAGAGATACTTCATCCTATTTATAGATGAGTATTCCGGAATGACCCGGGTGATGTTTCGAAGGACAAAACTGAAGCTCTTGACAAGTTCAAAGCTTTCAAGAAGAGAGTTGAAAATGAGACAGGAAACACAATCAAGTGTTTAAGGTCCGATCAAGGCAAAGAATTTACATGGAGTGAATTCTCAAACTTCGCAGTGAAAGTGGGATAAGAATTCAACACTCAATTGCCGTAACACCTCGGCAAAATGGAGTGGTTGAAAGGAAGAACGGAACAGTGTAAGAAATGGCTAGAACTATGATGGCAGAGAATAACACAAAGAAAGCATTTCGAGAGAAGGTATCTATACTTGGCAGTGCATATCACTAACGATGTCTTCTAAGGCCTCATGAGAACAAAACACCTTATGAATTGTGGTTTGGGAGGAAAGCTACAGTGAAGTATCTCGGGGTTTTTGGTTCTAAGTGCTACATCAAGCGAAAGGAAGAAAATCTTGGCAAATTTGATGAAAGAGCTGATGAAGGCATATTCCTTGGGTACTCCTTCAAAAGTAAGGCATACAGAGTGCTACAACAAGAGACTAGGAAAAATTGTTGAGAGCTCGGATGTGAAGATTGATGAGAATGTAGGGAATCAAAAGGGGACTGAACCAAAAGGGTCCATTCTTGAAGAACTTGATGAAGATGACACTCTATCGCTTGACAAAGGGGAACAAGATGAAGAAGAATCTGAAGTGCAAGAGATTCATACCGAAGTGCGAGAGATGGCGACCAAAAGATAACAAATGGTTGAGAATTCACCCTAATCATCAAGTGATAGGAGATCCGGATGCGTGCATTGAAACCGGAAGAATGAAAGCTACCACTTATTCATTATTGTCCGAGATAGAGCCTAAAACTGTGCATGAAGCTAGCAATGATGAATCTTGGTTGAAAGCTATGAATGATGAGCTTGACCAAATTGAAAGGAACAACACTTGGGAGCTAGTTCCTAGACCAGCCAGACAAGAATGTGATTGGCACAAAGTGGGTTTTCGGAACAAATTAAATGAAGAAGGCCAGGTTGTGAGAAACAAGGCCGGACTTGTATGCAAAGGATATGCTCAAGTAGAAGGAATTGATTTTGATGAGACTTTTGCACTTGTGGCAAGGCTGGAGTCTATCGAAATGTTCTTAGCATTAGCCGTGCACGAGGATTCAAGGTTTATCAAATGGATGTGAAATCTGCATTCTTGAATGGCAATTTAGAAGAGGAAGTGTACACCGAGCAACCCGAAGGGTTCCAACTCAGCAATGATGAAGATATGGTATGCAAGTTGAAGAAGGCTCTATATGGGTTGAAGCAAGCTCCAAGAGCGTGGTATGAAAGGCTTGATACATATCCGCATAAGTTGGGTCTACGAAGAGGAGTTGTGGACAGCAACCTATATGTCATGACGGAAGACAGCGAATCAACCGGTAGTTGTGGTCTATGTGGATGATATCATTTTTGGGGGCACTTGTGAGAAGCTTTGCAAGCAGTTTGCTGAGAGGATGAGAACAGAGTTTGAGATGTCTATGCTTGGAGAGATGTCCTACTTTCTGGGGTTGCAAATTCATCAAAGAGAAAATGGCATCTTCATCTCTCAAATGAAGTATACCAAGGAGATGTTGAAGAAATTTGTGATGGAGGACAAAGGCGGATGTCGGATTTCGGTGTTATCGTGAAGAACCAATGGTCATCAAATGTGATAACATGAGTGTCATCAACATATCCAAGAATCCCGTGCAACACTCAAGGACCAAGCATATTGACATCGATATCATTATTTGAAGGAGAAAGTGCTTGAAGGGGAAGTGAGATTGGACTTTGTTCCTACAAAGAGATCAAGTGGCGCACATCTTCACCAAGGCTCTTCCAAAAGACTCTTTTGAGAAACTCGGAGCTCGGCTAGGAGTAGTGACTTTGAGCACATTGTAGATGGCGGATATGTAGGGGGAGTTGCTGACTACATAGCATCACCTTTCATCCGTAGGATTGGAAAGCTGCGGTGGGCACTCCTACAGGTGATACTACGTAGGGGGAGTTGATATGAAAGGGGAGCTCATTCAGCCTTTGGTACTTGTTGTCAAAGGGGGAGAAGATAGCATGGATGGGGGGAGTTTTTTATTGAGTTTTGTTGCCAACAATTCCAAAGGGGGGAGATTGTTGACACCCCGTCCAATCGGTGCGCGTTAGTGTTGTCATTGTTGGCAACCCAAGCGAGAAAGTGATTTGGAGGAGAGAGAGTATCTGAGGACTCTCCGTCGGTCAAGCGACCAAAGAGAATGAAGCTTAATTGATGAAAAAGTCCATCCGAAGTGGAGAGAAAGAAGGAGAGAGAAAGAAGAGAGAGAAAGAAGAGAGAGAAAATGGAAGAGAGAGAAAGAGGAGAGAGAATGGGTGGGGACCGGGTGGGTCCGACCTTGGGTGGCCAGGCCGGCATGGCGGCCAGCCCGGCCAGCGGTCGGAAGCCCGCGGCACCAGGCCAGCAGGCCTTGCCAAGATGCCGGGGCCATGCCACAAGCAAGCCAGCAGCAGCAGCACGCACGGCCAGCACGCAGGGCCACGCAGCAGCAGCCCCGCGCGCAAGGCCATGCCGCGCGCGGCAAACCGCTGCGCCAAGGCATGCCGCGCGCGCAAGCCAGCGCTGCGCGCAAGGCATGCCTCGCGCAGCAAGCCAGCGCTGCGCCAAGGCATGCCGCGCGCAAGGCTTGCTCGGCAGCACCGCGCAGCCAGAGCCCGCGACGCCGCGAAGAAGCCAGCGCTGCGCGCATGCGCCGGGCAAGGCATGCACGCAGCCCGGTTCGACGAAATGCCGCAATGAAGGAAAATGTCCGAACCTTACTGGAAAAAATCGACTTACAGGGCATTACCACACATTCACGGGGGTATTTTGATCATTTTGAAGAGAGAATATTCCGTATGGGTGGCTTGGATCAAGCCACGACAAAGAAGATTCCAAATGGAGGGCCGTCAAAGATGCGGGATCTGGTATAGCGTCGATTCGCGCAAAGATTCCATCGCGAGCCTTCCGAGTGGCTGGAAGCAAGATTAAATGGTGGGTTGCGTCGCACGGGAGTGGATCCCTGATTCGGTGGAGCGCATGCATGATGCACATGCGCATAAGATGCGCATCCGAAGGCTAAGGAGGCTTCCGATTGCACCGACGCGATGAAGCCAATCGGACGGATCCGAGAAGATCCCGCCACTCTCGACCCATCCAACGGTCAGATTTCCAAGATTCTCTTTCCGCCAATCAGAAGACGACAACGACGTACGTTGCGTCAGATGCGGCGCCGCTTATGGTGCGTCGCGGCGCATCGAATCAAGGCCGGAGATTCCATTTGGAATAATCTCACCGGCCGAACTTCTTTTGGCCATATCTTGGCCGTCCGAGCTCCGATTGAGGCGATTCAAAAACTCACGGCTTTCTCTCTCCGAGTAGAATCTGCTGAAATGAAAAAATCAAGGTTTTGAAGGAAAGAGCTGCGGGTTTTGGGGGAAATGGTGTTTTGGAGCTTTCTTTGAAGAGCAAACCTCTCTTCACCTTCTTCCTTCTGATACACATGGGTATTTGAGCAGTTTGGAGTGAAGTGTGAGTATGAGTGACAGTTTGATGTGACTGATGGTGTGCGAGATGCGTTAGAAGAAGGCCGAAGGTCCATTCCATTGACGAAGCGTATCTATCACTATTGGAGAGCTTGGAACATCCATTTGATGAGAACTAATCCTTCTGTGATCACGCCGGGAAGGTAATCACGCACACAAATCCTACTTATTGTATCAGAGATATATGGGAAGGGTTTGTAATGATTTATGATATCCATTTTGTATAACATGTCAAGTGGGTGCTTGACTGGAGTTGGGGTAGGTGCCTCGAGCACAGTTGTAGCTGTGAATGCGGTTGATGTTGTAGCATCAGGGTTGTAGGTGCAACCATAGCATTTCTGTTGTGTATCGGGTATATACGAAACCCTGGTTAGGGTATTGCCCCGTGGAGTAGCCATCACAATGTGTGATTGGTGAACCACGTTATATTGTGTGTCCCATGCGTGTGATTGTGATTGTGGAATAGAAGTCCGTGTCTTTGCGGGTGCGGTGTACACACTTGGTAGACCAAGCCCCCGGTATGGATACCTGTGGGTGGGTGGTTGGTGTGTGCACGAAATGTGTTTGATAGATTGTCTGCGAGAAGGTCTCAAGAAATCAGCTCAAGGCAGCATAGCGCAGTTTGATCAACAGCTCTTAGCAGCAGTGTTCATAGCATCAGGGCAAATCGTTTAGTGAAAAAGTTTTAGTGGCCACTGATTCACCCCCCCCCCTCTCAGTGTCAACCTGGGACTAACAGAATACTATAAGAAAAGTAAATGCAAAGGTGGATTGGACATCTGTAATTTGGGGTGGTAATTTTACACCTAGAGATGCTTTTTTCGCTTGGCGTTGGAGTCATGGTAAGTTACCATTAGATGATATCATCAAGTCTAAATCCATCCCAGTGGTGTCTCCGTGTTATTTATGCCATACAACTGAGGAATATTTTGAGCACGTGTTTTATGGTTGTACTGTGATGGAGGCTGTCTGGAAGGAAATAATTGCATGGTTTGGTTTTACATGGTCGGATTGTGGATCAATACAAAACTTCCATCTATGGTGGAGAAGGAAGAGTAGAATTGCACCAATAAAGGAAATATGAGATGCCTTTTCTATGTTGCTTTGGGGATTATTTGGCAAGTACAGAATCAAGCTTGTTTGATAATTTTCAAATTCAATGTGCAAGAGTAAGGAGCATGATTATTCTGAAGTGTAGAGAGATGACTTTGTTAAAGCCATGTGTGATCGTCTATGAAGGATTTGGCTATAGCAAGGGTAATGCAGTTAAATACTATTGGTTGCAAACAATGTCGAATTGTTGAGTTGTTTTGGCAACCGTCTATGCTGTTTTGGTGTAAGGTAAATGTTGATGGGTGTTGTGTGGGTAACCCTGGCCTTGCGGGATTTGGTGGAGTGATAAGGGATCCGATAGGAAAGATATTGATGGCATTCACCGAGTATATAGGGCAAAGTACAAACTTTAAGGTTGAGGTGCTAGCTGCAGTATGTGGTATTTCTGAGGCAATGGCTCAGGGTTTTAAAAAGATATGGCTGGAGAGTGATTCTAAATCAGTGGTGGGCTTGCTGAATAAAGCTATTGTGCCATGGTTTGTTAAACAAAGGTGGACAGCTATTACAAGTAACGACATGCTTCAAGTTAGAATTACTCATTGTTTCAGGGAAACGAATAATGTTGTAGACAAGTTGGCTAAACAAGCTGTATTTGATAGGGTGTCTAAAGTTTTGAATAGCTGTCCAGATTTTGTTGCGAGAGAAACTGTGTGGGATGCATCATACAGACCTAGATATAAATTTTAATAACGTATTTTAGGTTTTGGTAATTTAAATGATGGTCTGTAATGGATCTTGTTGATGGTAATACCAAAGGTGGGATTGACCAATACATGATTTGTAACACCCTTTTTTTTCTTTTAATTATAATGCAATTTACTGAATTTTAGCACAAAAAAAAAAAAAAAAACGTCACTAAGGACACTTATTAGAGGCCGTATACAAAATCGCCTCAAAATAATGCAAATTGGTACACTTTTAGAGGCGGTATGCAACCAACGGTATGATTATTTAGAGACAGTTATTTAACCGCCGCAAAATACTGCCTCTAAATCAAGGATCGTAATTTCGGTTTCGTGCCGGGTTTCGGCCAGGCCAAAAACCAAAATTTCGATGATTTCGGCCCAAATTTCGGTGAAACATGGTAAAAAAAAAACATTGTTTCGGATCAACAAATCGAGAGACTAAGAGAGAGATTCTGTTAAGATAGAGACACGTGTCTATCTTGTTTGTATTTAATATTATTTTTCTCCCACATGAACCTTTAACTCAATGGAAGGAAGAACAAAAATACAAAAAACACCCTTATAGCTTTTAGTCCCACATGGATACTTTTATAGAATTGAAAAAAAAATCATAATATTATAAGAAGGAAAACTTAGTAATAAACATTTCTTTTAGTCTTTTAATCCCACATGGATTACTTAAAAGAATTGAAAGAAGACAAAATGCTATAAAGTAGATAGCTGGGAAAGCAAAATACACTACAGATTGGGTTGTGTGACTGACGTCACTTTTACCAAAAAGAAAAAAAAATGACTAACGTCAGTAATGAGCCTAGCTCATAAATTAAAATAGTTAAAAACTTTCTGTGGTTTGTATTTATTCAAATCGGTTTCGTCAAATATCGGTCAAATCAAGATTTTGGACCGAAATTCTGGTCGAAACCATAAATTCGGATCGAATTTATGTAAAAAAGGTACCAGCATCATGGTTTGTTTCGGATTTGATCAAAACCGAGAGGTTTCGGCCGAAATCCGAAATTTCGGCCAAATTTCTGAACTATGCTCTAAATATACTCAACACTGGCAGTACCATTAACTCTCTTATTAATTGTGTTGGCCCATTTAGCGACACAACCTTCGCTAAATGATATAGCGACGGGTTTACCAGTATTAGCGACGGTTATTACCGCCGCATTTTTTTTTAGTGAGTGCTTCAGCGTAAGGTTTTTAATACAATGATCACTCTGACCATTAGAAACCTAACAAATTTCCAGAAGAGGCTACACAAATGAAAATTTCATGTTGTTACTAGAAAAAAAAAACCATTAACTACTGATATCTATGAGAATCACTTCTTCTCTAATAACCAATTGTTGAAACTACTAAACTCAGATTAAGTTCGATAGATTTGAGACTTGCAAAAAATCAACAACTCAGTCATGAAATATCTAAAACCAAGGGGTAAAAGAGAACTCGATACTCAACAATATGTACTAGCTAAAGAGAGGGGTGGAAGATGACTATTAGACAAAGAAGGGGAAATTACAAATATCCGCACTAAAATTCGGGAGGTACTAATATCCTCAAAAAGGCCTCAGCGAAAGACACCGATGTCCACAAAGACCTCAATTGGAAGATTATCCACAACTTCACTAGAAAACCCTCAGGCAGCCCTAGATTATAACTAGAAATCCTAA
Organism: Protea cynaroides; assembly: GCA_028583415.1. Classification (NCBI taxonomy): domain Eukaryota; kingdom Viridiplantae; phylum Streptophyta; class Magnoliopsida; order Proteales; family Proteaceae; genus Protea; species Protea cynaroides. The sequence continues at coordinate 91,981,062 of CM053271.1, forward strand.
TTGAAACAACAGTTGCATTGTATCTTACATAGAAGTTTGAAACAAGCGGAGGATGAAATTATGAACATATTCATCCGGTGCTCCATTTGTTTCGATCTAAAATTTTATATGTAAAATAAATTTCAAAATTTATTTGTTTCTAATAGATGAAAAAATAAAAGACGAAATTCCTTTTTCATTCCCCATAGAGAATCCTATATTATGACTTTTAGAAATAAACATTGAAATTTTTTTTTTACATATAAAATATTATACGTAAAATTTTATGGTAAAATTTTACATTGAGAGCGAAAAAAAAATCCAATCTTAAGAAGAGGCCATCAATGTTCACCCATATTTTCCTTGAAAGAAAACCCAAGAAAAATTTCGGGGGGGGGGGAGAAAAAAGAGAGAGATGAAGCTTATCTTTGAAATCCAAATCCTAAGATATTAGCATTCAAATTTTAAATTAATGACCCATGACTAGTCATTTAGCACAAACGAACAAAACAAAGAAACTTACAGAAACGTAAGAGCAGGTTGGGATTACAGATATGGAGTGAGCTTTTGCGTGATTGAAGACTGCGACGCAGAGACGTGAAGCAAGGCTTTGGCCTCTATTGCCGGATGGAACGAAGGTGTGACGGTTGTCCATCACTTTCCCTCACTTCTCAGCTCGTACACTGTAGGTAAGCTTCCTTGTCGATCCGCTGTTTCGAACATCCTTTGGCTTTCATTCCATAAGACCTTCGAACCAGGCTCTCTCTCCCTCTCTCTCTCTCCCGAATTATGGGACTTCGTAGTCTCACGTATGGGTGGTTAATACCCTTGACTCCCACTTCCCTCCTCCATCACAACCTTAGATATTTCTCTTAATCTCTCTTCCTTTTGTACTCACTTGATTTCTTCCTCTTTGACGGATTGTACTCGCAGACTTTCAAGGGGTATCAGCAGAGAGCGAAAGAGGGAGAGGGAGAGAGGAAATAGATTTATAATATTTATAATCTAGCGACCGGTGTTTAAGGCATTAAAGAGTTTTTCCTTTTTTATTTTTTATTTTTAAATGATCAGACAACTGTATACATGGCTGTCTTCATGCACGACTGTGTGTGAGCATGGCTAGGTTTGACCAGGTCAAGTCACCGCATTTTCCCAAACGCAAGTCAAGTTAGAAAACTTGTTGAGATGATCTATAGACTCCATCTTACTTGATTAAATATAACACACTGTCAGATATTAATATTATATATTATAATAAGAAATTTATTGACCAAATTAAAATCAACGTAGTTTAGATGATGCTAACCATTTAATTACAGTAAGTTATTTCACGGCAAGGGTGAATGAATCATGTTAACATCATCATTTGGTTTTAAGCAATTAAATGACATTTATTTCAAGTTCCACTTATAGTGACGTTGATAGATCATCATGTCTTTTACTTTCTAAGTATATTACACTGAGCAGTGATTGGTGTAAGTGAAAATTTCCATCTTCTAAAAGAAGAAGTTCTAATGGAGTCTCCCGTTATTATAAGGTATGAGAAAGAGAGAATGTATGCAATTTTATACCCATAATATAGAGAAATTATTTTTAAGATTCAAATCCATAACCATCAGGTTTTAATATGACGATCTTACCATCACATCAAAACTCATCCTTTAAAAAATTCCAATCTTCCAAAGAGGTGTGATAATTAGTTTCATCGTACTTTCACCCACTTTCACTCACAAAGTAACAAAATTTGGGTCTTAGGTTGATGCCTTCTGATTTTGTCAGAAGTTTTTGTTTTTTATTTTATTATTTATATAAGATCAACAAAGAAATATATTAAAGGATAAAAAGTTGGAAAATACAGGACAGAAATACTGAAATAGATAAACCTTACAAATTAAGAATAAGCTCGAGCATCCACGAAGACAGACCAAAAACTAAAGGGAGAACTGAAACTGAAATGGCCTTGGAAGTCCCACGATAAATCCGCCAACAGAGGAGGAAAGTCCTGGATAGAAGCTCGGAGGTTCATTTAATTGCTTCATATTTGATGAAATTAACCATATTTATTGGCTTCATATGCATACATTCATAAAATAAATTAAGGATATATACTGGTGGATTGCTTTCTTTGAGCCGCTCTTCTTCTTCGACTTCTTACTCCATTAAGCTTGTCATCACAATCTCTGTAGTGTTTCTTAAGAACTCCGACCAGTCCCTTCAAAACCCAATACAATAATCCATCTTCAGAAACCCTTTAAATTGATGCGAGAGATAATGTTGTTCGGCAGTTTTTATTTGTGTCTTTTCACATGAGACAGTGAAATGACCATCTGATCTTCCTCATTTCACGGATTGGGATCTTCGTAATGAGACCACCTTTGTTGTGAAGATATCACCCACTCAAAGTAAATCAGCATGTTTGTATCCCGATACACTAGGAGTGCATCGGAATACATGCCAATCCACTTTGACCGGTTAGAATCCTCGCTACAGAGGATCTTTTCCCTCATTTCATTGTCCCATGTGAGATTCACAGGGAACTGTGTCCGGTGCCATTTTTTTCCCCTATATTGTAACTTTATTTTTTGCTTTTTTAATACAATACAAATGTTTTTTTTATGAGGATAAATCTTGTCATTTCACATATACACTCAAAAAATATGCAATGACACAATGACAACAATGACAGTTTTGATAATGACATAAAGATGAAGGATTATCTTTTATGTAACAAGGGTTGTTACATTTAGAAATGTAACAATCCAATGAGTATGCATTAAAGAGAATCGTCATGAGAACCTTAATATATCGGAATAGTTTTGATATTTTATTTGGAGACGGATGCAAATCTATTGGTAATAAAACCTTTAATACAAATCTTATTGTAACAAGGTCTTGTGACAATAAGAATTTCCCAATGATAAATGATAAATCAGTTCTAATTTGAATTTAAAATCCTTTTTTATTCTCACCTTAAAAAACTTTTGAAATAAAATAGGAGACAAAGAAAAAAAACAAGTTACTTCTTAGTTCCCTTCTTTGGTAACAAGATGCACCAAAGATTTGCTTACCCATTATGTGAGTCAAATGTAAGGCCAACGATTTGCTTAGCCTCCCCAACAGCCCATCTAAACCTCCGCAGTTCTTCAGGGGTATAGCTTCCATTGTCCACCACCTTAAGATCTGAGGCCTTGACATCAAATAAGATGGGGATGACCTTCTTCTCACGTTCCATTAAAAGAGCCAGTTCATGAAGGCAGAAGTAAGAACTGCAATAACGGGGAGAGAAAATGGTGACCCCAACCTTACATTCTCTTATGGCTGTATCAATTTTATCAAACAGCTTATCCCCTGGTTTCATGTTCTTGCTGTCCAAGAAAGGATGGAGTCTGAGGTGGTGAAAGCGATCGTAGAGCAATCCGACGACAGTTCGTTTGGTATCAGTACCTTGGTGATTAAGGAAGACATCACAGGGTCTGTGAAGCTTAAGATAGAGGTGCTTGGATAGGGAAGCTGCATGCATTGTCTTTCACAGAAATTTCAAATGGGTGTGGCTATTTCAATATAGCTTCTCTTCCCAAGGGATTTGCAATGAGTTTGGGCTACAGATTGCTTTCTATATAGCTTATGGCATTGTCTTTTTTTGTTTTCTTAAATTTTTGGTAAGAGAATTACGGCATTGTCAACTTCATCTCCATGAGGAAACGACCATCCACCGATTCTAATACAATTGTAAATTCCACTAGATTTCGTCAACGCACACCACACAGCCGGGTTTTTCGGATTTACAATATCCCACGTGCCCTTTGCATAAAGCCTTACATGGTCTTAGACAGCATAAAGCCTTACATGGTCTTATCCGATTGAGCTCCTTCTTGCTCTCGGTCAATTTGAATGAATGATTATTTTATCAATTGTTGCGCAAGTGTTTTTCTCACTACACAAGAGAACGGATTTTTTCCAACGTTTTTGGACGATGGAAGAACAAATGCCCATTTTTCCGGGTTCTTTAGTTTTTTTTTTTTTCCAAAAATTCTGTTGGCTTTGAGAACTAAGAATGTAACTTGAGGCTGGCACGATCCGTGATCAACCCAACACTCTCACTTAAATACAAAATAGAAATAGGGATTCAGATTTGGTCTGATTGTGGAATGCCCATAATGCTTCATGAAATTAATCTAATTAGTCAAACTTTAGATTTAGTGTTTTTGTAGTTCAATTTAGTTTAGGCTCTCTTTGATATGTATTATAGAATTAATTATATAATACATTATGACATATGTAAATGTTTGATATGATTTATGATATTTATTTATATTTAAATAAATTGATATAATATAAAATCTACAAACAGGTTAGGAGGTGTTTATCTTTTTTTTTTATGTCTAACGGTATTAAACGATTATTATTTATGATTCATAATTTATTTTCATAAATAATTTATTATAAATAACTCACAAACATAAATATAAACTATACCAAAGAAAGTCTTAATCATGTGACAAGAGTATTGGGTCCTTAGATTCTAGTGAGATGATCTCAATGTTAGCATGAAAGTACTATCTTTGTGATCTAAATACTTTGTTTGTGCAATGCAGGTCCCTTCCCGGCATAGTGATGTGGAGTTTGAAGGAAGTTTAAAGCAGCTGGTTTGCTATTCAAATATGTTGGGTTTGGTGTCTTGTATTTTGTAGGGTTCCCACAGTTACTGAGATTGGATTTGTGTTAGGGTTTGAGTTTACTACATATACGGGGGTAAATCGATAATTGTGTAGGATTAGGGTTTCTAGGATCCCTATATATTGTCTCGGTGGTGAAAACCCTAGGTAAAGCTGACAGGGGAGAACACTTTGTCAGGTGGAGAATTGTAGATTTTTTCTTGGGAATAAAGAAGAACTCTCTTTCTCTAGGTGGAGGTAAGCATCACGCGTTAGGGTGCTGAACCATGGTAAATTTTGTTCTTCGTGTGTTTTTCTTCTCATTTACGTTCCCAATTCCTAACACAATATGTTACAATTACTCAAGACTTTCGGCTTCCTCACTGCAGAATTGTAGAGATTTTTTTTTTCTTGTTATTTTGTGGAAGATTTAAAATGTATGCCTAAATTTTTCTGAATTTATACGAAAAACACTTCCTCTATTTGTGTAACAGTGTTACCCTTGATTAGTTAACATGTTCAGATATTATGATTAACTAAGAGTGTTTCAATAACTCCAAGGGGGTAGCTGAGTCGGCAATGAGCCTATGCCTCAGGAAGTGGAAGGTATTGAGTTCGACTCTTCTTACTGTCTTCGGACCACTCACATGGGATGTTATGTACTCTTTTTTTATTGCTATGGGTGCAAGTGGAATGGTTCTCATTCAACTCTAGAATGACCTAGTCCATGTGGTTGTGGGGTCAATATGGGCCCGTAAGATTAGTCAAGCCAAAGGTCTGGATACTCGTCGTTTGCAAAAAAAAAAAAAAAAAAAAAAGAATTTTTCAATATGTTCTTTTGTTCGTTGAAAATCCAACTGGAACTGCCTGAAAATTTTCCTCAAAGACATCCATAAGAATCTGGCAATTGGCAGAAATTAGGTGGACAACATCAAAGAATCTGGTAGACATCTTGAATTCGGTGGATTGACCATGTCCAGGAAACACTGGTTTGAGAATTGGGTACTCGAATTGTATATGGTGAAAAGTTTTTAATGTATATCTCTTCGGTTTGACTTGATTAGGCTTGATTGCTATTAGTTATGTATGCATGTGATGTGTATATTAGTTTTTAGCTCAAACAGGTAGTCTTTAAGGATACCTCAAGAGAAGATGATTCGAATATCCATTAAAACTTATTTAATTTTCTTGTTTTATCTATAACATACTTGTGATTTGTTCATTGTTGTATGTTGTTATAGCGGAAATTAGATGGGTGACACCAAAATGTTGTCTCATGCGGAGTATGTTTTCATGAAAATGGACTCCGCTTGAATTGTTTTTGTTGATGAGCCACGGTTTCAACTATCATGAATTTGGTACCTAAAATAAATGAACCTATTTCCACAAGAAAATTTAGCAAATAAAAAAGAATATCCATGTAGTAATGGCCGCAAAACCTGGCCGCAAGGCCTTGCAGCCACGGCGGCATAGAGCCACAATCGGGAGTTGTTCGGTTCCTTGAAAAAATGGTGATCCTTCACAAGTTCTATCTTCTTTTTTTTTCAACTGTATCCCCTATGATGGTCAAACTAGAGACTGAGTTGTGGAAATTAAATCACTCATTGAGATTTTGATCTAATTTACTGTTGTTCCACTTGATTTGTCAACCTTATGTTATATTGTTAAAAGATGTGATACTATGGTTGATTGGGACATACTGATGATATTCTAGTTCAAAGTATAGTTAATTTGATCTCAAAAGGAAAAAAGAAAGAAAAAAAAAAAAGAAGAAATCAACCCATTTAATTGGACACCTCAATGTGATTTAGTATTATTCGCATGATTATCGAGTTTGGATTATGTTGTTCAAATATATAATACTATGCTCAATTAGGACACACAATTGATATTGTAGGACAAAGTAGGTTTAATTTGATGAATTACAAAAGAATATTTTCCAAAAATAAAATTGTCCTTGCAACTATCACGGCCGCAAGGCCTTGCAATCACGGCCGCATGGCCTTGTAGCCACATTAGTATAGCCGATCCAAAATTCTTAAAATCCATTCCAGGATTCCCAATCTTCAACCAATGCATCAAATACTCGTGTAATTTCTGATTTTGTGTTAGGATGTTGCTCCTTTTTTTCTTCAAATTTTTTTGTTTGATCAAAATATGTGTCATTAAATTTATTGAAGGCAAATGTGGATTTTTTTTTTATTTTAAAATGCGTGGTGGAGAATAGGGTTTCGTTTGAACTTATAAAAATACTTTTTTGTATATGAAACTGTATTATTATATGTTCATTTTTATCTGTATATGTGGCTGCAAATCCATGATGTTGGGAAAACCCACATCCTTAAATTGATTGATGATGACTTGAAGATATACTATCATCTTCCCTAAGATAGAATTTCAAGCTAAAGTCCACTTCAACCATACAAAGCAAAACCATGATGGTCCCTGGAGACAAATTCAAAACATTGACCAAGTTTGAAGTAATGATCATTGAAAACAAAGTCAAAACAATTACCAAACTTGAAGAAATAAACATTAAAGACCAAGTCAAAACATTTACCAAGTTTTAAGTAAAGTGAAGAATCGAAGCTTCATGAGTAGTCAAATATCCAAGGTTTGAAGACCAAAACACTGTTGTGTTTGAAGATGAAAACTGTAATTTAGTCTTAGGTTATTTATGTAAAATAGTCCTGAGCTAGTCCAAATGCACTTGCATAATGTAACATCATGGCAGCACAAGCATCAATCCCGTGACCTAGAATGCCCTTAGGAGATGCAAATGATCATCCAAAAGAGCTAGAAAATTCAAATTTTAGATTAGCTCAAAACCAAGCGGACTAGGTTGAAAAACCTCCAATGAATGAAAACTCTCAATCATTGGTTGACCGCAAACTGACCCAATTGATCGGATCTATAAATCACATGACAGTCAAATCTACCCAAGTGTTCCTGAAATTGTGCAAACCTCTCCAACAATAACCGGTGAGCCTGACCAGCCGATCGAAGGCCATCAGCTGGAGACCAACCAGTCGACTAGTAATCGACCGTGTGGACATAAGCCTGTCCAACGGCTCTTTCATGGTTATATTTACAACAGCCATGTTCTAGAGATCGATTGGATGACAAAGCGGTCGACTAGTACAGCTTAAAAATAGATCCGTTGAGAATCTTTTTTGCTTTTACTTAGATCATTCCATAAGTCTATTAAGGACTCTTTTGAGGAAAAATAACACCAATTCACATACATTAAAAATATTTTCTTGACCTCCAATTGTAAAAAGCAATCAATACAACATCAAAAAGATCAAGTGATTCAAGTGATTTTTGAAACTCAATTTCTCAAGCCTTCCAACAAATTTCCCTCAAACCTGAACCATCAAGAGAAGGCTTCATTATCTAAGAACATCATCATCATCATCATTACACATCGCAAGGAGTAGCATCACATTACACATCGCAAGGAGTAGCATCACGCCCCTTGTCTAGGTAAATTTTATATTTTTTTAATTTACTTGTAAGGATCCTATTATCCTAAAATATTATATAATTTCCTCTTGACCTTGAACGAAGATTAATGTAAGATTCTTCTTTACCGAAAATATTATATAAGAAGTGTTCTTCCCCACCTATTGAAAAGGAGGTTGCTGAAATCAATGATAGACTTGAAAATCTAGTAGACTAGCTTGTGGAGTGAATCCCAATGAATCACTGTAAATTCTTGTGCTGTGGTTTGGTATTAAAATTGTATTTATTTTATGAATTTTGGTTTAAATTATTGAAAAAAAAAATTTTATCTGCAAAGAGAAGCTTATTTACTTCCCTCTAGGCTCACCTTACACATGCAACCACGGCTGTAAGGCCATGCAGCCATGGCCACAAGACATAATACTCTTAATGATTCCATTGTAAGATTAAGACATGTCTAAATAGTGAGCTGAAAAAATAATGACATAGTACTCTTAAAAAAATAGCTTATTTTCCCAATTTCATTCTCATCTCATTCAACAAAACCAAATATTATACGGAATAGTTTGATCATATATAGCCAATCTCTGACAGTCAAAAAAATACAGCCGTTCTCTGAATACAAAATCAAAGCTTCCACCATATAACTTCAATGATCTACATAGAAACCATATCTTACATCCAAAATAAGAAAATCAATCTGTCTTGATAGATTCGAACCACCATCTCTTGGGGAATCCTTAAGTGGTTTACTTGTTTAAACTAAAGACTCGTATACATAATAATTAGAAGAACTCAGATAAAAGCCAGATTTTGATGAAATCCAATCACAAGTATACAACCGGCGGTCAATTTAAGTTATCTATATTTTGTAGCTATATTAAGTATTGACCAGTACCTCTTCTGCAATGTTCTCTAAGCCAAAAAAGCCTCTTGCTTTCATTAGGGTGAGTACTTAAATATTAGATTGCCCAACTACAGATTAGTGAAATTTTTGTAACTAAAACTTGAAATAGAGGGAAAGAAGCCCTTAAAGATCCCAATATCCAACTTCAGAGAGATAGGGGGAAGATAATATATAGCCATAAGTCAGGATACGAATTCAAAATGTTAGTGACAGTGACTGGATTAAGTGGGACAAAAGGGAGGAGGACCACATCATTTGCTACAATAACAAGAGAAACAACAGGTTGTTTCAAAACATGCAAGTGGAAGTTTTAAAGAAGCTTCTTGTTGTCAACAAGAAAGAACACATCATGGTTTGACTTTGATTTTTATTAGCAGCCAAGAAGTGCTAATGAAAATCCATTAGAAATTACAGAGAAAATAGAGACAAAATAAAATCCTTTAGAAAATACAGAGAAAGACCCAAGCATTATGAGATATAACCCAAGTTAGTCACATATAATATCAATGTAATAATCTCTCTCTCTCTCTCGCTCTCTCTCTCTTGTTGGCCATGTGTTGTCATTGTTGGTAACTTGGCTGATGTGGACAGTATCGACAGGTGACAGAATGTGTGTGGACCCCACTAGTGATGTGGACAGTACCCACATAGACAACATACTGATAGAAAGAGGAGAGAGAAAATGGAGAGAAAGTATGGGTCCCAGAGTGGGTCCCATTCTTGGTTTAGCAAGAAGAGAGAGAGTGTGGACCCCACATGCAAGCTGACAATGATACAAGCGATATGACAGTGATACAGGCAATGTGACAGTGTTACAGGTGATGTGACAGTGTTTATCACTGTGTTGGACACCTTCTGAAGCATGAAGAATAGAGAGAATCAGAAGAGAGAGAAAGAAGAGAGAGAATCAGAAGAGAGAGAAAGGGGAGAGAGAAAGAGGAGAGAGAAAATGGTGGGTGGGACCCACTGTACCTAGGTGGCATGCCACCATGGCAGCCAGCCTGGTCGAGGGCCAAGGCAGCCAGCCAGCAGGCCATGCCGCAAGGCAGCACAGCCCACAAGGCAACACAGCCCGCAAGGCCATGCCGCAAGGCAGCACAGCCCGCAAGGTAGCACAGCCCGCAAGGCAGCACAGCCCGCAAGGTAGCACAGCCTGCAAGGCACCAGGCTCGCAAGCCATGCCGCAAGGCAGCAGGCTCGCAAGCCATGCCGCAAGGCAGCAGGCCCGCGCGCACGCATGCCCTCCCTCTGCGGTCCGCACACCAAATGTTTGAGAAATTTCCAGGAGAGAGAAAACCTCTCAGGAAATTTTCTCTATAGAGTTTTTAACAAACTCTTAAAAGTTACAGAGGTCATTTTCATGTTTCACAGGGGCATTTTGGGCAGTTTGAAAAAGCCAAAATCCCATATCAACGGTCTAGATGAAGCCACGTCTTCATTGTTCCAATCGCACGGTCAGAAAAAAGGCGGGCTAAGGTGCTTCTCAGGCGGCGTTAATTGATACTCCCGCGCGGTTCGTGATTGGCCAGACGCAAGTTAAATCCATGAGCCGCGTTGCATGAAGGAGGTATTCTGATCCAGTGTGGTGCACGCACGGTACGACGGCGGCTCAGATCTCTATCCGATGGCCCTCATCAGCGCCGATCAAGACTGACGCAGATTGTGCTAATCGGAAGGCTCGTATTGAATCCCGCCTTTTTGACCTTGATCCAACGGCCGATTACGTAGATTCTCTGACGGACCAATCACGACTCGACAATGCAGTGGCGGCGGCGCTTCGGTGTTGCACAGGTACACGGAGCAGCGTCAAAAAATGCTCTTTGTTATGATTCTATTGGCCGAAACTGTAACGGCCATATCTCGGCCATCCGGAGTCCAAATCGGACGTTTCAAGTTGCTCCGAACTTGTTTTTGAATGCTCTACCTATTGGAAAGGGTTGTGTGACGAAAAATGTTGTGGAGGCTCGGGTGATTGGCGAAAAACCTCTCTTGGAAGGCTTTGGTGAGTTCTAATGCATTGAATACATACACCAACCTTCAAGGAGGTTATTGAGAGTCCATTGCAAGCTTGAGGATGATTGTGAGCCATTAATGGAGGTAATGAGAGCTTGGAAAAGAAGTTTCTCTTGTTTTGACTGAAATACCAAGCTAGGGTTTCGGTTTGATTTTATATGAAAGATTATTTTCTCTTATTTACATTATATGGATTGTGTGAGATGCCATTGAGTCTATTGAAGACCTTAAAGAATGGTTGGCCATTAATGGTGATTGTGAAAGCTTAGAAAAGGCATGCACTCAAGGTGTTTGTTAAAATGCTAAAGAATAAAACAGAGACTACAGTGAGCCGTTGGAAGTACTGAATGGTGTATTGATGTTTTGAAGAAAAGGGGGAAGTGAAATGGAAAGGGAGGCTAGGGTTTGGGGTTGAAATTATTCATTGAAGATTCCAGTAGACCTGAGGGCTATGCCAGGCTTTACAGAGACATCCCAGAGTCTTCCCAGAGTATCAGAAAATGTCAGACAAGGGTTGTAAGATTCCTAACCCTGTATGTATTGCATTGTTTAATTCTTGTACTCAATATATGCTAGCTGTAGGTGGTAAATGATGAATGCCTAGCTAGTTGGGATTAAATTGTAGGGCATTGATATAAGCCCAAAAACTATTATTGTTTGCTTCCCGTGGGTGCGGGTTAAGTGTTTTGTGTGCAGCGAGTGCTGAGCACTGATACTTCGGTACCTGAATTATTGGCACATCTGTGCCCTCCTGGTTTTATGCTGGGTAAACTGGGTGTATGTACCCACTGCTGTGTAGTCAGCTAAAAGTTGAGTATTGAGTATATACGGAGCCTATAGGGCATTACTCCGTGGACTAGCCATCACATACTGTGGTGGTGAACCACGTATACCTCTGTGTTGTGGATGCCTTGTAAATGTGATTATCTGTATATTGTGAAGTGCGTGGAATGGCCTACAGGATGGGTATGCACAACATGGTAGACCTAGCCACTTTGTGGTAGTGAAGTGGTTGTGCATACGACTGTGTATGTGACAATTATAGTCAGTGATAGTGTGGTTGTGCTTAGTGAGTAAAGCATCAGATCAAAAGCAGTATTGGTCTTCAAGGAATTATTTGGGAAGAATTTTGAAAACACTAATTCACCCCCCCCCCTCTCAGTGTCAACCTGTGATCAACATCTCTCTCTCTCTCTCTCTCTCTCTTGATAAGGAAAACTAGAGATGAAAACAGAAAACTCAACATGATGCTCACCCTCTACAAACATCAATTGTGTCTCTACAATTATACAAGGTAATACCAGAATGGCATCAAATTTTCAAAAGCAAGGGTAGAGATTACAGTCTAATGCTATTTCTTCGGATTGAAACCTTCTCTGACCTCTGTTTTGAATCCCTGAAAATCCCTAGTCGATTCTGTAGTTTTGACATTTCCTAGCTGTATTAGCTTTACTGATATCTCAAGATCCAACCATCAGAATTTGATCAAATTTAACAGGCCTTCTTACATGTTAGAATGACCCTTCGACTACCATTACAAACCCATCAGAACTGTTTTGCTCAAATTATTAAAGCTTCTTTAATTCTGGTTCTAGGTTCCTTCCCTGCTAACTGAACATACATTTCACAAAGAGTGTGGTGTACCGTATATGCTGTATTATTTATTTTCAGGTTCGAATTGATTTTTAATCGGGTATCCGGCTAAGAATCGAATTCAAATTCAAAATTTTTTTTATACCTTGACGGATTTTGGATCGGATTCGGATAGGGTAATTAGAAATCAGATTCAAATTCGAATAGTGGTGTATCCTATTCAAATTCAATCTGTTTGCATCTCTAGATGTCATAAAACAACCACAATAGATTTGATTAAAATCACCAAGATGATTCGGTTTCAGCCTTGATCATAACACTGGCATCCCAATTTAAAACAGGTTTGATTTCAGGAGTACATTTGTATCTTATGTTTGCAATTGTGGGTACTAACAGTTGGAAGTCGCACAAATTAGAGTTCATATCAACCCATTCTGATCCCCACATTGTGTGTAGTCATACTTAGTGTTGATCCTAGGTAGTCACTGAGAGATGGGGGGGAGGGGGGTGAATCAGTACCCTCAAAAACAATCCCACTGAGATGATCTGGCCTACTGCTTTGGAAACTGCTGCCAAGAGCTGTTGTTCACTGTGTGCTGCCTTGAGCTGTCAAATGAACTTTTCTCACTACCAATTTGTCAAACACATTTTGTGCACACACCAACCACACACCCACAGGTATCCATACCAGGGGCTTGGCCTGCCAAGTGTGTACACCCAGACCTGCAGCACATAGACTTCTATTCCACATACATAGGCATCCACATGTACAACCACAACACAGAATATAACGTGGTTCACCAAACACGCACTGTGATGGCTAGTCCACGGGGTAATACCCTAACCAGGGTTTCATATTATACCCAATACACAACTATAATAAGTGAAGTTTGGCTGTTACAATAGCGAGGTGCCACACCACCAGGATAAGACGAGCTACAACTCGAATATGAGCTACAACCCATATGTCTGCTAAGCCCCAATCCAATAGACCAATAACAACAAATATTTTGATTACAAACCCTTCCCACTAAGCACAAACATCATACGAAGGGTTTGAGAGAGAGATTACCTTCCCGACGTAATCACTCCTTTTGTGGAACACTCTAACGAGCTTGTTCACCACTTCTAATGGCCACTCATGCCATTTCTTCCACACCAACTTCTATGAGAGCTCAATAGAAGCTCAATGGAACTTTTCTTGTACCTTACTGAGGCATAGATGACAGTAGGAACAATCTGGAATCCAAAAATCAAACCGAGATGCTCCAACAATAGTTTTTCAAAACCCTAGTTTTCTCGCACAACCAGACCTTCAACCTTGCTCCATAGGATTCTCCTTTGAAAATAGAGACCAGGGGAATTTGAATCATGTTGATCTGAGCTCGGACGGCCAATATATGGCCGATCAAAGTTCGGCTGCTCAGATAATTCAAAAAGGAATCTTCAGAGCTGATTCCATGTGCCGCGATACACCATAGCGCCGCCGCTACTGTCCCACCATACAACATTGTCGAACTGTGATTGGCGGAGAGGGTATCTTGAGCAAATGGCCGTTGCATCTGTTAGATGGAGGCGGGGAAGACTCTTGGCCGTTCGATCTGGCTTCATCGCGTCAGGCACGATTGGCAACTCTCGTAGCCACTGGATAGGCATTGAGTACCCAGCGTACCATACGTGCGCCACACCGAAGCAAAGAGTGATCTTCATTCGTCACGACGCACCATTATAAATTTCTTTTGGCCAATCAGAGTGCCCGCGGGAGCATTTGACGCACCGCCTGCGAAGCACTGTAGCCCACATTTTTATCGGCCATCGGATAGGAATCTTGGTGGCGTGGCTCTTTACAAACCCTCGATTTCGGATCTATAATATTCTGACGGACCAAAATACCCCTGAGAATGAGTGGTATTGCCCTGTAAGTCTAATTTTTTTCCAGAGACTTTTTCTTTTTAGATTTCTTTGCGGCAAAACGTCGAACACCTTGCGGGTGTTCGATGGTGCATGCGTGTGACACTTGCGCGCGCGCATGCATGCAGATCTGCTGGCTGGCTGCATGCTGGCCTTGCGAGGCTGGTTGCGTGCTGGCCTTGCGAGGCTGGTTGTGTGCTGGCCTTGCGAGGTTGGTTGCTTGCTTGCCTGGCGAGGCTGGTTGCTTGCTTGCCTTGCGAGGCTGGCTGCTTGCTGGCCTTGTGAGGCTAGCTGCATGCTGGCAGGCTATGCTGCCTTGTTGCTGGCCTGGTGCCGCAGGCCTCGGCCATGCTGGCCTGGGCTGGTGCCAAGGTGGCAAGCCACATCATATGGGACCCACATGGTCCACCTTCTCTCTCTTCTTTCTCTCTCTTCTTTCTCTCTCCTCTTTCTCTTTCTTCTTTCTCTCTCTTCTTTTTCTTTCCTCTTCAAATCCTTTCTTCATGTTAGAGAACTGGAAAATTACTAGAGTACCCATACTGCTACTGGATTACACATATGCAAGCCATGGTTGCCAACAATGACAACTCACTTGGAACTGCCCATGAATTTGCCTAAAGACTGCTCAACACTGGCCAAGGTTCCAACACTTAGTTACAAATGAAAATAGATTTTTTTCAATTGGTTTAATGACAAACATTTGGTAAGAAAACTGTTGGGGTCTTGAAAATGAAGTTTTTTTTAGAGCAGCAGTCAAGTATTTCTTATGGTATGTGGATTGCTAATATCCATAGGAAATGCTTGAATAGGAGGTTGTTTTTCCTTTCTTTTCTACTTGTCTTCAGAGGACTGGAGCCTTATACCTCAACATTATACACTTTGTGTCCGAACTCTTAACTTAAGTCCCTGCATGCACATAATATTCAAAGACCATTTTCATGTATCACATACTTTTTTGCATGTTGCTCGATAATATATTACCTTGGGTCATATCATATTTTGCACGTCACATTTCTTCCTCAGAATCCTTCGTGGAATTCAATCATATACACAGAAAATATCAAGTGTAGTATATGAGGTTACTTTTCAGCCCTACCCAGCATGTATATGATTGCAATAAATAAATTTTACAGAAAGCTGACTTCCACTAATTGTTGCCATCAAGATTTATAATGGAAATATATATTTAATTTTGAATGAAAATAAACTGTAGTTATCTCCTAGCATTGCTAATTCTATCAATACCATTCTAACTCTTTCATCTAAGATGCTTGCACAATTTATAAGACATGAAAATGGCATAAGGACTCGGGGTATTCAAATATCTCTTTTCTATTATTGTTATTACGATAAAAGACTTAACACAGGCATGTAGATAGTATTATCTATTCTGGCATCCCTTTTTTGCTACATGGCAGGCCAAGCAGGACCAATCAAGACCATTATATGGGGAGGTAACAACCTGCATTGTCCACATGTCAAGTTTGGGCCCTGCTTCTATCATATGGCTGACCATGTCTTTCCTTTGGTTGAATGATATCAAAATCTTCAACGATTTGTAGCTTTAACCATTTTTCTTTACTTTGAGAGACAGGTTGAGTCTATCCGGACAGGCTGGTGTACGTAGCATAAAATTTGGACCATGCCTGACCTGCCATATGGCAGAGTTGCTGCCAGTGTTGCTAAAGGTAAGTAACTCTTGGCTGGTAGATACATCATGCATATATGCAGCAAGGTGTCTAGAAGTCTGCATGTAATATGTGATTGGCATTTGCGTATATGTTTCTTCGTGAGAAAAAAAAAATCTATTCAATTTGTATATAAACAAATAGAATGACCGGGATTTTTTTTTTTTTTTTTTTGTGCTAAAGATCAAGAAGAATATATTAATAAAAGAAACAATGAAATACAAAGTATCCAAGAAAACCAGAACCTAGAGGATTCTCTTTCACCTTTGGTATTACCATATGCAGGAAAAGCACTAAAAATAAAAAATAAAAAATAAAAACCACACAAAAACAAGGATACTCCTGAACATCCCAACCAACTTCCCTCGTGAAAGACTGAGAGACAATATTCGAATCACTTGAATTCTTGCTTCGAACAGCCACTCAGATAAGGATCAGCTATGACATTCCCCTCACGGAAGTAGTGAGTGATTCACCATTGAATCTACGCCACATAAGATAGAGCTTTCATAGTAAAAGCCATTTTCCATTGATCCTTCTAATGTTCCAGAAAAATACCTTCACTGAAAACGTTTAGGAATGGTTGTCTGAGACAATCATCTCGGCGACTACAGGGCGGCCTCCACCAAGCAAGCTCCCTGTGATTAATCAAATCAACCAGTCCCTCAGAATAAACTGACATTGATCCTTGATCTGAGTCCGAGGCCTCACCCTCCATATTATGACTTCCCATTATGGCAGGACATATACTGACCGCAATATTCCTCATAGGAGATGTTACAGGAAGACAGTCACCGACCTCCATATTCCTACTCATAGGAGATGTTTCAAGTAAATAAACCATGAGGGGGAACAGTCCCATGGACGCCAGTGAGGGGTCTTCTCCCACATGATGAACTTGATATGACAGTGAGAGGGGGGTGAATCAGTGTCTGAAAATTCTCCCTAATTATTTTATTGCTACCTAGAGTTGATGGAGACATATTCTTTTACACACACACAAGCATATGCAAATCTACCTCGCTACCGCTCAGTGGCCAGGTCTACCAGATTTGTACACCCACTCTGCAAGCCATTCCACGCACTCCAAAATATACCTGAAGGATAAAACAATGAATATAGGGATATTATGTGGTTCACCACCACAGTGTGTGATGGCTAGTCCACGGAGTAATGCCCAACGGACTCCGTATTTACTCAACACTCAATTTTTAGTCTCTAACAAGACAAGGATATTAATCCTAGGTTTTCCCAACATAAAACTGAGAGGGTGTAACAATGCCAAGACTCAGGCTTTAACAGCCAGTGTTCAGCACCCACTGCACACACCACGCTTCACCCTCACCCTCGGGAAGCAAATAACAATTTTTTAGGCCTATAGAATTGCCTTACAATTTTTCCCCACTAGCTAGGTATTCAATAATTTTCACCTACGCTAGCATACAATATATTGAACGCATAAATAGATAGGGAATTGAAAAATCTCACAACCAATGCTTTCGAATGGCCAACAATCTCTTTGAAGCTTCACACTACTCTCAAGAACTCTTTAACAGCCTTCAATGATAATAGAGATCGATTCACAGAGCACACCTCGCTCATAGGCTTCCAATCTCTCCACACACCCCATAATGTCACACCTCAGTTCCGACTGAGCCAGAGCAGAAGTGTGAATGAACCGCCACTAAACCAACAGTTCACACCAGGATCTCAATAAGACCGTGTCCACTTACACAAACCATTGCACATAACCATAATTAGAATACAATTAAATACTGTAGAAGTCTTAATAATAAGGAACTCAATACTTTTATTGATAAATAAATAAATTATCTAAATATTTAAAATACCAAAACATAAATAAATAGCTTTACATCGTTTATAAAATCCAACTGAAATAAAATAATAAAATCATCCATATCCTAGAGGTACATGCAGAAAAGGCACTCGCTTGAAGTGTCATGCTCATCTTTCATTGCTTGCACTTGCAAGGCAGCAACACCTCCATACACTGGAGCATCCATGTAGTCCTCGACAGTGTAACCTACATCAACACTAAAAACATGTATATATATAAGGGTAAACTCATAACTTATCTTAGTAAGAAAATCAGACAATGCAATACACATCATGCATGAATAACATTCACATTATGGTCTGGTTTTAAGTTTGCAATGTGCTATAGAAAGGATTGGCGGGCCACCGCACCTCTATACACGAGTGTGTGAATCCGCCCGATGGATCAAATACCACTGTCGTCCCACATGCACCCACCATGGAATAGAGATAGAGCTAAAATGTCCGGATCACACACCACCAACACTTCCCCTGATGCCCTACCCATACCAACATGTAAGCCCCTATTGGCGAGGGCTTACAAATTGGACTCGCAACTGACCAATCCTATATGTCATCACAGTAGGCCCTATCTCAGCACAGCTCCCTACGGCATAGAGATAGGGCTCGAGTCTAGTGGCCAGGCCGGAGACCACAGTGCCACTTCCTCCCCCTGATACCCTACCCGTACCAAGTATGCTAAGACAAAAGCGATACAAAAAGGTGCTAGTGTGAGGAATGATCCCAGACCCTAGGCCCTTCCCATTCCACACACCAACAAAAACAATCACATGCCTAACAATCATATCCTAGCATAGTGAGTATGCATGAACAATATAATAACTGAAAGTAAAGATGACATGTGAGTATGCACAACACCAATCCACAGAATCATAATTATTAACAACGTTTTACTATTATTAAGTTATTAGGGTTTAAATCTGATTCCCTTTCCTGAAACTTGATTGCTAGCTTGCTTCGCATCACAGAATCCAAACTCTCTATCACAAGGTCCTACAAGATGTTAAGGTTGAATTAGAATTAGTTTCTTGGGGTTTACATTGGTCGAAAAACCAACTGGATCAAAATATACCCCTCACAGTGCATATCGGTCGCTACACTGTGGGGAAAGGTGCGACCGATATGGTCAATCGGTCCCCCACAGACCAGCTCCCGAGAGGTACCGATTGTAGTACCGGTCGCACATAGTGCAAGCGGTATAGTCAATCGCTATGCCTCTGGAAGATCACCAACTTGGTGTTCGTCTTCCGTTGATCATCCATTATTGGTTTTAGGGTTTCTCCTATGCATTCTAGGCCTGAGCAACAAGTTAGGGTTGTTTCATGTTCCATTCAAGTCCTAGTTTATATGATTCATCGTCTAGAATTCGAATCTAGGATTTAACAAACAATTAGGGTTTAACGGTATAAAAGGGTTTCAGATCAATACCTAGTCTTGCCAGGTATTAATCAGTCATGATCAATCATCTATAATGCTTAACTTAGAGAAAAGTTCAAGCACTTATCGTTGGTTCACAACTATGACGTTCTTCGTCCAACGGTGGCTCCACTTCCACCTTTCTTAGCTCTTTCTCCTCTTTAGATCTCTTTCTCCTCTCTAGGGATTGTGAGGATCAATCAAATAGTTTTAAAGAGGTTTAAGGGTCCTTAAATAGACTACGATAGAGTTTAAGAAGTTTTCCTACGTTAGGAAAGTCTCTAGGCTCAAGATTTGGTAAGCGGGACCCACAGAGATCTATTTTTGGATCTAACTAGTCTGCCAGTTCAGACATACCGGTCGACCGATATATAGACCGGTATGATAATTTTTATCAATTTTGGTTCATTTTCGTACCTGATTGTCACCCGCTCGTCCCGTCTGGCCCGGTGAAGATTGGGAGACCTGTTACGACATGAATTAAAGGTTTAGATCGGGTTCATGGGGTGCGGGTCTTACAACTCCCCCACCCTTAAAAGAAATTTCATCCCTGAAATTTGCATGTAGATCTCACAACTCCCCCACCCTTAAAAGAAATTTTAGCCTCAAAATTTACACGTACCTTGTTCATCGAAAAGGTTAGGATACTCCTTTCGCATTGCGTTCTCCTCCTCCCAAGTGATTTCTTCTACATCTTGGCTTTTCCAATGCACTTTCACATAATGGATATCTTTGCTTCGGAGGTGTTGTACCTTTCGACTTGTGAGATTCACAGTTACCACTTTAAATGTCAAGTCCTCTATCAAGTCTGGTGGGTCTACTGTCAAGATGTGCGATGGATCCCTGACATACTTCTTCAATAAAGAAACATGGAATACATCATGAACGCTTAACATGGATGGTGGTAGAGCCAGTTGATACTCTACATTACCACGTCTAGTCAATATCTTGTATGGTCCCACGTATCTGGGGCATAGCTTCCCCTTTTTACTAAACCGTTTCAGACCTCGAACAGGTGATAACTTCAATAATACCTTGTCACCCACTGCAAACTCCAGATCTCGACGTCGGTTATTGGCATAGTGCTTTTGTCGAACTTGAGCTATCTTCACTCTTTCCTTAATTTAATCAATCGTTCGACAAGTTTCTTCTACGAACTCCGATCCTACAATCCTTCTATCTCCCACCTCATTCCATAATAGAGGTATACGATATTTCTTCCCATAGAGTGCCTCATATGGAGCCATTTGGATCGTAGCTTGGTAACTATTGTTATAAGCAAACTCGATGAGCGATAGCTTCTCTTCCCAAGCTCCTTTGAAATCTAGGACACACGCTCGGAGCATATCCTCCAAGATTTGAATAGTTCTTTCTGACTGCTCGTCTGTCTGAGGATGAAAAGTTGTACTAAACTTCAACTTGGTTCCTATCGCTTTCTATAATCCTTCCCAGAATTTGGATGTAAAACAGGGATCTCTATCAGATATTATACTCTCTGGGATGCCGTGAAATCTGACTATATTATCCACATACAACTTGGCTAGCTTGTCCATGGTATACTGAGGTCTGACAGCGATGAAGCGAGCTGTCTTGGTAAGTCGATCGACTATCACCCACACGTCATCCACTGACCTTGGTGTTAAGGGTAGGCCAGTGACGAAATCCATTGTGATACAATTCCACTTCCAAGCTGACTCCGATAGTGGTTGTAGTAAACCTGTGGGTCTGTCTTTCTGCCTTCACTTGCTGCCAATTTAGACACTGAAATATGAATCGAGCTACATCTTCTTTCATACCCCTCCACCAATATAATCTTCTTAAATCATGGTACATTTTAGTGCTTCCTGGATGTACCGAGTATGGGGTATAATGAGCTTCTGTCATAATTCTGTCTCTGATATTTGATTCTCACTCTCAGGTATACATAATCGCCCACGATACCTGAGTACCTTGTCTAAATCCAAGGTAAAGTTAGGGTTGCTTTTACCCTTCTCTAGATTTTCTTGCAAAATCTTGAGGTGTGGATCCTGTAGGATTACTACTTTTACCTCATCTATTAGATCTGGTGAGATCTTCAAGGCTGCAAACATTAATGTGAACTTATGAATCAAGCCCTGTTCCACTATATCTTCTGCAGTCTCTAATATATACTCTTCTTCATTCTCTATTGAGCCTGAGACTGCAGCACACAGTGCAGTGTTTGTACTAGGTCCTGCCTCAGGTTTTATTGCCCACTTCCTGCTTAAGGCGTCAGCTACGATGTTTACCTTACCTGGATGGTACTAGATGTCACAATCATAATCTTTTAATAGCTCCAGCCATCTCCTCTGTCTCATATTCAGGTCCTTCTGAGTAAAAAAAAGGTAAGATAAACTCTTGTGATCCAACTTGATCTGAAACTTTTCACCATAAAGGTAGTGCATCCAAGTCTTGATTGCGTGAATGACCGCTACTAACTCCAGATCATGCGTAGGATAGTTCTTCTCATGCTCTTTCAACTGTCTGATGAGTAGGCAATCACCTGTTCTCCTTACATCAACACACATCCAAGACCCAACCCTGAGGCATCCGTATAAGGGTGAATGGCAAGCCTGGTGTTGGGATGGTCAAGATAGGTGCAGAGACTAGTCTTGCCTTCAGAGTTTGGAAGCACTTCTCACACTCGTCTATCCATATGAACTTTTCTCCTTTCTTGGTTAGTCTGGTAAGTGGAACGGCAATCCTTGAGTAGTCTTCCACGAACCTTTTATAGTAACCAGCCAATCCAAGGAAACTATGAATCTCTGCAACTGATTTTGGTGCATCCCATCTTACTATAGCTGCGATCTTGCTTGGATTTACCTTGATACCGTCTGCAGACATTACATGACCCAAGAAGGCCACTTCCTTCAGCCAAAATTCATACTTCTTGAACTTGGCGTAAAGCTTCTCCCTTCTCAGCCGCTCTAGGGCTGCTCTCAAGTGTGTTACATGAGTCTTCCTATCCTTTGAGTAAACTAGGATGTCATCAATGAATACGATGACTAAAGTGTCCAACATGTCATGAAACACTCGGTTCATCAGTTCCATGAACAACGTTGGAGCATTAGTCAACCCGAACGACATTACCAGAAACTCATATTGCCCATACCTTATCCTGAAAACAATCTTCGGAATATCTCCTACCTTGATCTTCAGTTGGTGATACCCCGATCTAAGATTAATCTTCGAGAAAATCATTGCACCCTACAACTGATCGAACAGATCATCGATCCTAGGCAAAGGGTATCGGTTCTTGATGGTTAACTTGTTCAACTCTTGGTAGTCGATACATAGTCGTATGCTACCGTCCTTCTTCTTTACGAACAATACAGGTGCTACCCACGGCGATATGCTTGGTCATATGAAACCCTTATCTAGTAGTTCTTGTAACTAGGTCTTCAACTCTTTTAATTCTATAGGGGCCATCCTGTACGGTGCCTTAGACACCGACGCCGACCTTGGCATGAGATCTATCACGAACTCTATAGCCCTGTCTGGAGGTAGACCTGGTAGATCCTCTAGAAATACATCTGAAAAATTTCGTACCACATCTAGATCTTCCATCTTTGGCACCTCTGTAGCGATGTCGACCACAAACACTAAGTAACCCACTCCTCCCTTCTCTAAGCATCTCTTAGCTTTTAGAGCAGAGAGGATCAACTTCCGCTTCCTAGGTAATTTAGTTCCGATGAAGCTAAACTCCTTTCCATTGTCATCCTTGAAAGCAAGCTTCTTTTTGGCACATAATAAGCTAGCTGAATGATGGCCTAGCCAATCCATTCCTAAGATGACGTCAAAGTCTGCCATCTCGAGTTGGACCAGATTTGCTTCTAGATTTTACCCATCAATACTAACTGAGCACGGCCCATAGCATTCATTCAAGGCCACTTATACTCCCAACGGAGAGCGAACTAATAAGCTTGGAGTTAAGAGCTTGACAGGTAACTCTAGTCTCTTCCCAAAAGACACAGAAACAAAGGAGTGTGTAGCCCTAGAGTCAAAGAGCTGGTGGGTACACCAGCTATATCTACAGTTCGTGGAATTTACTTATCCCCTAGTTCTACATGCTCATACATGATAATGCAGTAACCAAAAATAATAGGAGATGAATTCATACCAGTAACCACATCAGGTGATGCGGCTACCTCCTCTGTGGTGACTGCAAATATCTTCCCTTGTTGTGGCAGTTGCTTCCTTGGTAGAGTGCAAGTCTTTGCATAATGGTCCAATTGTTGGCAGTTGAAACATTTGACGCAAGGGTTTTAACCAGCTACTTATGGTGGTGGTGCAGTATTATTCCTTGCTGGCACCACAGCAGATTGATCCCTGTATGGGCAGAATGGTCTAGTGTTCCCTCCACCTGAAGTCTCAGTAGCAGGCCTCTTCAGTCCCCTGTTTTGAGCGAAGAATCTATCTCTTTGGCTTGATTCAATTACTCTAGTGATCTGCACGGCTTCGTTATACACCTTCTTCTCCAAACCCAAAACATGCTCTCGGATACTTCCTCACAATCCCATAGTGAACCTACGGGTTTTGATTTCTTCTCTTGCATGCTCACTGGAGCAAAGAAAAATATTTCTTCGTACCTCTATTGGTATGCATCTACAGTCATCTATGATTGTTGCAGGTTGAGGAATTCCTTCTCCATTTGATCACGGAAGCTCTTAGGAAAGTACTTATCGAAGAAAACCCCCTTGAATATTTCCCAGGTGATTTGGATGTGCTTCGTCTCCAAGTATGACCGGGTAGAATTCCACCAGGCATTGGCATCTTCCTTGAGCATGTGTGTGGCAAATAGCACCTTCTCATCCTCTGTGCAAGTCATCAGACAAAAGTTCTTCTCCATCTCAGCAACCCACTATGTAGGCCATAATGGTTTTCTTGGTTTCCCTGTGAAGGTAGGGGGTTTCAGTTTTAAGAACCTATCCACTGCTCGGCTTAGGTCTTTCTGTCCCTGTACACTCGTTCCATACCACGGTGATGGATACGCATAGACCCCTTGGTAGGCAGATGAGGTTAGGAATTGCTGTTGTAGTTGTGGGTTCTGTTCTTGGCCCATCGGCCCAGTGCTACCATCTACTGCCAGTGTGGTATTATTTCCCCTAGACTCAGGCGTACCTTCTGTAGGGATATATCCCGGTGGCCTGAACATCTTTAGCATCTCGTTCAAGAATGCCTTCTGTTGAGTTTCCATCTGGTAGACCAGATTCGTCACTATCATCTCAGAGTTGGTGTGAGGAGGGCCTGGTAAGTTTGTTGGTGCTCTGTGACTTTGCCCCTCTCCACGATTCCTTATTAGTGTCATGTCCCCATCATTCCTCATTGGGGTTCCACCTTCTGGATTCAGGTGTTGCTTACCAACATTTTCTGCTTCCACATTGTCCTCGGCTTGACGCACCCTTGAGTGGTGACGTTTTTGTAAACCTCTATAACCATTTCTGCCTGCCATCTCAGAATACTCTTTCCTGTTTGGATCTGAGAAGAAGATATAACACATGAGGTACATTCGAATAGTCACATTTATCATAATAATTTAACAAGTGCGAGGCGAAAATCGTAATAGAAACTTTAAATCAAAATTTTAAAAAAAATTCTCTAAATTTTCTGGGCTCCGAAGACTTTTCTGGTCGCAACATACCGGTCGCGGCACTGTAGAACATAGTGCGACCGGTATGTCTAGGCTAACAAACCTCTCGGTCTTCCCGAGAGGTACTGGTCGATGTACCAGTCGCCTCTCTGTATAGTATGGTGCGACCGGTATGGTCGACCAGTCAGCACTTTTCTTTGGCCGAGGGGTACCGATCGATGTACCCCAGGAGGTACCGGTCAACCGGTATAGGGCAAAACCGTCGACCAGTATGCCCTAAAAGGCATTAAAATCGTGATTTTTGAGTCATTTCCCACTTTTCTTCTCATTTTCTCTCTGGTGGCGATTCCTCTCTGACTTGGTAAGTTGCTACAGTCCGACCGGTGCTTGTAAAATCGATTCTTCTCTCTCAAGAGTGCTTCACAACCTCTCCAAGTAAGTTTCTTCCTTCCTCTTTCTCTTTTTACATCATTTGTTCATGGTTTCTTGCCCCAAAACTAGGTTTTCCTTGATTTAGAAGATCCAAACCGTGGAAGCTCTTTTTCTTTAGCTTAGAAATGATGTTGGAACCTCTATGGACAAAAGCCCTCAATTTATTTGAGGTTCCACCGTATGGTTTACTCAAAAATCAAAACTTTTGGATTTTTTACCTAGGTTTTGGTCAAAAATCGATTTTTCTTGTAATTGTTAAATTTATTGCTTGTTTGATGATTGTTTAGTCTCTATTTGTTGTTATATGGTTACGTAAGTGTCACACTCCAATTCTGAACCAACTAGAATGGTGTGATGAACCGTCTATGATCCAACGGTTCAACCAAGATCTCGAATAGGCCGTGTCCCTTTCCTTAAACCATATACATCCACAATCATAATCAGAGTAAATAAATAATAGCAGAAGTCTTTAATATTAATGAACTGAGTATCTAACAGTGATAACATAAATAAAGTATCCAATTATCTCCAAAAGACTAAGACATAAAATAAATTAATCAATTACATCTTCTGAATAATCCAACTAATAAATCTAATCAAAGACGCATGAGTTGCACTCGCACGACGAATCATGCGATTCCATCATAGCTTCTGCATCCATCGTCGCGTACATGGGAGCATTCATATAATCTTCTACTGTAGGACCTGCATCATCAACTAAAAATATTCGATGTCGAAAGGGTGAGCACACATCATGGCTCAGTGAGCAAACAAAACAATGCAACAAACATATGCATGCATTCAATTCATAACTTTGGTCTAGTTCATAAGTTTGCAATGTGCAATAGAAAGGATAGGTGGCCCCTGCACCTCTATACACGAGTATGTGAAGCCGCCCAATGGATCAAACACCATTGTCATCCCACATGCACCCATCATGGAATAGAGATAAAGCTAAAGTGCCCGGATCAAACACCGCATAACACTTCCCCTGATGCCCTACCCATACCAACAAGTAAGCCCCTATTGGCGAGGGCTTACAAACCTGGGCTCGCAACTAACCAATCCTAATGTCAAATAGTGTATCCAAGGCCTTACCCCAGCATCCCTCAATGCGTCCATAGAGATAGAGCTAAGGCCCCCAGGCAGAGTCAGAGACTACACGGTCCAAGACCACCTACCCTGATGCCCTACGATGCTTTCAGGTCCACCATGCAATCTGACAATATTATCCACATATAGCTTGGCTAACCTTTCTAGGGTATACTGAGGTTGTATAGCTATGAAGCGAGATGTCTTAGTCAAATGATATACAATCACCCAGACCTCGTCAACTACTCGGGGAGTCAATGGTAACCTGGTGACAAAATCCATAGTGATGCAGTCTCATTTCCATGCTGGTTCTGGGAGTGGCTGCAACAATCTTGCAGGTCTTTGCCGTTCAGCCTTGACCCTCTGACAATTTAGGCATTGAGACACAAATTTAGCTACATCCGCTTTCATTCCTCTCCACCAATATAATTTCTTCAGATCATGATACATCTTCGTACTTCCAAGATGTATCGAATAAGCGGTGGTGTGAGCTTCCTTCATTAGTTTGTGTCTAATATCTAAGTTTTCAGTTTCAGGAACACATACTCTTCCTTTATATTTTAGTACTTTTTCAACATCCAAGGTGAACTCAGGAATAGTCTTACCTTTTTCGATGTCTTCTTGCACTGTTCTCAGATAAGGGTCTGATTTAATAGCGGCCTTCACTTCATCTAATATATTAGGTATAATCTTCAATGTTGCGAACATATTTGAAAACCGATAAATAAACCCTTGGTTGGTTGATCCACCCAGTGCATCTATCAGAACTGCTCATTACCATGATTGAATACCTTTCCTGTAACACACATTGTCGCAGTCGTGTTAACCTCTCCTTGGGAATTTATCATTGCTTTTCTGCTTAGCGCATCAGCAACTACATTAGCCTTTACTAGATGATACTGGATATCGCAATCACAATCCTTCAATAATTCTATCCATCTTCTTTGTCTCATGTTCAACTCCTTTTGATTAAAAAGATAAGTGAGACTCTTATGATCTGACTTAATCTAAAATCTCTCCATACAAATAATGTCTCCATATCTTGACAGCATGTACTACTGCTGCTAATTCCAAGTCATGAGTGGGATAGTTCTTTTCATGTGTCTTTAGTTGTCTTGAGGCATACACAACTACTTGTTCTCCTTGCATAAGCACACATCCTAAACCCAACCCAGATGCATCAGTGTACAAGGTAAATGGTTGTCCTAGAATAGGATTAGTCAAGATGGGAGCAGATATCAATCTAGCTTTCAATGTTTGAAAACCTTCTTCACATTTATCGGTCCAAATAAACTTTTTTCCTTTCTTAGTCAAACTGGTGAGAGGTACGGCGATTCTAGAGTAATCTTCCACGAATCGTCGATAATACCCAGCTCGACCTAGGAAACTTCTGATTTCTGCAACACTCTTAGGTGCTTCCCATTTCACAATGGCTTCAATCTTGCTAGGATCCACTTTAATTCCTTCAACGGATACAACATGGCCAAAGAAAGCAACCTCATTTAGTCAAAACTCACACTTTGTAAATTTGGCATAAAGCTTCTCTTCTCTTAGTCGCTGCAGAGCGGCTCTTAGATTCATGACATGAGTTTCCTTGTCCTTGGAGTAGACCAATATATTGTCAATAAACACAATGACTGACGTATCCAACATATCATGGAATACCCGATTCATGAATTCCATAAAAGTTGCGGGTGCGTTAATTAATCCAAAAGACATGACTAAAAATTCATAATGCCCATATCTTGTTTTGAATGTTGTCTTTGGAATATCACCTTCCTTAATCTTCAGCTGATGGTATCTTGACCAAAGATCAATCTTGGAGAATACCTTGGCACCTTGTAACTGATTGAACAAGTCATCGATCTGAAGCAGCGGGTACCGATTCTTCATTGTAAGCTTATTCAATTCCCAATAGTCTATACACAATCGAACACTACGGTCCTTCTTCTTCACAAACAATATTGGCGCTCCCCGTGGTGATATGCTAGGTCTGATATAACCCTTGTCCAGCAATTCCTATAACTGTACCTTTAGTTCCTTCAGTTCAGTAGGAGCCATTCGATATGGTGCTTTAGATACTGGTGCGGCCCCGGGTATAAGATCTATAACGAACTCTGTCACTCGATCGGGTGGTAGTCCTGGTAGTTCCTCAGGAAATACATCTGGAAAATCACACACAACATCAATATCTTCCATTCGTGGTACTTCCTTGGTGAGATCAACCATGGATACTAGGTACCCAACTCCTCCTTTCTCGAGGTATTTTCTAACCTTTAATGCAGAGAGGATGAGTTTTCGTTTACAGGGAAGTCTGGTTCCCACAAAACTAAACTCTGCTCATT
The DNA here is from genome assembly GCA_028583415.1 of Protea cynaroides. Lineage (NCBI taxonomy): Eukaryota > Viridiplantae > Streptophyta > Magnoliopsida > Proteales > Proteaceae > Protea > Protea cynaroides. The sequence continues at coordinate 92,010,023 of CM053271.1, forward strand.
CCTTGTCTTTAAATATCAGTTTCTTTTCTGCACATAATAGGTTTGCAGAATGCTGAGCTAACCAATCCATTCCCATGATAATGTCAAAGTCTGTCATCTCAAGTTGAATTAAGATTACATCCAAAATCTTCTCACCGATAAGAACTGGACATGGTCCATAACCTTTTTCTAGTTCCACTTCTAATCCCTAGGCGATCGTACAAGCAATTTGTAGTCTAAAGATCTGAGGGGTAGATTTAGCTTCTTTCCAAATGACACAGATATAAAAGAATGGGTAGTTCCAGAATCAAAGAGTACTCTGGTGGGTATGTCATTAATAGGTACGATACTTATGATTTGTTTTAATTTAGTCTACATGCTCACACAGGGTAATACAAAATGAAAGGTTCAGTTCATACCTGTGACCACATCAGGCGATGCGATAGCATCCTCAGATGTAACTGCATAAACCTTTCCTTGCTGTAGCTGCTTCCTGGGCTTAGGACACTCCCTTGAATAATGTCCCATTTGATTACAGTTATAGCATTTTACTCTTTCATTATTTTGCTTCTATTGAGATTGGACTGTTGGAGTAGTCTTGGCTACAGCATTAAAGCCTTAAGTACAGAAGGATTTAAATGTCATTGTGTTTTCCCCGTTATATGAATTTCCATTTGGCCTTTTGATACCTCTATTTTGAGCAAAGTAGCTCTCCCTTTTGCTCGATTCTAGTACTTGAGCAATCTGTACGGCTTCATTATAAACTTTCTTTTCTGGCCCCAAAACATGCTCCCGAATGCTTCCCCTAAGTCCCATGATGAACCTTCGGGTTTTAGTATTTTCCTCCTGCATGCTAGAGGGAGCAAAGAAAAACAGCTCTTCATAATGCTGTTGATACGCATCCATGGTCATCTGTCCCTGATACAAACTCAAAAACTCTCTTTACATAGCATCTCTGAAACTTCTGGGAAAATATTTCTCGAAGAATGCCTCTTTATAGATAGCCCAGGTCAATTGGACGTGCTTGGTTAACAGATAACTTCGAGTAGACTTCCACCAGTGGTGTGCATCACCTTTCAACATAAATATTGCACATAGTACTTTTTCCTCCTCATTAACAGTCATCATCATGAAGTTCCTTTCCATTTCATCGATCCAGTGAGCTGGCCACAAAGGATCCACTGGTTTACCATTATATTCTTTAGGCTTCATTTTCAGAAAACGCTCGATCAGTCGAGAATGATCCAACTGATACTGAGCATAGGCTCCATATATAGGTGGTTGATACTGGTAACTGCCTTGGGCTACCTCAAGGTTTTGTATTGGAGCTTGTACAACTGGCGTTTGAGGTGCTTGAGGTACCGTGTTGCTACCCCCTAGTACGATGCTAGCTTGTCTAGCTGGTATAGGTGTAGTATGTGCAGCTGGGAAAACCATTCTCATAGGAACTTGCATATTGGCTTGCACTTGCTGTATTTGCTACAGCTGTTGTGCTAGGTTCATTATTGCTGTAGCCAAATCTGTAGGTGAGGCTAGCAAGTTTGTAGGATTAGCTTGGTCATTGGCTCCTGGTGGTGCCACATTCTGATTCTCTTGTCCTTCAGGGTTTTCATGGCTATTTTCCTCCATAGGTGGTGGTGGTGGAATTGGGTTACGTCCTCGCCTGGTTACTCTTTGACCAGCCATTTCCTGTTTCCGATGGTGGTAGTGTCTGAAAAATCATAGAACATGTGAGGCAATCATAATATATGTCATTCTCATATCAAAATCTAATCATTGTAAAATTTTAAATATCCAAGTCATTCAGTCAAAATACAGCATTTTCCATCGTGGGGTCGATGGTGGGGTCGCAATATATGCGGCCACAGGGTATGCGACCTCACAAAACCCTGTCAGCTCACCGAGAGCCTGTGGTCGATCGTGTGGTCGCATATTTGGTCGAATTCTGCAACCACACGACCCCAAATCAGGTTTTTAAACCTGATTTTTGGAGTCATTTCCCACTTTCTCTTTTGCTTTCAACTCAACTCGCTTCCACTGAGTTGCTACAGTGTCGACCACTCATGTTTGGTGATTCTTTCTTCCATTCACGACCTCCGCTCCGTTCCTTCATGTATGTTCTCTACTGGTCCTCATTTTTAAGCTTTCAAAACTAGATTTTTCTCCATTTATAGCGTTTTCTTCAAATTAAAATTTTTCTAACCGTAAAAATTTGATTTTTATTGGGGGCTTTTGCTATTGGCCACCCAATAGATGAAAGCCCTCAAGAAAATTTGAGTTTCATTGGTTAGTTTTTGAGAAACTTGAAATTTTCCATTTTGACCTAATTTTCAGGATTTTTCTAAATTGTCAAAAAATTTTCAAATTCGATCTTCCTAGTTTAAATTTCCTACTGTATGAGCCTTGCAGGATGGTTTGGAACATATGTAAGTCCTCCTGCCCAACGGTTTGGGTAAAAAGTAAGGCTTTTCGCCAAATCATACCATTATAATGCCAAAATTTTGAGTTTTTTTTTGTTCTATAACTAATATCTTGCTTGTTAGTCTGTGTCTTTGCAGATAACCTGGCTCATACCAAGGTCCCCCAGAGTTCATGATCCTCTTCGCTTCCGGTCTAATGAAGCAGAGACTCAGTATGCTTGTTATGAACGTAAAAAGGTGGAAGGGGGTCGTTAAGTGAACCTGGCTAATTTAGCCTTATTTAATGTGGATGGTGCCTTTGGTGATATGGGTTGGCTCCCTATGATCTTGTATGAGGGTTGCACCTGTCCTGCACTGGTGAAGTAGTTTTATTGCAATCTACAGGTAGAGGGTGACCCAAATGATACCGACAGGGGTAGAGAGCTCAGGATCACTAGTTATGTTAAAGGGGTGGAGATCTCCTTTAACTGCCACGAGTTGGCTGATCTCTTGGGTATATCAAACGATGGCCCCTTAATATACTGTGCACCCAAGGAACCCCAGTTCCTATCTGTGATGATGTGTGTAGAGATTGATCGCCAGCTTCTTAGGGATGATCGTTGGGAGATGAAGGCAATCAACCTACGGCCGGAACCTTGGGTGTACTGCAAGATTATTCAGCACAACCTGATTCCTCAAAGTGGGCATTATGAGAAAGTTTCCCAGTTGACCCAATATCTCTTATACTGCATCTGCACTAGGCAACCCGTCTACCTTCCATACATTATCATCAGGACGATGCGCCGTGCTACGATGCCTGGTCAGATGGGAAACCTGCCCTATGGGCGTTTGATCACTACCCTGCTCACTCGCTTGCATGTCGATTTAGTTGATGAGAGGATTCATGAGGACACCTTCTCGACTGACCTTGACTAAGAGGCCATCTACAAGATGGGGATGGGTGATGCGCAGGTCAGTGACGAGGATAGGAACGCTATGGTGCGTCCCCGTACTCAGGTAGAGATAGCAGACGCTGAGGTGGCAATAGTAGCAGCAGTAGAGGTCCATGGATGTGATGCTGAGGATGATGATCCTATGTTCATGGACGTAGACGCCATACCTCCTCCCTCACCACAGCATTCTACTGGAGCTGGCCCTTCTCGGATTCCTTCCTAATCAGCTGGTCTTTCGCACCCACCACCTACCACCTGATGACATGATGGGGCTGCTGCGTGAGATTCGGGAGGCCCAACGTACGACTGATCAGCAGGTGGAAGATCTGGCAGCTAGTCTCCAAGTGACCCAGACTCAGGTAGCCTGGCTTACGAGGGTGTATGCTGAGCATTATGATCGAGATCGTGAGGCACCTCCTCCTCCAGCACCCCCAGCTCCATGATGCATTTCCTTTCTTTTTCCTTGTACTACAGAGTAACTGTCCGGATTGTGGACCGTACTCTGATTTGGATATATATATATTGTTTTATTCAATGTGTATATAAAACTTGTTTCTCATCTTAATAGTACATTATTCTCTTTCTTAATTCTTGTCTCATACAACACAGGTGCTTATGGTGTGTTCATATTAAAGCTTTTAAATTTTCCTAACTCAGTTCAAGAACTTTTGTGGAAGTATACAGGTTTAATAGGCAGAGCCCGAGGGCTCTGATACTAAGTTGTCACACCCCAATTCTGAACCAACTACAATGGTGTGATGAACCGTCTATGATCCAACGGTTCAACTAGGATCTCGAATAGGTCGTGTCCCTTTGCTTAAACCATATACATCCACAACCATAATCAGAGTAAATAAACAATAGCGGAAGTCTTTAATATTAATGAACTGAGTATCTAACAGTGATAACATAAATAAAGTATCCAATTATCTCGAAAAGACTAAGACATAAAATAAAATAAATTAATCAATTACATCTTCTGCATAATCCAACAAATAAATCTAATCAAAGACGCATGAGTTGCACTTGCACGACGAATCATGTGACTCCATCATAGCTTCTGCATCCATCGCCACAACATGCCTATACATTGGAGCATTCATAAAATCTTCTACTGTAGGACCTGCATCATCAACTAAAAATATTCGACGTCAAAAGGGTGAGCACACATCATGGCTCAGTGAGCGAACAAAACAATGCAACAAACATATGCATGCATTCAATTCATATCTTTGGTCTGATTCATAAGTTTGCAATGTGCAATAGAAAGGATAGGTGGCCGCCGCACCTCTATACACAAGTGTGTGAAGCCACCCAATGGATCAAACACCATTTTCGTCCCACATGCACCCATCATGAAATAGAGATAGAGCTAAAGTGCCCGGATCAAACACCGCATAACACTTCCCTTAATGCCCTACCCATAACAACACATAAGCCCCTATTGGCGAGGGCTTGCAAACTGGGCTTGCAACTAACAAATCCTAATGTCAAACAGTCTATCCAAGGCCTTACCCCAGCATCCCTCAATACGTCCATAGAGATAGAGCTAAGGCCCCCAGTAGAGTCAGAGACTACACGGTCCGAGACCATCTCCCCTGATGCCCAACGACGTAATAGTTCTATCAAGGTAATGGCGATACGACGATGTCAGTGGACAAGACTTGAGTAGAGATAGAGCTAGAGTCTGGTGACCAGGATGAACCACAGTGTCAGGTCCTCCCCCTGATGCTCCATTCGCATCAACTACACTAACCACACACATACATTCACATGCCTATTCCTAGCATCATCATCATCATCATGTTATAAATAAATTCAATTAAATATGCATGAAGCGTAATAACAGAAATATTAGATGACATGTGAAATGCACAATGCACACATACAAGCATAGAGTCATTCATGGCATTGGACTCAATAATAAAAATAATTTATTATTAGCCAATTAATTTAGGTCTTGTTCCCTCACCTTTGGTTGATAGTAGATCCTCATTCAAGCTTTGTAATTCACTCTTAGACCACTTGGAAACCTAACAAATTTATAGATTTTAAATTAGAATTTATTTTCATCAGTTTAAACCAATAGAAACTGAGGGGTCGCAGGTGTGGCAGCACCTGTGGTCTCAGTTTCTGCAACCATAGGGCGTATGGTCGCAGGGTGTGGTCGCAAATCCTGTGACCACACATGCGACCACACCCTCCCTGGAAACTTTCCGAGGTTGTGTGGTCGAATATGTGTCCCGTGTGGTCGCATATCATGCGACCACGCGTGTAACCATACGTGTGATGGTCGACCTTTCACTCTCAACTCCAATTCCTTCATGCTTAGATTCCTTGGCTTATCATTATGGTCCTTCCTATGATTGTTCTATGGCTTAGAACTAGTATTTTATACAGACTCCATTGTCCACCTAATTCTTCCCATGGATTCTCTTGGAATTTGTCCATGGATTGATGATTGTGATCCCAATTAAATCATATCCGCTTCATGATCTATTCTAGGCTTTCAATTGACATGGGGAATGTTTTCCATACCTTAAGCTTGTTGATGATTCAGAGGTTTTCTCTGAATTTCTCCTTCTTAATCTTCCTCTTCAATTATCCTTTTCTTCCTTCTCTTCTCTTTCTCTCACTTTCAGTTTGAGTTCTAAAAGAATGAAAGAGGCTAAGGGATGTCTTATTTATAGAGGAAAACCCTCCATAATAAGCCCTACTGAGTTTAGGAAAGAACCCCCTTCGGATTAGGAAGGTTTCCTAAACTCGGTTCTGTCTGGAATCCGTGTGGTTGGAGGTGAGGTCGCAGAACCTGTCTACCACACCCTCTGAAACATGCGACCACACGACCTAAATTCCTGTGGTTGCATTATTTTGAGGTGTGGTCGATCAAACCTGTTTAGGTATGCGACCACACGCTCATAATTGACTATTTTTGGGTTAAATTTCATACCTGGTCTTGTGGTTTCTTCATGCACTTGGTCTACTTGGCCCGACCATGATAGGAAAACCTGATACAAGGTGGTAAGACCGGTTAGTTCGATATGGGTCTTACAGTAAGTCCTCTTTCCCAGATTTTGGATAAGTTTGAGGCCTTTGCTTAAAATACTGTCATTATGCTGCTAAAATTTTAAAAATTTTTGACTAATTCTCATTGTTTTAATTGTTTTGTAGTTAAACAATGTCTCGGCATCGTGGTGCTGGTAAGCACGCATACGGTCCAGGCATGAACTTTCCACACCCGTCGGTTCCTCAGTTTGATGAGTGGTGGTTTCGCTTGGCGGTGGCACAAGCCCGTTTCCCATGGTTCGAAGAGAAAAACATAGAGTCTAGACGCTGCGTAAACCTAGAGCAACTCTAGTGTTTGATGTTGAAGCAGCCTTCGGGGCACTTGGGTGCTTGCCATTGATCACCTATTCTATAATTACCCGACCCAATCTAGTAAAGCACTTCTATGCTAAACTGGAGGTCGAAGGGGATGTTAACGATTTTAGCCACGGTAGGGACATCCGCCTCACCAGCTTTGTCAAGGGTGTTCCCATATCATTCAACACTCACCAGCTTGCTGATCTCTTGGGGATTCCTAATGATGGTGATTTGGTTTACTGCGCTCCCAAGATGAAAGGCTTCCTTACTGATGATCTGTGCCAGAAGGTTTTGGAGCAGATTCTTATTCCAGGGGAACCCATGAAAGCAGCAAATCTATGGCCTCTTCCTCAAGTCTATTGCAGCATTATTAAGCACGACATCGTTCCTCAAAGCGGCCACTATAGCGAGGTGTCACAGCTCACATAGTAGCTCTTATTGTGTCTGCACCAGGGAGCGGGTATGTCTCCCTTATATTATCATTAGGACTATGCGTCAGACTACCATGCCCGACCAGATAAGCAACCTTCCTTATGACCGGCTTATCACTACACTCCTGCAGCGCCTTGGAGTAGATATGAGGGATGAGATTGCGGTCGAGGACACCATGACATCAGACATTGACTGGGATGCCATTGTCTGGATGAGGATGGATAACCTGTCGATCAGTGATAAGGAGTTAGAGGCTCGTCCTCATCCAATTAGGTGGGTAGCAGCAGCGGCAGTAGCTAATGCAGCTTATGCAGAAGAAGTAGGGGTGATGATGATGAACAGATGGAGGATATTCCTACACCAGAACCGCAGCCCATACCTGCAGCAGGACCATCCCAGCCTCCTCCTGATACCGTGATGGGTATGTTTATGGAGATTTGGGATGTCCAGCGCGAGATGAACCGTGACCTAGGGCACCTCTCTCGCAGCCTTAGAGTCACACAGGAGCAGGTACACTGGCTCCGAGTCGCATATGAGCGGGACTATGACATCGCTGACCCTATTACTCCGATGCCCCCCAACCCCATGATGGATCACTTCATTTTTCTCTCTCCTATCAATATAGTTTTATTATAACAGGGTAACTGTTCGGCTTGTGGACTATACCCTGTGGTACAATTAACTCTTCACTCTTTGGATGTTTCATGCTTTACTCTTTGATACAATTTTTTCTTCTTACTTGTTATGAAAGTATTCTTGCTTATTTATTTTTGATTTTCTAACTAGAACATGTCTGTTGATTAGGTTCTCACTTTTTAATATAGTACATTAAGCTCTTTAGTATTTAGTCACAGGCATCAAACAAGTGCTTAAGGTGTGTTTTTATTAAGGCTTTTAATTTTTCCTATCTCAGTTCAATGACTTAGTTAAGTGCATATATGGTCTGTTGGACAGAGCCTAAGAGCTCTGATACCAAGTTGTCACACCCCAATTCCAGCTGAACTAGAAGTGTGAGTGAACCACCACTAAACCAACGATTCACACTAGGATCTCAATAAGACCGTGTCCACTAACACAAACCATTGCACATAACCATAATCAGAATATGATTAAATATAGCGAAAGTCTTAATAATAATGAACTGAGTACTTCTATTGATAAATAAATAAATTATCCAATTATTCAAAATACCAAAACGTGAATAAATAGCTTTACATCGTTTAAAAAATCCAACTGAAAAAAAAAATCAAATCATCCATATCCTAAAGGTACATGCAGAAAGGGCACTTGCATGAAGCGTCATGCTCGTTCTCCCCTGCTTGCACTTCCAAGGCAGCAGCACCTCCATACACTGGAGCATCCATGTAGTCCTCAACAATGTAACCTGCATCAACATCTAAAAACATGTATATATACAAAGGTGAGCTCACAATTTAGCTAAGTAAGAAAATCAGACAATGCAATACACATCATGCATGAATAACATTCACATTATGGTCTGGTTTTAAGTTTACAATATGCTATAGAAAGGATTGACAGCCACCGCACCTCTATACACGAGTGTGTGAATTCGTCCAATGGATCAAACGCCACTGTCATCCCACATGCACCCACCATGGAATAGATTTAGAGCTAAAGTGTCCGGATCATACACCGCCAACACTTCCCCTGATGCCCTACCCATACCAACACGTAAGCCCCTATTGGCGAGGGCTTACAAACTGGGCTCGCAACTAACCAATCCTATAAGTCATTACAGTAGGCCCAATCCCAGCACAGCTCCCTATGGCATAAAGATAGGGCTCGGGTCTAGTGGCTAGGCCGGAGACCATAGTTCCACTTCCTCCCTTTGATACTCTACCCGCACTAAGTAAGCTAAAACAGAAGCGATACGAAAAGGTGCTAGTGTGAGGAATGATTCCAGACCCCAGGCCCTTCCCATTCCATACAATCACATTGATGGGTGTCGAGCACAACCAAAAATAAATTACTCTACCTACAATGAATAGTAATGATAAGTAAAAGTCGATCCACAGAGACTAGTTAATCAATTTGTCGACTTACCAAGAAAAAGGAGGTTTTCTTCTGCAATTTAATTGACAACAAAATTAAGTAACAAAAATTCAATGGAAGATGACTTCAATTCAAGGAAATTTACTCACGGCTGCAAATTGATCACTGACCTCATATATATATTTATATTATTCTCTATTCAAATATTTAACCAAGGATTTTCAAAAAGCCAGAAAATCCTTACCTTCCCTAATTTTATTAATTTGAACCCAGCATACAATTTAATTCTTATCAATAAATCAATTGGTATTAAGCAATCTTCATGAATTTATTGATAGCATTACACTCTCGGAGGGAGTTAAAGATGAACAACAATCTAACAAGTGTTAGATTATTTAATTCATTCTATGTTTCCTTTAAGCAAGTAAGAAAAACTTGGATCATAGTTGTTCTGCTCAATTGCTATTTTTTCTGAACACCATAACAATCACGGATTACGGATTCAGGTTAGCAATAAACCACATAACTCAATCAATTAATAGACCTCTTAATAAACTGAATCATGCAACCATTAAGTTGAAAAACTAAGAAACACATATATTTGAATAGAAAAATAATTAAAATTAAGAAGAGAGTCTCAAAATTTTACTAACCGGATTGAATTCCCCTTGAATCGACTAAAGAACTTAGCTAGATATGATAGAAAAGAAAGACAAAAGAAATAAAACTATCTTCTCAATAATTCTTGGATGCTCTATTACGTAGCCATTACATTGCTTAAATAGCCAGAGTAGAGAAGATTAAAATAGGTATGTCTAGAATTGACAACCTTATTACATGAAAATAAAGATTAAACAAAATCCTCTTGCCTAGATTAGATAGAAAATCATTCATCATTAACAAATGCCACCTCTAGACTTGTCAATATTTGTAATATTCCATAGAGGTATATATTCTCCTCAAGATTTCTGACAATCAATCAAATCCTTTCAATAGTAAACCTTTTATGGGTGGTAATCTTCCTTCTCTGGTTTGAATTCAAATCAGCTTTCCAGATCAGATTTTTAGATCACGTTTGATTTCTAGAATTCTTTTCACATTAAAAACCTGCATGAAATTCAGAAGGTCATTATTGAAAATATCAGAATTTTTTTATTTTAAACATAAATTACCAATACTTTCCACCAATGTCTTATATATAAGGAATCATCACAAATGAGTACCATAAGACATATAATATGTTAAATAGACTAATGTAAGGGAAATAAATATATAAAATTATGAATCCATCGAATTCCCCCACACTTAGCTCTTGCATGTCCTCGGGCAAACTAAATACTATTTTTTTTTTCACTTTCATCCCACAGCATTTAAAGAATATGTGTACCATGAATCAGAAACTAATTCAAGAGATCAAGAGAACAATATATGTCATAATCAAAGGTCACTTAGTAAATATGAGTAATATCTAACATACCAGTCTTATTCAAAAGGGAACATGCTAATGTTTAGTAGATTTTCTCTTGGGATTCTCTCTACTCACTCAAGAATTCAAGGTTTAACGGTTTTACTCAAGATCTTTCTATGAAGAGGCACTACCATAGGCTTGCTTATTCACCAAAATCTCCATTACTTAGAATACACACATACATGAATCAAAAGGTCTTTATAAAGATTGTAATGGGGCTAAGGTTCAGGGTACGGATAAGAAAAATGTACTGACGTTAAAACCCAAGAAACTAATAGAGCATTAAGACAAAAAAAATTAAGCAATCTAAATGATAAGGGCTCATAGATAAAGCTCTTCAACAAAACATCCCAAACTCCAGTTTCTTTTTCTTTCATTCTTTTTCTTTTCATTTGAGAACTATGCTTTGCTATTTGATTTTTTTTTTTAAAGAGCATGACATTTTAAACATAACAAGGGCCATTTACTCCCATTACATCCCACTTCTTGACATACAACCATCACTTTTGAGAATAGCACCCCCATAGTTATTCAATACATATCTCTCTCAAACCCATTAGATAATTCTCAATGCTCTACTAGCTCAAAGGTTGGTAAAACATGAGAAAAACAAACAATTCAAGGCTCATGGTTTAGGGTTCAATGAAGAATAAAGTTTAAAATCTCAAAGTGGGTCTACTAAGGATAAAAATATATAAGGTTGGCTATTTAAGCTAAGTGGTTGTGAAATCCTATTTGCCTTTATCATCTTCATGTCTACACATATCAATGTAATCTTGACACGGTTCAAAGCAAGTTCTAGAGATACAAAAGCATAGTAGAATATCACTCTTCAAAGAAAATAAAGACTGACATAGATGTCTCAATCTAGTTTGGCTCAAAAGCTCACTTGGTTGGATTTCATCTACTAAACCTGCATGCTTTACCTCTAAATGCAACTATCAATGTTATTCGAAGCTCATTTAACAAGTTATTTCAACTATTTCATTTATGTAATTTTTTTTTCACATTCAAATAGTTCCAATCCATGGCATACATATTCTCTTAGTCTATTGAAGTGAAATTTTTTTTTTTTTTAAATTCAACTTTTGAAAAAAAAATTTCTCTAACACATCATACAAAAATTAAAAATAAAACTTATAAAGTAAAAATAAAAATAAACAAAAGAGAAATCCTAATTCCTCCCCCCACACTTAAATCTGACATTCTCCCCAATGGAAATTAAAAATGTAATGGAAAGATGTAAAGAAAAGTAATAAAAAATGATAAGAAAAATAAATCCAATTTCTTAGGTTGCCTCCCAAGCAGCGCTTGAGTTTAACGTTGTTAGCTTGACTCAATACTCTTCAATCAGAATAAACGGGATCCCCCAGTTGTACTTCATCTATAGTATGCTCATGAAAGCCTTCATAGAATGTCTTGAGTCGATGCCCATTAACCTTGAAAACCTTGTTAGTTTCGAAACTTCGAACTTCAACTGTACCATAAGGAAACATAGTAACTTCAAAAGGTCCAATCCAACGAGAACGTAACTTACCAGACATCAATTTAAGTCTCGAATTGTAAAGCAAGACTTTTTGTCCAATTACAAATTGCTTTCTCATAATCCTCTTGTCATGAAACGCCTTAGTCTTATCCTTGTATATGCTGGAATTCTCGTAAGCCTCAAGTCGTATCTCCTCCAATTCTTGCAATTGCAATTTCCTATGCATACCAACATCGTCCATTTCCATGTTGCAACTCTTGACTGCCCAATAAGCTTTGTGCTCTAATTCTACAGGAAGGTGACATGACTTACCAAAAATTAACCCATAAGGGGACATCCCAATAGGCGTCTTGTATGCTGTTCGGTAAGCCCATAATGCATCATCAAGTCGAAGGCTCCAATCCTTTCTGTTTGGTTTCACAGTCTTCTCTAAAATATATTTGACTTCTCTATTGGATACTTCTGCTTGTCCATTTGTTTGAGGGTGGTAGGGTGTAGATGTTTTATGAAAAACATCATACTTCTTTAGCAACGCCTCCAGTGGTGTATTGCAGAAATGAGTTCCTTGATCACTGATCAGTGCTCTTGGTCTCCCGAACCTGCTAAAGATGTTAGACCTGATAAAACCTATAACAACCTTGGAATCATTAGTTTTGGTGGCGATTGCTTCTACCCATTTCGAAACATAATCAACTGCAAGCAATATGTAAACAAAACCAAAAGACGAAGGAAATGGACCCATAAAATCAATACCCCACACATCAAAAGGTTCACATATAAGTATTGAGATTTGAATCATCTCATTCCTACGGGTTAAACTTCCTGTCTTTTGGCACTGTTCACATGTCTTACAAATAACATAAGCATCACGAAATAATGTAGGCCAATAAAAACCACTATCTAACACTTTTTTAGCTGTTCTTTTGGGTCTGAAATGACCTCCACAAGCATAAGCATAACAAAAAGTAAGGACAGATTGAATTTCAAAATCAGGCACCCATTTCCTAATAATTTGATCCGAGCAATATCTCCACAAGCACGGATCATCCCATACATAGTATTTTGCCTCGCTTTTAAGTTTGTCCTTTTTTGCTCTACTTATTCCATCAGGTATGACCCTACCAACTAAATAATTTACCAGATCACCGTACCATGGAATCGTACTTCGTAGAGTGAATAAATGCTCATCGGAAAAGAATTCGTTCAAGGGCTCGGGATTCTCTTCTCTTGCAAACCGACTCAAGTGATCTGCTACTAGATTTTCAGCTCCTTTTTTGTCTTTGATCTCAAGATCAAACTCTTGCAACAGAAGAATCCACCTGATCAATCTAGGCTTCGACTCCTTCTTCGTCAATAAATACTTCAATGCTGCATGGTCAGAAAATACAATCACTTTAGACCCAAGTAAATAAGATCAAAATTTATCTAATGCAAACATTATAGCTAAAAGCTCTTTTTCGATCGTAGAATAATTGCACTGAGCCGCATTGAGTGTCCAGGATGCATAATGAATCACATAAGCTTGCTTGCCAACACGTTGTCCTAAGACTGCTCCAACAACATAATTGCTCGCATCACATATTATCTCAAATGGCGAACTCCAATCAGGGGGTTGGATAATGGGAGTCGTAGTCAATACAGATTTTAGCTTGTCAAAAGCTTCCTTGCACTCTTGACCAAACTCAAAGGACACCTCTTTTTGCAATAGTCTGGACAATGGTAAGGTAATCTTTGAGAAGTCCTTAATGAATCCACGATAAAAAAACTGCATGGCCAAGAAACGGACGCACTTCCCACACACTTGTGGGGTAGGGTAAGTTTACAATTAAATCAATTTTTACCTTTTCAACCTCAATACCCTTACTTGAAACTACATGTCATAAAACTATTCCTTGTTCTACCATGAAATGACATTTTTTCAAAATTCAGAACAAGGTTTGTTTCAATGCAACATTCAAGCACCCGAGATAGATTATCCAAACAAGCGTCAAATGAATTACCATATACCGTAAAATCATCCATGAAAACTTCAATGTAATTTTCTATTAAATCTAAAAATATGCTCATCATGCATCTCTGAAATGTACCTGGTGCATTGCAAAGCCCAAAAGGCATTCTCCTAAAAGCAAAAGTCTCAAATGGGCATGTAAATACTGTTTTTTTCTAATCCTCTGATGCAATCACAATTTGATTATAACCCGAATACCCATCAAGGAAACAGTAAAAAAACTTACCTGCTAATCGCTCAAGCATCTGATCAATAAATGGTAGAGGAAATGATCATTCCTTGTCATTGTATTTAGCTTGTGGTAGTCTATGCACATCCTCCATCCATTGACGACCCCCCTTGTTGGAACAAAATCATTGTCTTGGTTCTTGACCACTGTCACTCTAGACTTTTTGGCACAACTTAGATTGGACTTACCCATTTGCTATCTGAAATTGGGTAAATGATTTCTGCATCTAATAACTTTAGAATCTCCTTCTTCACTACCTCCATCATCTGAGGGTTTAGTCTCCTTTGAGATTCTTGGTTTGGTTTAGCACCATCTTCCAATAAGATTTGATGCATGCACATTGATGGACTTATGCCCTTGATGTGAGCTATAGTCCAATCGATTGCTGTTTTGTTGTCCCGTAGCACTCTCAAAAGCCTCTCTTCTTGCACACTTGTCAAGTTCTTTGCAATGATAATAGGTAATAACTCATCATCTCCTAGATAAGCATACTTAAGGTGGTTAAGAAGAGGTTTTAGCTCCAATATTGGTGCCTGCACAATAGAAGGTAACAGTTTGTCATGAGATGGTATTAAATCCAATTTCTTAACTTCATACTCTTTAGTAAATGGAGGTAATGACTGTAATGCCATAATCATTTCTTCAATCTCAGGACTCAGATGCATTGTTGTGTCAGTCTTTCTCAATCCTTGAATAAGTACCACGTCCAGCTCATCCTCATAGCTCAATTAAAAAACCTCCTGTACAAACACATCAACTATATCAATAGAAAATACAGATTGAACATCAGAGTGAGGATACCTCATAGCCTCAAATATATTGAATTTGATAATTTCTCCATCGAACTCCATGGTAAGGGTACCATCATGGACATCAATCTTTGTTTTAGCGGTTTTGATGAAAGGTCTTCCTAACAGTATTGGGGCAGGATTTGGAGAATTACTATCTTCTATATTTAAAATATAGAAATCAGCAGAAAAAAATTAACTCATTTACCTGTACCAAAACATCCTCAATTACTCCTCAGGATATGTGTTAGAACGGTCAGCTAATTGGATAATTACACCCGTTTTATTCAAAGGACCCAAATTTAAAGATGCATAAATTGAGTATGGCATGACATTTATGGATGCACCTAAGTCTAACAGGGCACGTTCAAACTTAGTATTACCAATCACACATGGAATCGTAAACGTACCTGGACCCTTGCATTTTGGGGGTAACTTACACTGAATAACTGTTGATACGTTCTCCCCTATACTGAATTTCTCATCGCCCCTTAACTTTTTCTTTGAAGTGCACAACTCTTTGAGAAATTTTGCATACCTTGGGACTTGTTTAATTGCATCAAGTAGAAGTATGTTTATTTCTACCTTTCAAAAAGTCTCAAGAATTTCTTTCTCTTGTTCTTCCTTTTTCGATTTAGACAGTTTGCTAGGAAAAGGGAGAGGAACAAAATTAGTAGAATTACGCACAACTGGTTGAGATTTTACCTTGGACAAATTTACATCATCGCTTTCGGCTTTTGTTATTTTTTGAACTGTCTTGGCCGAATCTGCAGATTTAGCAATGAAGGGCTCAAGTTCTCTTCCATTCCGTAATGTATGGCGCTTGCATTGTCACGTGGGTTTATGATGGTTTGAGATGGTAATTTTCCAGATCCTTGAGCTTCAAGTTTTCTTACTGAAGTTGCAAGTTGACCAATCTGCTTCTCTATATTCTAAATGTTGTTTCTTGTCGCATGTTGAAACTACTGTGTATTGCTAGCCAGTGCCTTAACAATCATCAAGTGACATACTCTAATTTGCTTGCTGCCTAGGTTGGAATGGGGGTTGGTAACGATTCTGGGTAACTTGATTCCCATAACTCAGATTTGGGTGATCTCTCCATCCAGGGTTGTATGAATTTGAGTATGGATCATACTTTCACTGAGGTTGCCCTTGAAATCCTCCCATGGCATTTGCTTATTGGACTGATATATCTTCTTGAAGTGTGGGACACATATCCATAGCATGACTGGTGGCTGAGTAAATGCCACATGCTTTAACTGTTTGTAAATTTCCGACAACCATTTGTCTCACCAAAGAAGTTAGATCAGAAATCTGACGTTCAAGGTTTGATGTACTTACCTCATTAACTTTCTTCGATGTTTGCTCCGTCTTTGTACCAAATTGCTGTGAATTTACTGCCATATTAGAAATTAACCTTTTTGTAACTTTTTGAGTTTTGCAACTAAAGCTCCTCCACTAGCGGTGTCCACCATACTCCTCTCCATTGGTAACAATCCTTCATAGAAATATTGAATCAGAAGCTGGTCACTAATTTGATGGTATGGGAAGCTTGCGCAAAGTTTCATGAAGCGTTCCCAATACTCATATAATGTTTCTTCATGGTGTTGCCGAATTCCATATTTCTCTTTCCTTATATTTGTCGCTTTGGATGTAGGAAAATATTTCTCTAAAAACTGGCGTTTCATCTCATTCCATGAATTGATTGTACCAGAGGGAAGGTAGTATAAGCAATCTTTAGCATATTCATCTAAAGAGAATAGAAAAACACGTAGCTTAATCTGTGCCTCTGTAATTCCCTACGGTTTCATGCTAGAGCATACTACGTGAAATTTCTTCAAATGCTTATGAGGATCTTCTCCTGCAAGCCCACAAAATTTGGGTAATAAATGGATTAATCCTGATTTTAATTCAAATGTCGCTTCTAGATTTGGAAATTCAATACACAAAGGTTGCTGGTTTAGATTAGGAGCAGCTAGCTCTTTCAAAGCCTTGTTTTCAGCCATGGCTTCCTCTACTAGTGGCTCACTAGCAACTATATCAGAAATAATTGCTCCTTGTGATGTTGAAACCTGTTCTGCCAAGATTTTCTTAGCTTCTTTCCTTAATCGGTGTAAAGTTCTTTCGGGTTCTGGATCAAATATTAATTTACCAGAGTTAGAAGATCGAGTCATTAACCAAGATACCCATACAATGGATCCCAAAAAAAATAATAAATAAATAAATAAATAAAAACTAATTAAAAAAAAGTCCCAAAGAAAAATTCTGATCGACAACACAAAGTGCACGAAAACCAAGTAAAATTAAAATTATTAAATCAAGCTTTTTTATTTTTTGTGTTCTTCGAAATAAGATTCTTGTAGCACCCGTAAGTTGTCTGAAATTTCATGCGCAAGCAATACCTGTCGGAAAAACTATGGACACCTGAAACAGAAAAAAAAAACTTCACACAAAGGTAAGAACACAAGTGACTAAAATAAAAAATAAAAAATTAAATAGAATGAAAACAATCACAATCTGATTAAAACTAGTCCTCGGCAATGGCGCCAAATTTTGATGCGTGTTGGATTTCTTTTTCTTATCATTTTTAATTACTTTTCTTTACATCTTTCCATTACATTTTTAACTTCCATTGGGGACAATGTTAGATTTAAGTGTGGGGGGAGGAATTAGGATTTCTCTTTTGTTTATTTTTATTTTTATTTTTTAAGTTTTGTTTTTAATTTTTATATAATGTGTTAGAGAAAAAAAAATTTCAAAAGTTGAATTTAAAAAAAAATTCAAAAATTGAATTTAAAAAAAAAATTCACTCTAATAGACTAAGAGAATATGTATGCCATGGATTGGAACTATTTGAATGTGAAAAAAAAATTACATATATGAATTAGTTGAAATAACTTGCTAAATGAGCTTTGAATAACATTGATAGTTGCATTTAGAGGTAAAGCATGCAGGTTTAGTAGATGGAATCCAACCAAGTGAGCTTTTAAGCCAAACTAGATTGAGACATATATGTCAGTCTTTATTTTCTTTCAAGAGTGATATTCTACTATGCTTTTATATCTCTAGAACTTGCTTTGAACCGTGTCAAGATTACATCGATATGTGTAGACATGAAGATGATAAAGGCAAATAGGATTTTACAACCACTTAGCTTAAAAGGTCAACCTTATATATTTTTACCCTTAGTAGACCCACTTTGAGCTTTTAAACTTTATTCTTCAGTGAACCCTAAATCATGAGCCTTGAATTATTTGTTTTTCTCATATTTTATCAACCTTTGAGCTAGTAGAGCATTAAAAATTATCTAATGGGTTTGAGAGAGATATGTATTGAATAAGTATGGGGGTGCTATTCTCAAAAGTGATGGTTGTATGTCAAGAAGTGGAATGTAATGGGAGTAAATGGTCCTTGTTATGTTTAAAATGTCATGCTCTTCTAAAAAAAAATTCAAATAGCAAAGCATAGTTCTCAAATGAAAAGAAAAATAATGAAAGAAAAAGAAACTGGAGTTTGGGATGTTTTGTTGAAGAGCTTTATCTATGAGCCCTTATCATTTAGATTGCTCAATTTTTTTGTCTTAATGCTCTATTAATTTCTTGGGTTTTAACGTCAGTATATTTTTCTTATCCGTACCCTGAACCTTAGCCCCATTGCAATCTTTATAAAGACCTTTTGATTCATGTATGTGTGTATTCTAAGTAATGGAGATTTTGGTGAATAAGCAAACCTATGGTAGTGCATCTTCATAGGAAGATCTTGATTAAAACAGTTAAATCTTGAATTCTTGAGTGAGTAGAGAGAATCCCAAGAGAAAATCTACTAAACATTAGCATGTTTCCTTTTGAATAAAATTGGTATGTGAGATATTGCTCATATTTACTAAGTAACCTTTGACACATATATTATTCTCTTGATCTCTTGAATTAGTTTCTGATTCATGGTACACATATTCTTTGAATGCTGTGGGATGAAAGTGGAAAAAAAATTAGTGTTTAGTTTGCCCGAGGATGTGCAAGAGCTAAGTGTGGGAGAATTTCATGGATTTATAATTTTATATATTTATTTCCCTTATATTTAGTCTATTTAACATATTATATGTCTTATGGTACTCATTTGTGATGATTCCTTATATATAAGACATTGGTGGAAAGTATTGGTAATTTATGTTTAAAATAAAAAAATTCTGATATTTTCAATAATGACCTTCTGAATTTCATGCAGGTTTTTAATGTGAAAAAAAATTCTAGAAATCAAACGTGATCTAAAAATCTGATCTGAAAAGCTGATTTGAATTCAAACCATAGAAGGAAGATTACCACCCATAAAAGGTTTACTATTGGAAGGATTTGATTGATTGTCAGAAATCTTGAGGAGAATATATACCTCTATGAAATATTACAAAGATTGACAAGTCTAGAGGTGGCATTTGTTAATGATGAATGATTTTCTATCTAATCTAGGCAAGAGGATTTTGTTTAATCTTTATTTTCATGTAATAAGGTTGTCAATTCTAGACATACCTATTTTAATCTTCTCTACTCTGGCTATTTAAGCAATGTAAAGACTACGTAATAGAGCATCCAAGAATTATTGAGAAGATAGTTTTATTTCTTTTGTCTTTATTTTCTATCATGTCTAGCTAAGTTCTTTAGTCGATTCAAGGGGAATTCAATCCGGTTAGTAAAATTGTGAGACTCTGTTCTTAATTTTAATTATTTTTCTATTCAAATATATGTGTTTCTTGATTTTTCAAGTTAATGGTTGCATGATTCAGTTTATTAAGAGGTCTATTAATTGATTAAGTTATGTGGTTTATTGCTAACCTGAATCCATAATCCGTAATTGTTATGGTGTTCAAGAAAAGTAGCAATTGAGCAGAATAATTATGATCCAAGTTTTTATTACTTGCTTAAACAAAACATATAATGAATTAAATAATCTAACGCTTGTTAGATTGTTGTTCATCTTTAACTCCCTCCGAGAGTGTAATGCTATCAGTAAATTCATGAGGATTGCTTAATACCAATTGATTTATTGATAAGAATTAAATTGTGTGCTGGGTTCAAATTAATGAAATTAGGGAAGATAAGGATTTTTTGATTTTTTGATAATCCTTGGTTAAATATTTGAATAGAGAATAATATAAAAAATATATGAGGTCAATGATCAATTTCCAGCCGTGAGTAAATTTCCTTGAATCGACATCATCTTTCATTGAATTTTTGTTACTTAATTTTGTTATCAATTAAATTGCAGAAGAAAACCCCCTTTTTCTTGGTAAGTAGACAACTAGATTAACTAGTCTCTCTGGATCGACCTTTACTTATCATTACTATTCATTGTAGGTAGAGTAATTTATTTTTGGTTGCGCTCGACACGCATCAAATAGGTATTACTATTCATTATAGGTAAAGTAATTTATTTTTGCTTGCGCTCGACACGCATTAAATGTATTTATTTTCAGGTGTCTGTAGTTTTTCCAATAGGTATTGCTTGCGCATGAAATTTTGGATGACTTAGGGGCGCTACAAGAAGCTTATTTCGAAAAACATAAAAAAAATTAATTAAAAATTAAAAAAATCTTTCCAAGGCGTTTCATGACTAGAGAATTATGAGGAAGCAATTTATAATTGGATAGAAAGTCTAGCTTTACAATTCGAGACTTAAATTGATGTCTGGCAAGTTACATTCTTGTTGGATTGGATTCTTTGAAGTTACTAATGTGTTTCCTTATGGTGCAGTTGAAATTCAAAGTTTCGAAACTAACAAGGTTTTCAAGGATAATGGGCATCGACTCAAGACATTCTATGAAGGCTTTCATGAGCATACTATAGACGAAGTACAACTGGGGGATCCCGTTTATTCTGATTGAAGAGTATTGAGTCGAGCTAACGACGTTAAACACAAGTGCTGCTTGGGAGGCAACCTAAGAAATCGGATTTATTTTTCTTATCATTTTTAATTACTTTTCTTTACATTTTTTCATTACATTTTTAACTTCCATTGGGGACAATGTCAGATTTAAGTGTGGGGGGAGGAATTAGGATTTCTCTTTTGTTTATTTTTATTTTTATTTTTTAAGTTTTGTTTTTTATTTTTGTATGATGTGTTAGAGAAAAAAAAAATTCAAAAGTTGAATTTAAAAAATAAAAGTAAAAATAAACAAAAGAGAAATCTTAATTCCTCCCCCCACACTTAAATCTGACATTGTTCCCAATGGAAGTTAAAAATGTATGGAAAGATGTAAAGAAAAGTAATTAAAAATTATAAGAAAAACAAATCCGATTTCTTAGGTTGCCTCCCAAGCAACGCTTGTGTTTAACGTCTTTAGCTCGACTCAATACTCTTCAATCAGAATAAACGGGATCCCCCAGTTGTACTTCGTCTATAGTATGCTCATGAAAGCCTTCATAGAATGTCTTGAATGATGCCCATTAACCTTGAAAACTTTGTTAGTTTTGAAACTTTGAATTTCAAATGCACCATAAGGAAACACATTAGTAACTTCAAAGAATCCAATCCAACAAGAATGTAACTTGCTAGACATCAATTTAAGTCTCGAATTGTAAAGCAAGACTTTCTGTCCAATTACAAATTGCTTCCTCATAATCCTCTTGTCATGAAATGCCTTGGAAAGATTTTTTTAATTTTTTTAATTAATTTTTTTATGTTCTTCGAAATAAGCTTCTTGTAGAGCCCCTAAGTCATCTAAAATTTCATGCGCAAGCAATACCTATTGGAAAAACTACGGACACCTGAAAATAAATTACTTTTGATGCATGTCGAGCGCAAGCAAAAATAAATTACTCTACCTATTATGAATAGTAATACCTATTTGATGCGTGTCGAGCGTAACTAAAAATAAATTACTCTACTTACAATGAATAGTAATGATAAGTAAAGGTCGATCCACATAGACTAGTTAATCAAATTGTCTACTTACCAAGAAAACAAGGGTTTTCTTCTGCAATTTAATTGACCACAAAATTAAGTAACAAAAATTCAATGGAAGATGACGTCGATTCAAGAAAATTTACTCACGGCTGCAAATTGATCACTGAACTCATATATATATTTATATTATTCTCTATTCAAATATTTAACCAAGGATTATCAAAAAGCCAGACAATCCTTACCTTCCTTAATTTCATTAATTTGAACCCAGCACACAATTTAATTTTTATTAATAAATCAATTGGTATTAAGCAATCCTCATGACTTTACTGATAGCATCACACTCTCGGAGGGAGTTAAAGATGAACAACAATCTAACAAGCGTCAGATTATTTAATTAATTCTATGTTTCCTTTAAGCAAGTAACAAAAACTTGGATTATAATTGTTCTGCTCAATTGCTACTTTTCCTGAACACCATAACAATTACGGATTATGGATTCAGGTTAGCAATAAACCACATAACTCAATAAATTAATAGACCTCTTAATAAACTGAATCATGCAACCATTAACTTGAAAAACCAAGAAACACATATATTTGAATAGAAAAATAATTAAAATTAAGAAGAGAGTCTCACAATTTTACTGACCGGATTGAATTCCCCTTGAATCGACTAAAGAACTTAGCTAGACATGATAGAAAAGAAAGACAAAAGAAATAAAACTATATTCTCAATAATTCTTGGATGCTCTATTACGTAGCCTTTACATTGCTTAAATAACCAGAGTAGAGAAGATTAAAACCGGTATGTCTAGAATTAGCAACCTTATTACATGGAAATAAAGATTAAACAAAATCCTCTTGCCTAGATTAGATAGAAAATCATTCCATCACTAACAAATGCCACCTCTAGACTTGCCAATCTTTGTAATATTCCATAGAAGTATATATTCTCCTCAAGATTTCTGACAATCAATCAAATCCTTCCAATAGTAAACCTTCTATGGGTGGTAATCTTCCTTCTCTGGTTGAATTTAAATCAGCTTTCCAAATCAGATTTTTGGATCATGTTTGATTTCTAGAATTCTTTCCACATTAAAAACCTGCATGAAATTCTGAAGGTCATTATTGAAAATATCAGAATTTTTTTATTTTAAACATAAATTACCAATACTTTCCACAATGTCTTATATATAAGGAATCATCACAAATGAGTACCATAAGACATATAATATGTTAAATAGACTAAATATAAGAGAAATAAATATATAAAATTATGAATTTATCACACATCCTAGCATAGCTTGTAAGACCCGCATGCCACGAACCCGGTCTAACCTTACATTTTGTGTCGTGACCAGTCTACATATCATGGTCGAGCCAAGTGGACCAAGTGTGTGAAGAAAACCAAGACCCAATATGAAATTTTACTCAAAAATAGTCAAAATGAGGGTAGGGTTGCATGCCCAAACAGGCAGGGTCGACCCCCACCTCAAAAATATCCAACCCATGATTTTTGGTCGGGGGGTCGCAGGGGTCTCGGATTGTCCGACCCCCCCCCCCCATCGACCCCCTAGCATCGACCCCCGGAAAACAGCAAGAAACAACACGAACCGAAAATTAGGAAACTTTCCTAATTTTGATTGGGACCTTTCCTAAACTCAATGGGACTTATTTTGGGAGGTTTTCCTCTATAAATAGGACGTCCCTAAGCCTCTTTCACTTCTTTTAGAACCCTAATTGAAAGTGAGAGAAAGAGAAGAGAAGGAAGAGAAGAAGAAAAGGAAAACTTGAAGAAAAGGCTAAGGAAGAAGAAGAAGTTCGGAGATATCTTGGAAACTTAGACTACAGAAGGTATGAACCTCAATCCCTATTTGAATTGAAAGCTTAGAATAGATTATGATGAAGTTAGGTTAGGAGAAACCCTAATACCATCCATCCATGGATGAATTTCAATGGAAATCATGGAAAACTATGAAAAGTGAGTAACTTGGAGTTTTGAGCCATAGAACAATCATAGAATGGACTATAAAAGTAAGCCAAAGGACCCAAACATGAAATAATGGACTGTAGAATGGAAAATTTGACTCAAACCACGGGGTGTCGCACGTGGGGTCGATTGGGAATCGACCCTACCAGACCACAGGATCGACCCCCAGCATTCGGGAAGTCCAAGGATGGGGTGGTCGCACCCAGGGTCGATGGAACATCCGACCCTGGCATCGACCCTACCCCTGGGGGTCGCAGAAACCTGCGACCCTACCTGCGACCCGTCCTGCGACCCATGCTTAAAAACAAGCCTAAAATTATCGGAATGAATTCTAACTAAAATCTATGGACTTGTTAGGTTTTCCTATTGATATAAAAGTGATTCTTAGAGCGTGAAAGAGGATTTACACTCAAGCAAAGGTGAGGGAACAAGACCTAAACTAATTGGCTAATAATAAACTATTTTTATTTCTTGAGTCCAATGCCATGACTGATTCTATGCGTGTATGCTTGTATGTGCATTCAATATGTCATCCAATATTCCTGTTATTACTGTTCATGCATATTTAATTATGTTTATTTATAACATGATGATGATGATGATGCTAGGAATAGGCATGTGAATGTATGTGTATGGTTAGTGTACATGGTGCGGGTAGGGGATGGTATCAACCGGTACAGCCATGTCGTTTTCATGGGTGTATATTGTGCCATGGTTCTACTCAAGTCATGTCCACTGACATCGTCGTATCGCCATTACCTTAGCAGAACTATTACGTCATATGGTATCAGGGGAGGTGGTCTTAGACCTTGTAGTCTTCGACTCTGCCAGGGGGCCTTAGCTCTATCTCTATGGATGTATTAAGGGATGCTGGGGTGAGGCCTTGGATACACTGTTTGACATTAGGATTGGTTAGTTGCGAGCCCAGTTTGTAAGCCCTCGCCAGCAGGGGCTTACGTGTTGGTATGGGAAACCGGTACAGCTATGCCATTTTCATGGGGTGTATATTGTCCATGGTGGGTGCATGGGGGACGACAGTGCCGATACTCATTGGGCGGATTCACACACTCGTGTACAGAGGTGAGGCGGCCACCGAACCTTTCTATAGCACATTGCAAACTTATATACCAGACCACAGATATGAATTGAATGCATGCATATGTTTGTTGCATTGTTTTGTTTACTCTCTGAGCTCAAGTTGGAGAGCTGACCCTCGCCCGCGTAATTCTTTTAGTTTCTAATGATGTAGGTATTACGGTTGAAGATTATGTCAACAAGCCAACATGTAAATGGGTGGCGGCTATGATGAGCAAGCTATGGAGGACTATTGTGATTCGTCAAGCTAGCGTTTCAACTATGGATACGCTTAGTGTTAAATTTTTGTATTTGAATATTTGTAATATGTATTAAATTATGTTTTGGTTACTTGGAGATAAATGGAATATCAATTATTTATCATGACTAGACCTCAGTTCATTATCTGTAAGACTTTCGCTATTTACTTTATTACCTCTGATTAATGTGAAATGTGTTTTGGTTTAACAACGTGGGCATAGCCTATTAGAGATCTTGGTTAAACTGTTGATTTATTGACGGTTCATCACACCATTCTGGTTGGTGCAGAATTGGGGAGTGACATAGCTAGTATGCATGAATAATATAATAACTGAAAGTAAAGATAACATGTGAGTATACACAACACCAATCCACAGAATCATAATTATTAACAACGTTTTACTTTTATTAAGTTATTAGGGTTTAGGTCCGATTCTCTTGCCTGACGCTTGATTGCTAGCTTGCTTTGTGTCACAGAATCCAAACTCGATATCACAAGGTTCTACACGATGTTAGGGTTGAATTAGGATTAGTTTCTTAGGGTTTACGTTGGTCAGAAAACTAACTGGATCAAAATATACCCCTCACAGTGCATATCGGTCGCAAGTACCAATCACTGCACTGTGGGGAAAGGTGCGACCGGTATGGTCGACCGGTCCCCCACAGACCAGCTCCCAAGAGGTACCGGTCGTAGTACCCATCACACATAGTGCAACCGGTATAGTCGACCGGTATGCCTCTAGAAGACCACCAACTTGGTGTTCGCCTTCCATCGGTCACCCGGTTTTGGTTCTAGGGTTTCTCCTATGCATTCTAGGCCTGAGCAACGAGTTAGAGTTGTTTCATGTTCCATTCAAGTCCTAGTTCCTATGATTCATCACCTAGAATTCGAATCTAAGGTTTAACAAACAATTAGGGCTTAACGGCAAAATAAGGGTTTTAGATCAATACCTAGCCTTGCAAGGTATTGATCAGTCATAGTCAATCATCTATAATGCTTAACTTAGAGAGAAGTTCAAGCACTTACCGTTGGTTCACAACTATGGCGTTCTTCGTCCAACGGTGGCTCCACTTCCACCTTTCTTAGCTCTTTCTCCTCTTCAAATCTCTTTCTCCTCTCTAGGGTTTGTGAGGATCAATCAAAGAGTTTTAAGGAGGTTTAAGGGTCCTTATAGACTATGATAGAGTTTAAGAAGTTTCCCTACGTTAAGAAAGTCTCTAGGCTCGAGATTTGACAAGCGGGACCCACAGAGATCCGTTTTCGAATCTAACTAATCTGCCCACGCAGACATACCGGCCGATCGGGATATAGACTGGTATGATGAGATCGGATGACAATTTTTATCAATTTTGATCCGTTTTCGTACCTGATTGTCACCCGCTCGTCCCATCTGGCCCGGTGATGATTGAAAGACCTGTTATGACATGAATTAAAGGTTTAGATCAGGTTCATGGAATGCAGGTCTTACATATAATCATGAATGAAAAAATAAAAGTTCTACTGACCTCTCATAGGGATTTAGCACTCTATTGATGCACAAAGAAGAGGTAGTTGGTGATTGATCACTCCCACAAGGCATGAAACCCTAAAAATCCTTCTGTATGCCTTCAAAATGCTCTTTTCAATTTTTCTCAGCATTTTTACGATTCCCAACACCACCCAATGTATAAAGCATCCGAAAATATGGAAACTGCAACTTGAACAGACTGATTTGGAGCTCGGATGACCGACTTATGACGGTTTGAAGTTCAGCCAATGAGATTATTCTAAAAAGAATCTTTTTAATCATAATCATGCACCGCGTTACACTGGAGCACCGCCGCCTTCTGCGTTGTCGAGCTGTCATTGGTCGATCGTAGAATCTTCCTTAACCTCCGTTGGATAAGAGTTTAAAAGGCGGGATTTGATGCCGACCTTTGGATCTGAATAACTAGCGTCAAGCGCGATCGGAGATTATATGAGCCGTTGGATCTGGAACTGATCCACCATTGCACCGTGAGTGCACCACATGGTATCATAGAGTGTTCTCCATCAGGCAGGACGCACACCTTTAAGTTGGGCATAGCCAACCAGAAGGCACGATGGAATCGCAATGCGACGACTGATACGTACCTTAGCCCGCATTTTTAAGGGCCACCGATTTGGAATCTGATCATCATGGCACTATCACAGCCACTCATATCAAATCTCCTTCTCATCAAATGCCCAAAATACCCCTAACTTTATTGCAAATGGCCTGAATCAGTTTTTCTTCATTAAACAAACCTGTAGAGAGTTGGTTCCCGAGAGAACTTCTCTCTAAATGAAATATGTTTCTCTCTCTAAGCATTTTCTCAAACACAAGGTGTGCATGCCACACCAAGCCTTGGGAGCGGCTGCCTGTTGCGGGGCATGCTACTATGCCTTGCGGCCTGGGCAATGCCTTGAGGCTGTTGTGCTGCTACTACCTTACGGCTGGCCATGTGGCAGGCTGGGCATGTGGGGCAGCCACTGTGGTGCCGTAGCCCTCGGCTAGGCTGGCTACCATGGTGGCATGCCACCTTGGCACAGTGGGTCCCACCCACATTTTTCTCTCTCATAATTCTCTCTACATCTTCTCTCTCTTTAATCTCTCTTCATATTTAATGCCTCAACACAAGAAACACTGCAACACTACTAGAAACTCTGTCACACAACCAATATTACTGTCACATCATCAGATTCTCGCTCCTCTTCTCGACCACACCATCAATGGGGCCCATAGACAATCTCTCGCATTAAACTCAATGTAGAATACTATTCAACCCATTGCAAGCCATCTGAAACACACTATAAGAGATGTAGAACACTGTAAAACATAACTACAAGGTTGCTCCAGCTTTGCCACTACACTGACATTCTCTCTCCTACACTGACACTCTCTCTCCTCATTTCTCTAACTGAATGCTCATCAACACTGTCACATCAGCCAAGTTGCCAACAATGACAACATAAAGTCCAACACCACATTCTTAGACGATCCAGAAAACGATGTCGATGAACCCACTACACCACCATCCACTTTTCCATTATCTTCAACTAGCATTGGTGAATCCACTACAGCTGGAGCCGATTGAGGAACAAACACTGCCACACCTCCAAAGAAACACCATGATCTCGCATCGTACGCTCATGGGTGGCAGAGGCACGACCCCGCACCTCAGTATCACCCTTCACTACTGTCATCGCATTCACATGCACCCATATAGCAAGAGCTGGAGCCATTCCGTCCATCGCACTTCCAAAATAATTGGCAATAGCCAATTTTGTGACACTCCACACAACGGGAGGGCGGATCTATTGGCCAGGTATTGTCATTGTTGGCAACTTGGCTGATGTGGCAGTATAATTGAGCATACAGTCAGTGACATGAGGAAAGAGAATATCAGTGCAAGTAATAGAGATGAGGCAGCTTCGGGTACGTGTTCAACAGTGTATGAACATGGGGTTCAAAGGTGGCAAATCAGACACGTCTTTATTTATCCACAACACATCTAACACAGTCAATCACTCTTGTTCTAGCTTATGTGGATGATATTGTCATCACAGGCAGTGATGATACGACAATCTCAGCTCTGATCCAAGATCTTCATCAAACATTCAAATTTGGGGATCTGCAAGAGCCCAAGCCTTGCAGTTGGTTAAGACAAAACCTTAAGAACTAAAGTCTAGAGGCATAGAAAAGGAGATAGGTAAAGTTGTAATTTTGTAAACCACGAAACCTAGTATAGTAGACTATAGTATAGCTGCGAGAATTCAAGTGTACGCTGATACCAAACAGATCACATTATATTCGATCTATTTTGGTGATATCTGAATTTGCATCCAAAACTTAAGCGAACTATCTGAATTTGCATTCAAATTCAAATTTTTGGATTTGAATTCCCCAAAACGAATGCAAATAAAATCAGGATTTTCGATTATCCATTTCCATCTCTAATGACATCAATCAATTTTGACCAAAATATTCAAGGAATAAATTTCAGTCTTCTTTGGAAACCAAAATATTTTGATCATGCTGCCTAAAGTTGTCAATGTTTAGCAGAAACATTGTTTGCTAAAGAACAAGTAGTAAAAGATGCTCATCCCCATGCCTTCTTTAGTCATTGAACTTGAACTTATTTATTTTATCAACCTTTTCTTTTTTCTTCCATGAAACAAGGCTTTTGCCCTCCTTTTTAAGTAATAACTAAATAAGAGATCCTACGTGTGCTTCAGCATAAGGTTTTTAATACATTGATCACTCTGACCATTAGAAACCTAAAAAATTTCCTGAGGCTCTACACAAATGAAAATTTCATGTTGGTACTAGAGAAATATCCATTAACTACTGATATCAACGAGCTAGAATCACTTCTTCTCTAATAACCAATTGTTGAAACTACTAAATTCAGATTAAGTTCGATAGAATTGAGATTTGCAAGAAATAAACAACTCAGTCATCAAATATTGAAGACCAAGGGGTACAAGAGAACTCTATACTCAACAATATATACCAGCTAAAGAGAGGTGAGGAAGATGACTATTAGACAAAGCAGGGAAACTACAAACATCCGCACTAAAATTCGGGAGGTACTAGTATCCTCAAAAAGGCCTCAGTGAAGACACTGGTGTCCACAAAAGACCTCAATTTGAAGATAATCTACAACTTCACTAGAAAACCCTCAGGCAGCTCTAGATTATAACTAGAAATCCTAATTGAAACAATATTTCCATCGTATCTTACATAGAAGTTTGAAACAAGCGGAGGATGAAATTATGAACGTATTCATCCAGTACTGCTCCGTTTGTTTCGACGTGTAAAATTTTATATGTAAAACAAAAATTTTCAAAATTCATTTCAGTAGGTAAAAAAAAAGACGAAGTTCCTTTTCCATTCCCCGTGAGATCACTATATTTCATCTTAGAAATAAACATTAAAATTATTTTTTACATATAAAATGTTACACGTAAAAATTTATGGTAAAATTTTACATCGAAACAAACGGAATGGAAAAAAATAAGATCTTAAGAAGAGGCCATCAAAGTTCACCCATATTTTCCGCCAAAACCCAAAAATAATTCGGGAGAGAGAGAGAGAGATAAAGTAGCTTTGAAATCCAAGTCCTAAGATATTAGCATTCAAATTTTAAAATTACTGACCCATGACTAGTCATTTACCACAAACGAACAAATCAAAGGAACTTACAGAAACGTAAGAGCAGGTTGGGATTACAGATATGGAGTGATTACAGATATGGAGTGAGCTTTTGCGTGATTGAAGACTGCGACGCAGAGACGTGAAGCAAGGCCTTGGCTTCTATTGCTGGATGGAACGAAGGTGTGACGGTTGTCCATCACTTTCCCTCACTTCTCAGCTCGTATACTGTAGGTAAGCTTCCTTGTCGATCCGCTGTTTGCTTTCGTTCCATAAGACCTTCGAACCAGCTTCTGCCAACTCTCTCTCTCTCTCTCTCTCTCTCTCTCTCTCTCTCTCAAATTATGGGACTTTGTAGTCTCACGTATGGGTGATTAATTACCTTGACTCCCACTTCCTTCCCTACTCCATCACAACCTTAGATATTTCTCTTAATCTCTCTTCCTTTTGCACTCACTTGATTTCTTCCTCTTTGACGGATTGTACTCGCAGACTTTCAAGGGGGTCTCAGCAGAGACGGAGAGAGAGTTTATAATATTTAATCTAACGACCAGTGTTTAAGGCATTAAGGAGTTTTTTTTTATTTTTTTATTTTTTTAATAATGATCAGAAAACTGTATACATGGCTGTTTTCATGCACGATTGTGTATGTGCATGGCTAGGTTTGACCAGGTCAAGTCACCACATTTTCCCAAACGCAAGTCAATTTAGAAAACTTGTTGAGATGATCTATAGACTCCACTTACTTGATTAAATCTAATACTATTATGATAAGAAATTTATGACCAAAATAAAATCAACGTAGTTTAGATGATGCTAACTATTTAATTAGTAAGTTATTTCACAGCAAGGGTGAATGAATCATGTTAACATCATCAGTTGGTTTTAAGCAATTAAATGACATTTATTACAAGTTCCACCTATGAGTGATGTCGATAGATCATCATGTCTCCTACTTTCTAAGTATACTACAGTGATTACCGGATTTGTGTCAAGTGAAAATTCTCATATTCTAAAGAGGTGTGGTAATTAGTTTCAAGGTACTTTCAGGTCTATTTTATAAAATTTTAGATTTTGGATTTTATGGATTTTGACTGTCAAGAATCATTTTAAAGTAGAATCGCATTTGATATGCCCAATTAGATTCGAGCTCTCACAGAATGAACTGGATTCAAATTGACTTCAGAATCCAAATTTTTGGAGTATAAAAAATGTGTTTTTTTGTTTTGAAGTAATTTTTGGGAGATGAAAGAAAGTAAAATAGAAATTCTCCTCTCTCACACTCCTTTCTTCTTCACAAAACAAAGGCTTGACCGCCGCTCCCGCCACCACCCCCACCACCCACCACCCACCACCCACCACCACCATCGCCGCCACCACCACCCACCAACCACGACCACCACCACCACCACCACCATCACCCACCACCACCATTTTTCTAGACAATTAGGGGGATAGTGTTTATCCAATATGTTTCTGTTCCAAAGATACCCTAGAATCCATTCCAAAAATGTGTTATCAAATATGTTTTTACTCCCAAATAATCCTAAAATAGAATCCTTATTCTGAATCAAAATCCAGAATTCAAAGTAGAAGTCTTATCAAACACGGCCTCGGAAGCAAAGTAACATAATTTGGGTCTTAGGTTGATGCCTTGTGATTTTGTCGGAAGTTTCTTTTTTTTTTTTTTTTTTTAGATCAACCAAGAAATATATTAAACAATAAAAATTTCAAAAATACAAAAGGACAGAAATAGATAAACATAACAAATTAAGAATAAGCTTGAGCATCCAAGAAGACAGATCAAAAACCAAAGGGAGAATTGATACTGAAACGGCCTTGGAAGTTCCACGATATATCTGAAACTAAAAGGAGAAAAATCCTGGATAGGAGCTCGGAAGTTCATTTAATTGCTTCATATGCATATATTCATAGAATAAATTAAGGATATAAACTGGTGGATTGCTTTCTTTGAGCCGCTTTCCTTCTTCGGCCTCTTACTCCATTAAGCTTGTCATCATACTCTCTGTAGTGCTTCTTAAGAACTCCGACCAGTCCATTCAAAACCCAACACAGAAATCCATCGTCAGAAACACTTTTAATTGATGAGAGAGATAACGTTGTTCGGCAGTTTTCCCTTGTGTCTTTTCACGTGGGATAGTGAAATGGTGACCTGATCTTCCTCATTTCACTGTCACAGGGAACTGTGTGGGGCACCTTTTTTTTTTTTTTTTTCCTATATTGTAACTTTAATTTTTTACCCTTTTAATATAACATTAATGTATTTTTATGAAAATAAATCTTGTCATTTTGCATATACATTCAAAAAATATGCAATAACAATGACAGTTTTGATAATGACATAAGATTATCTTTTATGTAACAAGGGTTGTTATATTTAGAAAAGTAACAGTCCAATGAGTATGCATTAAAGAGAATCAGAACCTTAATATATAGGCAATAATTTTGATATTTCATTTGGAGACTCATACAAATCTAATGATGACATGACCCTTGTTACAAATCTTATTGTAACAAGCACTCGTGACAAGAAAAATTTCCCAATGGTAAATGATAAATCAGTTTTAAATTGAATTTGAAATCTTTTTTATTCTCACCTTAAATAACTTTTGAAATAAAACAGGAGGCAAAGAAAAGAAAGTTACTTCTTACTTCACCTCTTTGATAGCAAGTTGCACCAAAGATTTGCTTACCCGTGATGTGAGCAAATGTAAGGCCAACGATTTGCTTAGCCTCCCGAACAGCCCATCTAAACCTCTGCAGCTCTTCATGGGTATAGCATCCATTGTCCACCACATTAAGATCCGAGGACTTGACATCAAATAAGATGGGAATGATCTTCTTCTTACATTCCATTAAGAGAGCCAGTTCATAGAGGCAGAAGTAAGAACTGCAATAACAGGGAGAGAAAATGGTGACCCCAACCTTACATTCCCTTATGGCCATATCAATTTTATCAAACAGCATATCCCCCACCGGTTTCATGTTCCTGCTGTCCAAGAAAGGATGGAGTTTGAAGTGGTGGAAGCGATCGTAGAGCAATTCGGCGACAGTGCGTTTGGTTTCCATACCTTGGTGATTAAGAAAGACATCACAGGGTCTGTGAAGCTTAAGATAGAGGTGCTTGGATACGGAAGCTGCGTGCATTGTCTTTCACAGAAATTTCAAATGGGTGTGGCTGTTTCAATATAGCTTGTGTTCCCAAGGGATTTGCAATGAATTTGGGCTATATATAGCTTCACTTCCCATGGCTGTTTCTATATAGCTCATGGCGTCAGAAATTATGCATTATTAATGTATTTTAACTTATGGCATTGTCAACTTCATCTCCTTAATGAGTCCAGATCAGCTGCACGTACTAGAAGCTCTTTGGACGACAAGTGTTCTATGGAGTTAACGATGCTAACTTCCGTTAAGTAAATAAACACTATTTTAATTTCATTTTTTTCTCCCATTATTTCCTATTAATAAGGTAAGTTAATTGAAATGGTGGATTGGTTATTTTTCTTTGAAAAATAAAATCTTCCTTAATTAAAAATCATATTTTAATTGATAGATAATCTCTCACGATTTTTGGGTTGTTTCTTCTTTTCTTTTTTAATTTTTTTTATTGATTCAAACCAGAAGAAATAAATTAAATAATAAATCATAATTCCCACTTCTTGGCCGGATCAGCTGCATGTACAAACATTGAATCAAAAAGAGATAGGGAGATTTCAAAATCGTGAAATCTAAGAATAAACAGCAATATCTTCCCTGTCAACAGCAAGTCTTCTTCCTCAACTTCCCCTTTCATTTTGATTTTGTTTTCTTATACTAAAACCTAGGAGGAAGTTGTGAACCCATTGGGGAAATCATGACAAAGAGAAGTAACATCATCTTCTTCATCGTGAACCTTGGATTGATGCTCCTTCCCCTTTCATTTTTGATTTCATTTCTTATACTAACACCTAGGAGGAAGTTGCGAACCCATTGGAGAAACCATGACAAAGAGAAGGAACATAATCTTCTTCATCATGAACCTTGGATTGATGTTCCTTTCCCAATGGTTTCACAACCTTAGATAATCAAGAAATTTTCTCGATATTCAAATATGATTTTTGATTAAGAAAGATTTTATTTTTCAAATATAAAATAACTAATTTAGTTTGCTCACCATTAAAATAGAAAGTAATGGATAAAATAAAATAGAAATTAAAAAAATTAAAAAAATCGTTAAGAGTTTTATCATATTGTGAATAGTTAGAGTTTTATTTCTAATGGATTTACTTACCTTAAAAATCGTTAGAGTTTTATTTCTAATAGATTAACTTACATTAAAAATCATGATTGCTAATTCAGCAAATCAATTACCTAAATAAAAGGAATTAAAAAATAGAATTTATTTAGTTAATGGAAGTTAACTAGATTTCGTGTCATCGCACCCCACTTAGTAGGTTTACGGATTCACAATATTCCACCCACATATGGTCTTAAATAGCATAGATTGAGCTCGTTCTTGCTCTCCGTCACTTTGAATGAATGATTATTTTATCGATTGTTGCACAAGTGTTTTTCTCACTACAATAAAACCGAATTTTCCCAACTATTTTGAGCGATGGAAGAACAAATGTCCATCGTTGGGGATATCTTAAGAGATGATGGTTCGAATCCATTAAGACTCATTTAATGTTCTTATTTTATCTCCAACAAACTTGTGATTTAATCATTGTTGTGTGTTGTTGTAGCTGAAATTAGATGGGTGACATCAAAATGTTGTCTCATGGAGTTTGTTTCATGAATATGGATTCCGCTCAAATTGTTTTTGTTTTTTTTTTTTTTTTGGGTAAAGAATTGTTATTGTTGATGAGCCACAGTTTTAACTATCATGAATTTGGCACCTAAAATAAATGAACCTATTGTAACATCAATTCCACAAGTAAATTTAGCAAATAAAAAAAATTATCCATGCAATAATTGTAATATTTTCATCATGTATGTGCAAGCACCAGATATTGTACTGGTAGGATTAGTGGAAGGGTGTTAAATGGATGACTGTGATTGGATGGTACCCTTTATGGGAGGGTTCCAATTAATCCACTTTAACATGTAATAGTTTGGTGACTATCTAGTAATTTGGCCTGTTAATCCTTGCTCTATCTATATATAGATAACCAATTCGCTATTGTCAAAAAAGAAAGTAGACAAGACTGACAAAAGGGAAGCCAATTCGCTATTGTCTCACATATATGAAAAGAAAATAGACAAGACAAGCCAATTCAGTATTGTCTAACATATACAGAAAAGAAAATAGACAAGACTGAGACAAGACTGACAAAAAGAATTGACAAGTGACAACAATGGACTTGAATCACTGTTTTCATGTTTCACTGGTTTATATAAAATAAATAAATAAACAACCAACTCGGGAAGAAAGACGTTAAGCGTGTGGTGGAATCTCGAATCAAAGTTTACCCGGATCAATGTTTTCATGTTTCATTGGTTTATGAAAAAAAAAAAAAACCAATTTGGGAAGAAAGACATTCTGTGAAGGTGAGCTAGCAAAGCCTATAAAATCTTTTTGATTTTACTATTATGGGCAACATTATCTTACTTACCTATTATGACTGGTGGGAATCCAATCAAGGATTGATTGATTATCACTTTCTAATTATAAACCAAATCTATTCCATTATGGGATTGGAATAGATTTGAAATGCAGTTATTA
Source organism: Protea cynaroides (assembly GCA_028583415.1). Lineage (NCBI taxonomy): Eukaryota > Viridiplantae > Streptophyta > Magnoliopsida > Proteales > Proteaceae > Protea > Protea cynaroides. The sequence continues at coordinate 92,046,249 of CM053271.1, forward strand.
TAAATATGAAGCAGGGTCCCTATAGTCTCTCTGCGTAAAATCAAAAGGACCCATACCTAAGGGAGAGGAGACTGTAGAAGATCTCTGTTGGGAATTAATTACAAGGCAAGGGTGGAAATCAATCTTCTACGAAGAGGTATGTCCCATCTATTTTATTTGATTATGTTATTACTCAAATGTGTTTTATTTTCCATATGAGATTGATTGGAATGAGTTTATTAGGATTAAAAATTACTACAGTAGTATCAGAGCCATCCCACATGGATTTAAAATCATTGAGTATAGAAACGTCATGAATGAATCCATTAAAACATGGAGAAAATTCTTTTTGGTTCCCATTTTAATTTTTGGTGAAATGAAAGAGATTTAAAATAATCGGATAATTTTTCGACCGTCAAAATTACAAGAAAAATGTACTAATGTGTAGATCTCCGTGAGACAATTATGGCGATACAAAAATCGCCGCCACCGGATGCACCGCCACGCGTCGGAGAAAGAAGCGAGTGAGATCCACTCGCTGGATAAAAAATAAAAAAAGGAAAGGCAACCGGGTTAACCAGAGACCAACCCGTATATTAGGGCCTAATCCCAACCCAGTAGGATCCAAACCGGAACAAACTGACCCGGTGTCAGAACCCGACCCAGGTAGCCGGAGTCGGCTTAACCCCCGATCCGGACCAAACCCAAACCCGGTTATGAATCAAATTCGGTTAACCCGATCAAGACCAAATCCAAACCCGGTCACAAATCAAAACAGGTCAACCCGACCTGGACTATATTTCGACCCGAATAAGATTGAATCGGGTAAACCGACCCGGATCATGACCCGTCCCGATTGGACCGGGTTGGTCCGGTCCTGTTCCGGATCGGAGTTGGAGAAAATCTAACCAACCCAGACCGGTTATATTGAACCAAGTCCAAAATTTGTTCAGGCCTTAGGCCCTGTTTGGATCACGGGCATGTGATCCCACACGTCGACTTTAATTGGCGCATGAGGGCGCATTAATGGTCCGTTTGACCTGAAATTTTTTCTGTTGAATTTCTTTTATTATTCTCTACATTCTAGTATATCTGTAATGTCATTTATGGAAACCCAAATCTATAGTAATTGATTAAAAGCTAGTTTTGAGAGTATTTTATAAGGTTTTTGTAATTTTAAATGATGAGATGTTTACCAGATGAGTAATGTGCATGTTTATATTGGTTTGTTGAGACATAATTTCATGTTTTTAATTTTTGAATCATATTCCATGACTACATATCAGAATTTATAGATATAATTGTGTAATTGAGTAAAACCCACCAAAGTGGCATACCTATTGCATGGTTATGTCTGAAAATTCAAGAATTTTATTTTTTTTTAAATATACAAAAGTAGTCAAGCCTGATGATGCACACCCAAAGGTGGCATTGTCCAGTTATGTTTACATGCACTTACTTATTAAGGATGTTCGGTTGAGGGTTTTTCATTCACCCAAAGGTGATGAAATTTTTTGAAGCCATCATTCCTTTGCGGTTTTACCAAGATATCTAAGAGGACCAGTGCATGCTTATCCCAAAGGATAAATGTGTAGTGTGGTTAACTCTTAAGAAAAAAAATTACTTATTAAGGATGTTCGGCTGAGGGTTTTTCATTCACCCAAAGGTGATGAAATTTGTCGAAGCCATCATTCCTTGGCGATTTTTCCTGGATATCTAAGAGGACCAGTGCATGTTTATCCCAAAGGATAAGTGTGTAGTGCGGTTGACTCTTAGGAAGGGGAAATAATGATCACCTATTTTGCTATGGTTTAATGATTTATTTATTTCCTTGATATACATATCAGTGTTGGATATATTAATTGCATACATGTTTTAAATATAAACTCATATAGTAAATTTTATCTCAAGATATCGATACCTGCAAATGTGTTAGCCTCACTACCTGTGTTGACTAGCTCAAATTACCAAAAATGGTATGAGGCAGTGGAAACCCAACTCAGCATGTTGGATATAGACATAGCTCTCAGAGAGGAAAAACCTGCTCCTATTACTCTTGAGAGCTCTCCCGCTGAGATTTTAAAAATGGAGATGTGGGAAGCTTCTAATCGGAAATCCCTAATCCTGATAAAAAATTTTGTTTCTGAATCCCTTTATGGTAGTATCCAGATGAAAGATACTGCCAAAGAATATATGAAAGAGATACAGACAAAATTTAATGTGACAAATAAAAGTTTCAAAATTAGTCTGATGGCAGCCTTAACTGGAGCAAGGTTTGATGCAAATGGCAGTATTCAAGAACACATGCTGGAATTGGTTGCAAAAAGGTAAAGACTAAAGGGGTTGGGAACCTCTTTGGATGATGACTTTCTGGTCTATCTTGCCTTGACTTCTCTCCCAAATGAATATAATCAGGTTCATGTATCTTACAATACTCAGAAAGACAATTGGAGTTTGGAAGATCTGATTTCCTTTTGCTCTCAAGAAGAGGATAGATTGAAAAAGAAGATACCTGAGAGTGTAAATTTAGTCCAGCACAAACCTTTTACTAAAAAGAAAAAGGGAAATGGAGGTGTAGGCCCTCAAAAGAAGAAAAAGAATTTCAAGAAGGGCAGTGGAAAACCCTATGATAAAATAGATACCTCAAAAAGAAATGATGACAAGAAAGACTTGAATGGTGTGGAGTGTTTCTGGTGCAAAAAGAAGGGGCACATGAAGAAAGATTATCGAGGCAGACAGGCCTGGTTAAATAAGCAGAAAAAATCTGGTACTCATCTATCTCTAGTATGTTTTGAGTCTTTTCTGGTTGATGCTCCTGTAGATTCCTGATGGATTGACTCTGGATCATCCATTCATGTTACCCATTCCTTGCAGGGGTTTCTAAGCCGGAGAGCACCAAGCAGGGATGAGGTTAGTGTGTTCGTGGGGAACGGTGTGAGAGTTACAGTGGAGGCCATTGGAGTTGTTAGACTGCTTCTGGCTTCAGAAATCTTTATAGATTTAGAAGACACTGTATATGTTCCCTCAATGAAGAAAATTTTGATTTTTGTATCGAGACTAGTAAATAATGGATACAGTTTGAGTTTTAATAAGAATGGTTTTGATTTATGTCTAAATTCTTCTATAGTTGAAAATGGAATGGTAGTGAATGGTTTATATGAATTGAATTTACCACCTTCTATGGTTTTGAATGTGTCTTCTAAACGTCCTATGCTGGATGAGTCATCCTCTACTCTTTGACACAGGCGCGTAAGACATATTTCAGTAAAGCGTATGAAAAGACTTATTATCAATTGAATTCTAAAACCTTTACAGTTTGATGATATGCCTATCTGTGTAGACTGTATCTGTGAAACCTACATGCAAATTTCGGGGACGAAATTTCTTTTAAGGGTGGTAGAGTTGTAAGAACCGTGCTCTGAAAACCCGGTTTAACCTATGGTTTACATTCTGACAGGTCTCCCAATCATAACCGGACCGGAAGGCGAGGCCGGGTGACGAACCACGAGATCTAGGTATGAGAAACGATGTGTAAAAATATAATTTTTACATACCGATCTCAGTACCGGTCTCACTCTGAGTGAGACCGGTATGTACAAATCGACTGGAGACGGACTCCAACGGGTCCCACACTCTGAATCGAAAATTAGGAAAAAATTTTAGACGTGGGAGACCTTCCTAGAATGGTCTCCCACTATATATATGCCCATCATCCCCTCCTTAGATCCTTCCAAACATTATCAAACCCTATGCCGTCTGGAAGAGATCTGAGAAGGAGCAAGGAGGAAGGAGACCGCGTAAGAAGGGGGATCTTTCCGTTAGAGGAGCACAGCGCCATTCAACAAACACCGATAAGTGCTCAACCTATTTATTGATGTTAGGATTTTGGATCGGAGCCATGAAACGGCGTAACGATCCAAAATCCTAGAACCCCCAAAACCCTAATTCTCATTGAGATCCAATCTAAGAATGAAGCGATGAAATAGTCGAAACCTAGATAACTAAACGAGTATTTGGACCTTAGAATGGTTTAGGAAAAACCCTAAAAACCAAGCCAATGATCGACGGGGGAGGGAGGTCTGAGATTGGACTCTCGAACCCATACCGCCGGACTTACCGGCTGGACATAAGTCCAACGGTATGGTCCTACGGTATATACCGTCGGACATACCGGCTGGACTATAAGGTCCTGCGGTATGGTCCTATGGTATATACCGCAGGAACATACCAGTCTCGCTCAGAGTGAGACCGGTATATACACAGGACGTACCGGTTTCACTATACTGAGACCGGTACTGTGACCGGTATGCTTACCGAAGCCTCTTGGCTTGGCCAAACTTGGTTCTGACCAACTGTAACCCTAATAATTTAATTCTAACCTATAAGTATGATCATGTAGGACCTGTAGACAGCGTGAGTGGACTGTGACGCAGAGCGGACTTGTTATCACGCGTCAGGTAAGGGATAAGACCCCAAACCCTAATTAACTAAATAACAGTAAATTGTTGTGATTACATTTGTATCTGTGTTTATTGTTTGTTGTTTGTGCATTTCATATTCCATTTAGTTATTTAAATTCTTATTATCTGTTCATGCATATTCGTATGCTAGGATGTTGTTTGTTTAGGCATGTGAATGTTTTTAGTTAGTGTGTGGAATGTGAAGGGGAGTGGAGCCCTAGATATATCCTCACACTACACCGTTTTGTATCGCCGTCTACCTTAGCGGGCATGGTGCGAATAGGGTATCAGGGGGAGAACGTGGGATTATGGCTCTGCCTGCCCACCAGACTCGAGCCCTATCTCTATGTCATAGGGAGCTGTGCTGGGGTAGGGCCATAGATACTGTGATGACATATAGGACTGGTTAGAAATAGAACCCACTTGCAAGGCCTTGCCAACAGGGATTTAGGTGTTGGTGTGGTGTAGGGTATTAGGGAGAGGACGTGGGATGGTGGCTCAGCCTGCCCACCAGACTCTAGCTTTATCTCTATACCGGAGTGAGTGATGTGGGCAACAGCAATAGTGTGGATTGTAGCCTGACTGTTGGGTGTGCTCACACTCTCGTGCATAGAGGTGCGGTGGCGTCAAACCTTACCTTAGCATTTTACAAGTTATACCTGACCCAATTGTAATGTTATCTCATGCATTTTGTATGTTGCATTGGTCTTGTACTTTTACTGAGCTAAGTTATGAGCTCACCTGAATATATATTATCTTTTTCAGATCTTGATGCAGGTTATACAGGTGAAGACTTTATGGCTGCCCCAGCGTACGGTATAGTCACTACTATTGACACACAGGCAGTAGAGGACGAGCATGACGTCTCATGCGAGTGCTCATTCTGTGTGTTCCTTTAGGGATGGTTTATTTAAAAACAATTGTTTTTCTTCCAGTTGGGTATATACATTGTAATAATTTATTATTTATGTTTGTGAATGATGGCATAATTGGATAATTATTTTATTTACAAATAGAAAGTCAGTTCATTTATCTATTTAAATCCGCTGCTATTTATTACTCTCTGATTATGTTAGATTGCTTGGAATGGTTTTTTGACACGGTCTATTAAGATCCTGGTGTGAGCCGTGGTTTAGAGACGGTTTACTCACACTTCTGGTTCAGCCAGAATTGGGGTGTGACAACTTGGTATCAAAGCTCTTAGGCTCTATCCAGCTAATCATTCTGCATCTAACTGTGTCCAATGAACTGAGATAGGAAATTAAAAATTTTAATAAAAACACACCATAAGCTTGTTTGATGTCTGATACTTAAGAAAAGACGCATAACATACTATTAATGAAAAAAAAATTTAAACACTGATGTTTTGAAAGAAAAACCAAAATAACCATTAAACAACATGAAATTCCAAATGTACGATAGAATACAGTCCACGAGTCGAACAGTTACTCTGTTAACAAAATAAACTTCATATATATAAAATAATGAAACAAGATCAGGCTATGGTGGAGTTGCGGGCCTGGGTGGTATCGGATCTGTGATATCATAATCACGCTCGTAAGCCTCTCTAAGCCAATGAACCTGGTCCTTTGTAACCCATAGGCTATGAGCTAGACGCCCCAAGTCCTGACTCATCTCTCATTGAGCATCTCGAATCTCCATGAACATTCTCATCACTATATCTCGAAGAGGCTAGGATGGTAATGTTAATGGAGTACGCTGGGGTGCAAGTGTAGGGATGTCCTCCATGTGTGCATCCTCACCACCTCCTACCTCTGCTACGGCTGCCGCCTGGCTCCTAGGTGGAAGAGGACGAGCCTGTAGCTCCTCGTCACTAAGCTCTAGACTATCCATCTGCATCTTGTAGATAGCCTCTGCATCTATGTCAGAACTCATAGTGACCTCAAAAGCTGTCTCTCCACGCCTGTCCACCCCTAAACGATGCAACAACTCTGTAATCAACCTACAATAGGGAAGATTGCCTGTTACATTGGGCCTCATAGCATGGATTATGGTGCGGATGATCAGGTAAGGCAGGCAGACTCGGTGCCTGGTAGTAACACAATAAGTAATGTACTGGGTCAATTGGGACACCTCCCCATAATGACCACTTTAGGGGACGATATTATGTTGTATGATGCGGCAATATAAGCGAGGCACTGGACGGAGGTTCACGGCTAGCATGATCCTACCCAGAAACAAAATCTGATCAGCGATCGCTACTCTCATATCCTCAGTGAGATACCCTTTTGCTCTGGGTGGACAGTAGACGAGCTCCCCGTCATCTGGGATCCCAAGAAGTGTTGCCAACTCTGTTGTATTGAAAGAGATCATCACCCCTTTCACAAAGCTAGTAATCCGAAGATCCCTAGCATGTTCCCAATCATTTGGATTCCCTTCCACCTCTAGGTTTGCAAAGAATTGTTTTACCAAATTGGGACAGGTGATTTCTTTATATTGAATAAAGGGCTACCATCCCATCGCCCCAAAAGCAGCCTCAACATCAAATTGGTGCAGGTGCTCTAAGTTCACAAAGCGACCAGATTCAATGCTTTTGACTTGGAACCATGGAAGATGTGCCTCTGCAGCCTCGGACCGAAAAAATCTCTCATCATAGAGGCGGGGAGGAGGGTGTGGCCTATGCATACCCGGCGCATAAGATTGTTTACCTGCACCACGACGTCTAGACATGTTGTAAACTGTTAAGCAAAGGAAAATATGAGAAAGTTAGGAAAAATTGTCAAAATTTCGGCAGCGTAACAGCAGAAAATGGAAGAAAAGCCTCAAACTCGCCCAAATATGGGTAGGAGGACTTACATAGTGACACAATGCCATTACATGATCAAATAATTTTAACATAAGACAAGGAAATAGATGCATATCAGCAAAAATTTTCAAAATTTTGAAAAACCTAGAAACCTAGGTTAAAAAGTTGAAATTTTAGGATTTCTCCCAAACCAACCGATGGAACTTCGAATAGGTTGAGGGGTTTTGCTCATTGAGGCCCCAAGAACCCTTCTCAAACAAAGGAAGGAGTTTTCTACGGTTGAAAATTTTCAAATCAAGGAAAAATAAGTCTTGGGCATGAAAGACAATGAGATTTTTCTCAAAGAGAGGAAGAAAAGGAGAAGCTTACCTTGGAATCGAGTTTAGTACTCTCCTTCGAGAGGAATCACTCCTAGAAACACCGGTTGGAGTCTAGAGACTCAGCAACTCGGAGAAGAATCGCCACCGGAGTAAATACCAAAGAGAAAAGAAAGAAATGAAACCAAAATCACGATTTTAAGCCTTTTTCTGTTATACCGGTCGCACTCATGGTCTGGTGAGTCCAACCGGTACTCCTACGGTATGTGCTACCGGTATGTCCTGCGTATCGGTATGTACCGCAGGACATACCGGTCTCACCGTACCACGACCAGTACCTTCTGGGGGGCTGGAAATTTTATACCGCTTCCCATACCGGCCGAGCCATTACTACAGATCCCCAAGCCGGTATGGTACGACCGGAATCAATAATTTTGCCTAGAAAATTCCGAGAAAAATTCAAAATTTTGTTTGCATTCTTTTCGATTGATGAATATTTATAGTGCATATATGTTGAGACTGAATAATATCGTTTTGAATAATTGCCTCATTTGTCTCATATGTGTTCTATGCATTCAGATATCGTAAAGAAAATTCAATAGGCTACAATGGTGAGAGGAAATGGTCATAGAATTCCTTGCAAACGCCGTCACTCAAGGGCACCTCCAATGGAAAGGAATTCAGGGACAAAAAACTCTGAAGAAAGTGAAGAGAGGGAAAATGGAGAAGAACATAACCCTCTCAATGGAAGTGGAAATCAGGTGAGAAAAAATGAAGAAGCTCCACTGTCGGGTCAAACACACATAAACTCTGAGACCCTAGTGCCAAATTTGGTCACCCACATGGAGGCACAGCAGAAGAAGTTCTTCGACGAAATGTTGAAGATGTTTAGGCCACCTGGGCCTGTATCGACACATGCAAATATGCCATCCACAAACACCGAAAATGTAAATACGGTACTAGTGGGGGTTAGTACAGCTACTGAGGGACAACAACAACCGAACCAATACAACACGGTTCCCTAACCGGTTACAGGGACCACCACCTCTAACCAGGACCAGGGTAAATATCAGGGTGCATATCAGGGTGCATAACATGGTGGATATCAGGGAGTGAATCAGAGTGGTTACTCATATCAGCCGTAATGGTATGGTCAGACAATGTATGGACAAGCACCATATGGACAGAGTAGTCTTTCTAGAGCGGTGGATGGATTTCTAAAGTTAAAACCACCAACTTTTACAAGAAAGCCAGGGAAACCACTATGGCCAGCACAATGGATAGCCGAGATGGAAAAGAACTTTCGTTTGCTGGAGTGTTCTGATGAGGAGAAAGTGTTATATGCCACCCATATGCTGAAGGAAGAAGCCAATGGATGGTGGAACTCGACCAGAGCATATTTGGAAACAAAGCACCGTATAATCACTTGGGCCATATTCAAAGAGGCCTTCTTTGAAAAATACTTTCCAAGGAGTTTCCGTGACTAGATGGAGAAGGAGTTCCTCAATCTACAACAGTCTTAGATGACCGTAGAGGCATACCAACAAAAGTATGAGGAGTTGTTTTTCTTCGCTCCAACCAGTATACAGGAGGAAGAAACTAAAACCCGTCGCTTCACAATGGGTCTTCAGGGTGTCATAAGAGAACATGTGTTGGGGAAAGGACTGAGAATCTATAATGAGGCAGTACAGGTGGCTCGAGTCATTGAAGGCTATAGAGATAACTTCTTTGCACAGAATAGGGGTCTGAAGAGGCCTAACCCTGAGGTCCAAGGTGAAAGAAGCAACAGACCATATCATCCATTCAGGCCACCAGCTAGCACTATGCCACCCAGACCTGTTCTTGTAGTAACATAGCAGGAAATGAGACAGAACACTAGTGTGAAGTGCTTCAATTGTCAACAGGTGGGTCACTATGCCAGAACATGCCCACTACCAAAGAGGGAACCGCAACAAGGCAAAATGTATGCCATTACCACAGAGGAAGCAGCTGCATCACCTGATGTAGTCACTAGTATAATTCTATTCTTACTCCTTAGTTACTGCATTAATTGTATGAGCATATAGAACTAAAATAAAAATTAAAAACCTCAAGTACAGTAAACATAGCAGGGGTAACCGTCAGAGTCCTGTTTGACCAAGGGCCACCCATTCCTTTGTGTCAGTATCGTTCAGAAAAGGACTAGATCAACCCATCAAGACTTTGGAACTAAGTATGTTAGTTCGATCCCCTATGGGAATGGAAGTGGTATTAGAAGAGTATTATGGGCCTTGCCAAGTACATATTGAAGGACGAGAGTTGGAAGCAAATCTAGTCCAGCTTGATATGTTAGATTTCGATGTCATTCTGGGAATGGACTGGTTATTTCAGCATTCAGTAAGCCTGTTATGTGCTGAGAAGAAGTTAGTGTTCAAGGACAGTGAAGGAACGGAGTTCAACTTTAAAGGGACTAAGTTTCCTAGGAAGAGAAAGCTTATACTCTCAGTCCTAAAAGCAAGGAAGTGCTTAGAGAAAGGGGGAGTAGGATACCTTGTATCAGTTGTGGATGTGACCGCTGACTTGCCAAAAATAGAGGATATCAAGGTAGTACGGGAATTTCCTGATGTATTCCCAGAAGACCTACTCTGATTACCACTAGACAGGGCGACTGAGTTTGTGATAGATCTCCTACCAGGGGTAGCGCCTGTGTCTAAAGCACCCTATAGGATGGATCCTACAGAGTTGAAGGAGTTAAAAATCCAACTGCAAGAATTATTAGACAAGGGATTCATAAGGCAGAGTATCTCACCTTGGGGAGCACCTATGCTATTTGTCAAGAAGAAGGATGGTAGCATATGTCTTTGTGTGGACAATCGAGAGTTAAACAAGCTCACCATCAAGAATAGGTACCTACTACCTAGAATAGATGACTTGTTTTATCAACTGCAAGGTTCAAGTGTATTCTCAAAGATTGATCTGAGGTCAGGGTATCATCAACTCAAGATCAAGGAGGCAGACATTCCCAAGACAGCTTTCAGAACAAGATATGGACACTACGAGTTCCTTGTGATGTCCTTTAGGTTGACCAATGCACCTGCATCGTTTATGGAACTAATGAACCGAGTATTCCATGACATGTTGGACACGTTGATTATAGTATTCATAGATGATATTTTAGTATACTCCAAGGACAAGGAGACGCATGCGATGCACTTGAGAGCGGCATTACAAAGACTAAGAAGAGAGAAGCTCTATGCAAAGTTCAAGAAATTTGAATTTTGGCTAGACGAAGTGGCCTCTTGGGTCACGTGGTACCTACTAAAGAAATTAAGGTGGATCCCAACAAAATTTTTGCCATAGTAGGATGGGAGGTGCTGAAGACAGTTGCTAAAATTCGTAGCTTCCTGGGCTTAGTTGGATATTACAGAAGGTTGGTGGAAGATTATTCCAAGATTTCCGTTCCACTCACCAGGTTGACCAAGAAGGGGTAGAAGTTCGTATGGACTGAAGAATGTGAGAAATGCTTTCAGACACTAAAGTCAAGACTGGTTTCAGCACCTATCTTGACTATTCCTGCTCCAGGCCTTCCATTCACACTGTATACAGATGCTTCAGGTTTGGGACTGGGATGTGTATTGTTGCAAGGAGAATAGGTGATCGCCTATGCATCAAGACAACTGAAGGAGCATGAGAAGAACTACCCTACTCATGACCTAGAATTGGCAGCAGTCATTCATGCTATCAAGACTTGGAGGCACTACCTGTATGGTGAGAAATTTCAGATTAAGTCTGACCACAAAATCCTTATCTTTTCACCCAAAAAGACCTGAACATGAGGCAGAGGAGGTGGATAGAATTACTCAAGGACTACGACTGTGACATCAGTAGCATCCAGGAAAAGAAAATATTGTAGCTGATGCTCTGAGTAGGAAATGGGCATCGAACCCCAAAGCAGGGCCAAGTATAAATGCTGCTTTGTATGCTGCAGATTCTGGCTCATCAGAGAATGAAGAACAGCTCTTATTAAAGTCAGCAGACGACCCAGTGGAGCAAGGTTTGATACACAAGTTTACTCTTATGTTTGCAACACTAAAGATTTTGCCTGACCAAAAAGAGGAGGTAAAAGCAGCAGTCCTACAGGACCCATACCTCAGTACAGTACAAGAAGATTTGGAAAAGGGTAGAGCCAATCCTGATTTCACCTTGGATGCAGACAAGGTACTCAGATATCATGGACGGTTATGCATACCTGAGAATGAGGATCTGGAATTTAGAAACCGAATCATGTTGGAAGCTCACTCCACTCCGTATTCAGTACATCCTGGAAGCACTAAGATGTACCATGACCTAAAGAGGTTGTACTGGTGGAGGGGTATGAAAGCAGATGTAGCCAGATATGTATTTCAATGTCTAAACTGCCAGCAAGTCAAAGCGAAAAGACAGAGGCCCGCAGGCTTATTGCAACCATTACCTGAGCCAGCATGGAAATGGGATTGTATTACCATGGATTTCGTCACTGGCCTACCTATGACTCCGAGGTCAGTGATTGCAGTTTGGGTAGTTGTAGACCGCCTCACCAAGACTGCAAGATTTATCCCTATCAGAACGCAATACACCATAGACAGGTTGGCAAAATTATATGTGGACAATATAGTCAGACTCCACGGTGTCCCAGAGAGTATAGTATCTGACAGAGATCCACGCTTCACATCAAAGTTCTGGGAATGACTACAAAAGGCCATGGGGACGAAACTAAAGTTCAGCACAGCCTTCCACCCTCAAACAGATGGTCAAGCAGAGAGGACCATCTAGATCCTAGAAGACATGCTTCGAGCATGTGCTATCGACTTTAAGGGGGCTTGGGATGAGAAGCTTTCACTCATCGAGTTTGCCTACAACAATAGCTACCAGGCTACGATCTAGATGGCTTCATATGAGGCATTGTATGGTAAGAAATATCGGACACCATTGTTATGGGATGAGGTTGGAGAATGATGGATCGTAGGACCAGAATTTGTGGAGGAAACTTGCAAAGCAGTGGATCAGATCAAGAATAGAGTAAAGACAGCTCAAGTGCGTCAAAAGCACTATGCTGATAACAGACGCCGAGACCTCGAATTCAACATAGGTGATAAAGTGTTTTTGAAGGTATCACTAGTAAGAGGCTTAAAGAGGTTCGGAAAGAAAGGAAAACTGTGTTCTAGATATGTGGAACCATATGAGATTCTACCCCGATGTGGCAAAGTGGCCTATCAACTTGCATTGCCACCAGCGATGTCTAGTGTCCACAATGTCTTCCACGGGTCCTTACTGAAGAAGTACGTGAGAGACCCTTCGCATATTCTTGTTGCAGACCCCCCATATTTGACAGAAGACTTGACCTTCGAGGTGATACCAATCAATCTAATCAGTCAAAAGATACAGCAGCTTCGAAGGCGAGCTATACACTACGTCAAGGTAGTTTGGAAGAGCCAGGATGTAGAAGAAATCACCTGGGAGGAGGAGGATGCCATGCGACAAGAATACCCTCATCTTTTCAACTCTGAAGGTACATACAATTTCGGGGATGAAATTTATTTTAAGGGTGGGGGAATTGTGAGACCTACATGTAAATTTTGGGGACGAAATTTCTTTTAAGAGTGGTAGAATTGTAAGAACCGTGCTCTGAAAACCCGGCTTAACCAATGGTTTACATTCTGACAGGTCTCCCAATCATAACCGAACCGGAAGGCGAGGCCGGGTGACGAACCACGAAATCCAGGTATGAGAAACGATGTGTAAAAATGTAATATTTACATACCGGTCTCAATACCGGTTTCACTCAGAGTGAGACCGTTATGTGCAATCGGTATGTGCAAATCGATTGGAGACAGACTCCAACGGGTCCCACACTCTTAATCAAAAATTAAGAAAATTTTCTAGACGTGGGAGACCTTCCTAGAATGGTCTCCCACTATATATATGCACATCATCCACTCCTTAGATCCTTCCAAACATTATCAAACCCTAGGCCGTCTCGAAGAGATCTGAGAAGGAGCAAGGAAGAAGGAGACCACGCAAGAAGGAGGACCTTTCCATTGGAAGAGCACACCGTCATTCAACAAACACCGGTAAGTGCTCAACCTCTTTATTGATGTTAGGATTTTAGATCGTTGCGCCGTTTCACGGATCCAAAATCCTAGAACCCCCAAAACCCTAGTTCTCATTGAGATCCAATCTAAGAATGAGGCGATGAAATAATCAAAACCTAGATAACTAAACGAGTATTTGGACCTTAGAATGGTATAGGAAAAACCATAAAAACCAAGCCGATGATCGACGGGGGAGAGAGGTCCGAGATTGGACTCTCGAACCCATACCGCCGGACATACCAGCTGGACATAAGTCTAGCGGTATGGTCCTACGGTATATACCGCCGGACATACAGGCTGGACTATAAGGTCCTATGGTATGGTCCTGCGGTATATATGTGAGACCAGTATATACCGCAAGACATACCAGTCTCACTCAGAGTGAGACCGGTACTGCGACCGATATGCTTACCGAAGCTTGTTGGCTTGGCCAAACTTGGTTCTGACCAACTGTAACCCTAATAATTTAATTCTAACATATAAGTATGATCATGTAGGACTTGTAGACAGCGTGAGTAGACCCTGTGACGCAGAGCAGACTTGTTATCACGCGTCAGGTAAGGGACAAGACCCCAAACCCTAATTAACTAAATAACAGTAAACTGTTGTGATCACATTTGTATCTGCGTTTATTGTTTGTTGTTTGTGTATTTCATATGCCATTTATTTATTTAAATTCTTATTATCTGTTCATGCATATTCGTATGCTAGGATGTTGTTCCTTTAGGCATGTAAATGTTTTTAGTTAGTGTGTGGAATGTGAAGGGGAGTGGAGCCCTGGATATATCCTCACACTAACACCTTTTCGTATCACCGTCTACCTTAGCGGGCTTGGTGCGAATAGGGTATCAGGGAGCAGATGTGGGATTGTGGTTCCTCCTGCCCACCAAACTCGAGCCCTATCTTTATGTCGTAGGGAGCTATGCTAGGGTAGGGCCATAGATACTGTGATGACATATAGGACTGGTTAGAAACAGAAACTACTTGCAAGGCCTTGCCAACAGGGGTTTAGGTATTGGTGCGGTGTAGGGTATCAGGGGGAGGACGTGGGATGGGGGCTCAGCCTGCCTGCCAGACTCTAGCTCTATCTCTATACCGGAGTGAGTGATGTGTGGCAATAGCAGCAGTGTGGATTGTAACATGACATGACTATTGGGTGTGCTCACACTCTCGTGCATGGAGGTGCGGTGGCCGCCAAATCTTACCTTAGCATTTTGCAAATTATACCTGACCCAATTGTAATGTTATCTCATGCATTTTGTATGTTGCATTGGTCTTGTACTTTACTGAGCTAAGTTATGAGCTCACTCGAATATATATTCTCTTTTTCAGATCTTGATGCAGGTTATACAGTTAAAGACTTTATGGCTGCCCCAGCGTATGGTACAGTCACTGCTATTGACACACAGGCAGTAGAGGACGAGCATGATGCCTCATGGGAGTGCTCATTCTGTGTGTTCCTTTAGGGATGGTTTATTTAAAAATAATTGTTTTTCTTCCAGTTGGGTATATACATTGTAATAATTTATTATTTATGTTTGTGAATGATGGCATAATTGGATAATTATTTTATTTACAAATAGAAAGCTTTGTTCATTTATCTATTTAAATTCACTGCTATTTATTACTCTCTGATTATGTTAGATTGCTTGGAATGGTTTTTTGACACGGTCTATTAAGATCCTGGTGTAAGCCATGGTTTGGAGACGGTTCACTCACACTTCTGATTTCAGTCGAAATTGGGGTGTGACAGTATCAAGGGAAAAAGGACTAGAAACAGGAAGAAGAAGGCGGTTCGCAGCAATGACTTATTGGAACTGATTCATACTGAAATCAATGGTCCTTTTCCCTCTCCTTCCATTAAAGGTCATCGATATTTTATTACCTTTATTGATGATTATTCAAGATATGGTTATGCCTACCTGTTGGCTGACAAATCTAGATCGTTGGATATCTTTAAGATTTACAAGATAGAAGTGGAGAATTTTTTTGTCAAAAAGGATAAAAGTTGTTAGATCAGATCGAGAAGGTGAATATTATGGTAAGCCAGGTGATTCTAGTCAACACCTTAGTCCTTTTTCCAAGTTCTTATAAGAGCATGGCATTATTGCTCAATATTCCATGCCAGGAACCCCTCAACAAAATAGAGTTGTCGAAAGAAGGAATAGGACTCTAAAGGATATGATGAGAAGTATGATTAGTAATACCAATCTTTAAGATTTTCTATGGAGGGGAGGCTCTAAAAACTGCCGCTTACATACTCAATAGGGTGCCAAGTAAAACTGTTCCCAAAACACCTTTTGAGCTATGGACTGGTAGAAAACCGAGCTTGAATCATCTACATGTTTGGGGATGCAGAGCAGAAGCCAGATTATATAATCCTCATGAAAAGGTTATGGATCCAAGAACAATCAGTTGTCATTTTGTTGGCTATCCTGATAGATCCAAGGGATTTAGATTTTACTATCCCAGTTCCACCAATCGGATAGTTGAGACTGCTCATGCCAAGTTCATTAAAGACTCCTGTGAATTAGTAGAACCAAGAAGCTTGGAGTTTAATGAAGTCCTTGTATTTTTTAATTCAGTGATTCCTAGCACTATTGTGCCTACATTTATGCATCCCATGGTCCCACCAATGGTAGAGGAATTTACGAGGACTGAGGTACCTGATCAACCTACAGCACCAGTGTTGATTGTAGAACCTGAAGAGGTGGTCAGGAGATCTACTAGACAACGCAAGAGTGTTATTTCCTCTGACTACATTCTATACTTGACAGAAGGAGAGTTTGACATTGGTCAAGCAATAGATCCCTCTAGTTTTGAGGATGTCATGAATAGCTCTAATGCACCAAAATGTTTAGAAGCTATGAAAGATGAATTGTCATCTATGGCTAACAACGGTGTTTGGATGCTTGTAGATTTACTTGATTCTTGTAAACCCATAGGCTCCAAATGGATTTTCAAGACTAAATATGACTCCAGGGGAAGAATTGAGCGCTACAAGGCCAGGCTAGTAGTTAAGGGATTCACATAGAGGGAGGGAGTTGACTTCAAGGAGACATTTTCTCCAGTCTCCTCAAAGGATTCCTTCAGAGTTATTATGGCGCATGTGGCTCATTATGATCTAGAATGACATCAGATGGATGTAAAAATAGCCTTTTTGAGTGGAGACTTGATTGAGGAAGTTTACATGCACCAACCAGAAGCTTTTGAGGTACAAGGCAAGGAAGGAATGGTTTGTAAGCTCAACAAATCCATTTATGGTCTCAAAATAAGCTTCTAGACAATGGTATCTAAAGTTCCACCAGATTATATCCTCTTTTGATTTTGTTAAGAGCGCTATTGATCAATGCATTTATCACAAAATCAGTAGGAGCAAGTTCATCTTTCTGGTGTTGTATGTAAATGACATTTTACTTACCAGTAGTGATTTGGGTTTGCTTGCAAAGCCAAGCCATTTCTATCAGAGAACTTTGAAATGAAAGATATGGGTGAGGGTTCTTTTGTCCTGGGTATTGAAATCAGTTGTTACTGAAGGCATAGACTATTGGGATTATCTGAAAGGGCCAATATTGATGGTATACTCAAAAGATTCTATATGTCAAACTGTTCAACTGGTGAGGCACCCATTAGCAAGGGAGACAAGTTAAACAAGACCCAATGCCCTAAGAATGAGATTGAAAGAAGGTCTATGACTGATAAGCCTTACGCATCTACAGTAAGATGCCTTATGTATGCACATGTTTGCACTTTCCCTGATATCGCTTTTGCAGTGAGTGTTTTAGAACGTTTTCAGTTAAATGTTGGTTTGGCTCACTGGACAATTGTGAAGAAAGTCTTATGATATTTACAGAGGACAAAAGATTATATGCTTACCTATGGCAGTAATGATACCCTTGAGATTGTGGGTTATTCTGATGCAGATTACAGTGGATGCCCTGATGACAGAAAATCCACATCAGGTACATCTTCATGATGGCTGGAGGAGCTATTTCCTGGAAGAGTGTGAAGCAAACAATTTTAGCATCTTCTACTATGGAGGCAAAGGTCATGGCATTGTTTGAGGCCACAAAGTAGGCAATCTGACTGAGGAATTTCATTTCTAGTCTGAAAACTGTGGAAATCATCTCCAGACCATCATTATTATATTGTGATAATCAGTCAGCTATATGTTTCTTTAAAAATAATCAGAGGACTAGTGTTTCAAGGCACATTGATATCAAGTATCTGTTAGTAAAGGAAAAGGTTGATGATAATCATATCATTGTAGAAAATATCTTGACGGTAGATATGGTTGTTGATCCCTTGACAAAAGCTCTACCAGTGGGAGTCTTCAAGGATCATGTTTCTAGCATGGGCATAGTGGAATCTTTTGATCTAATTTTGTAAAAACCATATATTTACATTGATACTTTATTGTATTGTTTTGTCTGTGGTTTTTATGGACATAGTGATTAATACCATTGTTTCTTTTCATGATTTAGCATTTGCACTCTTGCTAATCTAAATTAAAGTTTTATTTAACATGTCAGAACACAAAAGACAGTATTAAGCTAGAACACAAGGCAGTATCAAGCCAGAATACAAAAGGCAGTATTAAGCTAGGACCCAAAAGGCAGTATTAAGCCAAGTCTCAGAAGGCGGTATTAAGCCAAAACATAAAGGCGGTATTAAGCCAAGTTTCAAAGGAGGTAACCCAAGGTCAAATATAATCAAGGAGACTTCTGTCCGTGATAACAGAAAGTTGTATGCCGTATGATTGAGGTGTATCTTCTGTTGTTGTTCAACATTAGTCTGCTTATTGGAAGGAAGGAGGTTTGGGATAATTCGGTTTTAATTAATGGTTTCCATGGCCACACTAGTTTATAACAGTCTTGTGGAATAATGTAGCCCAAGTGGGAGATTGTAAAATCTTTTTGACTTTATTATTATTGTCACACCCCAATTCCGTACACTTCAGAATGGTGTGATGAACCGCTAGCAAACCAACGGTTCAACCAGGATCTCGGACAGACGATACCCGTTTTATCTAAACCTCATACATCCACATTCATAATCAGAATAAATACACAATAGCGGAAGTCTTATAGTAAAATGAAGTGAGAATCTATAGTGATATTAATATTTAAATAGCAAATTATTCTGTATCAACTAAGACATAAATAAATATCAAATACATGTCTTTACTAAATCCAAACAATGAAAATAAAATCTAATCGAATACACATGAGTTGCACTCGCAAGAGGAGTCATGCGTATCCACTTCATCTTCAACTTCCATCGCCGCCACGTGCCCGTACACTGGAGCATTGACATAATCTTCGACGGTAGTACCTGCATCATCAACTAAAAATATTCGACGTCGAGGGGGTGAGCACACATCATGGCTCAGTGAGCAAACAAAACAATGCAACAATACATATGCATATAATCAATTCATATCTTTGGTCTGGTTTAAAGTTTGCAATGCTCAATAGAAAGGTTTAGGTGGTCAAAGATTAATGTTTATTGACCCCGCCTCTATACACAGGGTGTGGAAGTCCGCCCAAAGGTTAACGGTTATTGTCATCCCCATCCACCCTACCATAACATTGTACAACAAAGGTTAACATTTATTGTTGTACAGTGCCATACCAACACGTAAGCCCCTGCTGGCGAGGGCTTGCAAACTGGGCTCGCAACTAACCAATCCTAATGTCAAACAGTGTATCCAAGGCCTTACCCCAGCATCCCTTAGAACATCCATAGAGATAAAGCTAAGGCCCCCCGGTAAAGTCAGAGACTACAAGGACCGAGACCACCTCCCCTGATACTCTATGACATAATAGTTCTACTAAAGTAATGGTGATACGATGATGCTAATGCACCAGACTTGAGTTAGAGATAGAGCTAAAGTGCTGAGACCCGCCAAAGGTTAACGTTTATTGACGTCCCCATCACACCTCCCCTGATACTTGCTCGCATCAAGTACACTAACCACACACATACATTCACATGTCTATTCCTATCATCATCATCATCATCATGTTATAAACAATAAAGTAAATATGCATGAACAAATAATAGAAATATTGGATGACATGTTGAATGCACATACAAGCATACATGCATAGAATCAATATGGCATTAGACTCAAGAAAATAAAAATAGTTTGTTATTAATCAATTAGTTTAGAGTCCTGTTTCCTCACCTTAGCTTGCTAATAGATCCTCTTTCAAGCTTTAAAATCACCTTTATATTGTTATTATATTGCTAGAAGACCTAACAAAGTCGATAGAATTTAATTAGAATTAATTCTGAATTTAAAAACCATTATGTTAACTGGGAGTCGATGCTAGGGTCGGAGTCTTGATCGACCCTGGGTGCGACCACCCCTATTCTGGGCTTCCCGAACACTGGGGGTCGATGCTCAGGGTTTGGTAGGGTCGATTGGCCATCGACCCCCCATGCGACCCCCTGTGGGTTTTGTCAATATTTCTTCCTTCAACCCATTCTTCAGGTTTGGGGTCCTATGGCTTGCTCCTACAGTCTATTCCACACATGTTCTATGGCCTAGAACCATGATTCATTCACCTATATGGCTTTCGTGACTTCCCCCATGGTTTTCCATGAAAACCTAACCATGGGTTAATGGTTTGGATTTCTCCGAGATCATACTCTCTTCATTATCTACCCTAAGGTCTTTAGAAACTCATGGAAATAGTATCCATACCTGAGAAGAATACTCCTTCTCTGCAACTCTTCTCATTTTTGTCTTCTTCTCTTCTTTCCTTCTCTTCTTCTTCTCTTCCTTCTCTTCTCTTTCTCTCAATTCAATTAGGGTTGTAAAAGGAGTGAAAGAGGCTTAGGGATGTCCTATTTATAGAGTAGAAACTCCAAAAATAAGTCCCATTGAGATTAGGAAGGAATCCCTTTGAAATTAGGAAAGTTTTCAAATTTCAGTTGTTACCGAGTACCGGGGGTCGATAGGGGGTCGGAGATCCCATCGACCCCTGGTCCTTAAAGTGTCCAACCCCCCATGTAAAACTGGGGGTCTGACTTCTATACTGGGGGGTCCGACCCTCCCTTGCTGGGTATGCGACCTTCCCCTTATTTTGAGTGTTTTTGGGTCAGTTTAATACCTGGGATCGTGATCTCCTTCACGCACTTGATCCATGTGGTTCGACCATGATGGGTAGACCTGGTTCAAGGTGGTAAGACCGGGTTAGTTTGATATGGGTCTAACAATTATGGGCAACATTATCTTACTTACCTATTATGTCTGGTGGGAATCCAATCAAAAATTGATTGATTATCCCTTTCCAATTATAAACCAAATCTATTCCATTATGGGATTGGAATAGATTTGAAATACAGTTATTATAAATATGAAGCAAGGTCCCTATAATCTCTCTCTACGTGAAATCAAAAGGACCCAGACCTAAGGCAGAAGAAACTGTAGAAGATCTCTGTTGGGAATCAATTACAAGACAAGGGCAGAAATCAATCTTCTACGAAGAGGTATGTCCCATTTATTTTATTTTATTATGTTATCACTCAAATGTGTTTTATTTTTCATATGGGATTGATTGGAATGAGTTTATTAGGATTAAAAAATACTACAAGGCCAGCCCACGGCCAGTCACCCACATTCGTCCTCTACAACAATTCAAAAAAAAATGTCGGTGGTGGCTTTCCCACTGGCAAGCTAGAGGCCAGCCGCAAGGCCAGCGAGAGGGCAACCCGCATGCCAGCAAAAGTAATCCGCCGTCACCAGCTTAGTTGGTGTTTTTCGGCGTCTCTGTCATTTTCTGGCTGCGGAGATGTGGTCGCCGCCTGATTTCCTGGATGATCGTGGTAGCTGTTACAAAGTTCACGGACACGTGTTCTTCACGGACACGTGTTCAGTTAGAACACGTCTCTGTGAACGTGCTTTATTTCCTGGATGATCGTGGTAGCTGTTACAGAGTTCACGGACACGTGTTCTTCACGGACACGTGTTCAGTTAGAACACGTCTCTGTGAAAATAATGGATATTCTGATTCAGTTATAACCGAATGGTATAAATTTAAAATTTGAATGGGTTTTGAGGAGTTTGTCTTTTTGAAATAAATGAATTTGATTATATATATATATATATATATATATATATATATATATATATGCGGTTTGACTAAGACCCGAACAGATTCCTATTTGGATCGATTTCTGCCCTGACCCGGGCCATGTTTTGACCTACCTAGATCGACCCGATGATCCACGCTTTGCCTGATTTAGGTTGACCCATAGTTTGTCCCATTTGGGTTGCCCGATTACCAGGTTTATGGACCAATAGGACACGAACTGGTTTGGTTTGGTTCGGTTTAGTGTGGTTCGGTCTGGTTCGACCTTAATCCAAAAGTTTCTGTACGTATATATATATATATCTCGGGTGACATTTAGAAATAATGAATTTGTTTTGTTATATGTCACTGTACAAACATTACAAACCGAACGTCAAATTTACAGTGGGACTGCACTTTTTATGACAGTATTATATAAACGCCGTTAAAATCCCAGGATAGTTGCTGTTTTAGTGACATTTATATTCTAAACGCCACTGTATATATATATATATATAGATAAATAGAAATAAGGTTATTGTTTTAGTAACAGATACGAACGCCATAAAAAATAAGTGTTAAATAAAATTATAAGAAATCATTAGAAACATGCTAATGTGATTAGGGCTTAGTTTAACACTTATAAAAGTCATTGTTTAGGATAATGTCTTTGTCCTATGAGTGAGAATATGTCATGAAATAATAAATTTTATGGGTTTTCATTATGGGATGCTTTTATGGACTTAGGCATGGAATGTTTTTTCCCTAATAAATGCTGAAATAGTCTATAATACCTAAAGCTACCAAGTCTGAACCTATGGGCCTAGTGTACAGTCTTTGTCGACTGGATTCCATGGTTTGAGTTACGATGCTTCCGTTCAGCGGACTAGTTTCTCAGGGTATGGGACCACCACTAATAGTATCAAAGATTATTGCAATCTTGTTGATGGGATTCCATGGCTTGAGTTACGATGCTTCCGTTCCACCGGCTAGTTTCTCGAGGTATGGGACCGCTACCAACGGTTTTGAAAGATTGCCATCGAGGAGACCATATGACGAACATCGTGCTATTGCCATCTCAAATGAGTCTTCATTTGATCGGTCCACTCGATTGAGTAAGGGTGATGTTGATGAACTTCTTGGAATCAGAAGTCATTGTCTTGCCATCTCAAGTGACGGGATTTCTGAGGAAGGTTGTTTTCAAGCATCTCGCTTTGCTCAGATTGTGGGGAAGGCATATTGGGCGATCTTGCCATCTCAGGTGTGACCCCAATGACATGGACCTTACACTCCGTTCTTTTGGGATTTTTTTTTTCTATTTTTCTAGAAAATATGACTTAGAGAAATCTGATCAACTGCCCATTTGGTCAAATACATTGATATTATTATTAGTGGCATTCTTGTATTTTTATTCACTTGATTACGAGTATTGATTGGTAAATTATTGTTTTTTGTTTACCAACTTTGGCTTCCGACCTTGCTTCCTAAGGGTGCAACATTGGCACCGAAACTATTCACCGAAACTGCATCGGCCCGTTTAGACCGGAACCATGAAACCGTTTAATAAATGGGTTCAGTTCTGGTTTTAAAAATGACACCGGTTACTTAATTGGGTCGGTTAGGTTTGAGACCGTGTACACCGGCAGTCCACACCAGTTAACCATCGAATAAAACCGAATGAATTTGACCATTTATTTTCCTAAACTAAACCGATAAACCATAATCCCATTACCTTATTTACTATACAACCTACTTATTATTTCCCTAATCTTCCAAAACCGATTGAAAGCTTTGTGATCTCTTTTTTTATATTAATTTGATGGTTTTTTGTTTTGCAGTGAAAGTACAATGCCATAGATAAATTAAGTTGAGAAGGATACCTTAAGCTTTAACACAATGACATTTCTTCTTCAGAAAGTTCATATTCTATTTCAAAGGGATCACGTTTTCATGGAACAAGTGGCTGGTCTTTTTTCTAATTTT
Source organism: Protea cynaroides (assembly GCA_028583415.1). Classification (NCBI taxonomy): domain Eukaryota; kingdom Viridiplantae; phylum Streptophyta; class Magnoliopsida; order Proteales; family Proteaceae; genus Protea; species Protea cynaroides. The sequence goes on from CM053271.1 coordinate 92,069,946, forward strand.
AATCATATAAGATTTCGTAATGTTTCTTTAGGTTTTTATTGTGAAGGTCAAATTTTATAGACTTAGCATGATTTGATTGCTGTGTTTTTTAAATTTTAATATCTTATTCAGTTACATTTCCAATAAAATAGATAAAGGGCATCCTAATGCATGAGGCTCCCGCTACTACAAGGGGAAGGCATAATGTACACAATCTTACCCCTACAAAAAAAATTGATTACCTGTGTAGTTATTGTTTTATTGGAAAAATTAGTTAAATGCATTTTGTGGTCAATAATATCTCCATCAACATGGGGACTGTAGGATTTCTAGATGATGTATATATTTTTTTTATTTTGAAAAATTGATTAACAAACGATGCATTAAACCGTATATAAACCACAATCAAAATCGATTAATGAAAAACCGTTTAAAAATCAATAAACCCAAACCGATTACTAATCTATTTTGGTTACAATTTTGAGACTGGTTAGCTAATCGGTTCAGTTTTGGTTTTACCCTCCTACACACCACATCGGACTGGACCGGACTATTTAACCAATTAAAAACCGTTTAACACCCTTATTGCTTCCATCAAGAAACTTGATAGATCTAATTATGAAGAATGGCTGGAACCCATTACTGTGACGCTTACTGTTATGCATCTAAACACTTCACTAAGACATGATGTGTCACACCTCAATTATGGACTAACCAGTAATGTGATGAACCATCATAAAAACTAATGGTTCAAACTAGGATCTCGTATAGGCTGTGCCAACCATGTTAAACCAAACACATTCCGCAATAATATTCAGAGGTAATAAATAAATAGCGAAAGTCATTACTAATAATGAACTGAGGTCTAACAGTGATAAATAAATAATTGAATCTAGTTATCTCCAAACGATCCAAGACATAAAGTAAAATACTCAATTACATGTTACATTGCTCAAATATAACTAAAACTAATAAAAACATATTGATTGCATTTGCATGACGGATCATGGGCATCCTCCATAGCTTTTAATTTCATAGCGGCCACGTGTCAGTGTGACGGCGCATTCATGTAGTCTTCAACAGTAAAACCAACATCATCAACTAAAAATATTCGACGTCAAAAGGGTGAACACATATCATGGCTCAGTGAGCAAACAAAACAATGCTCAAACATATGCATGCATTCAATTAATATCTTTGGTTTAGTTTTAAGTTTGCAACTGTGCTATAGAAAGGATTGGCAGCCACCACACCTCTATACACGAGTGTATGAATCTGTCCAATGGATCAAACACCATTATCGTCCCACATGCACCCACCATGGAATAGAGATAAAGCTAAAGTGTCCGGATCACACACTACCAACACTTTCCCTGATGCCCTACCCATACCAATACGTAAGCCCCTACTGACGAGGGCTTACAAATTGGACTCACTATTAACCAATCCTAATGCCATCCGAATGTATCCAAAGCCTTACCCCAGCATCCCTCAATACGTTCATAGAGATAGAGCTAAGGCCACCTCGGCAGAGTCAAAGACCACACGGTCCGAGACCACCTCCCCTGATGCCCTACGACGTAATATTTCTGCTAAGTTAATGGCAATACGAGACCACCTCCCCTCAACACTAGAAAGGTTAGCTAAGCTGTATGTGGATAATATTGTCAGATTGCATGGTGTACCTGAAAGCATCGTGTCCAACAGAGACCCACACTTTACCTCAAAGTTCTGGGAAGGATTACAGAAGGCTATGGGTACAACACTAAAGTTTAGTACTGCGTTCCATCCCCAGACCGATGGACAGTTGGAGCGCACCATTCAAATTTTAGAAGACATGCTCTGACCTTGTGTCATTGATTTCAAAGGATCATGGGATGGGAAATTACCATTGATCAAGTTCGCATATAACAACAGCTATCAGGCTACTATACAGATGTCACCCTATAAAGCACTGTAGGGTAGGAAGTGTCGAACTCCTTTATTTTGGAATGAAGTTGGAGAATGGAGAGTTGTTGGACCAGAATTTGTTGAAGAGACTTGTCGAGTAGTAGACATAATCAAGGAAAGGGTCTGAATAGCTTAGAATCGTCAGAAGCAATATGCAAATAATCGACGTAGAGATCTTGAATTTACCATAGGAGATAAGGTATTTTTGAAGATATCTCCTATGCGTGGTCTAAAACGGTTTCGACAGAAGGAAAAGCTATGTCCTAGATATGTTGGACCTTATGAGATTCTGGCAAGGCGTGGAAAGGTAGCGTATCAGTTAGCACTACCACCATCGATATCTAGTGTACATGATGTATTTCATGTTTCACAACTAAAGAAGTACGTCAGAGATCCAACACATGTGTTAATGACGGATCTACCAGATTTGACTGAAGATTTAATGTGTGAAGTGGTACCTTTTGAAATCACTAGTCGGAAGGTACAATGTCTTCACAACCGCGACATCTATTATGTTAAGATTACTTGGAGAAGCCAAGAGATAGAAGAAATCACATGGGAAGAAGAGAATATTATACGAAAGCAATATCCTCACCTATTTGACTCGGAAGGTATGTACAAATTTTGAGGGAAAAATTAAAGTAAGGGGGGAGTTGTAAGACCCGCATTCCACTAACCCGATCTAACCATGTCTTGCCAGGTCTTCCCATCATTGCTGGATCAAGTGGACTAACCGTATGATGATGAACCACAAGCCCAGGTATGAAAATCGACTCAAAAACACTTAAAATCAAGTGTATGATAGACTACCTGGGTAGGTATGGTCGACCATACGATGGCAAATAAAAACCACTGCTTTTAAAGCATACGATCGATGTTTTTGAGTGTAGGGTTGATGGATTCTACGACCGTAGACCATTGACCGTAAGACCTCAGGTTAGACTCCGAGTTTAGAAACTTTCCAAATACAAGAAGTATCTATTTCCTATTGTTGGAGAGCCTTATATGGAGAGTTTCTCTCTATATAAAGGTGTTCCTCAATCATTTTTCACTCTTTTGAAACATTATCAAACCCTAGAGGAAGAGAAGGAAGAGAAGGAGAATGAGGAAAACTAAGGAGAAGGCTAAGAGAAGAGATCTACTGATTCCCTGCAACAAGTAAGGTATGAATCTTATCTCTGAAGCCTTAGAACATCAAGAGTAGGAATTTCTAGTGTAAATTGTAATATCAAACCCAATATAAGGATTCAACTATGGGATTTTCTAAAAAAATCTCAAAGGGGAGACCATAGAGAATGGATTGGAGGAATCAGTTGATTAAACCAAGAGAATGGACCTTAGAATGATCATTAGGAAGGACCCTACTGAGGAGCCAAGAGGAAGAATTCAGATTTAAAGTGGTTTCTGGATCAGACAAGAGTATGGTCGCAACTACGGTCGACCATTGATCGACCATAGGGTGACCATACCATCGACCATAGCTATTCGGAAAGAATACAGGAAACGTATGGTCGCAGGGTATGGTCGCATATAGTGCGACCGTAGGGTATCGACCGTACGTGGTAAGGTCGACACAACATGCGACAATAGGGCCTATCAGACACCTATCAGTGATCTATTTTGATTTCTAACTACTGTAACACATTACACATGAATCTTAATTTAAATTTATATAATTTTTAGGTCATTAAATTAATTCAAAGAAATTACAAGGCTTGAAAGGAGATCATGTTTTGCTAACAGGTGAGGGAACAAGACCTAAACTAAGTGGATAATAATAAACTATTTATTTTATTGAGTCAAATGCCATGATTGATTCTATGCTTGTATGTTTGTAATGTGCATCTCACATGTCATCCAATATTAATATTATTACTACTCATGCATATTTACTTTTGTCAATTTGCTACCATGTTGATTAATGATGATAGGAATAGGCATGTGACTGTGTGTGTGTGGTTAATATGTTGGATGCAAGTGGGGCATCAAGGGGAGGACGTGGCATTGTGGTCTTTGACCTAGTTACCAAACTCTAGCTCTATCTCTACTAAAGTTTGGCCCATTGACATCGTCGTATCGCCATTACCTTAGCAGAACTATTACGTCGTAGAGCATCAGGGGAGGTGGTCTCTGACTCTGTCGGGGGCCTTAGCTCTATCTTTATAGACGTATTGAGGGATGTTGGGGTGAGGCCTTGGATACACTAGATGACATTTAGGATTGGTTAGTTGCGAACCCAGTTTTTATAAGCCTTCGCCAATAAGAGCTTACATGTTGGTATGGGTAGGGCATCAGGGAAAGTGTTGGTGGTGTTTGATCCGAACACTTTAGCTCTATCTCTATTCCATGGTGGATGCATATGGGACAGCAATGGTGTTTGATCCATTGGGCAGATTCACACACTCGTGTATAGAGGTGCGGTGGCGTCCAATCCTTTCTATAGCATATTACAGACCAAAGATATGAATTGAAATCATGCATATGTTTGTTGCATTGTTTTCTTTGCTCACTGAGCCGTGATGTGTGTTTATCCTCTCGACGTCGAATATTTTTAGTTGATGATGGAGGTCTTACTGTAGAAGAGTAAGTAAATGCACTGACATATAGACACATGACGTTCATGGATGTTAAAGCTATAGAAGATATGCATGATCCTTCATGCGAGTGCAACCAGTGTATTTTTTATTAGTTTAGCTATATTTGATTATTAAAACATGTAATAGATTCATTACTTTTAGGTCTTGAGTTTTGAAGATAATTGGATTAAATAGTTATTTATCATGTTAGATGCTCAGTTCATTATTTATAAAAACTTCTGCTTATTTGTTTATTATCTCTGATTATTACTGTGGAATGTCTATGTGGTTGATATGGTGGATACTACCTAACGAAGATCCTGGTTGAACCGTTGGTTTATTGACGGTTCATCACACTATTCTGGTTAATCCATAATTGGGGTGTGACAACTTGGTATCAAAACTCTCTCAGGATCTATCCATTGACCTAACTACTTCCACATTAGTCATGAACTGAGTTAGGATAAAATTAAAAACTGTAATAAGAATACACTATGAGCACCTGTGTTGTTTGAGACATAAACAAAGAGAATAATGCACTTATGTAAAAGAAAAAAAAATATATATATATATATATATATATATATATATATATATATATATATATATATATATATATATATATATATATATATATATATATATATATATATATATATATATATATATATATATATGTATATATATATATATATATGCGTAATAAAAATAAAAAATATATACATCCGAATCAGAGTACAGTCCACAATCTAGACAGTTACTCTGCAAAATAAAAAGGGAAAGAAATAAATGGCACTCATAGAGCAATCATGGCGCTGGAGGAGGAGGTGCCTCTCGGTCTTGATCACGATCCTCAACGTATATTCTCGTGAGCTAGGCTACCTATGCCTGGGTCGCCTGGAGACTCTCAGCGAGACTAGCCACCCATCCATCAGTCGCTAGCTGAGCCTCACGGACCTCAAGCAGTAACACCATCGTATCATCTGATGGTGAGCGCGAAGGACCAGCCGAGTGAGAAGTCCAAGAAGGGCCGGCTCCAATAGAAAGCTATGTGGCGATGGAGGAGGTATGGCATCTACATCCATGTACATCCGATCATCATCCTCCTCATCACCACTCTCGTCTACCTCTGTTGTCGCCGTCGTTGCCTCCTCTGCAGCCTCTGCATCTGCTGCTGCCCTTCGAGTGAAAGGGCATCTCATGGCATTTCTCTCATTATCGCTGACCTGAACCTCTCTCATCCTCATCCTACAGATGGCATCCCAATCAAGATCAGCAGAGAAGGTGTCTTCACAAATCCTCTCATCCTCCAAATTCACCTGGAGGCGAGTAAGCAGAGTAGAGATCAACCGCCCATAAGGCAGGTTACCTCTCGAGTTAGACAAAGTGGCCCTATGCATAGTCCAGATAATAATGTATTGTAGACAGACAGACTGCCTAGTGCATATACAGTACACTAGGTACTGAGTCAACTAGAAGACCATGTCGTAGAGACCACCCTGAGGAATCAGATCATGCTGAATGATCTTACAATATACTCGTGGCTCAGGATGCAAGTTGACGGCCTTCATCTCCAAACGGTCATCACGAAGAATCTGATTGCATATCTCTACGTGCATAAAAGTGGATAAAAATTGAGGCTCCTTTGGTGCACAGTAAACCAATGGCCCATCATTGGAAATGCCCAGGAGATCAGCCAACTACTGACAGTTAAAAGAGATAGGAACACCTTTCACCCAACTGGTGATCCGAAGTTCTCTACCCCTGTCTATATCCTCTAGATCACCCTTGACCTGTAAGTGGCAATAAAACTGCTTTACTAGATCTAGAAAGGTGCAAACCTCGTACAAGATTATGGGTAGCCAACCCATATCACCAAATGCCCTCTCCACATCAAATATGGCTAAATGGGCTAGGTTAACACAATGACCTGCTTCTACTTTTTTCTGCTGAAACCATGGATATTGAACCTCCGCTTCAATGGACCTAAAGCAACGCTGGTCATGAACTCGAGGAACCTTAGTGCGAACCATGCTAACTGCAAGAAAAGAGAATAAGAAAAACAAGTTAGAGAAACTTGAAATTTGGCAGCATAACGACGTAAAATGGGAAAAAAGCCTAACTTCCACCCAAACATTTGGGCAGGAGGACTTACATGAGGCATAACCCAACCTACAATGAATAATCAATAAGAAGTAACCACTAATTAAAGGAAAAAAAAATTGAAGAAATTTTGACATTTGGTAAAAACCCCAAAATTTAGGTCAAAAGTTGGGATTTTTGAAATATAAACAAACCGATCAATGAAACTCAGATTTTCTCAAGGGTTTTTATCCATGGGGTAGCCAATGACAATAGCCCCCATTAAAAATCAAATTTTTTTACGGTCAAGTAGATGTTAATTTGAAGAAAACCCTACATATAGCAAAAACCTAGGTATGGAAGCTTAAAAAGGAAGAAAGAAGAGAGAACATACCTTGAGGAATGTGGTAGAGATTGTTGATTGATGGAGAAATCACCAAGTTCGTACGATTGACACTGTAGCAACTCAGTGGTGGCGAGCTAAGTTGAACCGTAGGAGGAAGAATGAGAAATGAGAGGAAAATCTCAAAAAAATAGGTTTAAAACCTGATTTTAAATTCGTACGGTCGCACAATTCGACCAAACAGTCGACCATACCATTTGACCGTACGATCGACCATAGGGTCAAGGGAAGCTTCCAGGGTTCGTATGGTCTGAACGTAAGGTCGCACTACATGCGACAGTACGATATCGACCATACGATTAACTGCTGTCTATTTTTTATTCTGTTAGAGTTATTGCTTCATAAATTATTTTTTCTCTCTCCTTTTACTATGGGACTAACAAAATATTTCCATTCTATCTTGTCTCACATGTGTAGCCTTCCCATTACTATTCCACCCAAGAATTTAAATGGTTGAGCATAGATTAAAAAAAGGGAGACAGAATGCAAACCCACCTCCACTACCTACGGAGGTCAATGCCAATGAATGTCAAGAAGAGCAAGGAGGAAATGTTGAAAATCAAAATGTTACGCCTTAGGATATTCACACCCAGGCCAACCCAACTACTTTACCAGCACCACCAATAGATTTGACTACTGCAGTAATGAATTTGGCACAACAGGTGGAATTGATACAGCAAATGTAAGCGAACATGCAGGCTGCCATGGGAATTGCTTCCCAGGATGCTACCACCACACCGATGCCTACAGGACAAACTAGTACCATACATGGGGGTAGTAATATGATGCCCCAAGCCTCTACTATGAACAATGCGGTACCCCAAGCACCGTAAACACCAGTTGTACAAGCTCAAGTGTAGAATCCTGAAGCACCGCAAGGTGGGTACAGCCAAGCTAATTATCAGTACCAACCACCCATGTATGACGCATATGCACAATATTAGCTTGATCACTCTAGATTGACCGAGCATTTTCTGAAGATGAAACCAAGGGAATTTAATTGTAAGTCGTCGCATTCTCTGTGGCCAGCCTACTGGGTCAACGAGATAGAAAGAAACTTTATGGTAATGACTATGAGCGAAGAAGAGAAAGTATTATGTGCCATGTTTATGCTGAAAGGTGATGCACACCACTAGTAGAAGTCCACTCGGAGTTATCTGTTGACGAAGCTTAACCTAGGCTATCTTCAAAGAAACCTTCTTTGAGAAGTATTTCCCCATGAGTTTTAGGGATCAAATGGAAAAAGAATTTCTAATTCTATATCAAGGACAAATGTCTATAGACGCTTATTAGTAGCGTTATGAAGAGCTGTTCTTCTTTGCTCCCTCCAGCATGCAAGAAGAAGATACCAAAATCCGAAGGTTCATCATGGGACTTAGGGGAAGCATTCGTGAGCATGTTTTGGGGCTGAAAAAGAAAATATACAATGAAGCTGTGCAGATAGCACGAGTTTTAGAGTCTAGTCAAAGAGAGAGCTACTTTGCTCAAAATAGAGGTATCAAGAGGCCTAATGGAAACTCATTTAATGTAGGGAACTCCAAGACATTTAAATCCTTCCGCACTCAAGGCTTCAATGTTGCATCTAAGACTACTCCAACAGCTCAATCGCAACTGAAGCAGGTTAATACTGGAGTCAAATGCTTTAACTACGATCAAATAGGGCATTATTCAAGAGATTTTCCTAAGCCAAGGGAGCAGCTATAGCAAGGAAAGGTTTATGCTGTTACTTCTGAGGATGCTGTCGCATTGCCTGATGTAGTCACAGGTATGATTCAACCTTTTATTTGAAATATATTGTGTGAGCATGTAGACTGAATTAAATCAAGTCACGGGTATCGTACCTATTAATGGCATATCTGTTAGAGTACTCTTTGACTCTGGGACCACTCATTCTTTAATATCTGTGTCATTTGGGAAAAAGCTAGATATACCCCTCAGACCCTTAGACTACAAGCTACTCATACGATCACCTATGAGATTAGAAGCAGAGTTAAACCAAGGTTATAGACCATGTCCAATTCTTATAAATGGATGAAGTTTAGACGCCAACCTGGTGTAACTCGAGGTGGCAGACTTCGACGTCATCCTAGGGATGGACTAGTTATCCCAGCATTCCATGAGTTTGATTTGTACTGAGAAGAAGATATCATTTAAAGACAAGGAAAGCGCAGAGTTCAGTTTTATGGGAATCAAACTTTCCCGTAAACGAAAACTCATCCTCTGTGCATTAAAGGCTAGAAGATGCCTCGAGAAGGGTGGAGTTGGATACCTGGTGTCTATTGTAAATCTTACCAGAAAGCACCACAAATAAAAGATATAGAGGTTGTACGAGATTTTTCAGACGTGTTCCCTGAAGATTTACTAGGATTGCCACCTGATTGAGCGACAGAGTTCGTTATAGACCTATTATCCGGAGCCCCACCAGTATCTAAGGCACCATACCGAATAGCTTCTACTGAGCTTAAGGAAGTGAAGGTACAGTTACAAGAGCTGCTGGACAAGGGTTATATTTGACCCAGTATATCACCATGGAAAGCGTAGGTATTGTTCGTGAAGAAGAAGGACAGTAACGTTCGACTTTGTGTAGATTATCGGGAATTAAACAAGCTCACGATCAAGAACAGGTATCCATTGCCTATGATTGATGACTTATTCGATCAATTGCAAGGTGCCAAAGTATTCTCCAAAATTGATCTTTGATCAAGATATCATCAGTTAAAGATCAAGGAAGGTGATATTCCAAAGACAGCATTTAGAACCAGATATGGACACTATGAATTTCTAGTTATGTCTTTTGGATTGACCAATGCACCCGCAACTTTCATGAAACTCATGAATCGGGTATTCCACAATATGCTGGATACATCTGTCATTGTATTTATTGATGACATCCTAATCTACTCCAAGGATAAAGAAACTCATATCACAAATCTTAGAATTGCCCTGCAGTGACTAAGAACAAAAAAGATTTATGCTAAATTTACTAAGTGTGAGTTCTGGCTAAGTGAAGTTGCTTTCTTAGGCCATGTTGTATCGGCTGAGGGACTTAAACTGGATTCTAGCAAGATTGAAGCCATTGTAAAATGAGAAGCACCTAAGAATGTTGTAGAAATTAGAAGTTTCTTAAGTTTGGCTGAGTACTATCAACGATTCATGGTACTCCAAGATCATCGTACCTCTCACCAGCTTGACCAAGAAAGGAGAAAAGTTTATTTGGACTGATAAATGTGAAGAGTATTTCCAAACATTGAAAACAAGATTAATATCAGCTCCTATCTTGACTATTCTGATTCCAGGAGAACCATTTATCTTGTACACCGATGCGTTTGGATTAGATTTGGGATGTATGCTCATGCAAGGAGAGCAAGTAATTGCGTATGCTTCCAGACAACTAAAGACACATGAGAAAAATTACCCAACCCATGACTTGGAATTAGCCACAGTAGTATATGATGTCAAGATATGGAGACATTATTTGTACGAAGAGAAATTTCAGATTAAATCAGATCATAAGAGTCTCACCCATCTTTTCAATCAGAAGGAGTTGAACATGAGACAGAGAAGATGGCTGAAATTGTTAAAGGATTATGATTGCAATATCTAGTATCATCCAGGAAAAGCTAATGTAGTGGCCGATGCACTAAGCAGAAAAGCAATGACAAAGTCACAGGAAGAAGCTATCACAAATGTTGCAGTGTGTGACACAGGAAGAGTATTCAGTTGTGGCAATGAACAGTTCATGATTGATAAACTGAGTGAATCAACCGTTCTAGGTTTTATTCATCGATTTTTAAACATGTTTGCTACATTGAAGATTGTACCCGATCTAATAGATGAAGTAAGAGCAACTATTAAATCAGACCCCTATCTGAGAACAGTGCAAGAAGACCTTCAAAAATGTAGGACTATTCCTAAATTAACATTGTACTTTGAAAAAGTACTAAGATACAAAGGACAGTACGTGTTCTTGAAAATGAAGACTCAGATATTAGACACAGACTAATGAAGGAAGCCCACACCACCGCTTATTTGGTATATCCTAGAAGCACAAAAATGTATCATGATCTGAAAAAAATTTATAGGTGGAGGGGAATGAAAACAGATGTAGCTAAATATGTGTCTCAATGCCTGAATTGTCAGTAGGTAAAGGCTGAAAGGCAAAGGCCTACAAGCTTGTTGCAACCACTACCTGAACCAGCATGGAAATAGGACTGCATTACTATGGACTTCGTCACGGGACTACCATTGACTCCTAGCATAGTCGACGCAATCTGGGTAATTGTAGATCATTTGAATAAGACAGCTCGTTTTATAGCTATACGACCTCAGTATACACTAGAAAGGTTAGCTAAGTTGTATGTGGATGATATTGTCAGATAGCATGGTGTACCTGAAAGCATCGTGTCCGACAGAGACCCATGCTTTACCTCAAAGTTCTGAAAAGGATTACAGAAGGCTATGGGTACAACGCTAAAGTTTAGTACAGCGTTCCATCCCCAGACCGATGGATAGTCGGAGCACACCATTCAAATTATAGAAGACATGCTCCGAGCTTGTGTCATTAATTTCAAAGGATCATGGGATGAGAAATTACCATTGATCGAGTTCGCATATAACAACAGCTATCAGGCTACTATACAGATGTCACCCTATGAAGCACTGTATGGTCAGAAGTGTCGAATTCCTTTATTTTGGAATGAAGTTGGAGAATGGAGAGTTGTTAGACCAGAATTTGTTGAAGAGACTTGTTGAGTAGTAGACATAATCAAGGAAAGGGTCCGAATAGCTCAGAATCATCAGAAGCAATATGCAGATAATCGACGCAGAGATCTTGAATTTACCATAAGAGATAAGGTATATTAAAGATATCTCCTATGCGTAGTCTAAAACTATTTGGATAGAAGGGAAAGCTATGTCCTAAATATGTTGGACCTTATGAGATTCTGGCAAGGTGTGAAAAGGTAGCGTATCAGTTAGCACTACCACCATCGATGTTTAGTGTATATGATGTATTCCATGTTTCACAACTAAAGAAGTACGTCAGAGATCCAACACACGTGTTAACAATGGGTCCACCAGATTTGACTGAAGATTTAACGTTTGAAGTGGTACCTTTTGAAATCACTAGTCGAAAGGTACAACGTCTTCACAACCGCGACATCTATTATGTTAAGGTTACTTGGAGAAGCCAAGAGATAGAAGAAATCACATGGGAAGAAGAAAACACTATGCAAAAGCAATATCCTCACCTATTCGAATCGGAAGGTATGTGTAAATTTTGAGGATGAAATTCATGTAAGGGGGGAGTTGTAAGACCCTTATTCCACTAATCTGGTCTAACTGTGTCTTGCCAGGACTTCCCATCATTGCTGGATCAAGTGAACCGACCGTATGATGATGAACCACGAGACCAGGTATGAAAATTTTGACTCAAAAACACTTAAAATCAAGTGTATGGTCGACTACGTGGGTAGGTGTGGTCGACCATACGATGGCAAATAAAGACCACTGCTTTTGAAGCATACAGTCGATTTTTTTTACTGTAGGGTCAACGGATTCTGTGACCATAGACCATTGATCGTAAGACCTCAGGTTAGACTTCTAGTTTGGAAACTTTCCAAATACAAGGAGGATCTTTTTCCTATTATTGGAGAGTTTCTCTCTATATAAAGGACGTTCCTCAATCCTTTTTCACTCTTTTGGAACATTATTAAACCCTAGATGAAGAGAAAGAAGAGAAGGAGAAGGAGGAAAACTAAGGAGAAGGCTGAGAGAAGAGATCTACTGATTCCCTGCAACAAGTAAGGTATGAATCTTATCTCTGAAGCCTTAGAACATCAAGAGTAGGAATTTCTGGTGTTAATTATAATACCAAACCCAATATAAGGATTCAGCAATGGGATTTTCTGAGCAAATCTCAAAGGGGAGACCATAGAGAATGGATTAGAGTAATCAGTTGATTAAAACAAGAGAATGGACCTTAGAATGATCATTAGGAAGGACCCTACTGAGGAGCTAAGAAGAAGAATTCAGATTTAAAGTGGTTTCTGGATCAGACAAGCGTATGGTGGCAACTATGGTCGATTATAGATCGACCACAGGGTGACCATACCATCGACCATAGCTATTCCAAAAGAATTCAAGAAACGTATGGTCGCAGGGTATGGTCGCATATAGTGCGACCATAGGGTATCGATCGTACGTGGTAAGGTTGGCACAGCATGCGACCATAGGGCCTATCAGACACCTATCATTGATTTATTTTGATTTTTGACTACTGTAACACATTACATATGAATCTTAACTTAAATTTATATAACTTTTATGTCATTAAATTAATTCAAAGAGATTACAAGGCTTGAAAAGAGATCAAGTCTTGCTAACAGGTGAGGGAACAAGACCTAAACTAAATAGATAATAATACACTATTTATTTTATTGAGTCAAATACCATGATTGATTCTATGCTTGTTGCTTGTAATCTGTATCTCACATGTCATCCAATATTACTATTATTACTGCTCATGCATATTTATTTTTGTCTATTTGCTACCATGTTGATTAATGATGATAGGAATAGGCATGTGATTGTGTGTGTGTGGTTAGTGTGTTGGATGCGAGTGGGGCATCAAGGGGAGGACGTGGCATTATGGTCTTTGACCTAGTCACCAGATTCTAGCTCTATCTACTTACGTCTTGCCCATTGACATCTTCGTATCGCCATTACCTTAGCAGAACTATTACGTCGTAGGACATCAGAGGAGGTGGTCTCGGACCTTGTGGTCTCTGACTCTGTCGGGGGGCCTTAGCTCTATCTCTATGGACGTATTGAGGGATGCTGGGCTGAGGCCTTAGATACACTGGATGACATTTAGGAATGGTTAGTTGCGAACCCAGTTTGCGTGCCCTCGCCAATAGGGGCTTACGTATTGGTATGGGTAGGGCATCAGGGGAAGTATTAGCAATGTTTGATCTGAACACTTGAGCTCTATCTCTATTCCATGTGGGTGCATGTGAGACGATAATGATGTTTGATCCATTGGGCGGATTCACACACTCATGTATAGAGGTGCGGTAGCCGTCAATCCTTTCTATAGCATTTTACAAACTTAAAAACCAGACCAGATATGAATTGAATGCATGCATTGTTTTGTTTGCTCACTGAGCCATGATGTGTGCTCACCCTCTCGACGTCAAATATTTTTAGTTAATGATGCAGGTCCTATTGTAGAAGAGTACGTAAATGCGTCGACATATGGACACATGGTGACCATGGATGTTAAAGCTATAGAAGATACGCATGATCCTTTATGCGAGTGCAACTAGTGCATTTTTTATTAGTTTAGCTATATTTGATTATTAGAACATGTAATGGATTAATTATTTTTATGTTTTGAGTTTTGAAGATAATTGGATTAAATAATTATTTATAATGGTTAGATGTTTAGTTCATTATTTATAAATACTTTCACTTATTTGTTTATTATCTCTGATTATTACTGTGGAATGTGTGTGTGGTTGATATGGTGGGTACTACTTAACGGAAATCTTGGTTGAACCGTTGGTTTATTGACGGTTCATCACACTATTCTGGTTAATCCAGAATTGAGGTGTGACACCTTCTCTCAGCCTTCTTCTCTAAATCTCCTTCTCCTTCTCTTCATCTTCCTTTCTCCCTTAAGATTTAGGGTTTGATAATGTTTCAAAAGAGTGAAAAAAGGTTAAGGGACATCCTTTATATAGAGAGAAACTCTCCATATAAAGCTTTCCAACAATAGGAAAGAGATCCCCTTTTATTTGAAAGGTTTCCAAACTCCGAAGTCTGATTTGGATGCCTGCGGTCGGACATACAGTCGCAAAATCCGTCGACCACACGTTTCAAAAGTATCGACCGCACATCCCATATTGACTGGTCTTATTTTCTCATAGTATGGTCGACCATACCTACTCAGGTAGTCGACCATACACTTAGTTTTAAGTGTTTTTGAGTTGATTCTCTTACCTGGTCTCGTGGTTTTCTTCACACTATTGGGCCACTCAATTCAGAAATGATGGAAAGACCTAGTACGACACAATTAGACTAGATTAGTAATACACCAACCACACTCAAAACACATGCCTATTCCTATCACCATCAATCAATATAGTAAAAGCAATAAAATAAATATACATGAACAGGAATAGCAGTAATATTGGATGACATGTAAGATGCACATTATAAGCATTCAAGCATTGAATCATTCATGGCATTAGACAAATAAAATAAAGGTAGTTTGTTATTATTCAGTTAGTTTAGGTCTTATTCCCTCACCTGTAAATGATGTGCAAACTTCTTTCAAACCTTGGAAGTCACTTTAAACTACTTAGGAACCTAGGGAATGTATGGATTTAAGTTAGAGTTCATTTGTACCAAGTTACAATAGTCGAAAATTGAAACAAAATCATTAATGGGTGACTAATCGATCCTGTGGTCTCATGTTTAGGGCAACCATATGCCGTGCAGTTGACCCTATGGTCGTGCATCATGCGACCGTAGCATCCGACCACACGATTCTTGATAGCTTCCTGAATGGCTGTGGTCGAACCTATGGTCATGTATTGTGCGACCACGAGTACGACCACATGATTTCTGATAAGTTTTCACTTTCAATCCGAGTTCTTCCTGAGTCGATTTCTCAGCTCGTTAGTAGGGTTCATCCTATGGTCAATCTATGGCCATTAAATCATAGTTTTACATATCTATTTACCTTAACCTACTCTCCATTATTCTCCTTTGAGATTTGCTTATGGAATCTCATGGTTGAGATCTTACATCGATTCAACATCTCAGTTTACAATGAAAAAATCCTATTCTATGTGATCTATATCTATAGAAACAAGGTTCATACCTTAAGCCTGTTGTAGAGAACTAGATACCTCCTCTGCAAAGCCTTTCTCTCAACTTTCTTCTCCAAATTTCCTTCTCCTTCTCTTCCTCTCTCTTTCTCTCTTAGGTTTAAGGTTTAAGATTACTCCAAAATAGTGAGAGAGGGTAGAGGGACGTCCTCTATATAAAGAGAAAATCTCCACATAGAGCCCTCTAATAATTAAGAAAAAAATCCCCTTTGATTTGAAAAGTTTTCAAATCACAGAGTCCGATCTGGTAACGTGCGATCGATGGTGTTGTAAGACCCGCACTTTGAAAACCCGGTCTAACCTTGGTTTTGTGTTGTGACAGGTCTTCCGATCATCACCGAGCCAGACGGGGCAAGCGGATAACAAACAGGTACAAAATCGGACCGAAGTCGACCAATTATACCTGATTTTAGGTATACCAGTCGATGGTACCGGTCTTGGTACCGGTCGACCCGTATGGCTGCACAGCTATGTGCGGGAATTTGGAAATTGGTCTCTGCGGGTCCTGCTTTCCTGATTTCGAATCCTAGAAGTTTCCTAATCCTAGTAGGGTTACTAAACCCTATTTCTAGCCTATAAATACACCCTTAATCCTCCTCAAATCCTTTCCATTGTCTCTCGCAAACCCTAGAAAAGAGAAAGAGGTGGAAAAGGAGAAGGAGCTAGGAAGAAGAAGGAGATGCCGCCATTACCGTTCGACGAAGCTCACGCTACGCCTGTCAACGGTAAGTGTTTGAATCCCTCTTCTTACCCTATGCTAGTTGTGTGGGTGGATCAATACCATGCAAAGTAGGTATTGATCTAAAACCCTAAATTGGCCAATAAACCCTAAGTTGCCGTCAAACCCTAGATTCGAGTTTCGAGATGATATTCATCGAAATGAGACTTGAATGAGTTGGGGATAACTCTAACTCAAAGCCTAGACTTAGAATGGATAGGAGAAACCCTAAAAATCCATGGAGGATGATCGTCGGCAGTCGAAAAACCCATGTATGGTCTTCCGGAGACATACCGGTCGACTATACCGGGTGCACATGGTGCGACCGGTATGTGCGACCGCTATCTCTCGGGAGGTTGTCTGTAGGGGACTGGCTGACCATACCGGTCGCCAGTCTTTCCCACAGAGCTGCGACGGGTATGTTGCCACCGGTCAGCTCTGTGAGGGTATTTGTAACCCTGTTGGTTTCCGACCAACATGAAACCCTAAACAATATATTCTAATGAAACCCTAATAATATTGTAGGACTTTGTGACATATCGTTTGGACCTTGCGACGTGGAGCAAGTTATCGAACGAGCGTCAGGTAAGGGAATCTGACCTAAACCTAATAATTAATGGACAGTAAATCGTTGTTAATCATTGAATATCTATGATGTGATGTTTGTGCATATTCACATGCCATCCTTTACTTTCAGTTATTATTACTGTTCATGCATTGATAAGATGTGATTGTTAGGCATGTGATTGTTTTCGTTGGTGTGTGGAGTGGGGCATGGGCCTGGGATCGCTCTTCACATTAGCACTTTTTGTAGTATTCTGTCTTAACATGCTTGGTACGGGTGGGATATCAGGGGAAGGTTGTGGTACGGTGGTCTCCGATATTGATGTTGTCCCGGCCATTATTATGTGGTACTGAGGATTTCGAGTCGACACTGGCTTATCCACGATGCTTTAGCTCTATCTCTATGCCGTAGGGAGTTATGTTGGGATAGGGTCTACCTGCGTATTGTTTCTACAGACTGACGGACAGTCGGAGCGTACCATTCAGATTTTAGAAGATATGCGACGAGCATGTGTGATTGATTTCAAGGGATCATGGGACGAGAAGTTACCATTGATCGAGTTCGCTTACAATAACAGCTATCAGGCTACTATACAGATGTCACCTTATGAAGCACTGTATGGTAGGAAGTGTCAAACTCCCTTGTTTTGGAATGAAGTTGGAGAACGTAGTATCGTTGGACCAGAATTTGTTGAAGAGACTTGTCGAGTGGTCGACATCATCAAGGAAAGAGTAAGAGTAGCTCAGAACCGTCAGAAGCAATACGCAGATACTCGACGAAGAGATCTAGAGTTCGCCGTAGGCGAAAAAGTATTCTTGAAAGTATCGCCTATGCGAGGATTGAAGAGGTTCGGACAGAAAGGAAAATTAAGTCCAAGATATGTCGGACCATATGAGATTCTGGCTAAGCATGGAAAAGTAGCTTATCAGTTAGCACTACCACCATCTATGTCAAGTGTGCATGACGTATTTCACATATCCTTATTGAAGAAGTATGTCAAAGACCCAACACATGTGTTGACAGTAGATTTGCCGGAACTAACTGTTGATTTGACATTTGAAGTAATACCAATGGAAATCACTAGTCGAAAAGTTCAACGTCTACGCAACAGAGATATCTACTATGTTAAGGTCACATGGAAAAGTAGAGACATGGAAGAGATTACATGGGAAGAAGAAAATGCTATGAGGAAGCAATACCTGACTTGTTTGACTCAGAAGGAACGTACAATTTCGAGGACGAAATTTTTATAAGTTGGGGGGAGTTGTAAGACCCGTGTCAATCTAACCCAGTCTTACCACTTTGAACCAGGTCTACCCATCATGGTCGAGTCAAATGGACCAAGGGCATGAAGGAGATCGAGATCCCAGGTATGAAATCGACCCAAAAACACTTAATTCTAGGGGAGGGTCGCACACCCGCTAAGCGGGGTCGGACCTCCCAAACCGGAAAGATCGACCCTCGGTTTTTGAGGGAGGGTCGGACAGCTTAAGACCCTAGGGTCGACGGGATCATCGACCCTCCCATCGACCCTCGGTTTCGACGAAAAACCGAAATTAGGAAATTTCCTAATTTTCGGTTGGGATTCTTTCCAAATCTCAATGGGATTATTATAGGACATTCCTAGTCTATTTAAAGGACGTCCCTAAGCCACATTCACTCCTTTCACAACCCTAATTGAATTGAGAGAAAGAGAGAAGAAGGAAAAGAGGAAGAAAGGAGGCTAGGAAGAAGGCTAAGCAAAAAGGAGAAGAAATTGCAGAGAAAAGTAATCTTCTCAGGTATGGATACTAATTCCATGAGTTTCTATAGACCTTAGGTTAGATATGATTGAGTGTAGGATTTCGGAGAAACCCAAACCATCCATCCATGGTTAGGTTTTCATGAAAAACCATGAGAGGATGCACGAAAGCTATCTAGATGAATCATACATGGTTCTAGACCATGGAATGAATGTTGAGTGAACGTAGGAAGCAAGCCATAGGACCCCAAACACGAAGAATGGATTAAAAGTGGAAATTGGACCAGAGTGCACCAAGGGTCGCACCGAGGGTCGATAGACATCCGACCCTAGGTGTTTCAAACCATCGACCCTCAGCATTCGGGAAGTTCGGGAATCTTTGGGAGGGTCGATAGACCCATCGACCCTAGCATCGACCCTCGGTTGACAAAATGGTTTTTAAATTCTGAATTAATTCTAATTAAATTCTATCGACTTTGTTAGGTTTGCTAGCATTATAGTACCGTTATAACAGTGAATCGAAAGCTTGGAAAATATCTATTAGCAAGCTAAGGTGAGGAACCTTAACCCCAAACTAAATTGGTTAATAATAAACTGTTTTTCTTTTCTTGAGTCCTATGCCATGTTTGATTCTATGCGAATATGTTTGTAATGTGCATACAGCATGCCATCCAATATTTCTATTACTTGTTCATGCATATTTACTTTATGGTTTATAACATGATGATGATGTTGATGATAGGAATAGGCATGTGATTGTATGTGTGTGGTTGGTGTGCTTGATGCGAGAGAGTATCAGGGGAGGTGTGATGAGAACGTCAATAAACGTTAACCTTTGGCGGGTCTCAGCACTTTAGCTCTATCTCTAACTCAAGTCTTGTGCATTGACATCGTCGTATCGCCATTACCTTAGCAGAACTATTATGTCGTAGAGTATCAGGGGAGGTGGTCTCGGTCCTTGTAGTCTCGACCCTACCGGGGGGCCTTAGCTCTATCTCTATGGATGTTCCGAGGGATCTTTGGGGTGAGGCCTTGGATACACTTGTTTGGCATTAGGATTGATTAGTAGCGAGCCCAGTTTGCAAGCCCTCGCTAACAGGGGCTTACGTGTTGGTATAGCATTATATAGCAATAAACGTTAACCTTTGTTGTATAATGTTATGGTAGGGTGGATGGGGACGACGATAAACGTTAACCTTCGGGCGGGCTTCCACACCCTGTGTATAGAGGCGGTATCAATAAACGTTAACCTTTGATCACCCAACCTTTCTATTGCACATTGCAAACTATAAACCAAGACCAAAGATATGAATTGACTTTTTTGCATGCATATGTAATGTTGCATTGTTTTGGCTACTCACTGAGCCGTGTTGTGTGCTCACCCCTCGACGTCGAATATTTTTAGTTGATGATGCAGGATATACTATTGAAGATTATATGAATGCGTCAGCGTATGGAACCGTAGCAGCTATGGATGTTGGAGCTGAAGACGATACACACGACTCCTCTTGCGAGTGCAACTCGTGTGTATTCGATTAGATATTTTTTTACAGTTTTCTTATTTGGATGTATAAGACATGTAGTTGGTATTTACCTATTTATGTCTTAGTTAAACACGGAATAATTTGATATTATTTATGGGTATCATTCTAGTACTCAGTTCATATTATTTATAAATTTTCCGCTATTGTGTATTACTCTGATTATGATTGTGGATGCGTGTAAAGTTTGAATAACGCGGGGATAGCCTATAAGAGATCCTGGTTGAACCGTTGGTTATTTGGCGGTTCATCACACCATTCTGAAGTGTGCGGAATCGGGGTGTGACACCTTATGCCAGGTTCGGCGCCGGTGTCTAAAGCACCATACAGGGTGGCCCCGACCGAGTTAAAGGAGTTGAAGACCCAATTACAAGAATTGCTGGATAAGGGCTTCATACGACCTAGTATATCACCTTGGGGAGCACCTGTATTATTCGTCAAGAAGAAGGATGGAAGTGTGCGGCTATGTATTGACTACCGTGAGCTAAACAAGTTGACGATCAAGAATCAGTATCCTTTGCCTAGGATCGATGATCTGTTCGATCAGCTGCAGGGTGCAAAGGTTTTCTCGAAGATCAATCTCCGATCGGCGTATCACCAACTGAAGATCAAGGCCGGAGATATTCCGAAGACTGCTTTCAGGACGAGGTATGGGCATTATGAGTTTCTGGTTATGTCTTTCGGGCTGACCAATGCTCCAGCGTCGTTTATGGAACTGATGAACCGAGTGTTCCATGATATGTTGGACACTTCGGTCATCGTATTCATCGATGACATATTGATTTACTCTAAGGACATGGAGACTCATATAGTGCATTTGAGGGCAGCCCTACAATGGCTGAGAGATGTGAAGCTTTATGCAAAATTCAAGAAGTGCGAGTTTTGGCTGAAGGAAGTGGCCTTCTTGGGCCATGTTGTATCTGGAAATGGTATCAAGGTTGATCCAAGTAAGATAGCTGCTATAGTAGGATGGGAAGCACCAAAATCTGTTGCGGAGATTCGTAGTTTCCTTGGGTTGGCTGGTTATTATAGAAGATTCATGGAAGATTACTCCAGGATCGCGGTTCCACTCACCAGATTGACCAAGAAGGGAGAGAAATTCATATGGACAGATGAGTGCGAGAAGTTCTTTCAGACTTTGAAGTCAAGACTAGTCTCTGCACCTATCTTGACCATCCCGGAACCAAGCGTACCGTTTACTTTATATACGGATGCTTCAGGGTTGGGAATTGGGTGTGTTCTGATGCAAGGAGAACAGGTGATTGCTTACGCATCAAGACAGTTAAAGAGCATGAGAAGAACTATCCTACGCATGACTTGGAGCTAGCAGCGGTTATTCACGCAATCCAGACTTGGAGACACTACTTATACGGTGAGAAGTTTTAGATCAAGTCAGATCACAAGAGCTTAACTTATCTTTTCACTCAGAAGGATTTGAATATGAGACAGAGGAGATGGCTGGAATTGTTAAAAGATTATGATTGCGACATCCAGTACCATCCGGGTAAAGAAAATGTGGTGGTTGACGCCTTAAGCAGAAAGTGGGCATCGAAACCTGAGGCAGGACCAAGTACAAATGCTGCATTGTGTGCTGCAGCCTCGAGTTCAATGGAAATTGATGAAGAACATATTATCAAAACTGTAGAAGATCCAGTCGAGCAAGGCTTGATTCATAAGTTCACTATGATGTTCGCCGCATTGAAGATCTCACCGGGTCTAATTGATGAAGTCAAGGAAGCAATCCTACAGGATCCATATTTCAAGACAGTGCAGGAAGACTTAGAGAAGGGTACGTGCAATCCTGACTTTACCTTGGAATCAGACAAGGTACTCAAGTATCGTGGACGGTTATGTATACCTGAGAGCGAAGACTGCGATATCAGAAACCGAGTTATGGCTGAAGCTCATTACACTCCATATTCGGTACATCTAGGAAGTACCAAGATGTACCATGACTTGAGAAGACTATATTGGTGGAGGGGTATGAAAGCAGATATAGCTCGTTTCGTGTTTCAATGTCTGAATTGTCAACAAGTTAAAGCAGAAAGGCAGAGACCCGCGGGTTTACTACAGCCGTTACCAGAACCTGCATGGAAGTGGGATTGTATCACTATGGATTTTTTCACTGGCCTACCTTTGACACCAAGGTCAGTGGATGCAGTTTGGGTTACAGTAGATCGACTCACCAAGACAGCTCGATTTATTGCGGTCAGACCTCAGTATACCATGGAGAAACTGGCCAAGTTATATGTTGATAATATAGTCAGACTTCATGGCGTTCCAGAGAGTATAGTATCTGACAGAGACCCCCGTTTTACATCGAAGTTCTGGGAAGGATTACAGAAAGCTATGGGAACCAAGTTGAAGTTCAGTACAGCTTTTCACCCTCAGACGGACGGACAGTCAGAGCGAACTATTCAAATTTTGGAAGATATGCTCCGAGCTTGTGCATTAGATTTCAAAGGAGCTTAGGATGAGAAGCTATCACTTATCGAGTTTGCTTACAACAACAGTTATCAGGCTACAATTCAGATGGCCCCGTATGAAGCACTCTATGGTAAGAAGTGTCGTACACCTCTGTTATGGAATGAAGTGGGGGAAAGAAGAATTGTAGGACCGGAGTTTGTTGAAGAAACCTGCCGAGTGATTGATCAGATCAAGGAGAGAGTAAAGACGGCTCAAGTCCGACAGAAGCACTATGCGGATAATCGACGTCGAGATCTGGAGTTTGCAGTGGGTGACAAAGTATTCTTGAAGGTGTCACCGGTGCGAGGTCTAAAACGGTTTGGTAAAAAGGGGAAGCTTTGCCCCAGGTATGTGGGACCATATGAGATATTGAATCGACGTGGTAATGTAGCATATCAATTGGCTCTACCACCATCTATGTCTAGCGTTCATACTGTGTTCCATGTATCATTACTGAAGAAGTATGTCAGAGATCCATCGCATATCTTGATCGCTGATCCTCCAGACTTGACTGAAGACTTAACTTTCGAAGTAGTGCCTGTAATGCTCTCAAGCCAAAAAGTTCAGCAACTTCGAACCAAGGATATCCACTATGTGAAGGTGCATTGGAGAAGCCAAAATGTGGAGGAAATTACTTGGGAAGAAGAAAGCGCGATGAGGAAGGAGTACCCTAACCTTTTTGACGATCAAGGTACGTTCAAATTTCGAAGCCAAAATTTCTTTTAAGGGTGGGGGAGTTGTAGTACCTACATGCAAATTTCAGGACGAAATTTCTTTTAAGGGTGGTGGAGTTGTAAGACCCGCACTCTGAAAACCCGGTCTAACCTTGGTTTTGTGTCGTGACAGGTCTTCCGATCATCACCGAGCCAGACGGGGCAAGCGGATAACAAATAGGTACAAAATCGGACCGAAGTCGACCAATTATACCTGATTTTAGGTATACCGATCGATGGTACCGGTCTTGGTACCGGTCGACCGGTATGGCCTGCACAGCTATGTGCGAGAATTTAGAAATTGGTCTCTGTGGGTCCCGCTTTCCTGATTTCGAATCCTAGAAGTTTCCTAATCCTAGTAGGGTTACTAAACCCTATTTCTAGCCTATAGATACACCCTTAACCCTCCTCAAATCCTTTCCATTGTCTCTCGCAAACCCTAGAAAAGAGAAAGAGGTGGAAAAGGAGAAGGAGCTAGGAAGAAGAAGGAGGTGCCGCCATTACCGTTCAACGAAGCTTACGCTACGCCTGTCAACGGTAAGTGTTTGAATCCCTCTTCTTACCCTATGTTAGTTGTGTGGATGGATCAATACCATGCAAAGTAGGTATTGATCTAAAATCCTAAATTGGCCAATAAACCCTAAGTTGCCGTCAAACCCTAGATTCGAGTTTCGAGATGATATTCATCGAAACGAGACTTGAATGAGTTGGGGATAACTCTAACTCAAATCCTAGACTTAGAATGGATAGGAGAAACCCTGAAAATCCATGGAGGATGATCGTCGGCAGTCGAAAAACCCATGTATGGTCTTCCGGAGACATACCGGTCGACTATACCGGGTGAACATGGTGCGACCGGTATGTGCGACCGCTATCTCTCGGGAGGTTGTCTGTGGGGGACCGGCTGACCATACCGGTCGCCAGTCTTTCCCACAGAGCTCCGACCGGTATGTTGCCACCGGTCAGCTCTGTGAGGGTATTTGTAACCCTGTTGGTTTTCGACCAACATGAAACCCTAAACAATATATTCTAATGAAACCCTAATAATATTGTAGGACTTTGTGACATATCGTTTGGACCTTGCGACGTGGAGCAAGTTATCGAATGAGCGTCAGGTAAGGGAATCTGACCTAAACCTAATAATTAATGGACAGTAAATCGTTGTTAATCATTGAATATCTATGATGTGATGTTTGTGCATATTCGCATGCCATCCTTTACTTTCAGTTATTATTACTGTTCATGCATTGATAGGATGTGATTGTTAGGCATGTGATTGTTTTCGTTGGTGTGTGGAGTGGGGCATGGGCCTGGGATCGCTCTTCACATTAGCACTTTTTGTAGTATTCTGTCTTAACATGCTTGGTACGGGTGGGGTATCAGGGGAAGGTCATGGTACGGTGGTCTCCGATATTGATGTTGTCCCGGCCATTATTATGTGGTACTGAGGATTCCGAGTCGACGTTGGCTTGTCCACGATGCTTTAGCTCTATCTCTATGCCGTAGGGAGTTATGTTGGGATAGGGTCTACCTGCGTATTGTTTCTATCCTAGTGGGTTAGTTACGGATAGGGTATCAGGGGGAGGTGAGGTATTGTGGTCTCCGGCCCGGCCTGCACGCTCTAGCTCTATCTCTATGCCATAGACGGCTGTGCTGGGATAGAGCATACATTGTTGACATATAGGATTGATTAGTTGCGAGCCCAGTTTGCGAGCCCTGGCCAGTAGGGGCTTAGGTACTGGTATGGGTAGAGTATCAGGGGAGGTGCGGGTATACCTTAGCTCTATCTCTATTCCATGATGGGTGCATGTGGGTTGGTGGTAGTGTGATCTACTGTGCAATGCCACACACTCGTGTATAGAGGTGCGGGGGCCACCAAACCTTTCTATAGCACCTTGCAAACTTAAAACCAGACCACAGCATAAAATGATTGTTACTCATGCATAATATTGTGAAACTGTCTGATTGTCTTACTGAGCTGTGTTGTGAGCTCACCCTTTGTGCACATCTTGTTTTTGATATGGATGCAGGTTATACTGTGGACGATTATGTAAACGCTCCGACGTATGGAGGTGTAGCTGCTCTAGATGTACAAGCAGGGGAGGACGAGCATGATGCTTCATGCGAGTGCCCTTTCTGTGTGTACTTGTGATGGATTTTTATTTAATTGTTTCAGTTATTTTTGCTTGATATTAAGAAATGTAAAAGATTATTATTTTATGTGTTTGAATTTGAATAATGGGATATTTATTTAAATTATCAATAGATACTCAGTTCATTCTATTTAAAGTCTTCCGCTGTACATTTATATTCTAATTGTGGTTATGTGTAATGGTTTGTATGGGTAGACACGGCCTATTCGAGATCCTGGTGTGAACCGTTGGTTCGATGACGGTTCACTCACACCATTCTGGTTGGATCAGAATTGGGGTGTGACAGGTGTGGTCGTAAAATCCATTGACCATACCCCTCATAGGTGTTGACCATACGTCTTTTTCGACTGGTCTCACTTCCCTCATCTTATAGTCAACCATTCCAGCTTAAGTAGTCGATTATACACTCTTTAATTGCTTTTGGGTCGATTCACTTATCTAGCCTTGTGGTTTCTTCACACAGTTGGTCCACTCAATCTGGCTATGAGACCTGACATGACATGGTTAGACAGGATTAGTAGAGTGCGGGTCTTATATAATGAGCCTCCTAAACCTTCTGAGTCTGCTGACTCTGAAACAAAAAAAAATTCCACTGATTGAGAGGAATTCAACCAACTATGCTTGATGGTCATTCAATATAGTATAGATAGAGCTAGCAAGGAGAGCATCCTTAATCAGAAGAATGTCAAACTATATCTGTCTGAAGTTGCTACGAAATTCAAGAAACATGACAAAGTAGAGAGTGGTAACTTATTGGAGAAGTATACAATGTCCAAGTATGATGGAGTAGAGGGAGTTTGCAATCACATCCTGAAAATGACCAAGTATGTAACAAACTCCCAAAGATGGTAGTGCCCATTGCAGATAGTCATTTGGTGTGGTAGATTATGGAACCTCTTCCAGATAATTTTGATAATCTCAGGACATCTTACAATGTCAATAGTTTGCAATGGACTATATAAATGACATGACTACCATTCTTGTTCAAGAGGAAGAGACAATGAAAAGAAAGGGCATTCAGTTCAGTTGACTGTGAATGAGGGTAATAAAAATACCCAAAAGGCAGATTTAAAGGGAAAGAAGTTCAAAGAAAAATCTGGCAAATCTAAGCAGACCGGTCAGTTCTACAAACCAAAGAATAAAAGCTTCAAAAAGAATAGTCAGGGATTTACAAAATTTCAAGGGAAATGCAACTACTGCAAGAAAGTAAGACATAAGAAATCTAAGTGTTACAAGTTACAGAATAACAAAGAGAAGAATAAAGCTCAACTAATCACTCAGGTGATTCAAGTTCCAATAAATTACAAAATAACAAATGAGGTGATTCAAGTTTCAATATTCCTCATTTTTAGTGTTCTACAAAGTGAACGTAGAAAATTTGGAATAGTGGCAATCAAAAATTTTCATATGGAATGGTGGCAGAAATGGACTATGAAATGATAGAAAAAGTCAACTTTGGTCCAAACCAGTTCAATTCAGCTTAGTCTAACTTAGCCCGGCCCAGTTTAGACCAATTCGACCAAGTCACGTCGGCTCATATATATATATATATATATATATATATATATATATAAGAAGAGAGAGGCTTTCTAGAAGAAGCCGTAAGAAAGAGAGAGGGAGAAGGAAAAAAATTAAAAAGAAAAAACATTTTCTAGATCCAGAAAACATGAAAAGAGAGTGAGAGAAGAAGAAAAGGAAGGATGAGAGGGAGAAGGAAAAAAAAGGAAGGAAAAAGGAAGGAAAGAAAAAAAGGAAAAAAAAATAAAAAAGAAAAATGTTTTCTAGATCTAGAAAACGTGAAAAGAGAGGGAGAAAGGAAAAAAGGAAGGAAAGAGGAAGGAAAGAAAAAAAAAAGGAAAAAAATTAAAAAGAAAAATGTTTTCTAAATCTAAAAAACGTGAAAAGAGAGTGAGAGAAGAAGAAAAGGAAGGAAGAGAGAAGAAGAAAGAAAAGGAAAGAAGAAGAAAAGGAAGGAAGAGAAAAGAAGAAAAGGAAGGAAGAGAGAAGAGGAGAGAGAGAGAGGCATTTTCTAGAAGACAAAACGTGCGAGAAAGAGAGGGAGAAGAGAAAAAAAAAGGAAGAAAAGAAAGGAAAGAAGAAAAAAGAAAAAAAAGGATTTTCTAGAAGAAAAAGAAGAAAAGAAAAAAAGGACCCTCTAGAAGAGGAGAGAAGAGCATAAATAGGCCAAGAGAAAGAGAGAGCCCTTCCCCTTTTTCCAGACAAGAGAACCGTGAGTGAGAGAGAGAGAGAGAGGACGTGAGAAAGAGAGAAGAAAGAGAAGAAGAAAAGAGAAAAAGAGAAGAGAGGGAGGAGCAGAGAAAAGGAGAATGAGAATTCACCTTCAAAGAGCTTGATACAATCTCCAAACATCCTACATCGACGGTTTCACTCCATTCGAGCACAAGGTTAGTACCCTAAATGAATTTAGAGGTCTTTAGAATGCTCGAATGTCAATTCTGCTTGAAAAATGCTTATTTTCATTAAATCTCGATCAGGAATGCTCTATTGCATGCATATTAATGTTGGGATGCCTATGTCTAGCATTTTTTATGAATGATAATTTGTCTAAACTATTCAATGATGAAGCTTTGAATGTTATATGATGATGTTTGATGTTTTTGATAAGTTTCACAAAGTGGTTTTCTAATCTGAAATTTTCAGATTTAGGATTCAAACTTAGGACGTGCATCTCATGTAGTGTTTCTTAGATTTTAAAGCCCAAATTTTTATGGGAGTCTTTATGATATGTTAAAAGACTACCCTAGAAATTTTGTTCCATTTAGAATTGGAAAAGTTTATAAAAAAATTCTTCTTTGGCATTGCTGTCCTACTCAGATATAATGCAATCCCCTATCAGAAAGTCTCTAGAAAAGGGTCTTATGGCCATAATCAGAAAAGAAACTTCATATTAATTTTTTAAATATGGAAGTCTTCTAAAAAATAGCACTGGTTTCAGATTTTTTTAATTTTTTATTGAATTGATATTGATTTTTAAGTGCATAGTGCTCTGATTTTGAATCTCTCAGAATATACTGATTTGCATGATTGAAAAGGAACATTTTTCACAAAGAAAATATTCTATTTTCACTTTCTTTCTTGATGAAATTTTAGATTAGACAGTTATCTACATGGAGATATGTCTGAATTTAATTTTGATTAAGTATGGGATTTTATACAAAATTTATGGTGCAACTGGTCAAAAATCTGGAACAGACTTGACCAGTGCACATATCCGGTCTTAGGGCATATCTTTGACCTGTTTTTGCTCTCTGGGGATTCGACTCCTTCAGATGAAATATAGCATCTCGAGTCATATTTTTGTGAAAAAAAATAGAGCTTGATTTGAGTTACAGAAGACCTACTTATGGTCATTCTTGTATAATGTAACAGAATCTGAATGCAATTCATAGTTTTGTCCAATATCTGAAACTTTGTGTCACAATTTTGAAATTTTTGAGTCATTAATCTTTCCAAATGTCTTCATAAAAATTATAATATTTTCAAAGAACATTGAACATATGTTTTTGATAAATTTGTATTTTTCAAAAAAAGTTTCATTAATGTCTCATTCATTGTAACATGTAATTGATTGTTTGAGTAAATTATGTCATATTTGGATAAATGGCTATATTTGGAGCATTCATATGCTTTGTTTGGATTGTGCACAACAATGTTTGCCATATTCCATGTGTTGTTATGTTTGGTATAATAAATAGATTTTTACCATATTTAACAAAATCTTGATAATTACCATTTTTAAGTTTTACTATACTTAGAAAATAGCATATAAGATCTTACCTTTTTGGATGATTCATGCCATCTTTTGTATTCTATGTTTAGTACTTACCATATTAATATATAGATGCATACATCAATTTCTTACCATTTTTAAGTCTTACCATGCTTAGAAAATAGCATATAAGATCTTACCTTTTTTTGGATGATTCATGTCATATTTTGCATTCTATGTTTGGTGCTTGCCATTTTTGATATATATATATATGCATATATTGATTTCTTGCCATATTAGGTCTTACCATGCTTAAATTAGCATATTAGATCTTGTCATATAGATTCTTGCCTTATATGCAATAATGCCATATTAAGAGAATTTTAACAATCTTGCTATATGTGTATTTCTTACCATAAACATCATACATGCCATATTTAGATGAATATTTATTTTTGATAATAATTTAATTTAAGCAACGCCCTAGTTGAACTACCATATATGCATACTTCTAGAAGACAATCTAGGCGTGGGGACGTGCATTTAGGCACCCACATTCTTGGGAAGGGCATAATGGGAAATAATAAAAATCTTAATAAATAAAGAGAATGCTTTCCCAAACCTTCCAAAATTAGAACTTAGGATGAAAAGGGTAGCTCAGGACCATTTCTGTCCCTCAGTAAACCCTAAACCTAGAATAGGTTCTCAATCCTAAACCTAGAATAGGTTCTAAACCCTAAACCTAGAATAGGTTCTCAATCATTAACCTAAAACAGGTTATTTCAATCAACTCGAACTACGCAGATTATGATTCCTAAGATAAACCCTAGGATACGTAGGCTATTTGGGAGAATCACAAATTTGGATCCATACCTTAGTCCACTCGAACTATCCATAGATCCACTAGGATATCTATCCACATTCCAACCTAGAAAGGGTTATCCACATTTTGACCCAAATAGGGTTATCCACATTTAGACCCAGAAAGGGTTATCCATTCTTAGATCCACTAGGACTATCTATCAGTTCACATGGACTATCCAGATCCTAACCTATAGGGTTTCTCAACCTTTCAAGCATTAACTTCAACTTGAACAATGAATTTAATCATGCACAAGCATAAAACACAGCCATAAACTTTAATCACACCTGAACTACAATGGTGAACCTGATTTTTGGAATAATTCTATAATACGTAGGCAATCTGATGGATACAGATTTGGTTCAATGATATCAAACCACTTGATTTGGTTCGATTTAATAGATAGAGTCTAGCATAGGAAAGGTATAGGAGACCGATTTCGATCGGACGGTTTGGGCGCCTAATCCCTTCCCATAACCATGACCTGACGCTTACCCAATCTCTGATGGACCAGAAATCCAATCTAAGGGTCATGAGTCAATCAAAGTTTTACCTTAGGGTGAGATTTCACATTTCTAAAGTCCTAGACCTTAATCTAGGTGGCGACTTCCAAAAAAAAAAAAAAAAAGATTACAATCTTTGTCCTCACATTTGGTTATAATATTATTATAAGGAGAATATTGGTGTCATTGTTTATGTTTTATTCTTTCTGTTTTCTTATGCTTTAGCACAATGCACTAATCTAATAAAAATTCTCATATTCAGCTTCAAGGTGAACCCCAACCTAAGCCCAACATAATCCTGGGCCAAACCAAGTTTGAAGGATCAAAATTGATCCTCCCTCCTCAATGGTTTTTTTTTTTTTTTTTTTTTTTTTTTTAGATTAGAAAAGACAATCAAAAATAGGAGTTAAGACAAAATGACAAAAAAAAATGTATAGCCCTTCTGTTAGACGGGGGGGTGCAAATGTAGAGAGTATATCCGAATCTAATCCATTACCCAGCTCGAAGAGTGCCTTGCAAATGAAAGTCAGACTTATTTGGCAACTTGATCTTCCCTCCGAGACTAGAGTTCATATATGTGATTTTCTTGGAAAGGCTTTCTAGCAGGAAAAGAAATATAAACAATGGCTCCTTGCTCAAAGACGCAGAGCAACAAGGTTGAATGTATGTGTTACAGTGCAAGAATCAACTGCAATGGGAAATTCTGAGAAAATGGATTGCTATAGGGACGATAAATTGCGTTTCACAAAGGATGGTGTGATCAGTAAGTAGCCTTAGTCGAGATGCAATTTTGTCAAATTACGGATTCAAAGACTTTGAGATCTAGCAAGTCGAGCACCTCCGTTCTATTCACCTTACTGACAAACGTCCTGGAGCTCGTACGTATGGCTAGCTGTGTTCGGTCTTGGGTTATAGACAATCTTTTTTAGACTTCTTTAATTTCTCTGCCATGTTGGAAATGGTTTATTTATTTCGTTTGTTTTCATCCGGGTCGAGACATTATGTAACCTTTTCAGCTATCAATGAAATAAAGTTTTTCTAGTATATTAGTTTCCTCTTCTATCCTGTGATGATAAGTTTTTGTGACAGTATACTATTCCCTGACTTTTGTATTAGATCTTTGATAACGAAGAGTCCTGAGCTTTCCACACTTGGGACTGTAGGTCGATAATGACCTTTTAAATTTTCATTCCATTAATCGTACCTAATATAGTATTAGGGTATTCAATATTCCCATTCAAGGGAAGGTTTGATATTATCTGATGATCCACAAAGTGTAGATCCTCCTAGAGAATACAATTCTTCAACTAATTCACAATTCACAAAGATAAAGAGATGACTGGCAAATAATGTACATAAGGGGGAGAGGGGGAGGGATTTTCTCTTTATAAACTCTTTTCAATTAAGTACCTGAGATTAATAAATATTAAAAGATAAAAACACTTTTTATGGATAATGTCTCTTAAACTTGATGAGAATTGATTATCAATCTCTTTAATTATCAATCTCTTCATAAAGAGACTTAAGAAGGTTAAGAAATTTTCTCTCTCCTGCTTTCCATTATAGGTTTCTTTATTATCTATATCTTGTAAAATAAACCAAGAGGTGAGATCCCATTGAATAATTCAGATATTTTAAGGTCTATTTGATAAAACTTCTGCTTTGGATTTTGGATTCTGGTTCAGAATTTGGATTCTACTTCAGGCTTCTCCAGGATTATTTAGGAGTGAAAACATGTTTGATAACGCATTTTCTATAATGAATTTCAGAGTATCTTTGGAATAGAAACATGTTTGATAAACACTATCCCCCAAATCGAAGTCTAGAAAAATGGTGGTGGTGGTGGTGGTGTGGCGGCAGTGATGGTGGTAGTGGTGGTGGCGGCAGTGGTGGTGGTGAGTGGTGGGTGGCGGTGGTGGTGGTGGTGGCGGCGACAGTGATGGTGGTGGTGAGTGGTGGGTGGTGGTGGTGGTGGTGGTGGCGGTGGTGATGGTGGGTGGTGGTGGTTGTGGCGGTGGTGGTGGTGGTGGTGGTGGCGGTGGTGGTGGTGGGTGGTGGCAGTGGTGATGGTGGGTGGTGGATGGTGGCAGAGGAAGTGGTGGTGGCAATGGTGGTCATGGGTGGTAGGTGGTGGTGGGTGGTGGGTGGTGGTGGCAGTGGTGGTGGTGGTAGTGGTGGTGGTGGCGGTGGCGGCGATGGTGGTAGTGGGTGGTGGGTGGTGGGTGGTGGTGGTTAAGTGAGAGTCGGACTCTTTTTCTTCTCCCAAAAACTTACTCTAACACAAAAAAGCAAGTATTATTTATTCCAAAAATTTGGATTCTGAAATCAATTTGAATCTGGTTCACTCCATAGGAGCTCGAATCCAACTGGGCTTACCAAACATACTTCTACTCCAAAACAACTCCTTGTGAGTCAGAATCTATAGAATCCAGAATCTAGAGTATTATCAAACAAGCCCTAATTTGTGCATGTTTTTATTTCTCAAATAAATATATTTGGATACAAGTACACCTATTAGTAGATATATTATTTAAGCCCCAAATAATTCGGTAAATCATGATTTAATCACTCCACTTTGCAATATCACATAATAGAGCTACATGCATGGAAAAAGTTACCGTCATAAGAGTATCATGAGACCATGAGAGAGTGTGATAGAGAGAAGTGAGAGAGAAGATAAAGGGCAGCGGATAAATACATAAAAAAATTATGAAAGGGCGTTTGTTTTGTAATGAGAAAGATTATCCTTGTTTCTAAGAAGAAGGTTCAAGCTTTCCCAGGCCTTTCTCATCAATGGATTCCTGACGTATACGAAGGAGTGCAGGAGTGCAGTTCATTTGATAAATTCCTACCTCCACATCTTTGTCATGTCTTCTTATATATATGGTGTGTAATTTCAGTCATGCAGCACATTTGAGGAAGAGACAGTTAATATAGATATTTTAGGCAAGACTGAGAGGTCAAGATATATAAGGTAAGACAGCCAATCATAACTTAAGTTCAACATTTTAGATACTAAAAATATTAATATAACAGACTTTGAAAGGATACAGAAACGTGGTTGGATGAGGTGCTAAGGATAGAAGAGACCAAAACAAAAAAAAAGAAAAAGATGTGAGTAAGAGAGACGTGTGAGAGGAAGAGTTGGGTTATGAATGGATGGATGGAAATAAAAGATTGGAAGGAAAGAGATCTACTTCGGTTCCAATGGTAAAGGGAGGAAAAGACGTATTAGATAGGTAAAGATCTATTAAAGAGTCCGGATCACCTATTGGTACTGGAAAAGTAATAACTCTTTTGGTGGATCTGCATTCTCTCCTCCAAGTACCACGGGAGGATAGCAGCAACCTTATCCAGATGGTCGACCCATGGTTCTCGGTGAATCCAAGACCCACGTCTAAGCCAACACCTAACTGTCAAGCCGAGCCGACAGGAGGTGTCGGCTCAAACATGAGTCTCGGATTCACCCAAGAGCCACATGTCGGTCATCCGGGTAAGGTTACCACGTCCTCAAATATGAGTCTCGGATTCACCCAAGAGTCACATGTCAACCATCCGGGTAAGGTTACCACGTCCTCCCAATGGTTCTGGGAAGAGACGATATAAATCCCTCTTTCGATATGCTCTTTAGATGATGTGTACTAGGATAAAATTTTCATTAGTTAATATATCTCCTTTTTTTAAATTTAATTTTTTGTTCCCCATTATCTCCTATTTTAGTGGTAACTTAATTGAAATGGTAGTTAATCTCTTCATGATCTTAAATTAATAATTTTTTATTTATAAAAAATAAAAAATAAAAAACTTCTTTAATCAAAAACCATTTTCGTTATTACTTACAACACTCAAAGCTCCATCTCTTTAGCTAATCCGGTACGACTAAACAATTGCCAATGGATGGGAGATAGATACTCCATTAACATGACGTACAAAAGCTTTAATTTACTCATTCAATATAGAAGGAAGGGAAGGATCATCAGAAAATCTTCTTCAGATGTTTCATCTCACTTCATCTCTCTCTCTCTCTCTCTCTGTGTAGGGGAAGGATGATCATGTTTGGACTTTGGAGCGAGGTAGATATTTTGTTAGGATGCACTACAAATCCATATTATTTTCGAGACGAAAGGATTCTCCTTGAAAAAGAAAGGAAACGATTCCTTCATGAAACCATTTTGATCGTCTTCCCACATTTTTATCGTAATTCTCATTTGACAATAAAATATGGATAATCCAAAAACCAGTATCAACAGCGATTGCTTTAATCATAAATGACTTTCTTGTTGCATGAATTCAATAGACTAGGGTGAAGCGAAGAAGGTTTTTAGTTTCATATATTAAATTAATTAAGGAAAAATATCTACCACACCCCCTGTAGGTTATCGTAATCTCACCCACCCGCCATCGTTTGCAATAATATCCCTAAGACCCCCTACTTTTGAAAAGCTGTATCCATCAGACCCCCTCCTTTAAGATATGTCCCTCAATCGATGACATGTCACCATTTTAATTTAATAAATGACAGAACTACACTTCTCTTTTAATTTTATAGAACTTAAAACTTTTTTCTTTTTTTCTTCTTCTTCATTGACAGATTCTCATGAGTTGGATATGGCCAGAACCCGACTGCGAGCCGGAGAAGCAGTGATATCAAAAGAGATTTCTCTGGCTCGCAGTCGGGTTCTGGCCATATCCAACTCATGAGAATATGTCGACGAAGAAGAAGAAAAAAAGAAAAAGGTTTTAAGTTCTATAAAATTAAAAGAGAATGGTAGTTCTGTCATTTATTAAATTAAAATTAAAATGGTGACATGTCATCGATTGAGGGACATATCTTAAAGGAGGGGGTCTGATGGATACAACTTTTCAAAAGTAGGGGGTCTTAGGGATATTATTGCAAACGATGGCGGGTGGGTGAGATTACGATAACCTACAGGGGGTGTGGTAGATATTTTCCCTTAAATTAAGCATATATAGTTGCATCTCATAAAATTAGGCAATCCTATAAATGTATATTTGATATCCTACAACGTACAAATCAAACCTACATATTCGAAAACAATATAAGTTAGGAGAAGTAAACATAGGCATGTTCATTACTGAGATCTTGTCTGAAAAGAAATCCAATGGCCTGCCAAGATCTTTTTAATTCTTATGTTCATTAAAGTGTCCCAAGATATTAGATTGGATTCTAGTTTTCTACGAGCAAATAATTCTGATCATTCAATTTAATTAACACAATTAGCCATCTCAAAGGTAATAGCTTTCCTCCCATTAATTATTAGAACTTGAGGTAACTAGGTCATGAAAAATGCTGGAACTTTGGGTGTTGTACGCAATAAGGAAAAGGGTTTTTGATTAAAGAAGTTTTTTTTTTTTCAAATAAAAAATTACCAATTTAATATTGTGAGAGATTAACTTCCATTTCAATATACCATTAAAATAGGAGATAATGGAGAACAAAAAAAATTAAATTAAAAAAGGCTCCCTAGGACACTTGTCATCTGAAGAGCGTACTAGAAAAGTTATTACTAAAAGGTATTTTTGTTCAAGAAAGAAGTATACTAAAATGGGAGAGTTCCTACTTTTATAATAACAGTATGATATGACATATATCAGGACAAGGGCCAGGCTCAAATTTATATATTTGACTCGGATTGCATTTGTGTTTCCCATGTGTTGTCATTGTTGGTAATTTGATTGATGTGGCAGTATAGTTGAGCATACAGTTAGAGAAATAAGGAGAGAGAGGCTGTGTGTCAGTGCAAATGACAAAGATGAGCCAACTTTGTGTATGTGTTCAGCAGTTCTATAGAGTGGTTGTCAAGGCATAGTGAGTCAACCGGGTTTTACACTGGGTAATTAGGTAGTGGGAGTTTTAACGCTCAATCAAGCTCTACATGTGTTCTACAGCTTTCCAAGCTGAACCAAAGTGATTCGCAGTGTGTGTGGGAGTCCGGGTGAATATGTACAAAAGTTTCAGGTTCGAATTCCAAGGTTGGTTTTGAAGTTCTGATTTTGAGGCTACTTTTCGTGGGTCCCGCAGTAGTATCATGAAAAGCAACGTACTGGAAATATGTAGATTGTCGAATTGGCTTCACAATGCAATTGGAATCACTCAATTCCTATATCAGACGAGGGAGTTATTGCGATTTTTGTCAGAACGGAGGAAAAATCACAATTTTCATACCCTACTATTGGTCTTTTTATACCCAGGGGTTTACCATATAAATCATAAATAGTGGAAGGACTTTTTTAAAATTATCGTAACTTGAAGGAAGTGGCTGCAATTATCATAAGTTCTATTATAAGCCAATTGGACGGTTTCGGAGGTGCCACATCGCCCATATTCTTATCTGATGGCTATAAAAAAGGCAGGCTACAGTGTGTCTCGGTGGACAGAAGAAGGTGCTCCCACGAGCACTGTTATAATTATGATCCGCAAAGCATGAAGATTATTTTCTGATTCAGTGTGACGCATATATGGTGCAACCACAGATCAAATCCAGATCTGATGGTCAACATCAATCCCAACTTTATCTGACGTGATTAAGAAGATCCGATGGGTATATTTTAATCCTGCTTTTTCTGTTCGATCAAGCAGTTTATAATGACGATTCTCTGACCAATCAATCAAAACTCAACAATGAGTCTGATTAGTCAGCAAAGGCGGCTCTAATGTATAGCGCAGACAATTCAACTTGCATTCTTCTCCATTTTGAATGCTCTACACAGTGAGAACACTGGGAGAAAGAAGAATTGTGTGTTGGCTCTGGTTTTTTGATGAAAACCCTCTCTTGAAGATGTGGTGTAGGCTAAGAGCTTTGATACTCTTCACCAATCTTTCATGGGTCATGGGGATCCATTAAGCTGTATTAAAGAGCTTGAATGGTTGTTAAGTGACAACAGAGATTGTTTGAACTCAATTGAAGCTTCCAAGAAGGGGCCAATGGTGCTTTTAATTTGTTGATGAAGAAGAGGGGAAGCAGCTCTGGTTTTGGGCGAAATACTCTCTCTTGAAGGTGTTGGTGTGTATGTAAAGTTTGAATCTTTCCACCAACCCTCAAGAAGAACGGCTAAGCTCCATTGATGTGTACTTGATAGCTTGAATGGTTGTTGGGCAGTAATGGGAGTTGTATGAACTTGTGTAAAGCTTCATTGGATTATTAGGTAAAGATTCTTGTAAAGAAGAAAGAGAGAAGAGAAATGAAGACTATGTTGTGTACAACGACTTAAAGATTCAAGTTTTGTTAGTTACGAGTTAGTTGAAGATTCTAGTGAGCCGTGTAAAGCTCCAGAGACATCTCTATATTTTTGAAAGCGATGGTTGTAAGCATTTTTGGGCCTTGTTTGTTTACTAGCTTCCATTTAAATGTATGCTAATTTAGGTGATTATGTTGAACGTCTAGCTAGTGGGGGGGAATTGTAAGGCAATCATAGCCTGAAAATTGGTACTGAGCTTCCCATGGGTGTAGAGTAAGCTTGGGTTGTGTGCAATGGATGTTAAACACTAGTACATTGGTACCTGAGGTTCTAATTGTAGGCATGTTAGTGCCCTCCAAGTTATATGCTAGGTAAATTGGGTATAGGTGCTCCCTCCTGTGGGTACAGCTAAAAGAAGCATATCAAGTACGTACGAAGCCTATTGGACATTACTCCATGGATTAGGCAGTCACACATTATGGCTATTGAACCACATGTATCTATGTGTTGTGGTTTGCATTGTGTTCTTTAGAAGTGCTATGGCTTGATTTGCAGGATATGTTTGTATAACTGGTAAACCTGCCCATTATGTAGAAGTGAGATAGTTATACATGTGACTGTGTGTTGAGTTCAGTGCATGCATAGTCAGCTTAGGGCAGCAGAGTTCTGTTAGGGAATTATTTGTAAGGAATTTTGGATCACTGATTCACCCCCCCTCTCAGTGATAGTCTATGTTCAGCAATTTGGCACTTCTCTTGGGTGTGAGAAGGTAACTCTATTCTCAAATCCTTGAGCCTCGTTCGTTATCTTTGTGGTGATGATAAATACCCACCGGTTGAAGCTTCTACGGTTTATTCGTGACATCAATGAATTGCGGCAGAGTGGCCTCTTTCTGCCCAAGTGGATGAATAATGTTCTCTTTGTTATCATTTTTGTTTTTGATTTTCACCTATTTATCGAAAATAATTTTTGAAAATTATTTTTGATAAAAATAAAATAAAATGTTGTTTGGTAACTACAATAAAAAATAAATTGAAGAATGAAAAATAGATTTGGTATGCCTATTTCTAAAAATAATTTTCTGACCAAACCTTTTTGTTCCTTTTCTTAGGATAAAAGATTATCAGCTTTTTTGTTGTGTTTAATGGAACAGAGGAGGGGAAGTTCATTGGGTGAGAATGCCATCGGAATTCTCATTTTCATTCTTCACTAGATAGAATGGGTGTATAACTGAGAAATGGAGAAGATGGGTAGGGTCTATAGGGATGTAAGTGCACAAAACGGAGAATTCAAGAAGATAGAAAAGGAATCCTAGTTTGTATAGTCGATGTATTGGAAGTCAGAGAGGGATTTCAAAAGGAAGAAGAAGGTGAAGTAATTAAGAGAAACAAAGAAACTTAGGAGGGAGTGGGCATGAGAGAAGGATCTTATGAAGGAGTTGCAGATGAATACATGTAGTCTCCAGAGTTGGTTGAACAGGACAACAGTCATGACCAGAATACCACGAGCGAGAGAGAGGGGAGGAATCATACTTGCTAGATGTAGAAATCCATTCCTCACTTCTACTACTATTCGGTGTCAAGCATTAGGGTTCTCTGCGATTCATTAATTTCTTTGCTTGTTTCATCACTTCTGTTGCTGCTCCATGTCAAGCATTAGGGTTTTTTGCCATTCGTCTCTGCTCATTTCCTCACTTTTGGTATGGTGCTTATCCAAATTCCAAAGTTCAATTATAAAACCACTTTATGTTTTTGCCCTGAATTTTAGAGCTGTTGGAGAGCAAATCATGTTCAAAAACCATTTTTGGCCAAAAATACCTCTTTTTGATTTAGGGCTAGTTTTTATTTCTTTTTCTTTTTTCATAAATAGCACCTAAAAATGGTACCAAACACTTATAAAAACAAAAATGATACCAAAGAGAGCCTAAGGTTCCCCTATGTGGGTTTGCACCAAGAAAAAAAATAAGTTTTTGGGTTGGTTGTGCTTTGATGGATTTTTAGGTATAATGAATAAATTGCAACCAGTGGCAATTAGGTGAAATATAAGACAGTATTAGATAAAGGGAGTGATTGCTTTTCTTATATTCAAGTCAATTGACTCTATTTAAGCACTGAATGAGTTTGAAAGAGTGAAAGTTCTTCTGAAGTGAGGCAAGTGAAGTGACTGAACTTAACGACTTAATAGCATTTTGTTTGCAAAGTTTACATCATCTAATAATGAGGTGAAACAAATATAGTGTACTTATCAAATAAAGCTTAAGGCGTATACCTAAAAAAAAAGTTTAAGTCATCAAAATAATTGCTTTTTTCTTTGTTTCCCTAAAAAAATATATATAAGAAAAATTTGAAAATCTAATAGTTTCAGTTTATCCACGTAAGATTCTAACATCAAAGTTCAATTGTAATTCCATTTACAGTTCAAAACACAAATAGGTAAGATAATATAACCAAACATGTTACGTGTGTATAAATAAGAAAAATTTTATGTTGTTAAATCCTAATGAGTCTGTCTATGTAACGTGTTGAAGTCCGTCTGTGTGACGTGTGTACTTTTTCTCTTCACTTCTAGTCCCTTGCTTCTTCTGTACGCTTCTCCATTCTTCTTCGAAACTTAGGGTGTTTGTCTCCGGTGTTTGGTGGTATTTGCGGGGTTGGTGTGGTGTCTTTTGGTCGGGATGACTAGTTCGGCTTCTCAGGGGGTCTCTCCTTTGGCTGGATCCTTTTCCTCTCAGATTCCACTGTCAGTGCAATCGTTGGTTTGTCTTCCCCACATGAAGATGATGTGTTTTCTTGGATAGTGATTTTGGTGATTTGCGTGAGGAAAATCCACAGCTGACACTAGTAAGTCAGGTGTTAGAATATTAATTTTTTAAGGTTTCAATCAAACTCATATCAATCCATACAGAAACTCTAGAACACGATGGGAAACCATAATTTATTAATCATAAAGACATATATGTCTGTGAATGCTTATTTCCTCCCGCTTTCTCTGCGCTCTAAGCTTTAATTGAAATC
The DNA here is from genome assembly GCA_028583415.1 of Protea cynaroides. Classification (NCBI taxonomy): domain Eukaryota; kingdom Viridiplantae; phylum Streptophyta; class Magnoliopsida; order Proteales; family Proteaceae; genus Protea; species Protea cynaroides. The sequence continues at coordinate 92,111,036 of CM053271.1, forward strand.
CTTCGGCTACAGTCTTCCACAACCTCCAAAGGATATCCTAATGTCTCTTGCTAATGGGTGTAGAGAGAACTTCATTAACTGTGGCTATGGGGACTCTAACTCAGTATTTATAGCCAGCACACTTTCGAGGCTCACCCCTTTCCCTTACTATTGTAACCCTAAAATCCTTCCCACAATAGAATTAGGGTTACCAAACCTATCTCATACCATGTGACAAACCATGTCAATCAGACTCTCACTGACTAACTAGTTTAGGTAATTAATTAAGCCCACATAAATCTAATAATCTCCCAACGTGGGCTATATTAATTACAAAACCACCGTCAACCAATGTGGCCATGGAATCCAATACACTAAATCATCACTAACTTTAAAACATCCATCAAGCCTACTAATGCGAGCAACAACGGATAATATACCTCAATATATGGTATACAACCTTCTGTCAGCCACAAGAGGTCTACTCAATACATGAATCACCTGAGATAATGCATGAAAGTGAACTCTAATGCTAGTCCATACTTGATTAAAGAACCTTAATCAAAATGCCTCAAAACCTTTATGGGCAACTAAAACATGGTATTTAAATAATCCAGAAATATAATACCATACTCTGGCTAGACACTGCCTTCATTCTTTGATATTATTCTCTCATGGCAAACCGCCTCTAGCTTAGATTAATACCACATTTTGACTTACTGTCATTATTTGTTTGGCTGAATACTGTCTTTTTTCTCCGGCAGAATATTGCCTCTTATCTTGGCTAAATACTACCTTATATATCTGACTGAATACTTCCTTGTCCGTCTTTGGCTAAATTCTACCTGGTGTCCGACTAAATACTGCCTGATTTATCTTTGACTAAATATAGCCTGATTTAAATCATAAGCAACACAAACAAGCATAGCATCAAGTACAGTCAAAATCTCCCACTGAGTGAGTATATCAAAACAATATGAGATTATCACATTTTTCATGTCAGCTTATCCTTAACTAAATACAATCTGATTTGTATTTAACTAAATACAGTCTGGTTTATCTTTGACATATTAAACACATAACTATGTATGCAAAATAGCAATAATGCAATGCTAAAATAAATAAAATCATGGTTACAAAACTGTGCCCATCAATCCATGAGTAATACAATCAAACACAGTAAGCAATGTAAAAATACAAGCATAAACAAAAAGTTTCACTAATCAAGCATATCTAGAGACTCCCATTAATTCCCAGATCTTTGGCCACTTAAGCCTCTAATAAAATTAATTATTTTCAACCATTCCTATATTGGACATATCGTCCATTTGAAGACTCCTACTAACAAAACCTTCGTCAGAGAATCTAAAAAATATAAATTCTTTTGATGTTGGTTTCCTATCATCAATGCAAACATTAAAAATTACATCAAAATAGTCTAGAGTGTCACTATTTCCATAAATGAACATGTAATCTTTGGTCCTCTACATGTACCACATGACTATCCTTTTCCCCATTGTCCAGTAAGCTATACCATTATCCAACTGGAAACGTCCCATAACACTCAAGCTAAAGGCTATATAAAATCGATTACAACCTTGAGCATATATCAAGCTCCCTACTGCAGTGTAGATGCTCAAACTCAATATAATTCCTTGTATACAATTTTTTCAATTTGTCTCATTTACTGATTTAAGCATTTGCAACTTAATGGTTATACATGCATACTAAACAGTTCAAAAACAAGAATAATGTTTACACTTTGAGATAAATCTAGAATTCTATTTTTCTTATCATGAGAAAATTCAATATCAAATACAAGGGTACTTGCTCATACATTGTTCATCTCGAAGTTATCAGACATTGAAACTTTGGTTTCAATCAGTGACCACGTCATTGCAGGTCAGTATTTAACCATCAACACATATAACTAGAAATGAATTCGCTCCCACTAACCTCTAGATGTACATAATTATTAATGACAATCTCAACCAAGTTGAAAGAAGATACAACCCTGTCAAACTTCAGATACCATTACCTAGATACCTATTTAATCCACAGATTGACTTTATAAGTTTACAAAACATATCTTCTTCTAGATTTTCTATGATCAAAATGATCTTTACATCTATCTGATGTAACTCTAAAATAAAATGCATAATTAAGACCTCAAAGATTTGAAGTCAATACTTTCTCTTCCCTTTGTGTGATTCTACTTTGCTATAAGTTTTACTTTGTAGCAATCAATTATTCCACTGAAATCACACATTTCTTTGTATACCCATTCAGAACCTATGAGTACACCGTTCATCTACAAAGGCACAAAATCCCAAGTCTCGTTATTGTTCATAGACAACAACACATCTTTTATGACCATTAATCATTCAAGAGTAATTTTATTTCATTACTAACAACTTGCTCAAAACCATTGGGATCTTCATCTTGTCCAACACCAAAAATATTTATTTTGAAGTACAACATGTGATTAGATGAAATCACAGATTTACATAGTCTAGTATATCTCTTTGTCACCTCTTCTGGCTCTGCTATAATGGCAATGCATCAATCTGAATGAAAATAATCTCAATAATTATCTCATTACACAAGGTAAAATTTCGTTATCTCAACTGGTTATACCACAGTTATTTCCATGTGGTCTCTTTAAACTTCAAGTTTCTTGGATCTATTTTAACATCCCATAAAAAGACAACTCAATGTCCTAAAATAATCACTCTCCTACGAGTGCTATGAAACCATGTCAGCTTTACAGTCCCAAAGAAGATAACTTAAACTGAAACAGACTAACTAGACACTTTGTTAATACTATAGGTTGCAATATCAATTCTTTTCCTACAGGATCAAATACATTCTTAAGTTTTCGCAAACACTTGCTCAAATTTGTTAGGGAATAGACCAGTATCATATGGTCTCCCATAATACAAAACTCTCTCATTCAGATCCAATAGTTTTAATTCCTTTAATAAAAAAAAATTCATCTTAATTTTCATTATTTAGAAAAACACCCATTGACTAAACTATGACAAAAAGTCTTAGATAAAATCTCGATGTCTACCAAGTCCAATAAATCTTTGTTGTGAATAACCTTTATTTATTTTAATCTTGACATCTTCCCTTTTAAATAATTCTCACATATATACATGTTTTTAAACTTTAAAAATAGGGGTTTCAGAATATAATTAATGCTTAAGTATTCAATAGTGTTTAATCTACTGCATCTTCTTTCTCAAAAGTTTCATATTCCTTATTCCTTTTTCATTTAAGTCTATCCAGCTTTACAATCTTTCTTTACATGTCCCTTCTGAGTCATACTACAAGAATTTTATTCTACTTAGATCTAGTTTATCTTGTAGTTTCTTAATCTCTAATTTTTTGTCATAAAGTTTCTGACTATTGCATGAAAAAATATATTTCTTTCAGTGGGTTTCTCTACTCCTTTCATACTTTGCCTTTGTCTGGATATATCTTATGCACTATGACATTAGCATTCATGTTTTTTTCCTTTTCTTTGAACTGCTATCCTTAGTTCTTTCATTTTAGGTTCACTATATCTTTTGAGTACTATAGGTCACCAGGATCTAACTATATAGTTCTTGTGAGGAAGTATAAATCTAAAGTATCACCCACAAAGATTCTAATAAATTACCAATAGATGTTCACTTATCTTTGAGCTTATCTTTAATAGTTAATAGCTCTACCTTGTGCTTCCTCACACTCCATTACCATCAAAACTGGTATTGATGAGCTTGAGTAATAAAATATTTCTCCTTCCTTTATTGAAATATCAAATCTTTCTTTGGATTTCACTACGAATATCCCTTTTCAATGTTCCTCATATGAACATTGCTTTACTTGATCTTAAAGATTGAACACCCTAAGGATCAGAATATAATTTTTCTATTGAGTACATCTAAGTTAAACAATCCTAGACTAATTTTCAGTTTCCATGCTAACTCATAGAACCTGCCAATGATAGGCATCTGAAGGTATTTAAACATTACATGTCTACAACTATATTACAATATAACAACAAAAACTTCATGAAAGCGAAAATGACGCTTTAGTTTATCTAACAAATCCCCTTGATTCTTGGTTTCCATAAAAAAAAAAAGGAGATCTGGCCGATGCAATTTGAGGAGACAAGCCAAAGCATGAATTTTCAAGGGTCCCCCCAACCCTTGATAATTCCAACTTTGGAGTTTCATGGCTGCCCGTGGGGTTGTACTCCCCTAGCCTCCACGGGTTCTCACAATAAAAAAAGACCCAACATCAGCTCCAGACACAGTAGCTTTATCCCTCTCTAATCGAGCACGCTTTGCCATGTTCTGATTCAAAACCCCTGAACTAAAGTCAGCAGCCTCAACAGAAAGATCACCAAAGAAAATCTTGAACTCATTAGGAGGAAGGGTGGAGACTGGGTAAAGAGGGGAGAGGCATTCAGAAGAGACAGTCAAACCCGAGGCAGAGAAGGTGACCACTTGACTATCATCCTGGTGTAAAGAGATATTGGCTTAGGGAAGGAGTTAGAGAATTGCATTTACAAAGGCTGGTATCTGCAATATATATGGAGGGATATGAAAATTTGCGGGAAAAGGAGAAGGTCTAGTTGAGAAGGGGACAACATCCGACAGATAGGGGTGGGCAGGTGGTGGAATTAGTCGGCATTTGCCCTTATCCCTACAAGAAGAGGGACTAAGAGAAGAAGAAAGGGGGGACTGGGAAAAACAGGCAACCTGGTGTAAGCACCCCATTTTTGCCATCCCTTGTTGAACAAAGTCTTACTAGAGAGTAGACATCAAAGTAGAAGAAGTAAAAGAAAGTTTGGAAAATACAAGAGAGGCGAGTGAAACTCTCTCAAAAATGATAGTCGATCAGTCCCGGCATGCTCTCTATAGTGTTTTGAGAATAACTGATATGGTCCCTAGTGTCTAAGAGCCTAGGTGAATACATATGGTAGGTTGGTGAATCCTAATGCAAGGTTTGGGTTTTAGCTGTGACTTTGAATGAGACCAGAATCGCTCAATTCTGATGTCAAATGAAGAAGATATGGCGATTTTATCTGGGAATATGAATAAGGGTATTTTTTGAAGATTAATAATATACAGGGGTTTGCATGCAAATTATCGTAAATTTAATTATTTAAACTTCATCTTCTCATATCTCGCTCATCTGACGTCCAAATAAAGTGATTCCAGTGTCATTATTTCTCATTTTTTGTGCTCTACAAAGTGGACGTGGAAAATCTGGAGCAGAGGTCTCTGAGGGATTCCATGCAGAGCCACAAGCCGATATGCCCACTTAAACTTCAACTCATCATAATTTTATTATCCGACATCCAAATGAGGTGATTCAAACTCCAATATGTTTCATTTTTAGTGCTTTACAAAGTGGACATGAAGGATTTGAGACAGAGATCTCTGAGGCATCTCATGCAGAGTTGCTAGCCAAATTATCATGAATTATCCTATTTAAACTTCAAAAATTCATAAGTTTGCCATTTTACATCCAAATGAGTTGATTCAAACTCCAGTATTTTTTATTTTTAGTGCTCTACAAAGTGGACATGAAGGATTTGAAACAGAGGTCTCTGAGGCATCCCATGCAGAGTTGGTAGCCAAATTATCATAAATTGACTATTTAAACTTCAAAAATTCATAATTTGGTCATTTTACATCCAAATAAGTGATTCAAGTTTCAGTATTCCTCATTTTTAGTGCCCTACAAAGTGAACATAAAAAATTTGAGGTAGAGACTGTCAGAAAATTCCATGCGGAATGACGGCAGAAATGGTTTATGAAATGATAGAGAGAGAAAAATCAATCTTGGCCCAACCCAGCTCAACCCATATCAGTTTAACTCAGTACAACCCAACTTAGTCCAACCTAATTCAGTCTAGACCAGTTCGGACCAAATATGTTAAATCTATGTGCATATACATTATGGGTATTATATATATTATCATATATTATTATAATATGTATACTATTATATTAATATATGCATATTATATACATTAATAAAGAGGCCGAAAGGTGCAAAGAGTTGGCGGCCGAAATTTTAAAAAAAAATAAGAGCTGAAATAAAAAATAAAAAAAGAAGAGATTGACTCTAGGAAAAAAAATAAGGAAAAAAGAAAAAAGAAAAAAAGGAAGAAAAAAATGGAAAAGAAAAAAACGGAAAGAGGAGAGAACGTGAGTGGAGAAAAGGAAAAGAAAAAAAAAGAAAGAGGGGAGAACGTGAGTGGAGAAAAGGAAAAGAAAAAAAAAGGAAAAGAAAAAAAAAAGAGAAAGAAAAGAGAAAAGGGAGGAAAAAAGAAAAAAAAATCTAAGAGGGCTGAAAATTGAGAGAGAGTCTAAGGAAGAAGAGGAGAAGAAGAGAGAAAGGAGGAGGGAAACCGAAATTGGGAGAAAAGAGGAAGAAGAAGGGAAATAGAAGAAGAAAAGGAAGAAGGAGAAGCTAAGAGAGAGGGAACTCTCTGCGAAGAAGTAAGTCCGTTCTCTATTGTTATTTTTATAGTATATACCTACAATTCATGGCCCCTCACCCATTGCTATATCCAAAATTTTGGTTTTGATATGATTCCATGAAGCTAACATGTCGAAAATTGCTTGAATATGCCTATTTTTGATAAATCATGATCAAAGATGTTATATTGTGTGCATGTGGATGTTGTAATGTCCATGTTTGACATTTTTTATGCATTAGAATATGTTTAAAGTACTCAATGGAAAAAAATTGAATGTCATATGATGATTTTTGAGTATTTTAATATTTTTTACAAGGTGGATTTCAGATATGGAATCCGATTTTAGGACATGCATCTCATATATATTTTTGATGAATTTCGAGTCCAATATTTTATGAGATACTCATACATATGTTAGAAAGTTTTCCTAAAAATTACAACTCATTTGGAGTTGAAAAAGTTGAGATAAAAAATCCCCAATGATGCTACTATCCTTCTCGGGTACAGTGCAAACCCTCATCAGAAAAGCTCTAAAAATAGAATTTTCGACCATAATTTGATAATCCTTCCTTCAGAGAAAGTGATAGATATGAAGTCATGAAAATTTTGGCACTGGATTCGAATTTTTCTAATTTCTTATGGATTTCATATGATTTTTGAAGTACACCATGGTCTGTTTTAAGGTCAGTTAGAACACACTGAACTGCATGATTGAGATGTGATGTTTGAGCCTTGAGAATATTTCTATTTACATGATATTTTTTAATGAAGTGTTAGATCTATTAGTTAAATACATGACCATATGCCTGAATTCTATTTTTAATGAGTGGTTGATTTTATATAGAATTTATGGTGCAGTTGGTCAGAATCTGGAATAGACTTAACCAGTGCACATGCCTGCACTTGTGGTGTATATTCGATCCATTTTGGTTCTCTATTAGGATTTCCCTTCTTGAAACAAAATCTAGGTCTCTGAGTCTCTTTCAGAGGATATATTTTGAGCTTAATTTGAATATGTATGAAGCCCCATATGCATGTTTTGGCAAAGGTCTACAGAATCTATTGATTGCAGTAAAAATCATGAAAATCCATGCATAAGTATCCTGTAGAGATTTTTTTAGACATTATTTCCTTGAAGGAAAAGGTAGTCACATGAGTCTGGAAGACAACCAAGTTAACAGATAATTTTTTGCATGATTGAAGAATATCTTATGATTATTTTTTCATGACTGGTTTGAATCTAAAAATCAGTCTAACTAGTTTTCATAGTCTGATCTTGTAGGCATGATTTAAACCGTTAGATTTCCATCATATTGTGCTTTAGAAGAATTGAGACCATTAGATCTTGATCATGAGCATCTAATTTGAATCTGAACCATTGGATTGACATCATGAGTGATATAAATGAATCTGGATCATTGGATTGTCTTGATGATTGATTTAAATGGATAGATTATCTTTTTGAGTGATTTAATTGAATTTGAATGGTCAGATTGACCTCATGAATGTTTTAATTGAATCTAAACCATTGATCAAATATGTTCTTGATCACATTGATGATGATCGACTATATCAAATCTGAGTAATCGATCAAATATGATCTTGGTCACATTGTTGATGATCGATGCTTGATCAATGCACTCACATGTTTGTTGCTATATTTGAGATGACATGCTTTATTGCTATACTTGAGATGATATTGTTGTTACTTGCCATATTTGAATGATATTGGCAATAATTTAATTTCTGCAACACCCTAGTCGAACTGCCATATCTGTACACCTAGAAGACATATTAGGTGTGGGGACGTACATGTAGGCACCCACATTCACGGGAAGGGTAAGAATGAAAATGATAAATATTAATCAAGAATCAGAAAGCCTAGCCCAACACATGCCAAATTAGAGTTTTAGGTCAAGGGTAGCTTAGGACGATCCCTACCCCTCAGTTCATTTTCCTCTAGGATACAGAAAACTAGATAGGTGTGATGTGAATCGAACCATAGAGCATTTAGGTTCCACACCCTGATATTGAAAGAAGAACATGAATGGATTGAATCCACATTCCGAACGAAGCGAATCCTGATTCTTAGGGCAGCATCCTAAGATACATAGGCAGTTTGGTGAGATTTCCAAACACGATTCTATACTTTGATCATGAAAGAAAACATGAATGAATGAATCTGCTTCTGAACTATGCGGATCCTGATTCTTAGGGCAGTATCCTAAGATACGTAGGCAGTTTGGAGAGATTCCCAAACACGGCTCCATAACCTCTATTGTAAGTCGTACTTCTGGTTCTTTCGGACTATACACACCTATCCTATATCTGTGGTTCACTAGAACTGTACATCCTTTAGGTTCACTCGAATCTGTACCTGTGGTTCACTAAAACTGTACACCCTTTAGGTTCACTCGAATCTGTACCTGTGATTTACTAGAACTGTACATCCTGTAGGTTTACTCAAATATGTACTTGTGGTTCACTCGAACTGTACACCCTTTAGGTTCACTCGATTTTGTACTTGTGGTTCACTAAAACTATATACCCTTTAGGTTCACTCAAATTTGTACCTGTGGTACACTAGAACTATACATCCTTTAGGTTCACTCGAATTTGTACCTGTGGTTCACTAGAACTGTACATCCATTAGGTTCACTCGAATCTGTACCTGTGGTTCATTCGAACTGTACACCCTTTATGTTCTCTCGAATCTGTACCTATGGTTCACTCAGATTGTACACCCTTAGATTCTAAACCCGTACCATGTAGTTCACTCGGACTGTACACACTTAGGTCCCAAACTGTACCTTGATCCACTGGGGTTGTATTCACTTTAGCCTTCTTTAGTTTTCTTTAGGATATCCATACCAATCCAAAAACAACGAACTACGTTGTACCTGATTTTCAGGATCTCTGAAATACGTAGGCAACTTGGAGGACCACTCCAAGTACGATACCACATCTTAGAATCCTTAGGTCCTCCATATCATATCCATATCCATATCCACATCAATATCCATATTCACTTTGATCCACCTTAGGTTATCTCTAGATTCAATCTCAATCATCATCAAGCATAAACTTCAACTTGAACAATTAAATCTAAGAAAGCTTAAGCATAAATCACATCCAAAAATCTTAATCACAATCCGTTCGAACTACATTATGGACTTGAATACGTAGGTAATTTGAGATGTCTTGGACGTCTCAAATTTAGTCCATCACCGAACCATCTTTGGTTTGGTTCACTGTACATTAATTTTTTTGTTTATTTATTTTGAGAACATGTTTGGCTGAACTTAGGTTAGAAGAATTTAGAAACTTGGCATAGGATCCCCCATGAGCCCTAATTATCATCCATTAACCATGAACAGTCAAAACCATAGAGTCTAAGGAAAGTAGAATCAAATAGGAGGCTGATTTTCAGATCAAGCAGCTTTGGGTGCCTAACACCTTCCCTATCACACCCCAATTCTGCACCAACCAGAATGGTGTGATGAACCGTCAATAAACTAACGGTTCATGTAAGACCCGTATCAAACTAACCAGTCTTACCACCTTGTACCAGGTCTACCTATCATGGTCAAGCCAAATGGATTAAGTGCTGAAGGAAATAGCGAGACCAGGTATTAAACTGACCCAAAAACAATAAAATAGGGGGCAGGGTTGCATACCCAGATAGGCAGGGTCGGACCCCCTCATTAGGGAGTCAGACCCCTGAAACTTTGACCGAGGGTCAGATAATTTGGACCTGAAGGTCGACGGGATCTCCGACCCCCTCATCGACCCCCTCTTTGCCGACAGAAACTGTAAATAGGAAAATTTTCAAATTTCAAGGGGATTCTTTCCTAATCTCAATGGGACTTATTTTGGGAGGTTCTCCTCTATAAACAGGATGTCCCTTAGCCTCTTTCACTCCTTTTGAAACCCTAATTGAAAGTGAGAGAAAGAGAAGAGAAGGAGAAGAGAAGGAGAAGATAAGGAAAGTTGGAGAAGAAGACTAAAGAGAAGAATTCAGAGAAACCTCTGAGTCTCAGCAAACCTAAGGTATGGGTATGTTTCCATTAATGATTTAAGACCTTAGAATAGTTCATGAAGAGGGTATGATCTAGGAGAAACCCAAATCATCCATCCATAGGAGAATTTCAATGAAATCCATGGAGGAAATCATGGTAGGCAAGCTAAGGAAGAAACCTAGAGTTTTAAGCCATAGAACAAGCATAGAATGGATTGTGGAAGTAAGCCATAGGACCCAAACATGAAAGAATGGACTGTAGGATGAAAAGGTCGACTCAAACCATGGGGGGTCGCACGTGGGATCGATTGGGAATCGACCCTACCAAACCACATGATCGACCCCCAGCATTCGGGAAGTCCAGGGATACGGTGGTCACACCCAGGGTCAATGGAACATCCGACCCTGGCATCGACCCTACCCTTGGGGGTCGCAATAAACTGCTACCCTACCTGCGACCCGTCCTGCGACCCTCAAGCCTAAAATTTTTGAAATAAATTTTAATTAAAATCTATCGACTTGTTAGATTTTCCTATTGATATAAAAGTGATTCTTAAAGCTTGAAAGAGGATCTACACTCAAGCAAAGGTGAGGGAACAAGACCTAAACTAATTGGCTAATAATAAACTGTTTTGTTTCTTGAGTCCAATGCCATGACTGATTCTATGCGTGTATGCTTGTAATGTGCATTCAACATGTCATCCAATATTTCTATTATTACTATTCATGCATATTTAATTTCAATGATGATGATGATGATGATAGGAATAGGCATGTGAATGTTTGTATTTGGTTAGTGTACTTGATGCGGATAGGGGATGGTATCAACCGGTACTTCAATGCCGTTTTCATTGGGTATATTGTGCCATAGCTCTATACAAGTCTTGTCCACTAACATCGTCGTATAGCCATTACCTTAGCAGAACTATCGGGGGGTCTTAGCTCTATCTCTATGGATGTATTGAGGGATGCTGGGGTGAGGCCTTGGATACACTGATTGACATTAAGATTGGTTAGTTGCGAGCCCAGTTTGCAAGCCCTCGCCAGCAGGGGCTTACGTGTTGGTATGAGGCAACCAGTACTGCCATGCCGTTTTCATGGGGGTATATTGTGTCATATTGGGTGCATGTGGGGTCGACAGTGCCGTTTTCATTGGGCGGTTTCACACACTCGTGTATAGAGGTGAGGCGGCCATCGAACCGTTCTATAGCACATTGCAAACTTATATATCAGACCACAGATATGAATTGAATGCATGCATATGTTTGTTGCATTGTTTTGTTTGCTCACTGAGCCGTGATGTGTGCTCACCCTTTCGATGTCGAATATTTTTAGTTGATGATGCAGGTATCACTGTGGAAGATTATATGAATGCTTCTGTGTACGGGCACGTGGCTGCGATGGAGGCTAAAGACATAGTGGAGACACATGACTCCTCATGCGAGTGCAACTCATGCGTTTTCGATTAGATTTTTATTTGAACTATTAAAGAAATGTAATTGATATTTTATTTACTTATGTCTCGATTCATACAACATAATTTGATATTTTATTTATGATTATCACAGTTAGATTCTTCAGTTCATTTAATATTAAGACTTCCGCTATTGTGTATTTATTCTGATTATGGTTGTGGATGTGTATGGTTTAGTCTATAAGGACACAGCCTATTAGAGATCCTGGTTGAACCGTTGGTTTATTAGCGGTTCATCACACCGTTCTGAATGGTGTGGAATTGAGGTGTGATAGTTCAACTAGGATCTCGTATAGGCTATTCTCAATTTTGTTAAATCAAAATACATTCCACATTAATCAAAGATAATAAAGTAAATAGCGGAAGTCTTACAGATAATGAACTGAGGTTTAATCATGATAAATAATTAACATTCCATTTATATCCAAGTAACCAAAACATAATTTAATACATATTACAAATATTCAAATATGAAAATTAAACACTAAGCGTATTCATAGTTGAACGCTCGCTTAACTAATCACAATAGTCATCCACAGCTTGCTCATCATAGTCGCCACCTGTTCATATGTTGGCATGTTGACAAAATCTTCAACCGTAATACCTGCAACATCAAAAACTAAAAAGAATTTTGTGCACGAGGATCAGCTCTCCAACTTGAGCTCAGTGAGTAAACAAAACAATGCAACAAAACATATGCATGCATTCAATTCATATCTTTGGTCTGGTTCATAAGTTTGCAATGTGCTATAGAAAGGTTCGGTGGCCGCCTCACCTCTATACACAAGATGTGTAAGCCCACCCAACGGATCAAACACCATTGTCGTCCACATCCACCCCACCATGGATTAGAGATAGAGCAAAAGTGCTTAGGACCGCACCGCATCACACTTCCCCTGATGCTCTACCCATACCAACACATAAGCCCCTGTGGGCGAGGGCTTGCAAACTGGGCTCACAACTAACCATCCCTAATGTCAAACAGTGTATCCAAGGCCTCACCCCAGCATCCCTCAATACGTCCATAGAGATAGAGCTAAGGCCTCTCGGTAGAGTCAGAGACTACACGGTCCAAGACCACCTCCCCTGATGCCCTACGACGTAATAGTTCATCTAAGGTAATGGCGATACGACGATGTCAGTGGACAAAACTTATGTAGAGATAGGGCTAAAGTGCTTAGGACCGCACCGCATCACACTTCTCCTGATGCCCCACTCGCATCAAGTACACTAACCACACACAAACATTCACATGTCTATTTCTAGCATCATCATGTTGTAAATAAACTGAATTAAATATGCATGAACAGTAATAACAGGAATAGTAGATGACATGTGATATGCACATTACAATCATACAATCATAGAATCATACATGGTATTGGACTCAATAAACGAAAATAGTTTATTATTAGCCAATTAGTTTAGGTCTTGTTCCCTCACCTTTAATTGCTAGTAGATCATCGTTCAAGCTTCATAATTCACTTTTAAACCACTGAAAAGGCCTAACAAGTCGATAGATTTTAATTAAAATTAATTCTGTTAAATTTAGACTAATTGAAATCATAGGGTCGCAGGTAGGGTCGCACCTAGGGTAGCAGTTTCTGCGACCCTAGGGTGTAAGGTCGCAGGTAGGGTCGGTTATCCATCGACCCTATGTGCGACCCCACCCTCCCTGGAATTTCTCGAAGGCATGGGATCGATCCTGTGGTCTTGTAGGGTCGGATATCATTCGACCCTTCGTGCGACCACACGTATTCTGAGTCGACCTTTCATTCTAAATTCCATTCTTTCATGTTTGGATCCTTTGGCTTACTTTCATGGTCCATTCCATGATTGTTCTATGGCTCAAAACTACGAGTTATACACTATTCATAGTCCATAATGATTTCCTCCATGGAATCCCTTGAAACTTGTCCATGGATGGATGATTTGGGTTTCTCCTAATCCTATGTTCTTCATAACTATCCTAGAATCTCTTATTCAGGTAAGGAATTAGATTCATACCTTTATTCAGAGGTTTCTCTGAGCTTCCTCCTCTTCCTTAGTCTTCTTCTTCAAGTTTCCTTCTCTTCTTCTCTTCCTTCTCTTTCTCTTGCTCTCACTTTCAATTAGGGTTTTAAAGGAGTGAAAGTGGTTTAGGGATGTCATATTTATAGAGGAAAATCCTCCAAAATAAGTCCCATTGAGTTTAGGAAAGATCCCCTTGGAATTAGGAAAGTTTCCTAATTTTCAGTTCGTGCTGTATTCCTAGGGTCAATCCTAGGGTCGATCCTAGGGTCGCATAATCCGAGACCCATGCGACCCCACGACCAAAAAGTCATGGGTTGGACTTCTGTTGAGGTGGGGTCGACCCTACCTGTTTAGGCATGCGACCCTACCCTCATTTTGACTGTTTTTGAGTTAAATTTCATATTGGGTCTTGGGTTTCTTCACGCACTTGGTCCACTTGGCTCGACCATGATATGTATACTAGTCACGACACAAAATGTAAGGTTAGACCGGGTTCATGGTGTGTGGGTCTTACATTCCCAAACTGTACCTTAAACGCTTACCCGTTCTCTGATAGACCAAAGTCAATATATTACGTCCAATGAGTCAATAGAAGTCTTTTCTTATGATGAGACTACATTTTTATAGGTCCTAGACCTTAATCTAGGTGGAGACTCCCAAATCATTTTTTCCATCCATCAGAGATGGGTGATGAGAGAGCGAACTTTGTCCTCACACCTGGTCTGCATAAGATGGTAAAGACAAGGGAGTGAAACACTGGGGCAAGGGTGGAAGCACCACGACTATAGGTAGAAACAACCAAAGCAACCAACGGAGGCGGATCACAACCAGCAGCCTCAATCGAAGAAAGGCCTAAAATCTATGCTTCCTCAAACATACGAGAAGTCAGAATTGTACCCCGAATGGCAGAATCAAATAAGAGCAGTGGCAGCATCGGGCAATTTGACAGGGGATCACAACCATGAGTAACCCTATGCATTTGGTCTTCTTTAAAACTCTTCGCACACCGATTCTGTTCATTTCCCAAAAAACCACAGAAAAAGCAATGTATAAAGGGCCACTCATACTTAATAGAGGCCCAGCGCTCCTGTCTAGAACAACTTTGAAACTTGAGAAAACATTGAAGCGGCTGAGAGATATCCAATGTGACCCGAGCCCTCAAATAATGAACCTTCTGACCCTGCAAAATACCCTCGATCACCATAAGTTGAGAAGGAACACCAAGTTTAGCAATCAAACGAGGGGCAACCGAATGCTTCATGGCTTCATTGGGTAGATCATGAAATTGCACCCAAATCAGGGAAGAAGAAAAACTCTAGTGACGTTCCGAGGACCAACGTTCCAAAATCAGTAAATAACCAGCAACAGTTCAATGTGATTTTTTTAACACATTCAGCAAATCCAACTCATTTGGAAAATGAAATAGAAAAACATCCTCATCAACCTGTATAACCTCAACACCATAAGATTCATTCCAAGCTACAGGGAGAGCTTCTATTACCGCTTGCCGACGATAGGGGCGACAAACAAGCACCTGATGTTAGATTTATGTGGGCTTAATTAATTACCTAAATTAGTTATTCAGTGGGAGTTTGATTAACAGGGTAGAATCGGTTTGGTTTGGTTCATCACATGGTATGAGATAGGTTTGGTAACCCTAATTCTATTATGGGAAGGATTTTAGGGTTACAGCAGTATTCTATAAATACTGGGTTAGAGTCCCCACAATCACAGTTAATGAAGTTCTCTCTGCACCCATTAGCAAGAAACATCAGGATATCCTCTGGAGGCTGTGGAAGACTGTAGTCGAAAGATTTCGATCAAAGCTTAGAGCGAAGCGAAAGCAGGAGGAAATAAGCATTCACAGATAGGTATGTCTATATAATTAATAAAGAAAAAAATTTCATCTACACCCCATCAAAGATTGTTAATATCATCTACACCCACAAGAATGCAGAAACATCACCTAGGTCCACTTAACTGACGAAAATCACTAAAATTATTGAAATACAGTTTTACCCTTCATTTTTATATTTTATCATTTTAATTTTAAAAAACTTAAAAGATTTATTCCAAACAGCCTTCTTCTCCGGCGACGTGAAAATTTTTCCGGTAATGTGAGCTTGAGACAAAATCTGGATATGCTTCGCTCCAAATCTTGGTAAGTTGGAAGTTGGAACCCATAGGTAATGCTCGGAGGAGGAAAGTGGAAGCACAGAGCTGGTGCGTGACGAGAAGCAACGCAAGCGATCAGGCGTTGCAGGTTATGGATCTTGCGTTTATCCATCGACGACTCCCACTCCAACGACGACCTCATTACTTACCTCTGTTTAAGGTTTTATGACTTCGAGAGCTGCTGCAACTTTCCAATCTCAGGTGAAATGCGCCCAAAGAACATATTACCATCGAGAAGAAGCTTCTGAACACCAGAGAAGTTACCTATGGATGGAGGCAGAGATCCCGTGAGTTGATTTTTCGAAAAAAAGATCTACCCTAGATTCACAGCCACCGAATCAGTCTCTGGAAAGCTCCCTGCAAGATAGTTATCTTAAAACTCGACCTGAGCGAGCTGGGGTAGGCTGAAGAACCCTTTTGGAGTTCGATTGGTTTCATTTTCCCCCAAACAATAACGAAAATCTTTTGATGGAGTGCAATCTATCTTAGTGGAGCTGACCATCTGTTGGAGCCATGCCTAATTTTCCCCCAAACCAGCTCCTGCCATATGAATCTGACTATGGTGAAGAGCAGAAGAGGAAAGAAGAAGAGGAAAGGAAGAAGAAGAAGAAGGGTAAAATGGTATTTTATCTTTACTCTAAGGGCAGTATTGTCCATGGAAAATTTTATTTCAGCTGACGTCAGCATCTAACGGGAATTAACTGACAGAGTGGACTTCTTTGATTACCACAGCCAAAGTTTTGAGACCTAGGTGATTTTTTTGCAAACATGTGGGTGTAGATGATGTTAACAATCTTTGATGGGGTGTAGATGAAATTTTTTCATTAATAAATTATGGTTTCCCATCGTGTTCTAGAGTTCTTGTATAGATTGGGATGAGATTGATTGAAACCCTAAACATATAATATTCTAACAGTTGGTATCAGAGCTAACCATACAAACCTAGGATCAATGGGGATTGATTGTAAAGACTTCTAATGAATGACTAAATGGAAAGAGAAATTTTTCACATTTTTGGATCAAATTTGTTAGAATTTTCCACTTTTTGACCAGAGAAATAGGTCATGCTATATACCGTTGGAAAGCTCTTGACGAGACAGAGCCGAAGATATAAAAATAATCGGCATTGGTAGCCAGACACGCCACCACTTGCCGAGGGTAGCCGAGAGTGGATTTCATTGGCAGGAGGGATTTATTTAAAAAAAAATTGTGAACCGATGGCGTCGATCCATAGTCGGGTCAACTCGGTGCCACCCGGAACCCTTACGGGTTGTTTCGACCTTGACCAAACTCGGCTCGAGTTAACCCTATGGCAGACCAGCCTTGGGCACACGTGTGGGCAGCACGTGTGACCCAATGACCCAGTCAAAGAGTCTGTTGACTTGACATGGGACCCGATCCATGAACCTGATGGGTTGACCCGAAAGTGAGCCTGATGGGTCGGCCCAAAAAATGACAAGAGTACCAACCCAATGACCCGGATATTTGACCTGAAAATCCATTTGGTCGGACCATATGAACCGATGCTTGAACCGTCTGGTTAGACTGCGGTTCAGTTTGCCTCAGGTCGTTTGGTTCAGTTTGGACCAAAGTAATATAAAAAAAAGGTTAAAGGTATATTCGGTTCGGTTTGAGCTAAACCAAGGTAAACCGATCCTGGACAGACAGATCCAGCCTGAGCCGAACCGGAGTGATCTGACAGCCCATAAGGGTCTGTTTGGTTTCTGCTTTTAAGGAAAAAGACATTAAATTATGATTTTGGGAGCTAGGAAGGTCAGATTGACCTCTAATTTATTCCATTAGATTCCATTTTTAATGCTCTTCAATCTGATATACATTTTGGTACAGTTTGATATATTGAGAAGCATGTTATTGTAGAAAAATGTCCTATGGAAATCTAATTTACAGTGTTTATGCTGATTTTTCGTAAATTTATTGCACCAAATTGATTATTGAGCTATTGTGCATGATTATTGAAATGTTTAGACTTGTAAAATTGTATTTTAAAATATGGGTAAATTACACAGACACCCCCTCTACTGTAGTGAAACTACACATACCCTACTTTTACAAAAGTTACACAGAATACCCCTCTGACAATGCTATCATACAATCTCACCCACACCGTTACTTTCAACTTAACAGCAAAGGGTTAATTTTTTTTAAGACAAAAATACCCTTACTAAGTGTAAAATGACCTAAAAAGGGTTTATTCTTCTTCTTCTTCCTCGTAATTTGTTCTTTTTACTGTGATTTTCTGCTACCAATGAACCTGGTAAGTTGTAGAGAGTTTGATTGATCTGTTTGAAGACTGACTACCAATCTCCTTCAACCTACGGTCGAGTGAAACTAACAGAAAGTAGAGTTGGGTTTCAATCGGCACATCTTATTCAATATCAAGCCAATTAAGCTGAAACCCTAGAATAAGATTCGTAATCCTATGTTCCTTTCCCTTAAATGCAACTAATATGGAAGATTATTGAAGACCTGAAATTGGATCTAGCAGTAAGCACATGTGCAACTGTAAATCACAGTACGGATATGATTCGTGACTAAGAATGTGATTCAGATCACCGTAGGATTGGAAATTAACGCCCCGAGTTTCAGAATAGACTGACTTGTCTTCAAACAGATCAATCATCGTTGCAGACAAAGTAGAAGGAGAACTCTAATGGCAGTTTCTCTCTCCTCTTCATTGATCAAGCTCTTATTTCTTAGTTTGTTTAGTTTTGGTTGGGTTTGTGAGCGCATCAAGGTTCGATGAGCTCTTCTAGCCAAGTCAGGCACTAGATCATTTCAGTTACAAAGGAGAGCAGCTTAACATGAAGCTCGATAATTACTCTAGTTTGTTCCTTTTCTTTTTTTTGAAGTATTTTTTTGTTTTCTTCCTTCAATTTTTTCTTCTCTGTTTGAGCTTTTGAGTGTTTGTTTGATTTTTGATGGCCTTCCTTCACTCAGTTTTGGTTCTGCGTTGCTTTTGATTTTGTCTCTGCTTTTTTTTTTTTTTTTTTTTTTGCTCTCTGTATTTTTATGTTTACTCTATTCTTCATTCATTTTGATCACGGAACTACGGAAGGGTGGGTGCGCAAGTTAAGCATCAGGTGCTCCAGTCCACGTCTCCACCAGAGTTTTCTTCGGGAATACAGCCATGAATGTCCCTCTCATGCTCTTTCTTCTTCTTCCTTCACTCACCTTCTTAGCTTCTTTAGCTTGGAACCCCTCTATTGCTGATTTCATTTGGGTTTGATTGATAAATGGGAGAAGTTATCTGTAAGACCCGTATCAAACTAACTCGGTCTTACCACCTCGAACCAGGTCTACCCATCATGATCGAGCCAAATGGATCAAGTGCGTGAAGGAGATAACAATCCCAGGTATTAAACTGACCCAAAAAACACAAAAATAAGGGGGAGGGTCGCATACCCAGCAAGGCAGGGTCGGACCCCCCAAGACAAAAAGTCAGACCTTGAGTTTCTAACTGGGGGTCGGACAATTTAGAACCAGGGGTCGACGGGATCTCCGACCCCCTCATCGACCCCCAGTCTGCCGACAGAAACCGTGAATTAAGAACTTTCCAAATTTCAATGGGATTCTTTCCTAATCTCAATGGGACTTATTTTGCGAGTTTCTACTCTATAAATAGGACATCCCTAAGCCTCTTTCACTCCTTTTAAAACCCTAATTGGATTGAGAGAAAGAGAAGAGAAGGAAAGTGGAGAAGAAGATCAAAGAGAAGGCTTCAGAGAAACAAGCCTAATTCTCAGGTATGGATGCTATCTCCATGTAATTCTAAAGACCTTAGAATAGATAGTGAAGAGGGTATGATCTAGGAGAAACCCAAATCATCCACCCATGGTTAGATTTCAATGGAAAACCATGGGGGAGATCATTAAAACCATATAGGTGAATAAACTATGATTCTAAACCAAAGAACATGTATGGAATGGATTGTAGAAGCAAGTCATAGGACCCAAACACGAAGGAATGGACTGTAGGATGAAAATTTTGACTAAACCCATGGGGGGTCACGCGGGGGGTCGATGGCCAATCGACCCTACCAGACCCTAACATCGACCCCCAGTGTTCAGGAAGTCCAGAATGTGGGTGGTAGCACCCAGGGTCGATGGAAGGTCCGACCCTGGCATCGACCCCCAGTTAACAGTAAGTTTTTTAAAATCAGAATTAATTCTAATTAAATTCTATCGACTTGATTAGGTCTTCTAGTGATATAATATTGATATTTAGTTGATTCTTAAAGCTTGAGAGAGGATCTACAATCAAGCAAAGGTGAGGGAAAAAGACCTAAACTAATTGGTTAATAATAAACTATTTTTATTTCTTGAGTCTAATGCCATGGTTAATTCTATGCGTATATGCTTGTTATGTGCATTCAACATGTCATCCAATATTTCTATTATTACTGTTCATGCATATTTAAATTATTGTTTATAACATGATGATGATGATGATGATAGGAATAGGCATGTGAATGTATGTGTGTGGTTGGAGTGCTTGATGCGAGCGAGTATCAGGGGGGTGTCATAGGCCGGGCCTCAGCACTCTAGCTCTATCTCTAACTCAAGTCTTGTCCACTGACATCGTTGTATCACCATTATCTTAGCAGAGCTATTACGTCGTAGTGTATGAGGGGAGGTGGTCTCGGACCGTGTAGTCTCTGACTCTGTCAGGGGGCCTTAGCCCTATCTCTATGGACGTATTGAGGGATGCTGGGGTGAGGCCTTAGATACACTGATTGGCATTAGGATTGGTTAGTTGTGAGCCCAGTTTGTAAGCCCTCGCCAGCAGGGGCTTACATGTTGGTATGGGTAAAGTATCAGGGGAAGTGTCATAGGCAGGGCCTCAGCACTTTAGCTCTATCTCTATTCCATGGTAGGGTGGATGGGGACGACAATAAACGTTAACTTTTGAGCGGGCTTCCACACCCTGTGCATAGAGGCAAGGAGGCCACCGAACCTTTCTATAGCGCATTGTAAACTTATTTACCAGACCACAGATATGAATTGATTGCATGCATATGTTTGTTGCATTGTTTTGTTTGCTCACTGAGCCATGATGTGTGCTCACCCTCTCGACGGAGAATATTTTTAGTTGATGATGCAGGTACTACGGTCGAAGGTTATATGAGTGCTCCGGTGTATGCGCGTATTGCTGCAATGGAAGCCGAAGACTTAGTGGACACGCATGATCCCTCATGCGAGTGTAACTCATGCATATTCGATTAGATTTTGTTTAAATTTATTAAAGGAATGTAATTGATATTTTATTTATTTATATCTCAGTTGATACAACAATAACTTGATATTTTATTTATGATTATCACAGTTAGATTTCTCAGTTCATTTATTATTAAGACTTCCGCTATTGTGTATTTATTCTGATTATGATTGTGAATGTGTATGGTTTTATTTTTAATGGACACAGCCTATTAGAGATCCTGATTGAACCGTTGGTTTATTAGTGGTTCATCACACCATTTTGAATAGTGCAAAATTGGGGTGTGACATTATCGACCTCAATGCTATTAAAAAGGACGACGAAGATGCTTCTGGCTTCGATTGCGCAACGGCCTCGCTGTCATCGTCTTCGTCTTCTTCAACGCCCTTTGGTTCAACTTTAGTGTGGTGGACTGCTATTTCTTCTGCAGTTGCTTCTGCTACGTTGGATTAGGCAACTCAAGGAGGAAAGTTGAAGACGGACTCTATCTTACAAGGCTTTGACATCATCGTAGGGTTGGAACACTCCTTATCCCCCAAATCTTAACTCCTAAAAATGCTCAAAACACAGACGAAAAACAAATAAAAACCCAGACAATACGAATCACCCAACCGAATGAAATTGAAAATTTTTTAGGGTAAAAAAATATTTTTAGCATCTAAAAAAATAAACCTTTTTAGGTCATTTCACACTTAGTAAGGGTATTTTCGCCTTAAAAAAATTGAGCCTCTACCATTAAGTTGAAAGTAACGGTGTGGGTGAGATTATATGATAGCATTGTTAAAGGGGTATTCTGTGTAACTTTTATGAAAGCAGGATAGTTCTGTGTAGTTTCACTATAGTAGAGGGGGTGTCTGTGTAATTTATCCTTACAATATTTATGGTTAAATATATATCCCACATGGGTTGTAGGTTAAAATTTATTCATATCATGGTGGAATTTGGTGTGACCACTAAAGTGGCAACCTGTTTCATTATGATGCATTCAAATTCAAGGGTCTGTGTTTGTAAATACTTCATTTTGACGGTGTTCACCCAAATGTGACATTGTCCAAATTTATTCAAATTAGGGTTTGTAGCTATTATGTAAGGATTTAGGTGTGACCACCAAAGTGGCAACATTGGTTCAATCATAATATGCTCAAATCCAACATTTATGTATTTACAAGCTATAGCAATGGAGTATAGTGTTCACCCAAAGGTAATACTAACATAAACTCCCACTTTTATAAATACAGCAAAGAGTGACACTGTCCACCCAAAGGTGGCATTGTCAAAGATTAAGGAACTCATGCACATGGTTGAAGGATCTTGATTTTATGGGATTTCATCCACCCAAAGGTGGTGAAATTTTCAAGAGACATTATCCCTTCGTAGTTATTGCACAGCTATCGAGAGGACTAGTGCACATATTGTCCCAAAGGATGTGTGTATAGTTCGATTAACTTTTCAAGGATATAAATTGGTTTGCACAAGTTATGTATATATTCTTGTTAGCTAATTTTATTTGGTATTAATTATAGATTTGTAATTAGGTGTCTCTAGGGGTTTTGATAATACAACAGAAGTCTTAACATAAATGAACTGAGTCTCTATTGATAATTAATTAAAATATCCAAATTATTCAAGTACCAAAACGTAAATAAATACTATTACATTATTTATAAATCCTACTGAAAATAAAATAACTAAAGAATCCTAGAGGTACATGCCGAAAGGGCATTCGCATGAAGTGTCATGCTCATCCTCTCCTACTTGCACATCCAAAGCAGCAACGGTTCCATAAGTTAGGGCAACAACGAAGTCTTCTACAGTGTAACCTGCATCCACATCTAAAAAATGATATATACACAAGGTGAGCTCACAACTTAGCTCAGTAAGAAAATCAAACTATGCAACACATAAAATGCATGAGTAACATTTACATTTGGTCTGATATACTTACACAATGCTATGGTAAGGATAGGTTGTACTCCACACCTCCATGCACGAGAGTGTGAGCAGGCCTAATGGATCACACACCACTATAATCCCACTTCACTCACTCCAGTATAGAGATAGGGCTCGAGTCTGGTGGTCAGGCCGGAGACTACAGTACCCGTCCTCCCCCTGATACCATACACTGCACCAATACCTACACCCCTATTGGCAAGGTTTTGCAAGTGTTTTCATCACTAACCAATCCTATATGCCATCACAGTATCCAAGGCTCTATCCCAGCATAGTTCCTTACGGAATAGAGATAGGGCTCGAGTCTGGCGGCCAAGCCATAGACCATAATACCACGTCCTCCCCTTGATACCCTTCTCATACCAAGCATGCTAAGATAGTAGTGGTACGAAAAGGTGCTAGTGTGAGGAATGATTCAAGACCACAGTCCCTTTCCATTCCACATACCAACGAAAACAATCACATGCCTAACAACACAATCTTAGCATAGCGAATATGCATGAACATAATAATAACAAAAAGTAAATATAGCATGTTAATATACACATCCATCACACACAGAAGCAAGAGTAATAGCAAGTTTTATTGTTATTAATTAATTAGGGTTTGGGTCCAATTCCCTTACCTGACACTTGATTGTAAGCCTTCTTTGTGTCACAGAATCCAACCTCACTGCCACAAGGTCCTACATACCTTTTGGGTTTGGTTAGAATTAGTTCCATAGGATTTAGGTTGGTTGAAAACTAACTGGGTCAAAAACCACCTCATCCTATACATATTGGTCACACATACAAGTCACAGGTCACTATACAGATGATGCGACTGGTATGTCCGACAAGATAGATTTGGCAACTTCTCGAGAGGTATCGGTCGCACATACTGGTCTCACATATGTGCCACCGGTATGTCGACCGGGCAGACTCCATAAATCTACCAATCAACCATTCTTTTTCCGTCGGTCTTCAACTTGATTTCTAGAGTTTCTCCTAACCATTGTAGGCCTAAGCAACATGTTAGGGTTTGTTTTATCTCCCATCCAAGTCTTTAGTTTAGAATTCCTATCTAGGGTTCATCGAATGAACTAGGATTTATTGCCGAAATAGGGTTTTGGATCAATTCCTAGTCTCCCATGGTATTGATCACAATCTAATCTAACCTAAGAGCAAGGTAGGTAAAGTACTCACCGTTAGTCTATAAACTATGATGTTCTTCTTCCAACGGAGTCTCCTCTGCAACCTTCCTCAGCTCCTTTCTCCTCTTTAGATCTCCTTCTCGTCTCTAGGGTTTGTGAGAGTCAACAAAGGGATCTAAGGAGCTTAAGGAGGGAATAAATAGAGTAAAGTAGGTTTTAGGAGAGTTTCCTACGTAAGGAAGGTCTCTAGGATTGAGATTTGGAAGGTGGGACCCACTGAGATTCGTTCTCAAATCTAAACAGTCAACCGTCTAGACATACCGATTGACTATTCATGAGACCGCTATGTGAGACTGGTATGTAAAATTTCTAAATCCTTTTTGTCTATTTTGTACCAGGACTTGTGGTTCGTCATCTGCTCATCCCGTCTGGTCCGATTATGATTGGAAAACCTATCACGATACAAAATATAGGTTTAGAATGACTTCGTGGAGTGCGGTCTTACAGTTGTCTATGGTGATCCTGTTAAGTCTAGTCGGCCATGAGTTTGGGATCAGATCAGTGGGATGGGTAGCCATCGACAAGGGGAGTGGCTCTGTCACACCCCCCCTGATACTCGCTCGCATCAAGCACATCAACTACACACATACAAGTACATGCCTATTCCTATCATCATCATCATCATCATGTTATAAACAATAAAGTAAATATGCATGAACAAGTAATAGAAATATTGGATGGCATGCTGTATGCACATAACAATCATATTCGCATAGAATCAAACATAGCATAGGACTCAAGAAATGGAAAACAGTTTATTATTAACCAATTTAGTTTGGAGTTAAGGTTCATCACTTATTTGATTCAGAAGGTACGTCCAATTTCGAGGATGAAATTTTTATAAGTTGGGGGGAGTTGTAAGACCCGTGTCAAACTAACCCGGTCTTACCACCTTGAACCAGGTTTACCCATCATGGTCGAGTCAATGGACCAAGGGCGTGAAGGAGAGCGAGATCCCAGGTATCAAATCGACCTAAAACCACTTAAAATAGAGCAAGGGTCGCATACCCAGCTAAACAGGGTCGACCCTCTCAAATTAGAAACTCAGACCCTGAAAAATGGACAGAGGGTCGGACAGTGTCAGACCACAGGGTCGACGGGATCATCGACCCTCTAATCGACCCTCACATACCGTCGAAACTGAAATTAAGAAACTTCCAAATTTTCGATTGGGATTCTTTTCAAATCTCAATGGGACTATTATAGGACATTCCTACTCTATTTAAAGGACGTCCCTAAGCCACTTTCACTCCTTTCACAACCCTAATTGAATTGAGAGAAAGAGAGAAGAAGGAAAAGAGGAAGAAAAGAGGCAAGGAAGAAGACTTAGCAAAAAGGAGAAGAATTTCCAGAGAAAAGTAATCTTCTCAGGTATGGATACTAATTCCATGAGTTTCTACAAACCTTATGTTAGATATGGTTGAATGTAGGATTTCGGAGAAACCCAAACCATCCATCCATGGTTAGGTTTTCATGGAAAACCCTAGGAGAATGCATGAAAGCTATTTAAGATGATGAATCATGGTTTCAGACCATGGAATGAATGTTTAATGGAATGTGGAAGCAAGCCATAGGACCCCAAACATGAAGAATGAATTAAAAACTGGAAATTGGACCTGATTGCACAGAGGGTCGCACACAGGGTCGATAGACCCATCGACCCTATGCACCCTGACCATCGACCCCAGCATTCGAGAAGTTCAGACAGAGGACAGGGTTGATAGACCCATCGACCCTATGCATTCTGAGCATCGACCCTCTGATCGACCCTCAGATAACAGCATGGTTTTAAAATTTGAAATTAACTCTAATTAAATTCTATCGACTTTGTTAGGTTGCTAACATTATAATAACACTGTAAAGGTGATTCTAAAGCTTGGAAAAACATCCTATAGCAAACTAAGGTGAGGAACCTTAACTCCAAACTAAATTGGTTAATAATAAACTATTTTCTATTTCTTGAGTCCTATGCTATGTTTGATTCTATGCGAATATGATTGTTATGTGCATACAGCATGCCATCCAATATTTCTATTACTTGTTCATGCATATTTACTTTATTGTTTATAACATGATGATGATGATGATGATAGGAATAGGCATGTGCTTGTATGTGTGTGGTTGATGTGCTTGATGCGAGCGAGTATCAGGGGGGGTGTGATGAGAACGTCAATAAACGTTAACCTTTGGCGGGTCTCAGCACTTTAGCTCTATCTCTAACTCATGTCTTGTGAATTGGCATCGTCGTATCGCCATTACCTTAGCGGAACTATTATGTCGTAGAGTATCAGGGGAGGTGGTCTCGGTCCTTGTAGTCTCTGACTCTACCGGGGGGCCTTAGCTCTATCTCTATGGGCATTCTGAGGGATGCTAGGGTGAGGCCTTGGATACACTGTTTAGCATTAGGGTTGGTTAGTTGTGAGCCCAGTTTGCAGCCCTCGCCAGCAAGGGCTTACGTGTTGGTATGGCACTATATAGCAATAAACGTAACCTTTGTTATATAATGTTCATGGTTGGGTGCATGTGAGTTGACGATAAACGTGATCTTCGGGTAACGTCACACACTCGTGTATAGAGGCGGAGTCAATAAACGCGACCTGTGGCTACCTCAACCTTTCTATTGCATATTGCAAACTTCAAACCAGACCAAAGATATAAATTGATGTGCATGCATATGTAATGTTGCATTGTTTTGGCTACTCACTGAGCCGTGTTGTGTGCTCACCCCTCGACGTCGAATATTTTTAGTTGATGATGCAGGTTACACAGTTGAAGACTATATGAACGGATCTGCGTACGGGAATATAGCAGCAATGGACGCTGGAGCTGAAGATGATACACACGACTCCTCTTGCGAGTGCAACTCGTGTGTATTTGTTAGATAATTTTTTATAGGTTCCTTTATTGGATTTATAAGACATGTATTTGATATTTAAATATTTATATCTCAAGTTGAATACAGAATAATTTGCTATTATTTATGGATATCATTTTAGTTCTCAGTTCATTTATTTATTAAGACTTCCGCTATTGTGTATTTACTCTGATTATGATCATGGATGTATGGAGGTTCAGATAACGCGGGGATAGCCTATTCGAGATCCTGGGTGAACCGTTGGTTATTTAGCGGTTCATCACACCATTCTGAAATGTGCAGAATTGGGGTGTGACAGGCTCTGTTTTGGAGATTTCAATTCCATTTTATCTTGGAAGGAGAAGGTTGGGGGTTCTCTTCCGTCTCCTAGGGATTATCAACCTTTCTGGATGATGCTTGATCAGTGCCGCTTTTTGGAGCTCTGTTCAAAGAGTTCAGCATTTACTTGGAATAACAAGCAGAGCGGGGCTCATAACATTCGTTGTAAACTTGATCGGGCTTTATGCACAGTGGAGTGGAGGACGCTATTTCCGGATGTTACTGTTGTTGTTTGTCCTGCCGTAGGCTCTGACCATGCGCCTTTACTTATTGACCCTGAGGGAAGAATTTCATATGGTCTTCGCCCTTTCCAGTTTAAAGCTATATAGATTCGGCAACCGGATTGTCGGCGAGCAGCTACTAATGGGTGGCAGAGTCCCCAATGCTCTTCTGTAGTTCAAGCTCTTTCACGCAGATTGAGAAATAGTCAGACCTACTTTAAGTATTGGAATTCAACTGTGTTTGGCAATGTTCAAGAGAGTATGCATCGATTGTCGACCCAATTATTGAACCTACAGCCTCAGTTTTCATCAAGCTATTCCCAGCAGAAAGAATCGGAGCTTCTACGACTTCTGGATGAATTTCTATTACGAGAAGAGGTTATGTGCATGCAGAAGTCCAAAATTGATTGGTTGAAAAGTGGTGACCATAATACCTGGTTTTTTTCATACTACAACTTTACAGCGGCGGCATCACAATAAGATTGTGCAACTCAAGCTAGCTTCGGGCGATTGGACTACTTCAGATACTCAGGTTTATGAGGTAATTCGCTCTTACTATCAACATCTTTACTCCTCAGATCATGTTAATACTGCTGCTATTTCTATTATTTCTGTTGGAACCTTAGCCAAGTTGTGATGTTGTCAGTAACTTTGTATTGTATGTGTTGTCATTGTCGGCAACCTCTAGACAACTCAGAAGGCACAGCAGACTGAGTGGATAGCACAATAGACTGAGTGGACAGCTCAACAGGCACAGCAGACAGTCCAGACAGCAGCAAGCATGGTTAGACAGGCGGACAGCTCCTATCTGAGAAAGAAAGAGGAGAGAGAGTGTCTGTAGGACTCTCTGATAGACAGGGTGACTGGGTAGTCAAGACAGGGTGACTGGGTTGATGCAGCAGTTGAAGAGAATGCAGTTCAGCTAATGAAGCCCAGTTGATGAGAAAATCCAGCTGAAGAGAAAGAAAGAAGAGAGAGAAAATGGAAGAGAGAGAAAGAGGAGAGAGAGTGGGTGGGTCCCACCTTGGGTGGCCAGGCCGGCACTGTAGCCAGGCCAGCAGGGCAGATGCCCGTGGCACCAGGCCAGCAGGCCATGCCAGCATGCACGGCAATGGGGCCATGCACACAGGCATGCCCAGCAGCACAGCACATGGCCATGCCGCGCAGCAGAGCCCCGCGCACAGCATGCCGCAAGCCATGCCATGCCGCAAGCAGCAGCACAGCACCAGCACAGCCGCGCAGAGTAGGTGCCGCGCACAGCAGGTGCCGCGCAGTAGAGCCCCGCGGGAAGCAGAGCACACAGCAGAGCACGCAGCAGAGGCGACGGCAAAGACACGCAGCGGCGGCAGCGCGGCGCGGCGCGCGCGCAGCCGCGCAGCGCACGCAGCGCAGCAGCGCAGCGCAGCAGCGCAAGCAGCAGCATGCCGCGCGCGCGCCGCAAGCCAGCGCCGTAAGCGCATGCGCAGGGCAGATGGCATGCGCTCAACTTGTTCGACCAAATGCCGCAATGAAGGAAATCTCTCGAACCCTACTGGAATCGGCTTCTCTGTAGGTGATACTCACCGATTACAGAGGCCATTTCCTAAATTGTCAAGGGCATTTTGGTCCTTTTAAAAAGGAGAAAATTCTATATTGATGGCTCGGATCGAGCCACGACAGCAAGATTCCAAATCGGCAATCCTCAAAAAGGCGGGCTATGGTGTGTTGCAAGATTCGCGTCCAGATGCTTGCGTGAGCCTTCTCATTGGCTGGAGGCATCGTATAACGGTGTATCGCGCCGCATGGAACCAGATCTGTGATTCGGTGTTGCGTGCGTATAATACAGCGGCGCCGAAGATTCCCATCTGAAGGATATTATTGATGCCGAGTATCGCTGACGGGATCTGACCGATCTGACGGTCTAGAAGAGATCCCGCCATTTAGCGACCGATCCAACGGTCTAATACAGGTGATTCCTTCTCCACCAATCAGAAATCGACAGCGGAGTACGTACGTCAGATGCGGCGACGATAGAGTGCGTCGCAGCGCACCGAATCAAGGTCGGAGATTCCATTTGGAATATTCTCACTGGCCGAACTTCTTTTGGCCATATCTTGGCCGTCCGAGCTCCGATCGAGGTGATTCAAAAGCCCACGAGCTTCTCTCTCCAAGGAGAATACTTTGGGAGTGGTTTGAGCTCGAGTTGAAGGCCTCTAATGGCAATTTTGAAGGAAACTCTCCATTGAAGCTTCTCCAAGAGAGAGAGAGACTCCTACTGCCTATGTGAGGCAATGAAAGCTTCGTTGAAGCTTGAAGAGAGTGTGTGGACCTACTGTGAGTGTCCAATGGAGTCATTGTGGTGAAGAATGAGCTATGCAGCCCGAGAAGAGGCCGAAATGCTAGCTCAGAGAGGCTTGTATCAGTAGTGAGCAAGACTGGGAGGTAAACTCTCACGCAGATCCTTTTTTTTGTATCAGTGCTATATGGGAAGGGTTTGTATGAATATTTAATACACTTTGTATAACCTGTCAAGTGGGTGCTTGACTAGAGTTGGGGTAGGTGCCTCGAGCACAGTTGTAATTGTGAATGTGGTTGATGTTGTAGCATCAGGGTTGTGGGTGCAACCGTAGCATTACTGTTGAGTATTGGGTATATACGAAACCCTGGTTAGGGTATTGCCCTGTGGAGTAGCCATCACAGTGTGTGATTGGTAACCACGTTATATCGTGTGTCATGTGGATGATATTGTGTGTGCATTAGAAGTTTGTGTGCTGCAGGTCTGGGTGTACACACTTGGCAGGCCAAGCCCTTGGTATGGATACCTGTGGGTGTGTGGTTGGTGTGTGCACGAAATGTGTTTGACAGATTGTCTGTGAGAACCTCAAGTAGTTAGCTCAAGGCAGCACAGCACAAAGTAATCATCAGCTCTTGGCAGCCACTTGCATAGCATCAGACCATATCTGAATAGTGGAAAGGAATTTTAGTGGCCACTGATTCACCCCCCCCCCCCCCCCCCTCTCAGTGTCAACCTGGGAATCACAATTGGTATCAGAGCTGAGTTCCCAAGGGAAGAAGACTGACAGCTTCGGGTACAAACAATAGATTGAGACTGAGAAATGGCATCCAGTGAAGACCACCACAAGAATGGAAGAATTCCTATATTTGATGGGTCCAACTACAGTGTGTGGAAAGTGAGAATGGAAGCATATTTGATAGCTCAAGGCTATGGAGTATGGCTGGCAGTGAAGAATGGCTACAAGCATACCACAGAAGACATCACTGATATAATGGAGATGAAGAAGAGAGAAAATGAAGCCAAGGCAGTCACAGCCCTTCTGGCTTCACTTATGAGCAATGAGCTCACTTGAGTTATCAGCTGTCCTACATCCAAAGAGATCTGGGACAAGCTGAAGAGTGTACATGAGGGAGATAGCAAGATCAAAGAGGCAAAACTATAAATTCTTAGATCACAGTTTGAGAGTCTGAGGATGACTGAGGGAGAAACCATTGAAGTCTATCTCAACAGAGTGAATGGAGTCACCAATGCAATCAGAGCACTGGGGGAAGAGCTGAAGGAAGTCCATGTTGTCAAGAAGGTATTGAGAACACTCCCCAAGCTATATAATGCAAAGGTGTCTGCACTTGAAGAAATAACCACCTTGGACAGTCTAACCATTGATGAGCTACATGGCATCCTGACCACTTATGAGATGAGAATGATAGACCTAGTGTCAGTGGAAAAAGAAGCTGCTTTTGAGGCTGTAAAGAAATTGAAAATTAAAGAACCAACGGAGAAGTCAAGAGCAGAAGACAACAGTGATTTTGATGACTCAAATGATGAGCTTATAGCTTATCTTACCAGAAAGTTAAAGAAAATGAGTGACAGGTACAAAGGCAAGTCAACCATGAGATGCTTCAACTGTAGAGGCCTAGGACACTTCGCGTCCAAGTGCCAGAAAAAGGGAAAATTTTATGACTCTGATGATGAAGAATCCAAAGAGAGTCAAGATCAAAAAGGAAAGAAAAAGTATGTGCCCAAGAAGAGAAGTCTACTTACAAGGAAGAATGAATATTCTTCAGATGAATCAACAGAGAATGATAATGATTAGGCCCTCTTCATGGTCCTTCTTGATGAGCCTCAAGGGAAGAAGAAAAAATCAAAGAGAAAAGATGACTTTGAAGAAGAAATTGATCTTGAAGGAGAGTTGCTTTCAGCTCTTAAAGATCTCAGAACTGAGAGGACAAAAAACAAAAAACTGAATGACCAATATAGTGAAGCAACTGAGTTGATCAGTCAACTGCAAGTCTCTACAGAAGAATCAAAGAAGATAGCATCTGATCTAAACAATGAGTTGTCCTCAAAATCAGATGAATATGCAAGGCTTGAGGAAGAGATTCTCAGATTAGAAACTGAGCTTGCAAGCTCTGTGAGAGAGAACAGGAGTTACATGGAAGCAACAACATCAGCTCCATCTGTAACTATCCTAAAATCAAAGGAGAAGACTGCAGCAGATTAAGAGAGTGAGGATGACTGCTCACAAATAGAAGAGGAGAATATTCTGGATGAAATTCTTAGCTACCAGAGGTCATCTCATATCAATCTGGGCTTGGTTATGAGAAGCAGAGAATAGAAAAAGCTCAAGGTAAAGGGTCTGTTGAGAACCCCACTATGTTTGTCAGAGCAAAACAAATGAGGTCACATGTTGAGAAACAAGCTGAGAACAAAACAGGCAAAGATGGCACCAATACAGTCAACCAGCAAAGGCAGAGGAAGCAAGACAGAAATCTCAGGCAAAGAGAGAGCTTCAGAGGGTACTGTCATGGTTGTAATGCATATGGGCATAGAGTGGCAGAGTGCAGAAGACAGAAGAGACCTCCAATGTTCACAAGCAGGAACAGATTTGCTCATTTGGCAGAGGACAAGGCAGAATGCTTCAGGTGTCAGAGACATGGTCACAAAGCCAGAAATTGTCAGACACTCCTTCCATATCAAAGGCAACCCAGAAGAAACAAGAGAAGAGATACTTCCAGAAGACCAGCTCAAAGAGAAGAGAGAGTCGTGATAGAAAAGGCAAGAAAACCCATCACAGTGAAAGAGAAAGCAGTGTGGGTTGATAAGAGCAAGAAAAAGGGAAATAAATCCATAATTGTACAGACAACTCCCAAAGCCAAAAGTAGACCTACACCATGGATCTTGGACAGTGGGTGCTCCACTCACATGTCAGGGGATAGAGAGATTTTTTCAAGTCTGAATACTGAAGCAGGTGGCTCAGTTAGATTTGGAAACAATGATGGTGCAAGGATCAAAGGAAGAGGAACAGTCAACATCTACAGTGCACAACTGAAATCCCAGAAGGTTCTACTAGTCAATGGCCTGAAACACAATCTCTTGAGTGTGAGTCAAGTGTGTGATCAAGGAAATGAGATAACCTTCACAAAAGATGATTTTATTATAAAAAAATGTTGAAAAAGGGAGAGTAGTTGCACAAGGGAAAAGAACACAGGGCAACCTGTATGTTCTTTCAGAAAACTGATTGTCTACTAGCTATGGGCTTGGCCAAGTACGTTAATGTCAGAAAGGGTACTGGTGGCAGTGTATCCTTTTTGGAAAGTTTTGTGGCCTAGCAGAGCAGGAGCAGAGTGTAGTAGCAACAGTCATTGGTGATCAAGTGGCAGATGACTTCAGAAATATCATCTCAATGAACTCAGTTGACTGACTCCTAAAGTCAAGTCAAGAGTTGTGACTCTTCATACTTTGGAGATGGTACATATGTAAGGGGAGTTGGTATCTAAAATACATCATTGTTCATCTATAGGATTGGAAAGATGCGGTGGGCACTCCTATAGGTGAGTCCATGCAGAAAAAGTTCTGATATAGGGGGAGCAGTGATGAAGGGGGAGTTGATGTCTACACAGCATCATTTTTTTTCATCTGTAGGATTGAAAGATGCGGTGGGAACTCCTACATGTGAGGCTGTGTAAGAAAGGTTCCTATGAAGGAAGAGCACCTATGAAGGGGGAGCATTTCTAGGGGGAGTCTATACTGGTGAGGCTATGCTTTTTGGGACTTGTTGTCAAAAGGGGAGAGAAAAGACAAGGCTGGGAGAAAGGCTATGTTAGTACATGATGCCCTTTGGGACTTGTTGTCAAAGGGGGAGAGAAAGGCTGAGAAGGCTATGGTTGTACTTGATATCATGAGGAGATATCATGTAGGTAGGTTGCCAACAATTCCAAAGGGGGAGATTGTTGGAACCTTAGCCAAGTTGTGATGTTGTCAGCAACTTTGTATTGTATGTGTTGTCATTGTCGGCAACCTCTAGACAGCTCAAAAGGCACAGCAAACTGAGTGGATAGCACAATAGACTGAGTGGACAGCTCAACAGGCACAGCAGACAGTCCAGATAGCAGCAAGCATGGTTAGACAGGCGGATAGCTCCTATCTGAGAAAGAAAGAGGAGAGAGAGTGTCTGTAGGACTCTTTGATAGACAGGATGACTGGGCAGTCAAGATAGGGTGACTGGATTGATGTAGCAGTTGAAGAGAATGCAGTTCAGCTAATGAAGCCCAGTTG
The DNA here is from genome assembly GCA_028583415.1 of Protea cynaroides. Taxonomy (NCBI): domain Eukaryota; kingdom Viridiplantae; phylum Streptophyta; class Magnoliopsida; order Proteales; family Proteaceae; genus Protea; species Protea cynaroides. The sequence continues at coordinate 92,145,520 of CM053271.1, forward strand.
ATGAGAAAATCCAGCTGAAGAGAAAGAAAGAAGAGAGAGAAAATGGAGGAGAGAGAGTGGGTGGGTCTCACCTTGGGTGGCCAGGCCAGCACGGCAGCCAGCCCAGGCCAGCAGGGTAGATGCCTGCGGCACCAGGCCAATAGGCCATGCCAGCATGCACGGCAATGGGGCCATGCACACAGGCATGCCCAGCAGCACAGCACAGGGCCATACCGCAAGCCATGCCATGCCGCAAGCCATGCCATGCCGCGCAGCAGAGCCCCGCGCACAGCATGCCGCAAGCCATGCCATGCCGCAAGCAGCAGCACAGCACCAGCACAGCCGCGCAGAGTAGGTGCCGCGCACAGCAGGTGCCGCGCAGCAGAGCCCCGCGCGCAGCAGCGCAGCACAGCAGCGCAAGCAGCAGCATGCCGCTCGCGCGTCGCAAGCCAGCGCCGTGCGCGCATGTGCAGGGCAGATGGCATGCGCTCAACTTGTTCGACCAAATGCCGCAATGAAGGAAATCTCGCGAACCCTACTGGAATCGGCTTCTCTGTAGGTGATACTCACCGGTTACAGAGGCCATTTCCTAAATTGTCAAGGGCATTTTGGTCCTTTTAAAAAGGAGAAAATTCTATATTGATGGCTCAGATCGAGCCACGACAGCAAGATTCCAAATCGGCAATCCTCAAAAAGGCGGGCTATGGTGTGTTGCAAGATTCGCGTCCAGATGCTTGCGCGAGCCTTCTCATTGGCTGGAGACATCGTATAACGGTGTATCGCGCCGCACGGAACCAGATCTGTGATTCGGTGTTGCGTGCGTATGATACAGCGGCGCCGAAGATTCCCATCTGAAGGATATTATTGATGCCAAGTATCGCTGACGGGATCTGACCGATCTGACGGTCCAGAAGAGATCCCGCCATTTAGCAACCGATCCAACGGTCTAATACAGGTGATTCCTTCTCCGCCAATCAGAAATCGACAGCGGAGTACGTATGTCAGATGCGGCGACGATAGAGTGCGTCGCAGCGCACCGAATCAAGGTCGGAGATTCCATTTGGAATATTCTCACTGGCCGAACTTCTTTTGGCCATATCTTGGCCGTCCGAGCTCCGATCGAGGTGATTCAAAAGCCCACGAGCTTCTCTCTCCAAGGAGAAGACTTTGGGAGTGGTTTGAGCTCGAGTTGAAGGCCTCTAATGGCGATTTTGAAGGAAACCCTCCATTGAAGCTTCTCCAAGAGAGAGAGAGACTCCTACTGCCTATGTGAGGCAATGAAAGCTTCGTTGAAGCTTGAAGAGAGTGTGTGGACCTACTGTAAGTGTCCAATGGAGTCATTGTGGTGAAGAATGAGCTATGCAGCCCGAGAAGAGGCCGAAATGCTAGTTCAGAGAGGCTTGTATCAGTAGTGAGCAAGACCGGGAGGTAAACTCTCACGCAGATCCTTTTTTTTTGTATCAGTGCTATATGGGAAGGGTTTGTATGAATATTTAATACACTTTGTATAACCTGTCAAGTGGGTGCTTGACTGGAGTTGGGGTAGGTGCCTCGAGCACAGTTGTAACTGTGAATGCGGTTAATGTTGTAGCATCGGGGTTGTGGGTGCAACCGTAGCATTACTATTGAGTATTGGGTATATACGAAACCCTGGTTAGGGTATTGTCCTGTGGAGTAGCCATCACAGTGTGTGATTGGTGAACCACGTTATATCGTGTGTCATGTGGATGATATTGTGTGTGCATTAGAAGTTTGTGTGCTGCAGGTCTGGGTGTACACACTTGGCAGGCCAAGCCCCTGGTATGGATACTTGTGGGTGTGTGGTTTGTGTGGTCACGAAATGTGTTTGACAGATTGTCTGTGAGAACCTCAAGTAGTTAGCTCAAGGCAGCACAGCACAAAGTAATCATCAGCTCTTGGCAGCCACTTGCATAGCATCAGGCCATATCTAAATAGTGGAAAGAAATTTTAGTGGCCACTGATTCACCCCCCCTTTCAGTGTCAACCTGGGAATCACAGTTTCTCCTAAAGTTAAACAGTCTGATAATGATCTTCTATGTGCTATTCCCACTGAAGAAGAGAGCAGAATGGCTTTGTTTGATATGGCCCCTTTCAAAAGTCCAGATCCAGATGGTTTCCCTGCCTCCTTTTTTCAAACATTCTGGTCAATCACAAAGTCGGATCTGATTTCCTTTATTCATGAATTTTTTTTTTCTGGCAGGGTTGTGCTTAATACTCTTAATCGTACCTATATTTGCCTGATTCCCAAGACTCCAAATCCAGAATCTATTCACCAGTTCCGGCCTATAAGTTTGTGTGGTGTTTGCATTAAAATAATTTCGAAAATTATGGTCCATCGGTTGAAAGTTTGCTTGGATGATGTCGTTTTTCCTACTCAATCTGCTTTTATTCCGAATCGTTTCATTTCAGATAATGTTTTGATGGCTCATGAAGCCTTTCATTATATCCGGACAAGGACAAAAGGGAAATCTTGTTTTTTAGCAATGAAATTGGACCTTCAGAAGGCCTATGATCGCCTTGAGTAGCCCTTTATTTAGGCATTACTTTTGAAATTGGGGTTTAGTCCGTTTTGAGTCTCCCTTGTTATGTAGTGCATTACTACTGTGTCCTATACTATTCTAATGAATGGAGCTGAGAGGGCCCATGTTTCTCCAACAAAGGGACTTCATCAAGGGGATCCGCTTTCTCCTGCTATCTTCATATTATGTGCACATGCTTTGCCAGCTATCATTCACCATTCTGTGCAAACTGGTAGTCTTCAGGGGCTGAGAGTTAGGAATTGGTCTCTACCCTTGACTCATCTATTGTTTGCTGACGACTGTGTGCTCTTTTCATCAGTTAATTTGGCTAATGTTAATGAATTCAAAACATACTTGGGTCTCTTCTGTAATGCTTCTGATCAAAGGTTGAATTTAAAAAAGTCTTCCTTAACCTTTAGCCCAAACACACCTGCACGTTTCAAAAGGTAGTTCTCTCACATTCTTAAGATTCCCTATGGGGATGGCCCTACTAAATATTTGGGCTTGCCTTCTATGTTTGGCTTATCAAAGAAACACTGTTTTAATTATATTTGTGTTCGTACTCTTCATAAACTGTCATCGTGGAAAACCCTTTTACTGTCGCATGCGGGTAAAGAGGTGTTGTTAAAATCTAGTGTTTTATCAATGTCGAACTATGCTGGCATGCACTTTAAGTTACCTATGTCACATCATAAAGCTGTCCAGAAGGCTGCTACTCGAGTTTTGATGGAAAAGCAGGGATACAATGGATTTCTTGGTCTCGGCTGTGTTGATCAAAAGACTGAGGAGGGCTTGGATTTAGAGATCCTCATATTCAAAATCTTGCTCTTTTGAACAAGCTTGCTTGGCGGTTATGAATTTCTCTTGATTCTACCTAGAGTCGGTTTCTCAAGTCAATTTACTTTCCAACAACTGATTTTCTTCATGCACAGCTTGGTCATAGGCCTTCATGGACTTGGCATAGCATTCTGGCAGGTCGGGATTTTTTATTGAAGGGCCTTGTTTGGCAGGTGAGCTCTGGTGCTAACATCCGCATTTGGCGATTTTGAAAATTAGAGAGACAACTCATAGTAATCCTGAATTTTTATACTTTTTTTTTGCCACTTGGCAAACTCTGTGTAGGTTGAACTATTCCATATAAGTAAGGAATCTTGAGATCTATTAATCTACAAAATTTGAGTCCCATCTGATCAACCACGTGACAAATATTTGAGCCATTTGATATGTTTATGAGAAGGTAGTTCTGGAAAATTCTACAAGCCTCAAGTTTTATTCAGGTTTCTCTAGGCTATGGCGGGGTTTTGGGCTCACTCAAGGCATTAACTTGAACCCAAATTTATCCCAACCTCCTATTCTCTTTTTACGCCCATGCTCATCCCTGGGGCTAAAGATACAAGCCCAAGATCGGTTTTTGGCATGACGGGTCACAAGAGCAGGTATGAGAGTCGAGAGGTAACAATTTAACAGAGGTGACCCATGATTTTAGTTCATGGAATCGAAAAGGGTATTAAGGGATTGATATTGAAACGTACAGAATCAATGACAGAGCGACATATGTCCAATACTAAATTAAAAGGAACTGAGTAAATGAAGGTATATATTGAGTCGAACTGCTATAATCTACAACAAACATGCATGTTTTTTTTTTTTTTTTGGGTAAAACAACAACATGCATGTAGACTTATAGAGAATCCAACACCCCTCACCCCCAAAACCTTCTCACTCCCCTTTCTATGGTGCATGAGCATGATCACGGTACTAGAAATCATAAAATATAAAAAATAAAAAATAAAAAAATGGAGCAGTTGTCTTCAAAGCAAGCTTAAATTGGCTTCTTGAAATCCCATCTTACCTCTTACAGTGCCCAGTTGACTTTGTTTCCATAGAAGAGATTATAAAAGCTTCAGATCCTCCCAAAATTCATTTCCTTTCTTTGGAAATGCATAATGGACATTGTTCAATTTCAACTAAACATCTTCTTGGGATCATCATCGAATGGATGGAAACCCTATGTTCTTTATGTGGGGAGAATAACGAAACAATCTGGTATGCTCTTCTTTCCTGTTCCTGTGTTAAGAGAATATGGGTTGCCTTTGATCTGGGACTTAGAACTGAATCTTTAAGGACTTACTCCTTTTCAGACCTTGTTAAGTATTTAATGGATAATCTATCAACCCAGGAGGATGATGGTTCAGGTTGCAGAAAAATTTGCTTTGCTGGCCTATGCTATCTAGCAAGAGAGGAATTGTTCCACCTTTCAATAAAAAAAAATGATGGAACCCATAAAAATTTATTTGTACATATACCTCCAGGGTCCAAGCACCTTTCAAAAAAAATCCTTCTTGATGGAATCCATAAATAATTTTTTCTACATATATTCCTTCAGGATCCAAGAGTTAGGTGGGGTGTCAACCCTCAAAGGTCTGACTATTGGACCATAGCTAGTCAAGAGACTCAAGACCAACATGTCTTCACACTTGAATTACCTGAATCACAATTCTGGCTCTAAATCATGCCTTACATTCTGATCACATGCACGAGTCTATATATTCATCACTGATGACACAAAATAGACTAGGTTGCAGTAATATTTCACTTTCACATACACACACACACACAAACCACAGGAATAGAGGCAGGATTCTCATCCTCGGACCTGGAGTCTGAGCTTAAAAGTGTGAAGATGGTGGTTGTTACATTAATCGAGAAGCAAAAATGGAAGGAGGCAATAATCTGCACAGATTGCTTGGAGTTGGTCCATCTACTAAATCAGGAGAATTCCTGAAAATGACCTTGGATATGTTTTTGCTTGCTAAAAGATGTATTTAATCTACTTAAAACTTTTGAATGTATTTTAAAATATGTAAGTAGGATGGTGTTAGTGTGGCTTACAATATGACCAGAGAATAAGCTAGACTTAATGGTATATCGTGTTCTAGTCTTTTTTACTGAACGTACCACTCTTATGTTTATTGCATAAAAGTTCATTTTTCATGAAAAAGAATTTCATTAAAATGGATTTTCTTTTTTGTGCAAACTCACTGTGGATCAAAATTTATTCATCCATAGTGGAAAAGAAAAGGGAAATACAAGACTCCCTTGGGTTGCAAGGGAAACTAGAGGGAAGTGAGGGACGTGAAGTGAAATGCTAATCAATACTACACCACATGACTATATAATTAACTCCAAATCATTCCACATTAATGATTATATTTCACTTACTTCAAATCCAAGTCCCTTATATTTGAAAAGTAAGATAAAAGTACATCTAAAAATTATCATCACTAATGGTTCCATTTGGGATACATAAAATGCATTCCCTAAATAGAGAATGCATCCTAATATAGAACGAGAATGGACTAAAGAGCAAGACATGTCCGTTCTAGGTTCAGAATGTAGATTGGGCTGAGTAGCACGTTCTAGAATTGACTCCGTTAGAGAACGCATTCCATTATCCAAAAACAAAAATGCATACCAAACACTATTTTTGTCATATCACAACGTTTTCTTGACATATAATGCATCTTAAGAATGCATATCAAATTGCTAACTTAAATATGGTGAGAAATTTTATACAATCATGTTAGGTAACGATGGTAAAAGTTTATTTTTTTAAGTATGAAAATTTTCATTTCCATTCCCTTTAATATTTCTTGCAACCAATCGGAGCCTGCAAACAATTGTAGCCCAAGGGTTTGATAGACATCCTAGAAAAGGTTGACCCAAAACCTAGACCTGGGGATTCAAAGGCCGAACTGAACTGGGCACAAAGCACCCTTCTCGAATACCATTTTTGACCCCGATAAAACAAATGGTCTATGACACATATGTGACTGTGTATAAAAAATTATTCCATTTTTTGTTTATGTAGTTATCCATGTAATAATGGAATGTGATGTTTTCGAAAATCACAAGACAAATCTAAATCATTTATTTTTATAATTATTTCCATCTAAGCTAACCAGAGTTGGAGAATGCACAAACTGTTTAGAGTACTAGTACACATACATGGACATACGTAAAATGCATGCCAATACAAAGGAGGGAATTAATTGAACTAAACCATGAAATTTGACACATGGCTAATCTAGGCCATGTTTTCTCAATCCAATGGATAGAATGGACACATCATTTGTCAATGTGGTAGAATAAATGTCTGGTGACATTTGAAAAAACAACAGACCCATATGACCATAATAATTTACCTTTTGTTTCGAATTTTCACAGTTTTTTTTAAATTAAAAATACTCATTTCTCCCCTATACTTTGCCCTTAATCCAAGAAATTCCCAAACGTTTCAATTAATTACTCATATTTCCCCTAAATTCAGAACATATTTACAAACAGCCTCAGTCCGTTAGGCATTTTCTATTAAATGAAGACTTGTTCTCGACCTTAATTCTATATGGCCAAAGTACAATCCATTAAGAGGTGAAGAGTACACTCCATTAAGAGGTGAAGTGACTCTTTTGCCCTCTCAACAAAAAAGGATGTAGGGATGTGAAGCTCTAAGTCCCTCCACCAAGCTGTAGGGAGCTTCTGTGGACCGTAGGCTAAGACTAATTTCAACAACAAAGATCTCGCTTTTATTGGATCTGTTGCCCCTCATCCCCTACTTCTGCAATGTTCCAGAGGCAGTTGCAAGGCTGCCAGACAGCACTCTGGCGTTGTGTTTGCCGAATTTGTGAGTGATTTTCTGAGTCTCTGCCTTTCGTCACCAGACTCGGATGATATTCCCTTCGTTTACCAATTTAAGAAGGAAAAAAAAAACCTTTTTCTTAACAGCAAATAATCGGATCAAATGATTTGTGACGTAAAATGGGTCCAGTACTTTATCTAATTCAATTATTAAATTAGAAAAATAATTTAATTGATCATTTAAAGTTTAAACTAAGAAAGGATAAAGTAGTAATATTATTTTATTTTAATATTTTAAAGTTTTAAATAAAAAAAGTAGGAATATCTACTCACATGTTCAGTCAAGTCTCTTAGTTAAATGGGGTCGGTTAGAATTTCTGAAAACTATTAGATATTAGAAAGAATTTGATATGTTTTTTTTTGTTGGGGTTAGATGAAAATTTTTCTTTACAGTAAACACACGTTTTACCGGACAAATATTTTTTTCCCGTTTCACGTACCTACGGTACCGCCCTTAAAAAACCGAAGACAGTTGTTTTCGTATAAAACGGCCAATCACTCTTCTTCTCGCCGCCGCTCAAATATAGAGAACCGAAACCAAGCAAAACCCTTGGCATTGTGCGTAGGGTTTTTGCTCTTCTTTCTTCTTCTTCTCCTTCTGTTAGTGCTTCTTTGAATCAGAGAGGAGAGTAGAAGGGAGAGATATATACAGTGAGTTAGAGATGGCTCAGTCGCTAGAGTTGCTTCTGATTCAGTTCTTAATGCCTGACAACGATGCCCGAAGACAGGCTGAAGAGCAGATAAAGCGATTGGCGAAGGATCCTCAGGTAATTCCGGCTTTGGTTCACCACCTACGCACCGCTAAGACCCCTAATGTTAGGCAGCTTTCCGCTGTGCTTCTTCGTAAGAAGATCACTGGTCACTGGGCCAAGCTTTCCCCACAATTGAGGCAGTTGGTAAAGTCTTCGCTTATAGAAAGCATCACCATCGAACATAGGTATCTTTGATTCACTCAACTGTTGATTCAACTCAGTTCTTTCTTTGCAGATATGTTTTTTTTTTAATCAATAATTGGTGTTATTATTTACCCACCGGTACCTTTTGTGCTTGTTAGCTCGATTTGCAATTCTAATGTAGTATTTAATGTGTGGGGTAAATAAAATTATTGTCATTGCTGTTCTTCATTCGATCACAGCATGGCTCAATTCAAGAGAATTTGAAGTTTGTCAAGTATCTATCTTTCTTGATTGTGATCTTACAAGTTAATCCTTCCCAAGCTGCAGCTGCACCTTTTTAACTAATAATCATTCCTTTACTTGTATGATTGTTGTTACTGATGAAATTATTAACATAACGTGTAATCCAAATTTATGTTGCACCACCCGAGTCTCATTTTATCACTGGCGTGGCACAATTCTAGAGCATCGCAAGTTTGATGAGTTTGATCTTTCATGATGGAGATCTTATTAGTCAGTCCTTACACCCTGTTAAATTTTACTTCATGTTTGGTGACTTTATTTTGGGATGATTAAACTTATGGGCTGTATAGCATTATTGCAATATGCATGATTTTATTATTTTTTATAGTTTTGTTTGCTGAAGTTGTGAGTTCTAACGAATTAGTATTGTCCAGTGATTGTAGTGCTGGTATTGATATTGAGTTGGAATGCATGCTGTTTCTTACAGTCCTCCTGTTAGACGAGCGAGTGCAAATGTGGTGAGTATTATTGCCAAGTATGCTGTTCCAGCGGGAGAGTGGCCTGATTTGTTGCCCTTTCTGTTCCAATGCAGTCAGAGTGCACAAGAAGACCATAGAGAAGTAAGCATTTCACTAGTTTTGTCTTTGCATGCTTTTATCTGTATTAAAGGGGAGTAAGCATTTCACAAGAAGAAGCCTTTTTATTTTTTCTTTGTGTGCTTTTATCTGTATTACATTTTGCTTGTTCTTGAGTTTTCTCCAAATAGGAGCACTAGTGATACTTTGTTATCACTGTCCTTATCTCTTGCAGCGGGAAGGTCCTTTAGATGATTAGAATGGAGCAACATAATCATCACCACTGTCATTTTAAAACTCGATTTTGAAAGGGAAAAGTATTGAATCTGCAACAAAATTGCATCTTAAGCATTTAAACTTTCTTACTTGATTTAATTTCCTTATTATATTTTTATTATCATACTAAGTATGATAAAAAAATTTCTTTCACTGGTTTTATTTCTTCAGTCGATAATAGTAAATTTTTATCTAAAACTAATTGGTACGGTATGTACCCTAAAATTTACCAACAACAGAGCAAAGCACACACCTCAAGGGAGCATAGTTTTAAATCTCGGCGAGATCTCGAAGATCTCGAGGAGCTCGAGACGAGATCTCGCCTCGATACAGTGTCTCGACCATCTCGACTAGTTCTCGAGCATTTCTCGACATTTTCGACCATTTCTCGACATTTTCGACCAGTTCTCGACATTTTCGATCAATGCTTGACTGGTCTCGACATAATGCATGAATTATGATTGTATAGTCTACTTGACTACTATGAGTTTTTTTTACTATGAGAATTAACTAATTAAGTGTTATTATGTTTATTCTTCTCCTAATAAATCATTTTATTGGCTCATTTGGTCTTCTCTGATCTTCTAGTAGTGTTACATTATGTAGAATAGCCAATATTACCCTTGGTTTACATTTGAATTTCAAGCCGACACTGCCAAACATGGGTCTAAACCCAAACAACCACCATGTGTGATTATTTATACAATTTTATGGTTTAAATATGTTTATATATGCTAAAATAGGGTTCCCCCAGAGTATCAAGCTTTAAAATGGTCATTTTAGGGTCGAAAAACACATTTTAAGCCTTCACGGCTTTTGTGCAATGTCTCGCCGAGATCTCGACCGAGATTTCCGAGATCTCGGTTTTTCAGAGGGTCGAGACACCCTCGAGAATCGAGATTTCGAACTATGCAAGGGAGGGACCGAGCAATATAATGGGGACCTATCTACAAAGTCTTCATATTGGCACCCTCTGGGTTGTGCATCTGCTATAGAAGTAGTAAACCTCTACCTCCTAGTAAAAGAGTAACTCTCCTTTAGAAAAGCCGAAGTTGGCTTTATTAATAAGATAAAGATAGCATCATGATCCCACCGAATGGTTTTGCAGTCAGTCAATGACCAGCTTTGTATCACTCTGCATGATCCTGAGCAGCCACCCATCATGAAGGGAAACTTAAAACATGTGATGATAGCTCTTAGTTTAATGGTAACTGAATTTGCTCAATAATAATAATAATAATAATAAAAAATTCAACTCACCCTTCGCCACCCTTAGCCCAACTTATTGGGGTTGCCAACATGGATTTTCTTTCTCCAATCAACTCTATTCAAAGACATACTTGTTAGGGAAAACTACGTGATTACCCACTTTTGGGTTTCACTTTACAAATCCACCCACCCAATCTTTGTATTAATAGAATTAATCAATTTGAGTTTGGGTATTGCAAAAATACTCAAAACAGTATCCTTCCCTCACACTTCAACTATTTTTGACTTTTTTTACTCCTTCATCTTCCTCAACCTCCTCTTTGCCCTCTTCCATTTACTCTATTTTTCTGCAACTACAATAGCTCCAAGACTGGATTAGTGCCTCTAGAATCTTGATTGACACTCATTGAAGTATCAACATCATTGAAATGTCTCAACCCCTGTCGTTGTGAGACTGGACGAAGTTATCCAATGGGACGATGCATTTGGTAGCCTATGTAGCTTCTCAATCTTTCAGAAAGATAATTCCTTCCATCGGTGTGGTGTTTCCTTCAATCTCCTACATGTGAGCTCTTAATCTTGTAATTATTTCCAACCTGGGTCCTTTTCCTTGGTACATTTGTCTTCTTCCAACTAGTCTGATTTGGTTGGTATCACAGGGGTGATTTAGATTTACAAAACCCAAAAACAAGCTTGATGTGATGGGTTGGTTTCCATAAACATAGCAGAGTTAGCGTCATTCATGGAGCCTTAGATAGAAAGAAAGCTTTCGGTGTCTGAGGCTTGCAATTCGTATTTTGATTGGTAAATTGATCGACGAATGGAGATATACACTGAACACTAGAGAGAGAGGGGGAGAGAGAGAGAGAGAGAGAGAGAGAGAGAGAGAGAGAGAGAAATTATTAGAAAAGTGGTCTTGGTATGTATACTCCCTTAATCACAAAACCCTTATGTTAGCTCAGAAACACAGGATTTGCAATGATCTTTAGTCTTACAATTTGAAAAGTAGGATTGACTACGAAGAGCTTAGGATTTGTAGTGTTCACAACCACCATCAATTGACTGATCACTATTCACCGTCGCTTTAAGAACATGACCAATATATTTTTGGAATTAACATCATGGTGTATCGCCGGCCTTGCGCACCTGTGGAGATGGGGGCGAAGGTGGGGGTGGGCAGTATAGGGCACTAACCGGAATCTAAGAAGACTGCCAGTGAAGAGTTGGAACATTTTTCCATTGCTTGCATAGCATGTGTGCGCCGGTGTTATTCCAGATGTAGAAAAGTAGGGTAAAATGGAAGACGACAAAGAGGAGATTGAGGAAGATGAAGAAGGGGTAAAAATGTCAAAAATCATTGGTTGGGGGGGGGGGGGGGATGATACTTTGCAATACCCAAAACTCAAATTGAATAATTATGTTAGCACAAAGATTGGTGGGTAGATTTGTAAAGTCAAACCCAAAAGTGAGAATCACGTAGTTTTCCCTACTTGTTACTAGTCCTAAGCTATGTATGTCTTCCCTCATCACTTCTCTTAGGGTCATTTTAGACCTACCCTTGGCTCTGTTAACTCTAGTCTGTATCATATTATTGTTCCCTTATTGGAGCATTCAAAGGTCTCCTTTGTAGCTATCTATGTACCCCAAATGATATTCTCTCAATTTATCACAGACTTACTCCTAAATTAGCCTTAATTTGCTCTTTACTTGTTTCATCTTTTCTAGTTTACCTCTCATCCATCTCAACATCCTCATTTCAACCATGCTAAGTTTTTTATGTGTTGTATTATCATTGCCCAACATTCAGCCCTATATTTCATTATTGGACATATAATTGTCATAATTTTCCTTTGAGTCTTAAAATAATACGTTGATCACATGATATTCCAAAGGCATCTCTCCACTTCATCCCCCTTGCTCTAATTCTTTGAGCAATATCATCCTTTATTTTATCTTCATTATTTATGATTGAACTAGGTACCTAATTTTATCACTTTGGGTACCTCCATATCATCAATTTTCACTACCCCACTTCTGTCTAATTGTTACTAAAGTTACCAATACTCTGTTTGTGTTGTACATATCTTAGAACCATTTGATTCCAAGCTGGATCTCCATAATTCCTACTTGATATTCATCTCTACTTTTGTTTCATCCACCATGACTATATCATCAGCCAAAAGCATATGCCAACTTGGTACTCTTAATATGGCCTGATAATGCCAAGAAGATCACATGCAAGGGGGGTGGGAGCTTTGTACTTTTTTGAGGGTGGAGATGCTCCAGACCATGCCAGACCAGCCCAACTTTCTCCTTAAGTAAAAGAGAGAAAGTTGATATAAAATTGTGTGGATTTAATTACAACATTATCGAGCTTCATAAGTAATTAAATTACAACTTAACCCGCAGAAATTGAAGCCCAAAAATTCAGTACTCTCAAATGATTGGTCTTAATAAACTCTCTTAATGTCACCTACATGCTGGCCCGTGGATTAGCATGATTGGAGAATAAAGACTCCTGTTAGATCTAAGAAGGGATATAGGCAAAGATTAAAATCTCGGAACTCGAGGGTGTCTCGACCCTTGAGAAAACCGAGATCTCCGAGATCTTGGTCGAGATCTCGGCGAGATCATGTTGAAACTTCCCAAAGGCTAAAAATGGGAGTTTCGACATGCTTAAGGCCATTTTAAGGCAATTTTAAGGCTATATACTCCATGGAAATACTATTTTAACATATATAAGCACATTTAAAGCATAAAATTGTAAAACTAATCACATTGTGGGAAAATCATACATTCATAAATCATAAATCCATACAATAACATAGATATTCAAAGTCTCAAATACTCAAAATCAAATAGTACATGTGAATATGTGATCAAGATCAACTATTAAAATACAATGATCCCAAGTTCCAGTGCTTGTACCAAGCTCCCACAATAAATCAATGATTTCCGCCCTCGTACCAAGCTCCCACAAGATTTTAGTAGAGTGATTTGGCAAAAACAGCAACCTTCCAAGCTTAGAACACCAACTTGGAGAAGAGGAGAAGCAAAACAGGCTCAAAGAACTGAAAACAGTAAGTCTCAGTTGAAATTTCGACCAAGACTTACCTTTTATATAGAAATTTGGTTTGAGTTGGTTCGAGTTGGTCGAGACTAATCAAGACCAGCTCGAGAAATGGTCGATATGGTCTAGTTTTGGTTTTGAGGGTGTGTCTCGTCTCGACCCCCTCAAGATGCCGAGATCTTGCCGAGATTTTGATTTATGGATATAGGCCCTACATGACCTATTAAGAATTTTTAACATTTGTTGATTTGCATCAGGATTACCAACATTTGAAGACATAGTGCAACATCAATGTCAGAGTAGCGATGCGAAAAGAGAGAGTAAAAAGTAGCTAACAGATGTGTAGGTGGCTCAAAACCCACCGAGACAAATTATATATTTCAACTAAGATATATATATTTTTTTGAAGTAAAATTGCTGGAACTAAACTAAAGTAGTGAAAATTTGTTACTTCCCTATTTCATTTTACAAGTTTTTGCTTAAAATAATAGGTCCGTGTGTAGAAACTTATGCATACTTTTTCTACTTTTAGGGCACTGGTTTTGACCAAGGTCGATATGAAACCTTAGGTCAGTACTGAAAAGTACCGATCAAAACCTAGTCCAACTCAAAACCTGGTTTCGACTTGGTTTTGGTTCACCTAGCCTTATAGATGTCTGGGTTTCGATAGACAGGTTTCGACCCAAACTCTACCAGGTGAACAACACTTATTAGGCTATACAAGAACGACATTTATTAGGTAGTACTTATTTATGACTAATACCATTTTAAGTAAATGATTTTATTTATTTAAGATATTATTCATAAATTAACAAATATCTTCCCATTTGAATCTTATAAAAATAGCCTAAAATTCAAATTTCAAAAGGATAAAAAGTCAATCCTCTAGTTTAAGAACAAAAGCGGAGTTTTGGGTTCGGGGGCGATTTTCAACTTTCAAATGCTAGGGTTTTTCCTAAATCTAAAAATTCCATAAACTTAGTGTCTTTCCACTTCTGTCGTTCAGGAACAAACACAACAAACTAATTTTATAATAGTAAAGCATCACTAAAAACCAAGAGGCGCCAAATAATCTCTTGCTTTGATGCCCAAAAAATTATTTCCATTCAGACGAATTTAAACAACATTCACGTACTCCGAAGAAGGTTTTACCGGAGTGTAATTTTTTCATTATAACTCTGGACACAATCTTAGGTCTTGGTATAAACTAGCAAACTTGGGTCCACACCACATATTATCATTTTGGTTTTTTTTTTTTTTTTTTTTTAATTTCTTTTTTTAACTAATGTAGGAAATATATGTAAAATGGTTAAAATAGACTACAAAAAAAAATCAGATTAAGAAAAACACTTTTGGGCCTTCGAAACCAAGGTTTCGAGATGTCCTAGGATATCCCAGGTTTAGGTCAAAACCTGCTCGAAACTTGAGACAACTCGGTTTCGAGGCTAGTCGAAACCGGCACATCGAACCTTGCCTACTTTCAATGAAGCCAATTCTGTAATTAAAATTTTGCTTTTCCTTTTTCACTTGCATCCATTTTGCATTGAAACAAACACATCCATTTTGTCCTTTCCAAATGCACATCAGATCAAGAGTATTGAATGAAATATATTGATAATATTTTTTTGTTAAGATATTAAACCATAAATTCTGGTAAAAGTAGTTCTAGACTGGCAGGTCTAAAGAGTATCTTTAGACTGGCACCCAAGTTTTTGCCATGTGGTAGGTGATGAAGCAATTTCAACCATAAGGATATCTAGGTAATAGTTTGGATGGGCCACATGTCAAGTTTTTGAATTTAGGTTAAAAAATCATATACCCTCCCATGTAATGGCATACCCATCCATGTGTGTCTGTGCATTCTTTCGCACCCTCATAGTATTCTTAAAATTTTCACTTCTATATGTATATATATATATATATATATATAAATATACATATATATATTTTGGATTTGTATCACTTCTTTTGTTTTGCCGCTAAACAAACTCCATCTGGCCTGAAACTTGACATGTGAGCAGGAGACCATGTGATCTTCCTTTCCATAAATTTTCAGCCTATCGAAACAGTTACTTGGCAGAACTTGGATGCTGGTCTGAAGATACCTTTTAGACCTGCTAGAGTTGAAAATCTTCCATTCCATGATTATTTTACAGAGATTTTTTTTTTGAAAGAATTAAGAAAATGCCTGACATTTCAATGTACGCTAGTCAGTCATCTGGGAACTTGACTCAAGTTGGTGACTAGTTGCTCCGAACCAAATGGCTAGTTGCTATGTCCCAGTTGTCACCTAATTTCTGATTTCCCCAAAACACCTAGTCAGTAGTTTCAGCCCTGATTTGTATTTCTTAAGTTGAAGATTATAGGAACACTATCTTTAATATCTTAACTTGCTTATGTTATTACTATCATCATTTTTAATTGGTGTTCTTGTTTGAATCTACAAACAAGTTGCTTTGTAACTGATTGTTCATATTGCACGTATGATCTTCACTGAAGGTAATATTGCACTAACATTTGTGCGTATCTTGTGTTGGTGATACAAGGTGGCTCTGATCCTCTTCAGCTCCTTGACTGAAACAATTGGGAATACATTTCAGCCATATTTCACAGATTTACAATCTCTTCTACTCAAGTGCCTTCAGGATGAGACCAGTACCCGTGTCAGAGTTGCTGCCCTCAAGTAACTGATTATTCTTGTTTTATGTGATATGGCAATATATACATACATGCATATTTATAAGCTTGTATAAATAAAAACATATGATATGTATACATATTACATATGGTGGTGAGAGCATTATGTTTTGTTGCTGATTGCCCCTTGTTATATTTTCCTTTTTATTTAATCAGGGCTGTTGGTTCTTTTCTGGAATTCACCCATGATGGGGCTGAAGTGGTAAGTTTGTAATTTGCTTCCAGCATTAATAATTTCAGTGTATTAATTTTTTTTTTTTTTTTTGGGGATGAATAGCAGCTCGATATCTATTGGTCTTTTCGTGGTCTCTTTTCTCTCATCCATCAAGGGGGGAAAATGAACAGGTGTATTTGAATATGCATTACTGAAAGCATTCTATTTACCTCTCTTGTTTAAGGCAGTAATTATGAAAAATGCTTCACAAAGCTTCTTGCATTATCGCTCTCGCTTTATTTATTACTTAAATCTATATAAAAAAAGTCTATTGCTTAAATGTTAAATGCTTTGATTGATAGTGCCCTCACATTCGGACCTTTTTGGCTATTAGTCAGTGTTTCTAGGGGTTATACAACAGTCATCAGACAAGTGGTTGGATTGTTAAGAATGTCAACTATTTGGCACAAACAATTTACCCTGTGATCATGACAATTCATTGCCTGATTACTGTTGACTGATCAACATATTCTCCGGTTTGAATTGCTGGATGATATGAACCTTGTTGAATTGGTGGACTCACTGAACTGGTTTATAGGTATTACACATTTTTCTTTAAATGCATGAAACTCTCATATTAGGCATTTTATGCTACATAGGAACCCTTAAAATAATTGCACACTATTAAACAACGACATAAATAGAAGAATAAGGGTCCTTTCATAGGCCCATTACAAATGCGTCAAAGATGTGTCAGAAGATAATTGGTTGCAGGTTTGACTTGGTCAAACAAGCAGATAGACTCACTGGATGGGTGGTAGTAGAGAATTAGTTTCTTATCTCTTGTCCTCTTTTACTCTCTTAATGTAATTGGAACTCCACTCTCTTGTGGAGTTCCCTTCTCCTTGTTTAGAATAGGACTACTTCTCTTTATTAGAATATGATTGTTTTTCTTTATCCTTTTAGTCATGAGATTCCTTTTCATGTTGACATGTGGAACTCCTATTTACTTTGTAACTAGGACTCTTCCTAGATCTATCACTTTACCCCTTTTATTTTGTCTATAAACAGTGACTGCTAAGATGAGAGGAATACACATTGATTCTCTTCATCTTCTCTTTATTTTTTATTTCGTTACATGGTATTAGAGCAATCACCTGGGTTGTCATTTTGAGAGTCGTTTAAGGTTCTCTGTTAGGCGTGCAACCACCACTATTGTTGTTGCTATTATTACTACTTCTTGGTTCGCATTGTAGTGCAAACGTAGACCAAGTTCTGAAGTTTTTGATGGCTGAGACAGTTCCGTGGTTTAGTATGTATTAGCCCAAAAGTGTTCCATTTTTTTTTTCACAACCACTTGAGGCGGCCGTTTGGGACAATATCCGGATTGCAATCCTCTTCAATTGGGAGCACTTTCTCCATATTTAAGCCACCAATCAGTTGTACAAAGAGAAATGTTTTCAATGAATGAACTTTGAAACTCATAAGGATAAAAAAGAATATGTTATGTTCTCTAACTTACTAGGGTCCATTGTGGATCGTGCGCTGATAGCAAGCCAATCAGCAAATCCTTGTGTACTCGTACTCTCACAGAAAATTTTAAGCTACAATAGTTAAATATATTTGTTAGCCAAATAGGAAAGATTGTGCAAGTAACATCTATGAAAACAAGTCGGCTTTTTGTTACCTCATCTATAGCATACATGGCTCTTGTTGTATCTGGCTCCATTATATTGATGACTTTTCCAAGGGCTTTTACACAAGTTAAGTCATACCCTAAGCTAGGTTGATTATATTGCATATCGGGGTTTAAGTAATGTGCTATACATAGGAAGATACATTAGAAATTTGGAATTCAAATCCTAAGCGATAAAAATAAAAAGAAATAGTCTAAATGATACCAAAGTACCTGCCATATGAATGTCTTGCAACAACATTCCTTCCCATTGGTTCTCTATAATCTTCAAATATTGTTTCTTCCCTAATGGTTTTAGATCATTTATTATTTTCCTTGCCAACCATATGCCTTGGACCAACTTTCCCATTGTTTGTTCCCCATCACCATCAACTAGCCTAAGCAGAATAAAGAGAGGCTTACAAAACTTGTACAATTTTTCAATCTTGTCCTAAAATTTTGTTGACATAAGGATGGATGTCACTTCTTTCCCTATACTAGTTGTACAATAAGTACTTGACAACCATTCTTCATTAGTAATCATCCGGAGTAACCTGTCTTTCGGTTGACAAGACTATCAAAGACAGTATAGTTGGTGGCAAACCTTGTTGCTGTAGGCCTCACCAAGTTGCATTTCGTGTGCTTTCTCATCATAGCCAACACCCAACTGTGGTTGTAAATGGAATTTGTTACTTTCTTTGCTTCACCAACCAACTACGACTCCTTGGGCGTGTCACCAATGTCTTTAAACATCAAATCAATGCAGTGTGCAGCACAAGATGTCCAAAATAAGTGTTGTCCCTTTATCATAAGTGTAAGTCCAGCTATCACAGCCCATTTTTGGACACAGGTGTGATACTCGGGTTGACCCATGAGGCGACTCGAATCCACCCAGAATCCACAAACCACAGTGGTCTACCAAACAATTCCACAGTCTACAATAGCAATATCCACAATAATCGAGTAAAATAAGAAGATTAATAGTAACGGAAGCAATTTAATAAATGATAGATGCTAGCTAATGATATCATAACATAAATTTAAGTGTTTTTATTAATACATCCACAATGCTTTCACAAAATACCATAACGTATCCAATATACATTTACCTAAGTAAAAGAGTTAATATGTGTCAATGAGTTTAGATAGACTGTACAAATTTATCTACAAAATAATTAGGAAAAGAGAGTAAGGGGAGAGCTGCGTCAAGTGTAGACGCAATTGTTGCACTCGCAGCCCTCGCCGTGCTCGCCAGAATAGTCCTCGCCTGCAGAGGCGTCACTTGCCAGCGGGGACTCCATAAACTCAGCAACGGTGTAGTCTCGTGCATCATTCAAAATTTGAAAAACGTATTGCTACGAGGGGTGAGCTCCCATCCCAGCTCAGTGAGAAAAATCGGGTATCACATGCCATGCACAAATGAGTATGATGCAACTCTTGTATTAGGTCAATGGTATTGGTTCTATAAGTGCCTTATTGATATGTCCACCGCATCTTTCAGCCCTACCTACAGATCAACGGCTTTAACATCTCATGCACCGAGCTAGGTAGAAGCAGGATGTCCAAGTCTCTTTTGTTAAATTGCTTCTACAAGTGGACCTTTAGATTTTTGGTTCAAGGCTTGCCACCTCCTACAGGCTAGAACCAAGGGTAATGCAAGCCCCTAATGCCTAACATGTGAACAACATGAAAATATAATGGGGCCGCATCCCAATAGTGACCCCCAGTCCCCACTCCCCTTGGGCCACCGTGTCCCCTCTAAGATGCTAGCAGCTACAACAGGGCCCGTGTGACCATGGGTCACCCATCCCCTGGTATCCGCAAGTCACACAGACCAATAGACATCCAACCACTAAATCCACCACACATAGTTGTTATTATGCAAATGCATGCTTAAGTAATCACATAAGTAGAATGGCATGTTGTATTGTAACAACATAGACATACAAATATATTTTAAGTTTATGGACCCGATCCCTCTCCTGTTGACAACTTGACACCAAAGGTGTTGCTAAACTTAGAAGCTAGCGATAAGTTTCATCAATACCCGCGTCGGTTTACCTAATAATACACAGGTTTTATTATGTTAGTTAGGTAACTTTTAAACCTGTTTGGACATGTTCTGAATGTCCCAATGTGGATCCCAAGGTAAGTCAAGAATCCAACGGTTGGTTTCCAAAGGATCTATAATTAAGCAAATAGGCTTTCAGTAGCCAAGGCGGTGAATGGTACTGGTGGAAGGTGCCTTCGGAATCATCCATCGGTTAAACCTTAATGGTTTCTGCGAGTGAGCCGGCTGACCAAGGCGGTGGGGCATGCCATTGGCTCATTCGCCAGCATGAGCCTTATGCTCACAGTAAACCTTCTGTGTGTGAAGCAGCGACACAGGCGGTTTGTTGTGCCGTCGGCTTTGCCTCTGGCTCTCAAAGGCTTAACCCTGCCCCAGGCTACCCCATGAGCACAGGCGAGGGAATGCTATCTGGCGGATTGTGCCACCGGTTAGTCCGCCAGCTGGGCTTAGCCAAAATATTTTAAGTGCGGGGGGCTGGCGGAGGATGAGAGCCATGCCGGCCCCATCCGCTAGCCAAACCACACATGGTCTATGTGCTGAATCCGGGGGCAAGGGTGTTGCCCCATCTGCTAGCACGGGTCCGTTGGCTGAGTTCGAGAAACTAGACTCAGCGGGGGAAGATGAAGTAAAATTAGGGAGAATACCTCCCCAACATCTTCCAACCTATTTTCATACAGTGGGAAACTTATTTCCCACCCCCATTATCATTATGAGTCAATAAATACCTCTATTGGAGGTGTGGGTGACAAATCCTAGATTTTATGGTTTGGTGGCCAACCATTAATGGTGGCCAACCACCACCATCAAGGTGAGCATCATAAATACCCAAAGAGGAGTTGAGGGACTTACTTGAAGGTGATGAGAGTCCCAACTTGAGCTCCAAGCCTTGAGTTCCAACTTCCTCCACTATTTTCCCAAGCATACACTGATGCAGTCCAAGGACCAGCTAGTAGTGGACAAGCCCAAGGATCTGTCAACATGGGCCCAACTCACACTATTCACGTGAACACTGTTCACGCGGTACTGTTCACGTGAACAGTACCAACAACAGTAGTTAGAATCTTTTGGTTAGTTTCCTAATTTTTAGTTTACTTATTTCCATTGTTTAGTTTCCTAAAAATTAGGCTAGTTAGTTTAGAAGTCTTAGTTGCTTGGAGATTAAGACTTGCCTAAAATCTAGTTTCCTAATTTCAATTTTTAGAAACTTTCCTATTTCTATGTTTTAGAAACTTCCTAAGTTATAAAGGAGGTTTAGCTTTTCCTAGTTTAGTTCTTTCCTATTTTATATGTAATGTTTCAAAGCTATAAATAAAGAGAATGTAGGCTGGCTGCAGTAGAGTTTTTCCAGAAAATTAAAAGTAATTAATTTCTGGTTGAGCCTCACCAGGTTGTGAGATTCAACTTCTTGTTCCTCTTTCTTCCTTGATATTTTGACTCTTGTTTTGAGATACAAACATACTACACTGGCTGGCGACATAACCTACCTGTAGATCCATTGAGTTCCCTTGATAAAAAACTACTAAACTAGAAGCAATCAATCATCTTCCAGATCTGGGGCGCTAATAGGTTCAGTCAACTTTCGGGCCCCACAACTTCTTCAATTTTTCTCAGATCTTCTTTAACTTCGGAGGAGTGCTCATAAGTGTTATCAAGGACTTCCAAACCAAATTTCATAAATTTCTGACAGTCAGATTTCAAGATAAGTAATTTTTTCTATTACTTTTTCCTGCAGAT
This sequence comes from Protea cynaroides, assembly GCA_028583415.1. Lineage (NCBI taxonomy): Eukaryota > Viridiplantae > Streptophyta > Magnoliopsida > Proteales > Proteaceae > Protea > Protea cynaroides. Next base: position 92,167,337 of record CM053271.1, read on the forward strand.
TTTATGTTTGGACTGATTAGAGATCCTGTAGAAAAGAGGGCTTGTTCCTTTGCCATCAATTGGCATCAGAGCATGGCTGAGGAGAGTTCTAACTCTCCTAATCAGTCCAATAACCTTAATGACCTTGTTAATTTAGTTCTCCAACGATTGACCAAAATGGATCCCAAGTTAGATAGCGTGGATGAGAGAATAAGTAATTTAGAGGAACGGGATAATCCTAGGCCGGCTAGAATAGATGCCCCTAGAAGAGAAATTCCTAACGCCAACCTAATGCCAAGACGTGTTATTAGGGCTCCTCAAAGAGTCTCTAGAGAGGAATACCACAACCCACCCTATGAAGACTATGATGAACCTATCCGTTATCAAACCCATAAGGTACGGATGGACCTCAAGGAGTTTCATGGGAGGCAAGACCCCGAAGCCTTTCAAGACTGGGTGAATGCTCTAGATGACTATTTCGATTGGTTTAACTTTCCTGAACCTCGAAAGCTGCAATTGGCCCGTTCTAAACTTGTCGGGGGTGCTTATGATTGGTGGCGTAACTATGAGTATAGTCTCATCAGGAGTCCTAGAGAACCCACCACTTGGGAGGAGATGAAGGAAGAATTGAAAGAAAAGTATTTGCCTCGGTCCTTCCAAAGAAGGTTGCATGACCAGCTGAACAATCTTCGACAAGGTAATATGATTATGGAAGACTACGTATGTCAATTTGATCAATTATGTGCACGGTCTAGATCATGGGACAATGATGATCAGATGATATCTCGGTTCCGTTTGGGGCTGCGACCTGAAATTAGAGAAAAAATGGGAGTGGTTGATATTGTTAGTTTTAACGACTGTGTTGATAAAGCTTTCCAAGCCGAGGACCTTTTGAAGTCAACACCGAAGCCCACCTCCAGTTCTTATGAATTGAAGCACCCTACACCAAACAACAAAACCATAGGGACTACATCTCATGCTATTCCAACGATAAATAAAGGTAAAACTCCTATGGTAGCAGCTACGGATGTGCAATGCTATCACTGCAATGCATATGGTCACTTTGCTAGAGATTGTCCACAAAAATTAAAGGTAAACTCCTTAGTTGCTGCAATCGAGGCCAACCCAGATACACAGGTATGTGAACCGCAAAGTGATGACACTTGTGTTCCTAATACGGATGTCATGGATGATGGTGAGATTCATATGGAATCCATATAATCACCAGTATGGTCTTGATTGCCCCAAAAGTGGATGTGGATAATTATGATGCCTTTACTAAAGCTCCATGGATTGACAATGGTGACCACAGTTCTGATGAAGACCATGGTGTTATGGAGAAAATTGCGGAAGACGAAGAATTGAATAAGATCGTCCCCACGGATACCACGATTCCACTTGACTTTCCTCAAGATGTTGAGCATGTTGATTTCGTAATACCTTTTAAATATCTTGAAGAAAGTGGACCCAAAGTGATGGATTTTCTTCCAACGTCGCAAGCACAGTTTAAGTTTCAAGATCAACAGGTGCTGCCTACCGACCCCTCTATAGTCGTTCTTCACCATTACAAAACTCATGGACGAGTTCTTTTTAAGTTTGGGGGGGGGGGAGTTGATGCAGTCCAAGGACCAGCCAGTAGTAGACGAGTCCAATGATCTGTCAACATGGGCCCAACCCATACTATTCATGTGAACACTGTTCACGTGGTACTGTTCACGTGAACAGTACCAACAACAGTAGTTAGAATCTTTTGGTTAGTTTCCTAATTTTTAGTTTACTTATTTCCATTGTTTAGTTTCCTAAAAATTAGGCTAGTTAGTTTAGAAGTCTTAGTTGCTTGGAGATTAAGACTTGCCTAAAATCTAGTTTCTTAATTCCAGTTTTTAGAAACTTTCCTATTTCTATGTTTTAGAAACTTCCTAAGTTATAAAGGAGGTTTAGCTTTTCCAAGTTTAGTTCTTTCCTATTTTATTTGTAATGTTTCAAAGCTATAAATAAAGAGAATGCAGGTTGGTTGCAGTAGAGTTTTTTCAGAAAATTAAAAGTAATTAATTTCTGGTTGAGCCTCGCCAGGTTGTGAGACTCAACCTTTTGTTCATCTTTCTTCCTTGATATTTTGACTCTTGTTTTGAGATACAAACATACTACACTGGCTGGCGACATAGCCTACCTGTAGATCCATTGAGTTCCCTTGATAAACTACTACCAAACTAGAAGCAATCAATCATCTTCTAGATCTGGGGCGCTAACAGGTTCAGTCAACTTTCGGGCCCCACAACTTCTTCAATTTTTCTTAGATCTTCTTTAACTTCGGAGGAGTGTTGATAAGTGTTATCAAGGACTTCCAAACCAAATTTCATAAATTTCTGATGGTTAGATTTCGAGATAAGTAATTTTTTCTATTACTTTTTGCTGCAGATTTTATGTGGACTGATTAGAGATCTTATAGCAAAGAGGGCTTGTTAATTTGATATGTTTTAATCCCTTTGCCATCATACACACCACCAACCCTCAATGTCTAAAACTGCACGTGTGTATGTGTGATGTTGGCATATGATGCTGCCTCTACCCATTTTGTGAAAGAATATATCGCCATTTTGTGAGAGCACTCATCTTGGGGTGGGCTTACTACTTAGATGCTTTCAGCAGTTATCCGCTCCGCACTTGGCTACCCAGCATTTACCGTGGGCACGATAAGGCCTCAAATCGAAAAGTACAGCTATTTGATCTCCAAAATAGTACGAGCGCATTCAGGAGAAGCCAGTATACCAATGGATGCCTGTCACCTCTTTCTTGGGCGACCATGGCAATTCGATCGTAAGGTGATTCACGAGCATTTGCACCGAGTTCACACGGGCAGCCTAAACGCCCTCCTGTCCGTCATCTGCGATCAATGCACGAGTACTTGGGCTTGGAAAAAGTTGGTAAACCACCTTTCTTTTGTAGTAAGCTCAAAACATTCGCTCATCATCAGAGTTCACGCCGCCCGCCCTGAACAAATAGGAGGCGTGGGCCATAGGTTGCACATAAGCCGCCGGGTCGCACGACAGTGTCTGCTATTCAACTTCTTTTGGGCATTGATAAATTTGAAGGCTTCATGGTCAGAGACTCAGAGTATAAAACAAACTCCTTTGAAATCAAATAGTGTCTCCACTGTCTCAAGGCCTGGACAATAGCATAAAATTCGACATCATAGGTCGAATATCTCTTTCGAACCTCATTCAATTTCTCGCTGTAAAAGGCAATTGGTCTACCTTCTTGGCTAAGCACCGCTCCAATGCCTACCAAGTCTGTTGATAACTGAAATAAGGCGCTCTTAGCCCACCTCCTCTATAAAGTCAAGCTATATTTTTAGGCTCTGGCACTTGTAGCGCCCCGTCGCTGCGTTAAGGGAGAATGGAATATTCCAAAGCATTCGCTTCTGAAAGAATTTTCCTCCAGGTGATCTACATCCACATAGCATCAATCGGGCATCCACACAAACGAAGAAGGAAATATCGCAGAAGAACAAGCTTACCTGCTGAGGTCCTTCATAGGATCTCAATCAAAATGAGAAAGTTCATTCCACCCGACTGGAAAATGTCATTCTTTTACCCATTATTATAAAGAGTCTTTCTCCGCGGCAAGCATATCAAGCAGGATCGATTGGATAAAATAGGTGAGGATAGCATTGAACAGTTGATAAGTGCCTGAACCTAAGCGTCTCGCTTGACTAAGGGTGTGAGTTCCTCTGGCTAATCTAATCAAAGATTAATACAAAAATCCCAAAAAATCCGTCAATAAATGACGAATCTCTCTTTAGCTCATTCCGGGTAGGCGAAATCAATAAGAAAAGCAAATTGAGTTCCTGAGCACAAATGGAGAAGGTCTTTCTTCAAATAGCTTAGAAAGAACTTACCGATCCTATTTTAACTGCACTTGACTTTGATTCAAGAGCTCAGGAAAACGGAAAATGTTTGCAGATGCGACCATGAATCGAACCAGATCGAAACATTCAGCTGTCGATGGACAAACTGTGCCGCTCCTTCTGTTCTGGGGAGGGATATAGAATGAAAAAAAAAAAGATAATGAGATTATGGAAGTACCGAGCATTTATTGCTACTGCACTATTTATTCGTCTTCCTACGAGCTTGCTGGCAAAGAATGTGTTATTCTCCTCCTCGTACAGTCAAATTACATAGATGGTCCTTCATGGCTAATGTGCGCCCCCCTATGAGTAAGTAATAGTAAGGCTTTTTCTTTGTGATCGTAGACCACCCTCTTTTCCCCATCAATTCAATTAACTTTTCACAACAATAACACACAAAAAAATATGATAAAAATTGAATTAAAATAGAAAAGACCTACATTAAAAAATTCTTTAATATCAGCGGCGATTCTATTCTGTTCTCTTTTTTTTAAAGCTGATCATAGAGCACCGTTGCCTTGACTCTGTTAGGGGCGCAGTAGTTTGATTGCTTGGCTTGCTCATGCGGGGGCTTCGAAAATAAAGTAACCAAGGAATGAATATACTAATCTTCTAATTCTACTAGTGTTGGATTCTCCCTGCATACATCACCATCAACGACTAAAAACAATGCTTAGAGTTTTTGTAGAATGACGGTTGGTCTCTTATTTATAGGGAATGAAGAGAGAGAGAGTGTGACACCCGCATTTAAGCCGGCGGCAGGGAACCAGGTGACTCATCTGCCGGCTTTGCCACCGGCAGGGCCAAAACATGGCCCCAACATTAGTTCTTTAGGACCCATGCACTAGGATGCACGCTGGGCCCACCTAAGGTCTACTATTACACTTAAGGTTTGGATAGTAAGGCTTACCTATGCTCTGGACGTATCCATCGGGTCCGCATTGGGTATGTCAGCTACCGGCGTGGGAAGACTTGACATAGAGAAAATCCGGGTCAGTAGGGGGATTTCGGGTGCAAGTTTTACACTAGCCCTCTTATAATTTGAAGCATTGCCTGTAACAATTTGGATTATATTTTCTTCTCCAACTTCTTCAACAACTTCATCAATCAGATTATATCGATATTGAGAGTTTGTCTCATGCTCTAATGCATTGACTGCCTTGAGAAAAATGATGCGCCCATCACAGTAAACAAGAAAGTTGATGATGGACAACCATGTTGGACTACTCCAACCATCACACATGATGGTTACTCCATATTGGGCCACTTCTGCTTGAAGATCTGTACATATTCATCAACTTCACTTACAATGGCATCCAAGTATGGGCCAACAATTTGATAAGGTGTGGGTGGCGTCACACCTGGTTCACAGCGTTGTATCTTCTACACCATTACCTTAAAATATGAATATTTAGCCTTGTGTGTTGGAATAAAAGTACTGTGGAACCATTTAGAAATGGACTTCCCCATTCTGTCACTTAATGATTTTGGATGCATGGCCTCTTCTATCCTTCATTGCCCTGCATTTCGCGATCTGAAGGGGACTTTTGGGCCCATTTCACGAATGTCTGGTTTTTTTTTTTCTCTCTCTTGCCCTTGCCCTTAAGTCGGTCAAAATTACCCCGTACACTTGTGGATTTACTCAAACGAGTTGGTTCCTTACCCTTACTTGACTGTGTATATCTCCTAGAACTACTACCACTACCACCCACACCCTGAGACATTGACCTTCTCAACTTCTTTTCATCCCATTGTTTCACTCGAGCCTTGTGCCTTGAGACCACCATCGCCTGCTGGATCTCACCTCAGCCTCCATATCTAGGCCCTCATAATCCTCTAAATTTATTGGCTCATCAGAATCCAAAAGATTATGTGTATATCTTTCTTCTTCATCCTTTTTCTTCTCTCATTTTGCTTTGTACCAAGTGTTTTGCCATTGCCCTGCTCAAGCAACTCAACAGGACATTTTGTGCACTTCTTCACATTTCATAACCCCTTGCTATGTGTTGCTTTTGTCTCGTCACCCCACCTCTTTGATGTTCGGTGCTACAGAAATTACACATTGTCATTAATTGATTTCCATCGATTTAGGGCACACGACAAACAAAGTTCATAAAAAATACCATGCATAAAAACAGAAAAATGGTTCATGTGAAGAAAAACAGCAAAATACATTGCATCATTATTCATGAAAAGTATAATAAATTAATAATAAAAACAGAAAACTAAAGCAGAAATTTAAGCATATAATAAAAACAGAAAAATGTTTCATGTGAAGAAAAACAGGAAAATACATTGTATCCACTATTCATGAAAAGTATAATAAATTAATAATCAAAAACAGAAAATTAAAATAGAAATTTAAACATATAATAAACAGAAAAACGGTTTTTGGAATTTTTTTTAAACTGTAAAAAATAAAAAAAAATAACATAAAATTAATATCATAGTTTCAAGTATGCAACACACTTAGTTTGTATACTTGACTGGAAATCAGAATAAAGCATACATTTTAGATCACATTTACATGAAAAAAAATGAATTTATAAATTATGTTTAAGTTTTTTACAGAAAATAAAAAGAAGGAAATTAAAGATAACTTGGTAGATCAACACTCTACAAACATCATATAAAAGAGACAAGATGATAAGATTCATTTTCGAAAAAAAAAAATTCAGTCTATACTCAAATCCATGTTTAAATTACTTTTTGATGCATGGATTCATCATATTAGTCCATGATGCACTGATTCCTGTGAAGAAACAACTTTAAAAAAAAAAAAAAAAATCAAATTTTGGATAAAAAATAGCATGTTGCAGGTCATACCTAGGTTTTCTGTTTTTGGAGCTTCATGGAAGAAATCACAGCTTGATTCTTGCTTTTCCCAGTGTTTGATGCTTGCTTTAGGATCGTTTTTTGGGTTTATGGTCAAATTCCTATGCTATTTTGGAAGGTTTGATGTGTTTAGATAAGATGGAACAAAGAAAGGTTGCAGCCCTACTCTCGGTTCGCAGAGAAGATGAAAGGCTGTGCGTATGGACCAAGTATCGATGTGTATCGAGTTATATTGCCCCTATATCGACCAGTATGGGTACTGGTCGATACAGGTTTTTTTTTTTTTTTTTTTTTAATTTTTATTTAAATGGATCAAAATTGAGTATCAATATGTATCCACTATATCGAGGAGTATCGAGCCATATGCCGTATTGGTCCAATACCCCCGATACATTTCGATACACTTTCAATTTTTAAAATTAAGAGATGTATTGAGCAGTATTGTATCGACTAGTGTTGATATCGTTATGAATCGTACAATACCCGTATCGATACGATACTTAAAACCTTAGTGACTGCTAAGAGGAGAGGAATACACATTGGTTCTCACCATCTTCTCTTTATTTTCTATTTTGTTACACACATAATCATTTAATACTGAAAACGATGAAAATTTAATAGTAGACAACTTTTTTCCTTCCAGAAAGAGAAAACCAAATAGAAAGATCCAGATCACATTCAGACTGGTGATTGGACTGTCTGTACTGCTAAAAAAGGCATGAACAACTCAGTATCCATTGTTTATTTATTTTGTAGTTTGAATTGAGAAAATTTAGGTAATGTACTGTAGTGAACATTGTACCTAGTAAGTTGATCTTCACTCTGATGTGAGGAATAAATGAACAGAAGAGTGATCATTCATGAGGTAGTGGCAGCCATATTCAGCAACCAACGACATCCTTATGGTGGTATATGACATCAAGTTTAGTGGGTGTTTGCCATTTTCTATTAGAAATTCTTTAGTAATGGTCTTCCCTCGTGAACTAAGGGCATGCCTAAATCAGAATCAGACTTGTTTTTCCTTGTATGTTAATGGTAACTATGAAGAAGTAAAATCTAGGTATTACCCTAGGGTTGGGAAGGGAATGAAGCATTATTGTAATTTTATGTGCATTTTCTCTGATGACTAACATTTTATTAAAAGAATAACATTTTATTATAAGAAGCAAAATCTAGGTATTACCCTAGGGTTGGGAAGGGAATGAAGCATTATTGTAATTTTATGTGCATTTTCTTTGATGACTAACATTTTATTAAAAGAATAACAGAAAAGAGATATAATAAGCCTCGAGAAAAAGGCAACCTGCAACGAGCATACACCATAAAAAATGCCAAGTAACCTTCCTTACAATGACCAACAACTCACAATGGAAAAATATTGCAAAAGAGTGTCTGCGATGGACAGCCCATTGCTTTGCCAAATCATTGGCCACTCCATAACTGCCCTCAAGATCCATTGGGAAGAACAATCAGTTTAGAAGCTGGGTGTTGAATGAATCTGATGAGGTGTGCAAATCTTATATTGTATTTACTATGCTCGGAGATACAAGTCTAGCTGACCCCACGTAATTGGTATAAGGCTTTGTTGTTGTTGTTGTTGTTGTTGTTGTTGTTGTTGCTCAGAGATATAAGTCATGTTGAATGAATTCATTTGTATTTATTTGCATAATTTTCATTGTGTATATCTCTGAACCTGCTTTTATGTTTGGCTATTTCATTATCCTACTCTGATGTTCTGAATTTTTGTTGACTCATGACAACAATTAGTTTTGAATTTTTTTAGCTTAAGTTATTATTTCTTTGCAGGTGAAATTTCGAGATTTCATTCCCAGCATTTTGAATTTATCACGACAATGCCTTGCCATTGGTGAAGAGGATGTTGCTACAATTGCCTTCGAAATTTTTGATGAGCTAATCGAGTCTCCTGCACCTCTTCTGGGGGAATCTGTAAAATCTATAGTACAATTTTCTCTTGAAGTTTGCTCAAGTCAAAATTTGGAATCAAATACTCGTCACCAGGTTAGCTGGGACCCCTTTGTATGACTTATTTTACTGTATTATTTTTATTTGTAAATCACTTTCTCTCTCCATTTGATGTATCAGGCTATTCAGATAATCTCATGGCTTGCCAAATACAAATCCAACTCCCTGAAAAAGCACAAGCTGGTTATCCCTATCCTGCAAGTTATGTGCCCTTTACTTGCAGAAACTACTCATGGAGATGAAGATGATGATCTTGCAGCAGATAGAGCTGCTGCAGAAGTCATTGATACAATGGCTACAAACCTTCCAAAACATGTCTTTCCACCAGTTTTTGAATTTTCTTCATTGAGCTTTCAGAGTCCAAATCCAAAGTATCGAGAAGCTTCCGTGACTGCCTTGGGCGTTGTTTCAGAAGGGTGTTTCGATTTGATGAAACATAAGTTGGAACCCATTCTTCATATTGTCTTAGGAGCTTTGAAGGATCCAGAGCAAATGGTTAGAGGTGCTGCATCATTTGCTGTGGGCCAATTTGCAGAGCACTTGCAGCCTGAGATTGTATCTCAATATGAAAGTGTTCTTCCCTGTATTTTGAATGCCCTGGAGGATGCATCTGATGAAGTGAAGGTAATAGGTGAGATTTTGGTTTTGGATAATAAGAATTTTTGTAACATTTGAAGCCCATGAATCTATTCTCTTTTACAGGAAAAGTCATACTATGCTTTGGCAGCTTTCTGTGAGAACATGGGTGAGGAAATACTTCCTTACCTTGATCCCCTGATGGGAAGGCTACTCACAGCGCTTCAAAATAGCCCACGCAATTTGCAAGAGACATGCATGGTATACATTGATGACTTCATCAGCTAAAACTTAAGGTCTAAGTTTAATCTAACTGCTGATTTCCTGTGCCGTATTGGTCTAACTTATTTTTGTTGGTCGGGTGATTTTATCGCAGTCTGCTATTGGTTCTGTGGCAGCTGCTGCAGAACAAGCTTTTATTCCATATGCTGAGAGTGTTCTTGAGTTGATGAAAGTTTTCATGGTTCTTACCAATGATGAGGACCTCTGCTCACGAGCAAGGGCCACTGAGCTAGTTGGCATTGTTGCGATGGCAGTTGGAAGAACAAGGATGGAACCGATATTAGCTCCATTCATTGAAGCTGCTATATCTGTAATTATTATCTGAACCATTTCTTCACTTGTTTGGTCTATAACCTCAGTGGTTTATTTCTGTTAATTATCTTTGCAGGGATTTGGTTTGGAATTCAGTGAACTTAGAGAGTACACCCACGGGTTTTTCAGTAATGTTGCTGAAATTTTGGATGAGGGTTTTGTGCAGGTACAAATACTGTTGTTGACTAATCTTGCTTACCGAAGTATATATGCCTGTTTTCTTTGTAATGAAAGTCTGTTTTGGTGAACAGTACCTTCCACATGTCGTTCCCCTGGCGTTTTCATCATGCAATCTTGATGATGGCTCTGCAGTGGACGTTGATGAGTCTGATGGCGATGAAAGTGTCAACGGATTTGGAGGTGTGTCTTCGGATGAGGATGCTCATGATGAACGAAGAATCCGCAATATTAGCATCAGAACAGGAGTCCTGGATGAAAAGGCTGCAGCAACTCAGGCGATTGGCTTATTTGCGTTGCACACGAAAAGTTCTTATGCACCGTATCCTTCCCTCTTCTCTTTTGGCTTCTAAAAAGGTTCAATATACGTCAGGTTTTGTGTTCTTTAATTGCATGAAGCTATTTGGAGGAGTCATTGAGGATTTTGGTTAGACACTCTGGGTACTTCCATGAAGATGTTCGGCTTCAGGCTGTTACTGCCTTGAAATGTGAGTGTCAATTAAATCCACCTGCTTATGGCGTTATCCCTGGCACTATAGTCAATATTTTGGCTTTTCTTTTAAATTGTTTGTCTTGATTACTTTTATAATTTGCTTGCAACTTACATAAACTACTACTAGTGGTATGCTTTGGATTGGCTGTTAGAGCAGAATCATTTCATGATGAATCTTACTCTCTTATATGGTGTCTTCTGAAAGGGTTATGTTAGGGTTGGGCTGTTCCCTCCAGGAATTCATTGGGCACAATATTAGGTTGGATGCCTGGCAACCTACCACAACACTATTATCTGGTTCTAGTAGGCTTATCATTACCTTTTCCATAGAGCACGTATGGAACTGCTTGTAGTGACTGCTGGATACTTAGGGCTTCCCTTTGGTTGATTTGGCATCCCAAGGAGCAAATAAGAAAGTTTTATTTAATACTTGTTTCCAAATGAAATCGTCCCATTATACCATGAAATTTCTGGTAGCAAACTTCCTTCTTTTGGTCTGATAAGGACAGGAAGTATGTACTATATTTTCCTTCCATAGACCCCCCCCTTCAGGCTTCGAGTTTTGTTTTTGGTTTGATTAGTATGGCAAATTAAAGGTAAGACAGTAGTACTTCTAGAACTGATGGTTTCTGACAGGCTTTTATTTTTCGTCCCCCTCACCCTGTACCAAGGTTTAAAATCTCGGGTTTCGGAGGAGTCTCGGCCTCGAGACTCCTCCGAAACCGAGATCTCAGCGAGATCTCGCCGAGACTGTGCATTTTGTCCGAGACAGCTTAAAAAGGCTGAGACAGCTTAAAAAGGCTGTCTCGGTTGCCAAAATGCCTTTTTTAGGTCTCCAACTTTAGGGGAACCTCATTTTTACATACATAAACACATTTAGAGTATAAAATTGTTAAAATAATGACCATTTGTGGTTGTTTGGGTTTACACCCATGTTTTCACAGTCAATGCTGAAGTCTGTTGTAAATTTAGGTTAATATTAGCTATTATATTCAATCAAATATGACAAATGAGACAATAACATAATGCATTAGGGGAAAGAGAAACAAAATAACACTTCATTATAAATCATTACATAATTTATATCATAGTTCAAAATTCAAATATTCTACATTGAATGATCTCATAGTCCCCCTGTGCCTATAGTCCACAATTCCACAATCCTTATACAGATACAATGTCTAGTAATATGTAGAGTGTCGTGGATGATCCATCCTACTATCATCATACATCTGGAAAAGTTGTCGACGCAAATTGTCTTCCAATTGAGCAACATAATCTTTCCATGACATTCTTGATGCAAAGTAGTTCTGGTAGTCTTGCACATGATTCATAAATATAACATCAGTAGCTGTCCGAAGGATACCTATCTTTGGGAAGAATGGAAAAACTTCAAGTAGTACTGCAGTGCGTAGAATCTTGCGGAAGTATTGATGGAATGGAATAGAAGTTGGTTGATCCACTATGACTCCGTGTATGTGCTCCTGCATCTGAACCATCGTCGAAAGAAGAACCATATGCAGTCGTAGTGGGATGGGGGACGAAGTTGATATCAACATAATCATTTGAGGTGTATGCTGAACCAGTGCTATATCCAGGAAAGTTCCACTGCTCATGTCCACTGTAGTAACTGCTATTCTCCTCCACACTCAATCCTCGTAAGCCACTAGAGAGGCTATCAACGTCGGCATCCATCGTGCTACTACAATCAGCATTTTCATCATGTTGAGAATGGGAATGATGCCGAGGCCTACGCGAATACGAAGTTGGTCTACGTGATGAGGATGGCGCACGTGCAGCATGGTCATCATCCTGTGTTACATGAGTGTACTGGCTCTCCCCAGTGTATCTAACAGGTGATGCTCGTGGCTCTAGATTAGCCCCAATATTGACAAAAGTGGGTCGACCCCCACCCCCATGATCACTACCACTAGCTCCACTACCACTCCAACTCCACTCAGGATCTTCTGTATCAGTGCCAGCAGGAGGGTCAAACGGCACGGGTGACCATGTATGGACTCGACCCTCTTCTGAGACTAAAAACTCGTCGACATCAGTATCCAAATGGGTGGCCAAATGGGAGTCAGGCATCCCCCCTTGTAATGCACAAAGACCAAGTCATTTAGCCGTTGGGAGCCAAGTCGATTCCGCCTCTTTGAATAAATGAGGTTGAAAGTACTCCGGTTCTAGCTCACAACCAGATGCAGAGCATGTCTGAGCTAACACTCTACTTGCTATCTTCTTCAGAACAGGTGCATCTTTACCATACAACACCCATCATTCAGCTGCATAAGAACAATAATATATTTTAATTTCGTATGTCATTTAAACGTAATACATAAAACATAAGATAATTTAATTTCGTATGTCAATTAAACGTAATACATACACGGATCATTTTTGTCACGTCCAGCCACTGCAGTGGGGAACCCAAAACTCCCACGGGCTTCCCTGAAGGTTTTAATCTACACACAATTGAAAACTTATAAATATTTGCAATTACAATATATAGTTTTGCCGCACTAGCAATAGCAAGAACCGGTACAATTAGTGTCACGGCGATCATATTTCCGAAGTGAAGCACACAACTCACCTCTAGGTTTGCCAATGCCCCGTGCGGGGGATCCGGCTCCAACTTTGCAACCACTAGCTTCACCGCCTCAATGAGTTCTCGTTCGTCCCAAGTTCATGCGTATATATCGGTACTTGGGGTTCAAATAGTATGCTGAAATATTTGGCGAATGGACACATGGTTAAAGCAAATAAAAATTATATTGGTACATAAGTAACACTAAAGTAAATACAACATCAAATTTACTCACCAGCCTTATGCAATAGATGCATGAGTTGGCTCTCCCATCGGTCATTGATGATCTTTATATAATTCTTGTAGCCACGTGGTATCAAAGCTTTAACACGTACTTTCAATGCGTCCACAAAGAAGACAAAGAAGTGGCATGGTTAGTTTTCGCTCGATCTACCAATCTCAACACCCGTACTACGGGGATGCAACACCCCGACTACCACCTTCACATTTTGCCAAAATTGCCCCGAAGCGATGGTACTCAGGCTTCCACACCCTGGGGTGTAGCCGATTGTCTCCACGAAAACCAATCCTCAGATGCAAACATCGATCTGAGTCCGGCCATCTTCGCCTCAAAGCTCTTCAATGCTATGAAGTTCGTAGCGAATCTGGTGATGCCTGGTCTGACCAAGTCCCCTCCACATCTCTCCCTGAGCATGTTCAAGGAATAACCATGGTTGTAGATGAAAGTGGTTACTTGTCTTGCTTGCTCAACCACTCTCTTGACTTTACTTATCTTGCCCATGTCCTTCAACATCAAATCAATACAATGGGCAGCACATGGAGTCCAGAAGAGATTGTAGTCGGGATTGTTCATTAACATCTCCCCTGCCTTCTTAAAATTGCTGTCGTTGTCCGTCACAATCTGGACAACGTTCTGAGCTCCCACCTCAACCACCACCTCTTGCAACAACCCATAAATATAATCTGCATCTTTTACTTTAGTCGATGCATCAACAGACCTAAGGAATACCATCCTCCCATCACAATAATCCATGAAGTTGATGATGGACTTTCTGGTAGGACTAGTCCAACCATCACATATAATAGTTACTCCGAAATCTTCCCAATTCTTCTTCTGGCTTAGAATCCAGTCTTGTAATTCCTTCTTATGTTGAGGCAAATAATGAGTCATTAACTCATATTGATTTGGCCCTCTAACCCCTGTACCTGCCATAGTTGTCAAGGCGTCGCCTAGGCGGCCGCCTAGGCGCCCAGGCGCCCAGGCTGCCTTGGGGCGCCTTGGAAAATTGGGCGCCTTTGTCGCCTAGGCGGGCGCCTTGGTCGCCTAGGCGCCCAGTCAGGCCTCCATCGCCTTGGTTCGCCTTGACGCCTTGACAACTATGGTACCTGCCTCAGCAACTGCATTTAGCATGCTCTGAAAGAAAGGGCCTGTGGTGGCGTTTGCTGGGATGCCATGATAAAACGACCACTTAGAGTAAGAATACCCTACTGACTCCCTATTCTTTCCCCCAAACATTGCCTTTATTTTTTTTGCTTACTAGCTTGCTTCGTAAAGACTGCGGGATCTTGTTCTAGAACTTGAACATAATCATCCCGTCCCCGTGGCACAGGTTCTTCCCTTCTACTTCGTGATCTAGAAAACCAAGAACCAATCCCTTTGCTCGTCTCCGTGGCTCGGGCTCAGGAAATCCACTACTACGCCACCCGCTCCGGATGTACCCGCTCCCGTCCGTCTCCTCTCTCGCATCCGATCTAAGGGTTTCTCTACTAGCCATTGCCGCTTGACGCATCTGTCTTGCCTCGCCTCTCGTCATATCTTCTACATCCCATCCCTCAACCTCATGTTCCTCACCGGGATTCCAGTACGGTGCCTCGAATTGCCTCTTCAAATTGTTGTTTTTCTCTTTCCATTGCTGCCCTCCTCTCGCCTCCCTCCCCTCAACTGTTCACCTATGGCCCCGGATATCTCCACAGACACCGCGGGCATTTGGAAACATCTTTGCCCAATCCACTCAAGTGTTGCTTTAGTCTTGTGATGCCGCCGGACCGAAGCTTCTTCCCACAAAAATTACACCTGGATCTTCTTCCTATCACCCCGAAGGGCGGTCGCATACTGCCATGCGGGGTCGGTTCGGGAACCGGTACCGTCGCCCCCATCGCCTGCCCCAGAACTTGGTCTCGACATAATTTCCAAGCACTGTTTCATATAAAACACAAACTTCAATAACCTTACAAACTTGAACACAACAAAAATTACATTTCAAAATTTTTCTCATATTTTAAATGCGATCAGAACATTTTTCCTTAATTTTCCCGATTTTATAGCATTTTTAATCAATTTTAAATTAATTTTTAATTGCTGAAAATTATTTTTTTAATATAAATAATTCAAAAAAAAAACATACAACAACCGAAATCGAAATCTGAAATCATAGGACAGTAAATCGGCCAACGGTGATTAACATATAAATAGGTCATCATCATCAAATGAGTAATAATAATTATTATTTTAAATTTTAATTGCTGGAAATTTATTTTTAAATGCAAATAATTGAAAAAAATACCTACAACAATCAAAATCGAAATCTGAAACAGTGAGCTTGTAGATCGGGCTCACGTAACTAACATATAAAAATTTCATCACATTCTAGAAATTTTTTTTTTCTCCCTTTGTAGTCTCATGTAAAAATCCCATTTTTCGGCAAGAAACTTACCTTTAACAGTTGATATGAAGCTCTTACAGCAATCCCCGCAGTCCGAAGCACCACTCGTAGCAATTTAGAAGTCCAAACAAAAAAAAAAAGGGGAAGAAATGAAGAAAGTTTGAAAAACTAAAGAAGAAAACAGAAGGGGCAGTCTCGGTCGAGTTCTCGACCGAGAACAGACCCTTTTGTCTGTTTATAAAGGGAAAAAAAAAAGCAAAAAGCAATATCTCGCGAGATCTCGGTGAGAACATGTAAATGCCAAGACGAAAATGGTTATCGCCTCCATTTTCGTCTCGGCTAGTGTCGAGATCACCGAAATTGGCGAGATCTCCGAGATTTTAATCCATGCCCTGTACATGTGAGGAGAAGAAAAGGCACCTGGAGTTGAAGAATCTTTGGGGTGGGTGTCCAGTGAGATGGTGCCCTGTCAATTATTAATTTATGAAGCTTAGAAAAAACAATAATTCTTACTCCTAATTGGCATGACTGACAATGTACTATTGAAGCTTTATTTCATGTTAGAAATGGTAATAATGATGATGAAATGGTGTAAACTGTATGCTTTTCTACATGACAATTATGGATAGTGACCTGAAACTGGAAAGGAGTTTAGATGGATGATCAAAAGATATCATTTGAAGGAAAAACATTTATCATAACATCCCTTATTAACAAGGGACATGGATAATCACACTCATGCCACAATTATGTCCCTGATCATGCTGCATGGTGCTATAATGTTGTCCATATTAAGAGAAACAATCCACAAATTCCAAAGTTTCTAATGAACTATTTGACATGTGCCTCTTAAGTAACATGTCAATTATTCAACATGCAACTGCAAAGTTATTGATCATCTCTAATGTTACCATGCCCCACTGTGATTAGGTGGGATGTAAAGACTCTCAATTGCGATGTTACTATGTCCTGAAGAATATTTGAATCCTCTGTTTTATATTTCTTGGGATAGGTGTTAAGGGTTTAGTTGGTATTTTTCTATTAAAACGGAGCCCTGTTACCCCTTTGACCTGTAAGACATTAGTAGGGCATAGATCTTAACTTACAAATCTTGTCAACCTATCAGTAATTATCTCAATTTTGGGTCCACGTAATAGCCAGTTTAGAAGTCATATCGATAATCTCAGTGTAGCTGAGATGAGGATGTTGAGATGAATATGTCGAAAAAACTAAGAAGAATAAGTTAAGGAATGATAGCATTAGAGCTGATTTGGGAGTAGCGCCGATACATGGCAAGCTATGAGAAAGTCGTTGGAGATGGTATAGCTATGTTCAATGGAGGCCTTAAATGATCTAGTACGGAGGAGTGATTTGATTTAGATCAAAGGATCTAAAAGAGCTAGGGGCAGACCTAAGAGTAAGATGTCTCTGGTTGAAGTGGTGGAGAAAGACATGTGTAGCTTAGGTCTTGTTTCAAGTCTAACCTTAAACAGAGCTGATTGCAGGGTAAGAATCCATGTAGCTGACTCCATTTAGTTGAGATAAGGCTTTGTTGTTGTTGTTGTATAATAGCCAATTAAGAATGGATCCCCATTTAGGACCATTGTTGAGTGCTTAAAAGTTTATATGGATGTTTGGAGATATCAAGGATGGAGCTTTGTATATTGTGTACTGAGGTAGCAATTTTTTTTTTTTTTTCTAAATCTTAGTTTTCATGTATCTTAGATGTTGAAAATATATGGAACCTGGTTAAGTACCCGGCATTTGGTGGTGGTGCATAGCCATCTTTCTCTTACACTAAACAAAATCATAGATATACTGAACAAAGACTGAAGGTAGAAAAGATCGTGGAACTTCATAGGAAATGGTGGGAAACTGAAAGAAGTATGTATACGTAAGCAGAAGCAGAGAATGGGGGAGGGTGAAAGAGTGAATAATGGGGAAAATGTATGAGAAGGTGAAGGGTTGATTTGTGATTATGCAATTCCCTTACCATTGTTCTGATTCATTGTCTGCATTTGTGATTTTCTTTCCATCTTTTGAAGCGCCTAATAAAGCATCTAGAAGAAGTTTAGCAGTGGTGCTAAAAGGCCCAGGTAGTTGCATAGCACACTAGGTTTGTTCTGCTTTTTACTTCATAACTCCCTTTTAGTTTAGTACATAAATGATCTAGGGTCAAGGGAAATATAGACATGTGAACAGAAGAATGCAAGGGTTTCTTAGCACAATTGGGATCTGGCTGTGGGCTAATATTGTTGAAAGCACAGAATAGGAACCGAATTCTTGGATGGTCTTAGTGATCAGCTCGGCCTTTATTTATACCCCCATGACTGACTCAATTAATAAGAGCCGGTTCAAAGGGAAAATGCCTAAATGCCCTTGCTGCTTATATATTTCAACACTCCCCTTCAAGTTGGCGCATAGATGTCACGCATGCCCAACTTGGCCAAATTAGGATGAAAAAAATTTTCCAACCAAATCCTTAGTGAAAACAGTAGCTAACTAGTCTTCTGACTTCACAAAGGGCATACATGTCAGTCCAGTCTCAAGTTTGTCCTTGATGAAATGTCTATCAATCTCTACATGCTTTGTATGATCATGTTGTACTGGGTTATGGGCAATGCTAATTGTAGCTTCGTTATCACAGTATGACATCATTGGAAGACGTATAAGAACACCATGGCTTTCTAAATTCCTTGAGCCAAAATAACTCAAATTCCTTGAGCCATAGAATGAAATTTTGCTTCAGCACTGGACCTTGCCTCAACATTCTGTTTCTTACTACGCCACTTGACAAGATTACCACCAACAAAAGTATCATAGTTAAAATAAACTTCCTATCAGGAGAGCCGCCCCAATCAATATCTGTGTGTACCTCAATCCGCTGATGATCACGAGGAGATAAAGAATCCTTTTTCTAAGAGTTAACTTCAAGTAATGAAGAATACGAAGAACATCCTCCATATGAGTGGAGTTGGGATCGTGCATAAACTAACTCACCAAACTCATAGCAAAGGCAATGTCTGGCCGTGTGTGTGTAAGGTGAAACAACTTCCCCACAAGCCGCTGGTAACGACCCATATAAACTGGCTCACCATCTTAATCCTTGAGTTGAGTATTAGCTTCCAAAGAAATGTAACAAGGATGGCAACCCAGTAAATCAGTCTCAGATAAAAGTTTGAGGACGTATTTTCTTTGAGAGAGGAAGATGCCTTTGAAGATTGAGCAACTTCAATCCCAAATACCATAATTTTTTTAGATCCTTTATTTCAAACTCATGACCAAGGAAACTCTTGTGGCAAGAGATCTCATTACTATGATGTCTAGTTACTATTATATCATCAACATAGATTATGAGAAGAGCAAATTTCTCACCAGATTGCTTAATGAACAGGGTATTGTCAGAATTGCTCTGCTTGTACCTTGTTGAAATCATAACCTTGTGAAACCTGTCAAACCATGCTCGAGGAGACTGTTTCAACCCATAGAGTGCACGTTTCAATTTGCAAACCTTGATTTGAGTTTTATTAAAAGAAAAGCGGAATATCCATTTATACGTGTTCATTATGTTCTACATGCAAAAAAGCATTCTTGACATCAAGTTGTTGGGAATTTCATCCTAAATTAACAACATATGATAATGGAACTTAAACTGTATGTAGTTTGGCAATTGAAGCAAATGTCTCCTAGTAATCAATCCCATTCGTCTGGGTCATGCTTTTAGCCATAAGCCTTGCTTCTGTATATGTCCATCGTCCCATCAATTTTCTATTTAACCACAAATACCCATTTATAGCCAGCCAGTCACTTTCCCGGAGAAAGAACAAGAAGATCCCATGTATCATTCTTTTTTAGAGTTTTCATCCCTTCCATCATAGTTGCTTTCCATTTCGGCTCTGCACAAGCCTCTTGCCACTTCTGTGGAATATTAACATATGAAAGGGATGATATGGAAGCATGATATGTACTAGAAAGAGTTATAAAAGACAACATGAGATATGGGGTGATGAGTGCAAGTCCTAATACCTTTATAGACAGTAATAGGTAACTCAGGAGAAGAGGAAATCTTACTGGATGGGGTAGGAGGTTCTGGCTCAAAGGATGGCGATGAGATAATCGAAGCTGCAGTAGTGGTACTGGTCTCAACTTACTTTTTCTTTCGAGTCCTCCGCTAAACTTGAAGTATTGACTCATTCGGGTTCTCCTACGGTTCTACCTGGACCAGAACTGGTGTCTGCGGTTCTACCTATGATTCTGTCAGAACCGGTATTGGGGTCTGTAAGTCTGTTGCTTCCTTTGAGCTAGAATTGGCTAGGTTTCTTCAGGTTGAGACGGAACAGGAAGAATCTCAAGAACTGACACATCTTTACTATTCATACTCTTGTGGAAGAGGGTGGCGGTGAGTAATTTGGAAGAGTCTCGTTAAAGATAATGTCCATGATCACCAAGGTGCGTTGCATGGGAGGATCGTAGCATTGCTATCCCTTCTGAGTAGCAAAGTAACCCAAAAAAAATACACTAGAGGCCACACAAGTCTAGTTTGTCTGTAGAACAATGATTGTGAGCGTAGAACACAACCAAAGATCTTGGGAGGAACGACGAGGGGGCTAGAACCCATCAGAACCTTAATCAGGGCAAGGGATGCCAAAGTGCGAGAGGGCATACGGTTGATGAGATATGTTGTGGTGAGCATGACATCACTCAAAAAATGAAACGGAACATGCTGGCCTACATGAGAGGTCAGGCCACTACCAGGAGATAGCGATTCTTTCGTTCCTCCCATAGTTAGTAAGTTCACGTATTATAGAAAATAATAGGCGAACCGTGATATTGGACTGAATAAAACAACTTTTTACTAACTATTGCATAAATTTAAGAAAATTCATGCTTTGGTGCTTATAGTTATATTGAAGCGTTTTATACACAAATAATACCTATTAAACGTTTAAAAAGAAAAAGTAAAAATGAAAAACAAAACACCTTTCTAGCTTTCCACGATCCCACCTACTGTAAGAATTTGGAATAGAGTAATTCTCTCCATGCTTTGTGTGGAAGTTTTGAATTGGCACTTTAATCTATATCTGTGGAGTGATTTAAGGAGATGAATCTGTGGAGTGATTAGAGATAAATCTATGGAGTACTTTAAAGAGGTAAATCTGTAGAATGATTTGAGGAGACAAATTTTTAGAGTGATTTAAGGAGATAAATCACAAGAGTTTGAAATTACAAATTTTAAAGTACAAATATCAAATAGACGTGGGAACCTACTTGCGAACCCTTCATTAGATGATGATTTTGTATATGTTTCATGGATTGCTAGGTTTCTTTAGTATAAATTTGTATTTATATGATATTATTATATTTGTTAAAAGATGTAGATGTCTCTTGCATAGTGAATCTATGCCCTTATTTTTACTCCAACCGTATTAAACACGTACGTATTAATCTGTATGTGTTTTTTTTTACGCTGGATTCATGGTCCTGTATTGAAGTCTAGACCCGTTTAATACTCATACGTATCCGTACCTGGGTTGTTGTTGTTCCCAAACTTAATTTGATTTTGCCACCCCATTCTAGGCTTGGGGTGTCAATACAACTAGTTTGATGGAGAATCCCAGAGTCTGCCAAATAGGTCTGAAACGGACTCTCAAGATACTCGCGGCCATTGTCGCTGCGTAAAATCTTGAGGGTGGCATTGAACTGAGTGCGGACCATGTTATGGAAGAACTGTAAATGTTGAAACACCGTACTTATGTACTGTATCATATAAACCCATGTCATCCAAGAGTAGCAGTCAATGAAAATAACAAATTTAATGATGACCAGAAATAAAGGCACAATGAGTAGGACCCCAGACTATAGTTGTCAAGGCACCAAGGCGAACCCAGGCGTTGGAGGCCTGACAAGGTGCCTAGGCGACCAAGGTGCCTGATTTTCCAAGGCGTCACAAGGGTGCCTAGGTGCCTAGGTGACACCTTGACAACTATGCCCTAAACATCCGTATGAACCAAATGGAAATGAGATGCACTTCTTTTTGTAAAGGTAAATAATTAAAAGTAGTTTGTTTGGCTAAAATACAAACCTCACAAAAAAAAAAAAAAAACCTCATCCTTATTACATATTTATTGTTTGACTAAATGAAAAAAAAAAAAACTTGAGATAAAGTCCCAAGAGGAGGATGTCCTAATCGATGCCATTGATGCTGATCTAAGGAAGCAAAGTATTGTTGATGAATTGGTGGAGGTAACGCCCGTGGAGGAGAACCATCATCGAACAAATAGAGACCATCATACATCTTACCACATCCAATTGTCTTCCCTATCACCAGATCCTGAAAAACACAATAGATTGGAAAAAGTGTCTTTAGAGTTTAAATCCCTAGTAAGACTAGTAATGGAAAGTAAATTTGCAGTAAAGTTAAAATTATGTAAATCAGAAGATAAAGTAAGAGAAGGGGAATAACAAATAAAACCCTTTCTAGAAATAGATTAAAGAGACCCGTCAGCCACGCGGACTTTGTCTTTCCCTGAGGAAGGAGAGTACTGATGAAATAAGATGGAGGATTTAGTCATGTGATCAATGGCACCAGAGTCAATGATACAGGAGTTGGAGACTACCGATGCACAATGACTACAAAAAGGAATTCATGAATAGGCAAAATTGGAACCTGAAGGAGCAGAAAAACAGTAAAGGAAGCCTAGAGAAGCCAACGGAAAGCTTGGATATTGTCTGGAGAGACTGGCGTCCAAACTAGTAGTAAGGGCAACTGTCTTAGTGTGGTTGGCCTTGTTCTTGGAACGACCACGATCACTTTTGGTTTCAAAATCAGATGATTTACCATGAAGTTTCCAACAAGTAGTCTTCATGTGCCAAGGTTTGTGACAATGTTCACACTTAATTACTTCTTTAATACTCTCCTTGGTACGTGGAGGTCTATCAGTGGTAGGGATGGGAGACAATCTATAAAGCTGAATGATCAATAGTAGGAGAATGAAGCATTGCAGAATGTAGCTCTCCTCATTATGTACTAAAGCATTGGATTGCTCCAAAGTGGGAAAAAAAGATCCTCTAAGAACCTGAACACGAATTTGAGCATATTCAATATTCAATCCAGCCAAAAAATCATGGACTCGAATTATCAACATATTTCTTGTTGGGGGGGGCAATACCAGTTGTTCTTGTAGACTGGTAATCAGCATAATGATCAAGTTCTTGCCATAGACTTCGAAGTTCAGCATGGTACTAAGAAACAGACAGTCCTTTTGAGTGGTGTCATGAAGTTTTTTTTACGTAATTCATACACCTGGGCATCTCCCTAACTGACCATAAGTTTCCTTGGCAGTCGTCCAAATTTGATTGGCAGAGTCCAACAAAATATAACCTCTGGCAATATTGGGTAACATGGAGTTGAGGAGAAACTAATATTGTTCCTTCAACTTGGAATCAATATCAATGAGGAGAAACTAATACTGTTCCTTCAACTTGGAATCAATTTTGTCCAAGGGATTTGAAGATCGATGAAACATGCTGGATCGATATTAGATACAGGCAGAAAATCTCGTCCCCCAGATCTGAATCGATTTTGACTAGTAGTGCCAAAAAGAATATTGCAGGGTTTTGAAATAAACATGAGACAAGTAATATCGCAGAGATCAAATCGCAGACAAGTAATATCGCAGAGATCTGATTTCAATTCTTGGAAGTAACAGATGCTGTAAGTAATTTCGAACTTGGAGCCCTAATAGGTGGAGTCTCGACCTTCAAATAGGAATAAATAACTTGTTCTTTAAACGGAGAAGAACCCAATCTCACATCAACTGTCAATCGTCAAAAAGTATGTCATGCTTTAATCGAGGTAAGGTTGAGGGTAGCCACTAGATCCATAAGAGATCACCTCATTAGTGCTGCCCTTTAGAGAAGAAGAGAATCAAGAGAAAAGTGTGCGGTAGGAGAGGGAGAAAAAAAAAACAGAAGAAGGTTGTCGCAGAAAAAGAAGAAGATCAAAACGACACTAATACCATGTTGAAAGCACAAAATAGGTACTGAATGCTTTGATGGTCTCTAGTAACCAACCAAGCCTTCATTTATAATAAAAAGAAGGAAGAAAAAAGAAAGACTACAACCCCCCCCAAAAAAAAAAACCACCCCACCCCACCCCACCCCAACGACCAACTCTATTAATTAACAGTCGGTTCAAGGGGAAAAGGCCTAAATTGCCCTTGTGGCTTACATATTTCAACGAATATGTATTAACTTATTTTAAACAAAGCAACAGGTGACTGTCTTGTCAAAAACCATCCCTATGCTGACACCAAGTTGCCTACCTACAAACTAGAATTCCTAGCTATACCTGCCAAGTCTGGTATTGCCTGGATGCTCGTAGACTAACAAGTTTCCTAGGCCAAGCCTAGCTTATGCTATACAAATCTCTGTAAAAATTACTCTCTGGAGAATCTGATTTATTCGTTTCTTCTTATGTTCTAAACTTAGAGATGTTTATGTGTCTGGCATTTTAGTTTTTTCAAAATCGATATTCTTTTATTTTTCTTAAAATGATGGGTGGGGTGATACAGACCACAAGTTCAGGCTTGACCAATCATGCTCCCTGCTCAATTCGCTGATGCTTTTTGAAGTCCTGTTACAACCAAAGCCTCAATTTTTTTTTTTTTCCTTTTCCCTTTGCAGGTATTATAACAACAGCACAGGCAGTATTCCAAGGACACAATGTGAGCATTCATTTTGATCCAGCTTTTTTTGCTTTTTCACCTTTTCCCCTTTGTGGATGAGAGAAGGTGTTATTAAAATTATTGAGGTGTTATATTATGTTAGAGCTACTAAGGGTCACATAGTATTGCTTCTTTTCATGCAGGAAGGGGCCATAAAGGTGAAGGAAATTCTTGGTAAGAACAATGCTAAGAAATTTTTATTCTAGTAGCTTGTATCTTTCACCTGTAATGCCTGGCCCTTTTTAGTGTTTTCTAATCTAATTCAGAATTTTACTATATGAAGATACTGTGATGAATATCCACATCAAGACGATGACCGAAGATGATGATAAGGAAGTTGTAGCACAAGCATGTATGAATGTGGCAGACATCATCAAGGATTTTGAATACATGGTAGTTGAGCCCTGTAAGTATGAGTGTGTTGGCCCATCCATGTTTTCCAAAATGCCTCCTGCTTAATTATCACTCATCAGTTGGAAAGTTGCTTTTGTGATCTGATTACAGATATGCCTCAGCTTGTTGAGTCGACTCTAATACTACTGCGAGAGCAATCAGCTTGTCAGCAAATAGAATCTGATGGTGAGATTGATGATGATGATGCTGAGCACGATGAAATACTTATGGATGCAGTTTCAGATCTCCTTCCTGCATTCGCAAAGTCCATGGGATCTGACTTTGGTCCCAACTTCTCAAAGCTGTTTGAACCTTTAATGAAATTTGCGGTAGGTTGCAACTAATTACTGTGACATAATCCTCACCTATATCTTTGTAAATTCTGTATGAGTCATCTGCCACCTGTGTGATCATTGGCAATTGCAGAGAGGTTCACGCCCGCCACAAGATAGGACCATGGTAGTTGCGTGCCTTGCAGAAGTTGCTCAGGAAATGGGTGCCCCGATTGCAGGATATGTTGATGTAAGAGTTAAATTCAGATTCAAGATTGCTGTTTCTATTCTTATTTCTATGTATATCGGAGCATATAATCCGAAATCTACTTTATGTTTCAGACTGTAATGCCCTTGGTATTGAAAGAACTGGCATCATCAGATGCAACTAACAGGAGGAATGCTGCATTTTGCGTTGGTGAATTGTGCAAAAATGGAGGCGAGCCAACCCTAAAGTATCCTTTGAAAAAGAAAAGTGATTACTGTGGGTAATTAAGGTTATTTTGTTGTTGTTGAAAAGCTTTCTATTTAAAAGGTAAAACAATTTGTGCTTGAATTTAATCTAAATTAAGCCTCCTCACCCTCCTCCCCCCCCCACCAAAACAAAAAAAAACAACCCCACACATACACCCCCCCAAATGCGTGAACCCTACAGCCCATAACTGTTTGGTACGTATTTTCCGTTGTATCTTTTATTTGGTCTGATCCTCTCAGACCTTTGCCCTTTCATCTAGACCAGATATTATGCAGATATTCTTCGTGTGCTTTACCCATTATTTGGGGAATCTGAGCCAGATGATGCTGTAAGAGATAATGCTGCTGGTGCTATTGCAAGGATGATCATGGTACATCCTGAGGCTATCCCACTGAACCAGGTTAATTTTCTCATAACTTTTTGCTACTTCTAATGCTAATGCCTAAGCCCAATAGGATTTGCTAATGTCAATTCATTTTAATTTCTCAGGTTCTTCCTGTTTTTCTGAAAGTATTGCCATTGAAAGAAGATCATGAGGAGTCTATAGCTGTTTATACCTGTGTCTGTCATCTAGTACTAGCCTCTAATCCCCAGGTATTGGTATTATCTATATATAACAAAAACCAGTGCTTTACCAATACTAGATTCCAGAAACCATTGTTTTTTGCCGTATTACGTATCATATTATTTGTGAAACTTTAAACAGATACTATCTCTAGTCCCTGAGTTGGTGAATATGTGCGCACAAGTGGTAGTCTCTCCTGCTGAGACTCCTGAGGTTAAAGCTCAAGTCGGCAGAGCTTTCTCTCATCTAATTTCTCTATATGGCCATCAAATGCAACCCATCTTGAGCAACCTTTCACCTGCACATGCCAATGCACTAGCAGCGTTTGCACCCAAAAATTAATACCTGAATATGCCAGTGAACCTTCCTGCTGCTCATTTGTTTGTCTTGGGATTATATATCACTTCAAGTTGGTTGCTTGGTTGAATAGTTTGTTTCACCCATTTGTGAGAGAGAAATGGTTGAATGCCGCATGATGGTTCTTGTCACCTTGGTATGTAAACATCTTGTATCCTGTGGTCATTTCAATTTTCTTTTTTTGTATTACTACTAGCTCCTCTTCTCCGGATTCTTTGTGTAGGATTTGCCGCATCTCAAGATGCCTCCATTTTTACCTCATGGAGACATGGCGTCGTTTCATTTATATTTTCTACATTTTATGGTTTTTTTTTTTTTTTTTAATTATTTTTTTGAGTTCATTCTGTAAAGAGAGCCTATATGTTGTTTTATCATTATTATTTATTTGTTTGTTTTAACAGTAAGGTCGTGCATTGTGTGACAATTTTGTGATTTTCTGAGTAATATGACAATTTTGCATTATCCGAGTGGAGAAGGGTGTTTTGTATAATATCATGTGTAATGTGGTTTTGTGATTTGATTACATTGAAAAAGTTGTCTCCAATCTAATCTATTAGGTAGAGATGTGAACGGACTGGATATGAACGAATACAGATACCCCCCTTGACCAGATACGGATACAAATTGAATTTGGATTTTTGACTATCCGTCTGCATTCTAGACTTGTATAACCCAAACTTTCCTCCCCCTCCCAGACAATTTTCTCTCAAGCCATACCTCTCATTTGTCTTAATCTCAAGATTCTTTTCTCGTTCTTTAGAATTTGTCAAATCTTCAATAA
Source organism: Protea cynaroides (assembly GCA_028583415.1). Lineage (NCBI taxonomy): Eukaryota > Viridiplantae > Streptophyta > Magnoliopsida > Proteales > Proteaceae > Protea > Protea cynaroides. The sequence goes on from CM053271.1 coordinate 92,194,661, forward strand.
CCTTTTAAGATTATTTTCTATTTATCTTTTATTATTAATTGGATATCTATTCTCATTGTAAAGACTATACTTTAAATCTCTTGAATTTGGATTTGGATAGCCCTGATTGGATACAGATACTCTTAAAATGGATATAGATGCAAGTCAAATTTAGATTTTTCAATTATCAGTTTACATCTTTATTATTAGGGGTATCAATGGGCTTGTCTGGTTTTAGTCTAGGTCAAATTAGTGTTGGGTTTATAGGGTTTGATTAAAACATGTCCATTAAGAGGTTTGGTTAGGTGGGTTGCAATGTACACATTAACTAAAGGGTTGGTCCAGTATCGGTTTGTTATTGGATGGGCTTATCAAGTTGACTTTGGATCGGTTAGGTTTCGGGTCCATCTACTAACTCAGTAAGGGATGCCATCTTACTTTGGTACTAATGAGGCTGATCATCATATGTCTTAAATCCCTAACATTCGGTTTGATTCGGGACAGGATGAAGTTCGGTTCGGGTTTGGTCAGTCTGCTTTAATGGTTCGGGTTTGGGTTAGCATGGATTAGGTCGGGACCAAGAAGCATTGTAACAAGCTAAGGCTCTTTAATTTTTATTATTTTTTACTTATTTATCAAAAAAGTATTTTTGAAAATCATTTTTGATAAAAAAAATAAAATGTTTGGTAGTTTCAGAATGAGAAATAAGTTTGGTAATCTATTAAGAATAAAAATATGTTTTTGTTTCTTCAAGTTGTAAAATTTTGAAGCCATGATATCTAGTGATTTCCCTATTCGATCGATATGAAATTTAGACACCTTTATTCGATCGATAAAATTTAGACACCCCTATTCGATCGATGAAATTTAGACACCCTTATTGTTTTTTCCTAGCATTGACATCCAACATATCTAATCGGAGGTTGGACGGCCGGAAAAGTACATTTGAGATAGCCGAAATCAAGAATAGGAGTTGGATTTCTTCAAGTTGTAGAATTTACTAAGTATTGATATTTTGTGATCCTCTTATCTCATCAACTTGAAATTTGGACACTTTTGCCTCTTTTTTTTTTTTTTTTCTTGATCTTGATATCCAATAGATCTGAGGTTGAATGGATAGAAAAGTACAACTGATGTGATTGAAATCAATAGTAAGAGTTGGATTTTTTTAAGTTGCATATTTTAAATCATGATATTTAGTGATATTCTTCTCCTATTGACTTGAAATTTGGAAACACTTACTATTGTTTGCTATACTTAACATCCAACGGAATGAATCGAAGGATGAACGGCCAGAAAAAGTGTTTTATGGTGGTCGAATCCTTAAAACAATGAGGGAGAAAGGAAGAAGAGTATGAAAAATTAATGTTATAAATAATGTTGGTTTTACCATTTTACCCTCACTTACACATACTCATTAAAGTTTTACGTGAAAATAAGCAAACACTCTTTTTGGCAAAAAATAAAAAAGAGGTTAAATTTATAGGCTATTTTTATTTTTTCTTTTCATAAACAACATTAAAAAATGATACCAAACATCTATAAAAACAAAAGTAACGAAAGTATGTTAGAAAAACAAAAATTAAAATGATACCAAAGGAGTTTAATTCAAAACATGTCTACTATCAATTTGGTTCGAGTTGGTTTTGAGTTAATTCAGACTAGTTTGGTTTGAGCTGTCGGTTTGGTCCCAAAATTGACACCCTAGCTACTTGGTTATGTAATGAAGAAGTTAAATTTATATCATCTTTGGGTAAGCCTCATATTTTTTTAATTATAGCCGAGCGTGTCATTCAATTGTACGGTATTAGGCAGTGGTGAGTGTTGCTCTTTTTTTGACAATTGGTTTTCTACATAGAATTACCTTCTCTTGACAAAAGTTACACGGACAATCCCTGAATCAATGTTTTATAACAGTATAGTTCACATCGGGCGTTAAACACGTTTGAGAACTACCATCTCTTGACAAAAGTTACACATGTTCGAGAATCACCCCCAACTTTCTCGAACGTGTAACCCTAAAGACTTGTTGTTTTTGTTGTGGATGAGACCCATGTGGCCATATTACCAAAATTTTCCGAGAGCTTGGGTTGACGAGAGAAAAGGAAGGGTTTCTCAAAGCATTCATCGTGTTGAATGAGAGAGGAACACAAGGTTTCTCAGAGCATTCATGTAGATGAGACTATGAAAGAGGATGAGTCACGGATCCAGAAGAGGTAAGTTTGGGTGAAGAGGAGTTACCTACTGTGATCATAATAATCCATTTCGAGTAATTGATGATGAATTTTGAACAGCCGCAGAAATTTGAAGTGCTTAAATAGACAGTTTGGTTTGAGGACCTAGTGCCAAATTAATCTTAAAAGTTTAAAGAAAATTACAAAATTACTTAAAATTAGGTTTTCTTTATAAAATTTTCCACCCAATTTTTACTTTGACTAACTATATTTAAAACAAAGATTTAATTTTTTTTTTCTTTGGGTTAAAAAAAAGAAATTGATATTACAAAACAGTCTCCTTCCATCACCATCTATCTTTTTGATATTTTTACCCCTACTTCTACCTCGCTCCAAAAGGGTAGTGAAATTGAAAGTAAAAGAAAAAAAAAATATTTGGGAATTATGGGCGGAAAAATGAGAAGGGGAATTGCAGCGGAGAGAGGTGACCTATAATCATATCGAAACTAGTAATGGGAGACGAGTCCTAAAGTAAAGATGTCTGATCTACAACTTGGACAATGATGTCACCCAATTGGATGGACAAAATTTTCCACCAAACGAAACCACATGAATTTTCCTGTTTTTTGAACCCATTTGAGAAGTAACAAATTCCATATCGAGGTTGTTAAGTTTCCATCTCAAAAGTTCAAACACATAAGTGGAGAGCTCACATATAAAAGGCACCCAAGGTTCTAATCTCTAAGTAATGTGTGACTATTCTCAACACTTCCTCTCACGTATTGTCTCGCTTCTGGGTGGTAGTACACATGGCATGTGGTCCCTCTTTTGCGTGATGAACCTGAAACTTTGATACCATGTTAAGTTTCCATCTCAATAGTTCGAACTTCTAAGTGGAGGGACTTTCACATATACAAGGCACCCAAGTTCTAGTCTCTAAGCAATGTGGGATTATTCCCAACAGGGGCATATGAAACTTGACAGTAGGAACAGCAAGACCGGATTGTTGGAAATTTTTTTCCTAGATGAAGGCTAGGGTTTGTCGATCCTTGAAAAAATGGAGTGATCGACTGAAGACTTGCATAGACCCTAGAGGAATAAAAACTCCTATTGTTTGAAGGAAGAAGTTGCATGTGGTCTATAGAAGAGAAATCTATGCATTGATTACAAGAACAAGGTCCAAGATGGAGAGAGAGAGAGAGAGAGAGAGAGAGAGAGAGAGAGAGAGAGCTTCCCAAATAGAGGAGTAGCTGGCTGGAGAGGGAAAAAAATCTCTTGTTTGAAGGAAGAAATCTGTCAAAAAATCCAAACAATTAAAGATGAGAGAGAGAGAGAGAGAGAGAGAGAGAGAGAGAGAGAGAGAGATATTATCTGAAGTCTGAAAGTATAGTGTTGGATTCATCGTTCGCCAATGATTAGACTATGTTGTATTTTGTCGACAAACTGTGATCGACCTTGGGTTTTAGAAGAGGATAGAAGAGTAGAGACTCAAAGTGGGGAATTCAAGAGGAAGATACAAGGAGTGAGGACATCCATCAACCTCTCCTCTATTCAAAGTTGAGGACGAGCCTTAACTCTTTATCGAAATCACCACCATCAACACCGAGAAACAATCAAGGAGATAGAGTCGCCCAAAAAAAAAAAAACAGCGAGAAAATATCATTGAATAATCATCAACCGAGCAATCAACTCAATAGAATTCTCAAGTAGATAGAGTTGCCACAATTTGAGCATCTCTGATTGGCTACCTCGAGCGAATTGAAGCTTAGGGCTGCAACAGGGCCTGTTGGGCCGAGTTTTTCAAAACTCTAACCCTAACCCTGAATATTTAAACTTAACCATAACCCAGCCAAACCCTGCCAGAAAATGTACAATCCTAACTGTGAGGACAAAGGTATCCACCCATCGCTGATGGTCGGTAATTATTATGGAGTCGCCGCCTAGATTAAGGTCTAGGACCTATAAAATATAGTTTCATCATTAGCAAAGACTTCTATTGACTCATTTGACCCAATATATTGGTTTTGATCTATCAGAGAACAGGTAAACGTTCAAGGTACAGTTTGGGAAGGTGTTAGGCACCCAAAGCTGTCCGATCCAAAAATTGGCCTCCTATATGATTCTACTTTCCTTAGACTCTATCGTTCTGAATGTTCATAGTCAATGGATGATGACTAGAGCTCATGGGGAATCCTATGCCAAGTTGCTAAATTCTTCTAACCTAGGGTTCATCCAAACATGTTCTCAAAATAAAAAAACAAGCAAAGTAATATACAGTGAACCGAACCGAAGATGGTTCGATGATGGACTGAATTTGAGATGTCTAAGACATCTCAAATTGTCTACGTATTTTAATCCTAGAAATCAAGTCCATAACGTAGTTCGAACGGAATGTGATTAAGGTTTATGGATATGGTTTATGCTTAAGCTTTCTTAGATTCAATTGTTCAAGTTGAAATATATGCTTGATGATGATTGAGATTGAATATGGATATAGCTTATGTTGATTGAAGTGAATATGGATAATGATATGGGTATGGAAGACCTAAGGATACTAAGATGTGTTACCGTACTTGGAAATATCCTCCAAGTTGCCTATGTATTTCAGAGGTCCTGAAAATCAGGTACAACGTAGTTCGTTGTTTTTTGGTTGTGGATAAATATGGGTAGATTTGATATGAATATGATCATAGGTGATGATAGATATGGATAACCTAAAGGAAATAAGAATGTAGTCATACCTTTGGGAATCTATCCCTCTAGCCAAGGTTCGAGTGTGCCTTTGGGAATCTATATCCCTTTGGTGGGATTTGAATATGTCTTCGGGAATCTATCCCTCTAGACAAGGTTTGAGTATGCCTTCGGGAATCTATCCCTCTGAACGGAATCTGAGTATGCCTTCGGGAATATATCCCTCTGGACGGGTCTGAGTAGAGTATGCCTTCAGAAATCTATCCCTCTTGACAGGGTCTGAGTATGCCTTCTGAAATCTATCCCTCTTGACAAGGTTTGAGTATGTCTTCGGGAATCTATCCCTCCTAACAAGGATCTGAGTATGCCTTCGGGAATCTATCCCTCTAGACAGGATCTGAGTATGTCTTTGGGAATATAGCCCTCTTGACAAGGTCTGAGTATGCCTTCGGGAATCTATCCCTCTTGACAAGGTTTGAGTATGTCTTCGGGAATCTATCCCTCTTAACAAGGATCTGAGTATGTCTTCGGAAATCTATCCCTCTTGATAGGATCTGAGTATTTTAAGATATTCAATTCATGAATGTGTGCTTTCAAGATCAAAATGTGGAATCGTATTTGGAAATCTTTCCAAACTACCTACGTATCCTAGGGTGCTGCCTTAAGAATCAAGATCCGAGTAGTTCGAAAGCGGATTCAATTTATTGATGTGTTTTTCATGATCAGGGTGTGGAACCGTATTTGAGAATCTTCTTAAACTACCTACGTATCTTAGGATGTTGCCCTAAGAATCAGGATCCGTGTAGTTCAAAATGCAGATTCATTCATTCATCTTCTTCTTTCAAGATCAGAGTGGAATCGTATTTGAAATCTTCCCCAAACTACCTACATATCCTAGGGTGCTGCCCTAAGAATCAGGATCCGCGTAGTTCGAAAGTGGATTCAATTTATTCATGTATTCTTTCAAGATCAGGGTGTTGATCCGTATTTGAGAATCTTCTCAGACTACATACGTATTCTAGGATGCTGCCCTAAGAATCAGGATCCGCGTAGTTCGGAAGCAGATTCAATTTATTCATGTATTCTTTCAAGATCAGGGTGTTGAACCTAAATGCTCTATGGTTCGATTCACATCACACCTATCTAGTTCTCTGCTTCCTAGAGAAAAATGAGTTGAGGGGGTAGGGATCGTCCTAAAGCTACCCTTGACCTAAATACCTAATTTGGCATGTGTTGGGCTATGCTTCATATCTCTTGATTAAAATTTATCATTTTCATTCTTACCCTTCCCATGAATGTGGGTGTCTACATGCACATCCCCACACCTAATATGTCTTCTAGGTGTACATACATGACAGTTCGACTAGGGTGTTGCAGAAATTAAGTTATTGCCCACAATATATATCATTTAAGTATAGCAAGTAACAGCATATTTCATCTCAAATATAACAATAAAACATGTGAATCAATATAACAGCTAGCATGTGAGCATCAAAATGATAGACACAGCATCTCATGTATCATTCTCAAACAAGATATGTCTCAGATGGAATTCTCCAGATCTATGGTTGGGATCTAATGTGGATCTCTCAATATCTCAAGATCAGATCCTCGATCTATGGTTTGGATTCAATTTATCTCTTCAATAATGTATCAAGATCAAATCCTCAATCTAACGGTTTAGATCTCTTCAAAATATTATCATCAAGATCAACATCTCAAATTTCCATCAAAGCAGTCAAGATCAATGGCTCAGATCTCACATCAGGTTTAGTTATGATCAAACTAGAAAATTAATGGTTCAAATCACTCATAAATCACAAATGATCAAGATCCAACGGTTCAAATCTTTCTAAATCAAAATCTAACCGTTCAGATTCATTTACATCAATCATCAAGACAGTCTGATGGTTCAAATTCATTTATATCACTCATGATGTCCATTCGATGGCTCAAATTCTTCTAAAACACAATATGATGGAAATCTAATGGTTTAAATCATTCCTGATGATAAATCAACCATTCAAATTTATTCCAATCACTCCCAAAGATAATCTAACGGTTTAGATAGCTTATCATGATAATCTAACCGTTCAAATTCATTTAAATCACATCCAATGGTCATTTCATATCATCACATGATCAAATAAAGTCGATAATCCAATGGCTCATATTTCATCATCTAAAAATCTAAGATCAATGGTTGGACTTTATCTCGTAAAAAAATTGATGATCAATGGGTAGAATTTAATCACATCAAAATTCTAAGATCAATGGTCCAATTTTACTCAGATCAAAGTTCTAAGGTCAATGGTCATGTCACCATCACTTTAAAATTCTAATCATATGGTCATAATCAATTCTTATAAAAATTCAAGCCATAGTTGGATCAATCTCATAAAATTTAGATCATGGTTGAATCAATCTCATAAAATTCAGATCATGGCTAGATCAATCACACTAAATTCAGATCATGGTTGGATCAATCTCCTAAAATTTAGATCATGTGGATCAATCACCTAAAATTCAGATCACATGGTTGGATCCATTTCATTAAATTTCCAAATCTAAATAATCATAACCACATCAAAATTCATGATCAAGATTGAAATCCATGGTATCAAATTTGTTTAAACACTATACTAACATGATCAAGCATCCAATTTTATCAAACATCAATGCCTAACACGGTCATGATTATCAAATTTTATCAAACATTATATCCAAGACAACCAAAAATCAAAGTTCAACTCATATATGACTGATCGGATGGTGCAGGTTTCAGCAAAGGTAATGGCGGCCAAGTTTATGGAGTGTTGAATCTGCTGTGGTCACAAGTGAGCACGGTTTGATAGGGGTGCATTAGGAGCAGGAGCCTCGGGTTGCTTGGGTGTATAGACTGGAATCGATTTTACTAGTTGATGTGTTTGTAGGCCAAGTGGTGAGGCTTACAATGGAGCTTGACAGATGGTTCAGTTTAAGTGAGGAGGCAAGGAAGATAGGATCATGGTTGTGTTGCAAGTGGAGTAATACGAGTTTGGAACAAGTGGTGCATGTGGGGTTGATTGGGATCTATGATGGAGATAGTGGTGTAGCTCACGACTAGCCTGGCCAGGTGGGTTCGAGATGTTGATGATCTACAAGGGTGGATGAAGTGGGATGGGAGATGATCTGGTTTTGTCGGGTTTCAGCATGTGGCAAGATAATCAAAAGGTTACGGGTAGATGTAACAGGTAAGTGGTAGAGAGGGAGATGGAGTCGTGGTGGTTGAGGCATAATAGGTAAGGTGGGTTTCAGGGAAGGGTGAGGATGAAAGTGTAGGTTTGCGGGACTTGCGGACAGGTAGTTGTAAGCAGGATCAGTAGTGGGTTATGGCAGGTTTGAAGATGGTGAGATGGTAGTCGGTGTATTGCAGTTGGATAGAAATAAAAATAAAACCAACGCAAAGAGAAAAGGCGGTGGTGGCTTACCTGAGTCGTAGACCCCTCTGCCTTCTCCTTCTTCCTCTTCTTCATCCTTATCTTCTCTTGTTTCAGATTCACTCTCACCTCTCCATTCGTTCTCACGCTCTCTCTCTCTCTCTTCCTCTCTGTCTGTCTCCCTCTCAATTCTCTTTTTTTTTCCTTTCTCTCTGAGTTCTCTTGAACTCTCCCTTTTTTTTCTTCCTCTCAATTCTCTTTTCCTCTATTAGTCTCCAACCAACTCTCCTCTCCTATTCTATTCGGATCCTCCTTCCTCTTCTCTTTCTTATTCCTTCCCTTTCCAGTTTTCAATTCCGATGCTTGATCTTTCGTCCAAAACTAAACCAACCGACTTTGCCTCCTTTCCATAGCCAGCCAAACCTAGGTGCTTCTTTCCATTTTTCTTTCTATATTTTTCCTTCAGTCCTTCTCTCTTCTCCCCAAACTTCTGTTTTTTCTCTTTCTTTCTAGAGTCCCCTCTAATCGACTCTCTCTTTCTTTTTCCTAAATATCTTAATCGGATTTCTCTCTTTTTATTTCTTTCTATATTATTATTTTTTATTTCTTTCGTTCTTGGATTCCATCTCAGATTTCCTTCTATCCTATAATCAAATAATGGCCAGCTCATGTCTCTTTTCCTGTACTGGCCCATGTATATATGAAAAATAAAGAATATAGTATATACTATATAATTAATGTATGATGCACAAGCATACGTGGCTACATTGAGTTGGTCTGGTAGGCTTCAGCTTGACCATGTTGGATTGGATTGTCTAAACTGGTTTGAGTGAATTGACTGGACCGCCCGAAATTAAATATACTGAAACTAGGTTGATTGGGTTTTCTATCATTTCATGAGCCCTTTCAACTGCAATTCTGCATGGGATGCCTCGGAGACCTCTGCCTAAAATTCTTCACTTTCATTTTGTAGAACACTAAAAATAAGAAATATTGGAGCTTGAATCACCTCATTTGGACGTAAAATGAGCAAGATATGAGAAGATAAAGTTTAAATAATTAAACTTACAATAATTTGCATACAGGCCCTTGGATGATTATTATTAATTTCCAAAAAAATACCCTTATTCTTATTCCTAGACTAAAATCGCCATATCTTCTCAATTTGACATCGGAATTGAGCGATTTTAGTCTCATTTTGAAGGGATTTCTAAGACCTACGCATCCATGTAGGTTGCAGCCCATATCCTTACTGTGAGGCCGATTGAAAACCTTCTCAAATTCATAGCCAAAAATTCAAACCTTGCATTGGGATTCACCAACTTGCCGTATGATTTCACTTAAGCTTCTGGACACGAGGGATCATCTCAGTTCTTCTCAAAACATTATAGAGAGCATGTTGGGATTGATCGACTATCATTTTTGAGAGAATTTCACTCACTTCCCCTGTATTTTTTAAACTTTCTCTCACCTCTCCCACTTTATTGTCTACACTTCGATAAGACATTGTTCAACTGGGGATGACAAAAATAGGGTGCTTACACTAACCCTAACCCTGGAAGGATTGGGCTTAACTCTAATGTGCAATCCTAACTCTGATCCTGGCAAGGTTGGGCTTAACCTTAACCTACCCTGATTGACTCTGAGAGGGCCGGGTTAGGGCGGGTTAACCCTAATTAACCCTGATTTAGCAGTTAGAATTCATTCCGTGCATATTTCTATACATTATATAGATATTACCTTGACTTTTGAAGTTGCAAATAGAGAGAGAGAGAGAGAGAGAGAGAGAGAGAGAGAGAGAGAGAGAGAGAGAGAGAGATTTGAATCAAAAGGACCAAATTGAGCAAGTTTGGTTTACACAAAATCACCACTCAAGTTCCAAATCGGTTCTTCTCTGAAATGATGATAAAGCCCTAATCTGCAACTATAATTGGCTGGTTCCGGTAATTGTAACAACCTCTCTTCTATCTCTACAGCAGAAGACAAGAGGATTCCATCTTCCAACATTGCAGACCTTTTCATTTCTGGTCATAATTGATCTGATAGGGATATATGTTGGGCCATGGAAATCACAAACATGTATGGGGAAGAATGGAAAAGAAAAGAGAAGCCAAAAGATTTATCAAAAAAAAAAAAAAAAAAGAGATAATCCAAAAGGAAAATGAATGAAAATTTTATTTACATGAACTGATTCACAATCAACAGCTCTTTTTGTACAGAATGGATCTAATAATTGAAAAAATAAAAATCTATTGACTAATCTATACATAATGATCATCAATGATTAGTCTCTTACTCTTAAACTATTCTGATTGATAAGTATGAATGTAGGAAAGGGGACGATAGACATAGAGCTTAAGTAGCTAAATGAAACCAAAACCAACTGATCAACCTAATAGTTGCCCTGGACGATAGACATAGAGATTAGGTAGGCCGCAAGGATTTTCGGTAAAACCTGCAAGAGAGACGATGCAAATCCACTAAATATTGACTGGCTATCAGGTAGCCATGAGGTAGGTGAGAGTGGAGAGAGATTAGGGAGAGTTGGAGAGAGATTAGGGAGGACCTGGCTGCCTAGGACTCTGGGAGGCGTCACCAACTCGCCGCGATGAGACACTGAGAGTGAGAGTCAAAAGAGATTAGGTTTAGGGTTTGGTTATATATATATAGGGTGGCCGGGCTGGGCTCAACCAAGGGGTCAACCCTAACCCAATCCAACCCTGCCAGGGTTGATCAAAATTTGGACCCTAACTGTCACACTCCAATTCTGGACTAATTAATGGTGTGATGAATTGTCATGAAAACCAACGGTTCAAACCAGGATCTCGTATAAGCTATGCCAACCATGTTAAACCAAAACACATTCCACAGTAATAATCAGAGATATTTGAGTAAATAGCGGAAGTCTTATCAATAATGAACTGATGTTTACATGATAAATAATTAAATGATCAAGTTATCTCCAATTAACCAAAACATAATTAATACATATTACAAGTATCAAAATACGAAAGTTAAACACTAAGCATAACCACGGTGGAAACACTCGCTTGACGAGTCTTGCTCGTCCTCCACAGCTTGCACATCCATAGCCGCTACATGTTCATACGTTGGCGTATCCATGTAGTCTTCAATAGTAACACCTGCAACATCAGAAACTAAAAAGAATTACGCGCACAAGGGTCAGCTCTCCAACTTGAGCTCAGTGAGAAAACAAAACAATGCAACAAACATATGCATGCATTCAATTCATATCTTTGATCTAATTTTTAAGTTTACAATGTGCTATAGAAAGGTTTAGTGGCCCCCGCACCTTTATACAATAGTGTGTGAATCCGCCCAATAGATCAAACATCATTGCCATCCTACATGCACCCGCCATGGAATAGAGATAGAGCTAAAGTGTCTGGATCACACAATGTCAACACTTTTCCTGATGCCCTACCCATACCAACACGTAAGCCCCTGCTGGCAAGGACTTACAAACTGGGTTCGCAACTAACCAATCCTAATGTCATCCAGTGTATCCAAGGCCTCACCCAAGCATCCCTCAATACGTCCATAGAGATAGAGCTAAGGCCCCTCGACAAAGTCGAAGACTACACGGTCCGAGACCACCTCCCCTGATGCCCTACGACGTAATAGTTCTGCTAAGATAATAGCGATACGATGATGTCAGTGGGTAAGACTTGAGTAGAGATAGAGCTAGAGTCTGGTGACCATGATGAACCACAATGTCACGTCCTCTCCCTGATGCTCTACTCACATCCAACACACTAATCATACACATACAATCACATGCCTATTCCTAACATCATCATCATCATGTTATAAATAGACAAAATAAAATATGCATGTGAAGTAATAACAGTAATATTAGATGACATGTGAGATGCACATTACAAGCATACAAGCATATAATCAATCATTGCATTGGACTCAATAAAATAAACAGTTTATTATTAGCTAATTAGTTTATGTTTGTTCCCTCACCTTTGATTGATGTTTGTTCCTCTCCCAAGTTTTGGAAGTCACTTTGATTTTATTAGGAACTTAAACAATTAATGTATTTAAGTTAGGGTTCAAGTTTATCAAGTTACAGTAGTCAAAGACATTGTTTGATCTCAAAATATGCTGGTTGTTATCGTGTGGACGGACATGTGGTCGCAATATATGCGACTACACACTGTGTGGTCGAACCCTGTGGTCGCATTTTATGCGACCACACCTTTCCTGGGAACTTCCCGAATAGCTGTGGTCGATCCTCTGGTCACCCTGTGGTCGATCATAGCTGTGACCATACGAAGTTTTGGTTGATTTTACTTCTCATACGAGTACTTCTTCATGGCTCATCAATGGGATTCACCCAAAGATCATTCTATGACCTCTAATCATAGTTTTTCCCTCATCCATTATCCCTAACCTATTCTCTATGGTTTCCCATGGAAAATCTATAACCTAATCTGTCACACCCCGATTTCGCACACTTCAGAATGGTGTGATGAACCGCCAAATAACCAACGGTTCAACCAGGATCTCTTATAGGCTATCCCCGCGTTATCCAAACTTAACACGCATCCACAATTATAATCAGAGTAATACACAATAGCGGAAAATTTATAAATAATATGAACTGAGAACTAAGATGATATCCATAAATAATAGCAAATTATTCTGTGTTTAACAGAGACATAAATATTTAAATACCAAATACATGTCTTATAAACCCAATAAAGAAACCTACGAAAAATATCTAATCAAATACACACGAGTTGCACTCGCAAGAGAGATCGTGTGTATCATCTTCAGCTCCAACTTCCATAGCTGCTACAGTTCCATACGCTGACAGGTTCATATAATCTTCAACAGTATATCCTGCATCATCAACTAAAAATATTCGACGTCGAGGGGTGAGCACACAACACGGCTCAGTGAGTAGTCCAAACAATGCAACAATACATATGCATGCAAAAAGTCAATTCATATCTTTGGTCTTGGTTTATAGTTTGCAATGTGCAATAGAAAGGTTGGGTGGTCAAAGGTTAACGTTTATTGACACCACCTCTATACACAGGGTGTGGAAGCCCGCCCGAAGGTTAACGTTTATCGTCGTCCCCATCCACCCTACCATAACATTATACAACAAAGGTTAACGTTTATTGCTATATAATGCTATACCAACACGTAAGCCCCTGTTAGCGAGGGCTTGCAAACTGGGCTCGCTGCTAACCAATCCTAATGCCAAACAGTGTATCCAAGGCCTCACCCCAGCATCCCTCAGAATGCCCATAGAGATAGAGCTAAGGCCCCCTGGTAGAGTCAGAGACTACAAGGACCGAGACCACCTCCCCTGATACCCTACGAAAAAATAGTTCCGCTAAGGTAATGGCGATACGACGATGTCAATGCACAAGACTTGAGTTAGAGATAGAGCTAAAGTGCTGAGACCCGCCAAAGGTTAACGTTTATTGACGTTCTCATCACACCTCCCCTGATACTCGCTCGCATCAAGCACATCAACCACACACATACAAGCACATGCCTATTCCTATCATCATCATCATCATCATGTTAAAACAATAAAGTAAATATGCATGAACAAGTAATAGAAATATTGGATGGCATGTTGTATGCACACTACAATCATATTCGCATCGAATCAAACATGGCATAGGACTCAAGAAAAGAAAAACAGTTTATTATTAACTAATTTAGTTTGGGGTTAAGGTTCCTCACCTTAGCTTGCTAATAGATACTTTTCCAAGCTTTAAAATCACCTTTATAATGTTATTATATTGCTAGCAAACCTAACAAAGTCGATAGAATTTAATTAGAATTAATTCAGAATTTAAAAACCATTCTGTCAACTGAGGGTCGATGCTAGGGTCGATGGGTCTATCGACCCTCCCTCCATTCTGAACTTCCCGAATGCTGAGGGTCGATGTTCAGAACACCTAGGGTCGGATGGTCTATCGACCTTCGGTGCGACCCTCGGTGCACTCTGGTCCAATTTCCACTTTTAATCCATTCTTCGTGTTTGGGGTCTTATGGCTTGCTTCCTACATGCACCCAACACTCATTCCATGGTCTAGAACCATGTATAAACCATCTAGATAGTTTTCGTGCATCCTCCTATGGTTTTCCATGAAAACCTAACCATGGATGGATGGTTTGGGTTTCTCCGAAATCCTACACTCAACCATATCTAACCTAAGGTCTGTAGAAACTCATGGAATTAGTATCCATACCTGAGAAGATTACTTTTCTCTGCAATTTCTTCTCCTTTTTGCTAAGCCTTCTTCCTAGCCTCTCTTCTTCCTCTTTTCCTTCTCCTCTCTTTCTCTCAATTCAATTAGGGTTGTGAAAGGAGTGAATATGGCTTAGGAACGTCCTTTAAATAGACTAGGAATGTCCTATAATAATCCCATTGAGATTTGGAAAGAATCCCAACAGAAAATTAGGAAATTTCCTAATTTCAGTTTCGTCAGAAACCGAGGGTCGATGGGAGGGTCGATGATCCCGTCGACCCTAGGGTCTTAAGCTGTCCGACCCTCCCTCAAAAACTGAGGGTCGATCTTTCTGGTTTGGGAGGTCCGACCCTGCTTAGCTGGGTGTGCGACCCTCCCCTAAAATTAAGTGTTTTTGGGTCGATTTCATACCTGGGATCTCGATCTCCTTCATGCCCTTGGTCCATTTGACTCGACCATGATGGGTAAACCTGGTTCAAGGTGGTAAGACCGGGTTAGATTGACACGGGTCTTACATAATCATTGTATTAGGTTCTACATATCAACTTGAAAAGAACCTATTCTATCTGATCTACCCTATAGGGGCAAGTCCATACCTTAAGCTTGCTATAGGGAGCTAGAACCTTCTCTTGCAAAACCTTTCTCTCAGCCTTCTTGTCCAAATCTCCTTCTTCTCCTTCTCTTCCTCCCTTTCTTTTCCTCTTAGGTTTAAAGTTTCAATTTGGGTTCTAAAAGAGTAAGAGAGACTAAGGAACATCCCTTATATAGAGGAAAACCTTCATATAGAGTCCCACTTTAATTAGGAAAGAGATCCCTTAAGTTTTGGAAAGTTTTCAAAACTCAGAGTCGGTTCAGCATCGTGTGGTCGCACATGGGGTCGTAGAATCCGTTGACCACACGTCTCAAAACTGCGACCATACGTCTCAAACTTGAGTGGTCTCAATATTCTGAGGTGTGGTCGAACGCACCTGTTTAGGTATGCGACCACACGTCTCAATTAAATGATTTTTTGTTCGAATTACATACCTAGCCTTGTGGTTTCTTCACGCATTTGGTCCGCTTGGTCCGACCATAATATGAAGACCTAATACAAGGTGGTAAGACCTGGTTAGTAACATAAGGGTTTTACACTAACCCAGCCCTGGGGTTCGGGCTGGGTTTAACCCTGCCAAGGTTCAGGGCGGGTTTGGGCAGGCTCGGATCGTCAGGGTAAAACTTGCACCCCTACTAAAGCTCCTTTCTTCTTGATAGAATGGAATAATAGAGCAGAAAAGTAATCCAAAATTGTGATATAATTTTATTCCATCTCAGCTTTTATATAGTGTCAATGCAACTGGATAGAACAAACTAACATATGGTGATTAGTGATTAGGTGATGTAGATGATGTGGCAAGAGCTAAGTCTAGTGGGATCGCTATTTGGAGTTCTTTCAGAGTGGAACCATGATCTCGATGGGCGACGGTGCTTCATTCATTTCCCATACCTGATGCCCTAACTGTAGGTGATAGGGGAAAAAAAAAACCTCACCTAAACCATACCAGATAGGACTCCCCAAGGCAGCCTCAAATCCTGACTGTATCACGAATTTGGTTTAATTGGTGGAACTGGTTTGACATGCGAGCTGGTTTCGGATCGTTGGTGATGAACATTTTGAATCTGCACTATTGGATCCAATTACTCTTTTACCCATAAATGCAATGTAGGCATTGGGTTCGGCAATAATAATATCTCTTAACATACCAAAACTAGCTGTCTTGCCACCAATTGTAGGAGATGTGGTAAAGGTCTTAATGCCATAGGAATCATACCGTAAGGTATAGAGGGGGAAGTCATAAGTGTTTATTCTGTAAAATTGATTTTCGACGGAATAAAAAAAATATAGTGGGTAGAATTATAACCATAGAATACGACCCTAATCGAAATGTAGGTCGCAGTGACTAGGCTCGAGTGACTATTTACCAGGAAGAGGGAAAGAAAACAGAAAGAAAGAATAAAAGTGGCAAAGGGGTTCAAATCCTTTATTGCCCTATTGGCCTAAAAGGAAGGACCTTTCCTTTAACTCTGGGGGTAGGAAAATCATGATCCAGAAATTATGGGTGGAGAAATGAGAAGGGGAATTGCTCCAAAAGGGTAGTGAAATAGAAAGTAAAAAAAAATCCAAAAATTATGGGCGAATAAATGAGAAGGGGAATTGCAGATAGAGGTGAACTATAATCATATCAGAAACAGCAATGGGTAACGAGTCCTAAAGGAATGATATCTGATCCACTAAGAACCTTGACTATGATGTAAACTAGTTGGACGGACAAAATTTTCCAACAAACGAAACCATAAGAATTTTCCTGTTTTCTGAACCCATTTGAGAAGTAACAGAGTCCATATCGGGGTTGTTTTCCATGTCAAAAGTTTGAATTTGTAAGTGGAGGGACTCTCATAAATATAAGGCACCCAATGTTCTAGTCTCTAAGCAATGTGAGACTATTCCCAACACTCCCCCTCAAGTGTTATCCCTTTTCGGGGTGACAGTACACGTGGCATGTAGTTCCTCTTTTGCGTGACTATATAAAGTTCTGATACCTGTTAAGTTTTCATCTCAAAAGTTCAAACTTGTTAGTGAAGGAACTCTCACATATATAAGGCACAAGGTTTTAGTCTCTAAACAATGTGGGACTATTGCCAATAAGGGCATACAAACTTAATAGTAGGAACAACAGGACAGGTTTGTAGGAAATTTTTTTCTTAAGAGAGAATTTGTCGATTCTTGAAAAAATGGAGTGATCGACTGAAGACTTGCAGAGACCCTAGAGGAATAAAAACTCCTCTGTTTGAAGGAAGAAGCTGCATGTAGTCTCTAGAAGAGAAATCTATGCACTGATTACAAAAACTCAAAGATGGAGAGAGAGAGAGAGAGAGAGAGAGAGAGAGAGAGAGAGAGAGAGGATGTGGGGGCAAGAGGTGGTGGCTTCCCAAATAGAGGAGTGACTGGCCGAAGACTTGCAGAATACCCAAAGGGAAAAAAATCTCTTGTTTGAAGGAAGAAATATGTTAGAAAATCCAAACGATTAAAGATGTGAGAGAGAGAGAGAGAGAAAGAGAGAGAGAGAGAGAGAGAGAGAGAGAGAGAGAGGGGTTACCTGAAGTTTGAAAGTATAGTGGTCGATTCATCATTCTCTAATGACTGGACTATGTTTGATTTTGTCAACAACCTGTGATCAACCTTGGGTTTAAAAGAGGATAGAAGATCAGAGACTCAAAGTGGGGAATCCAAGAGGAAGATACAAGGAGTGAAGACATCCGCCAACCTCTCCTCTATTCAAAGTTAAGGACGAGCCTTAACTATTTATCGAAATCACTGCCATCAACACCGAGAAATTATCAAGGAGACAGAGGCCCAAAAAAAAAACACCAAGAAAATATCATTGAATAATCATCAACCAAGAAACTCAAGAGAATTTTCAATAGATAGAGTTGCCGCAATTTGAGCATCTCTGATTGGCTATCTCGAGCAATGCCAGAATGAGGAGCATGAGAGTATTTCAACTAAAGCTCCTTTTTTCCTAATAAAATGGAAAAACATAATAGAAATGTAATTCAAAATTGTTATATAATTTTATTCCATCTCAGCTTTTATATAGTGTCAATACAACTGGATGTAACAAACTAACATATGGTGATTAGTGATTATGTGATGTGGATGATGTGGCAAGAGCTAAGTCTAGTGGGATCGCTATTTGGAGTTCTTGCAGAGTGGAACCATGATCCATATGGGTGATGGTGCTTCATCCATCTCCCATACCCGATGCCCTAACTATAAGCGATAGGGGAAAAAAACCCACCTAAACCATACCAGATAGGACTCCCCAAGGCAGCCTCAAAATCTGACTGTATCACGAATTTGGTTTAATCGATAGAACTGGTCTGGCATGCGAGCTGGTTTCAGATCGTTGGTGATGAACATTATGAAACTGCACTATTGGATCCAATTACTCTTTTACCCACAAATGCAATGTAGGCATTGGGTTCGGCAATAATAATATCTCTTAACATACCAAAACTAGCTGTCTTGCCACCAATTGTAGGAGATGTGGTAAAGGTCGTAATGCCATAGGAATCATTACTGCTAGAAGGGAAAGTCATAACCGTCTTCGATGGAATAAAAAAAAACATAGTGGGTAAAATTATAACTATAGAATACGACCCTAATCGAAATGTAGGTCGCAGTGACTAGGCTTGGGTGACTATTTACTAGAAAGAGGGAAAGAAAATAGAAAGAAAGAATAAAAGTGGCTACGAACCACGGTGTCAGGGGTTCAAATCCCTTCTCGCCCACAATCGGCTTAAAAGGGAAGGACCTTTCCTTACCTCTGAGGGTAGGAAAATCATGATCAGGATAGCAAACACAAAGCAATGGAACTCTGTTGTGGGTCTTTTGTTGAAATGGAATGGCTTTATTTTTATTTTTTTTTGTATTTGTTACTTTTATTTTATTTTATTAATCATTAAATATTGTATGCTTAGCCCAAATCATCATATTTTGATGGGTGGGGCAAGCTCATCTATTCTAGTTCATGGTTTCTCTTGGCTATATGGTTCATCCAGGGTAGAGATTGAACTTCAAGTAGTGAATGGTCTTATCAATACACAAGTGTATAACTCCCTAAGAATTTCAATTGCGCATATATTCATATCATTGTAGGAATTGGGTTCGACCTCTCCCATGCCCCTTCTCTTCAATGGACTCCTGATGTATACGAAGGAGTGCAGTTCGTTCAATAAATTGCTACCTCCATATTTATCTCTGAGATGTTTGGACTTTTCAAAACTCCACACTATTTTTTAGAATTTTGAATTTTTTTCTAATTGTTTGTTGGCTCCATCAGTCAAATAAAATAGATTATTCCTTTGGGAAGAACGAGATCCAATCGAGAAATTTCATTATATCCCTTCTAAGATCGTTTTCTTTCACTTGGTACCTCATAGAGAGAAACTAGACGCAGATACAGAACATAATATATTCCTTTCTTAACAAAGCTATGTTAGGCTCTTTAACTATTATTGTAACTCACCATATGTATTCAATGCCTCCCTTATCCATATCTATCTGCTGATTATGACACACAACTTCAACTCATTTACAAACAGATCATGAATGTTTGGAATTCATATTATGCAAAGAGACATTGCTTTTGGTGAGTGATTCATACATAGCAATCCGTTCATAAGGACCACCATTGACCAATTCCTGAATGCCTTTCTAGATATTCCTCAATGTCCCAGTTATTCATAGAATGTGTGAAGCAGATGAATTATCATTTTGCATGGTCCAATCATTGATCCCTTCCCAAAAGGTAACAGAGGTGTGCAAAGGTTTCCTTGGGTGGGACAGAGATTGACCCTCGATTGAAAAGGCAGAAGGGAGCTTGACTGGTTCTCTGAGGAAATATGTTGGTATAGCAACAACAATTAGGGGTTTTCAAATGATCCTTTCTAGTGAATTAGATGGTCTTTCTGAGCAAGCCTTTTAGTTGGTACGTAACATCAATGAGGCTACTGCAAAGGCTATGAATTTAGAAGTGGAGAGCAATTTGAATGACCTTAAATCTTTGTCTTTACTCCTAGTCAAATTGTGTGGGATTCAAAAATGAAAAGAAATCATTTTATCTACTAATGGTGGCCAAATTAACGTATTACCAAATCATGCCCTTGATAAGCTGTAACCCCCCACCCCCCCTCCCCCCCGAAAAAAAAAAGCTAGAGGAGGGGACTGGAGACCCAGCTTGGCAACAAGAAAACGAATCTGATCTACACCAAGAGCTTTGGTAAGAAGATTAGCAAGTTGGAGATCTAAAAGGATGTGGCTTGTACGACGAATATCATGCTGGATCTCCTCACAAATAAGGTGACAATCAATCTCTATATGTTTTGAGTGCTAAAGAAGACTGGATTGGCTGCAATGTGCAAAGTGGCCTGATTATTACAAAATAGAGGCATAGAAAAGGGTGAGAGATACCCAAATCAGAAAGCAATAACTTGAGCCATGTGAGGTCACAAGTTGCAGCAGTCATCAAACGATATTATGCTTCAGTAGAAGAATAAGAAACCGTAGTTTGCTTCTTGCTCCGCCAAGAATGTGGACTAGCAAGTACCATAAAATGTGATATAGCCGGTGGTGGAACGACAAGTCATCGGGCAACCTACCCAATCGGAATCACAATATGCTGAAATAGTCAGTGAAGAGGTAGCAAACATGAGTATCACAAGGCCAAGGGAGCCCATTAGATATCGGAGGACTCACTAGGCTGCAATAAGACGGGGTTCACGAGACTGGGCCATAAACTGATTGAGATTATGAACTGCATAGGTAATATCAGGCCATGTAATAGAGAGATATATAAGTCGGCCCACAAGACTATTATAGGAAGCCAGATCAGGGACCAAAGGGTCATCAGTAGGAGTGAGCTTGAGATTTTGTTCCATTGGAAAAGAAACGGGCTTACAATCTAAGAAATCAATTTCTTGCAAGATATTACTAAGAGTGTACTTTTGTTGGCTTTGTGTAAGACCATGGGAATAATTGGAAATTTTGATGCCTAAAAAATAGGTAAGAGAGCCCAAATCCTTCATGTTAAAGTGCTTCATCAAATCGACCTTGAATTGAAAAATATGATCAACATTATACCAATGAGGACTATGTCATCCACATATACAAGAACAACAGTAAATATTGAACCAGATGTAAAGGTAAATAAAGAGTAATCTGCAGAGGACTGTCGAAAGCCCATAGAAAGAAGGGCAGTGAGAAATTTGTGAAACAATTGGCGAGAGACCTGCTTAAGCCCATAAAAAGACTTACAAAAATGGCAAACTAGTGGAGTGCCCAGTCAATCAAAATCAGGGGGAATGGTCATATAGACCTCATCATCCATATATCCATGCAAAAATGCATTGTTGATGTCAAGTTGATATAGGAGCTAGTGTTTAGAAGCAACAATAGCAAAGAGGCATCAAACAGTAACTAATTTAGCAATGGGGGCAAAGGTCTCATCATAGTCAAAGCCCTTAAGTATGGTATAGACCTTGGTAATCAAATAGGCCTTGTAGCACTCAATGGTGCCATCAGCCTTATACTTAATCAAGTATACCCATTTGCAGCCAATGGGATGCTTACCAGAGGAAGGCTAAAGAGTCCATGTGTGATTGGCTTAAAGGGCCTCCATTTCCTTAGCCATAGCAGCATGCCATAAAGGATCCTTAGTGGCTTGTGAAAAAGACCGAGGCTCATCATGGGAACATATAAAGGTGAGTAAGGCACAAAAAGTTGGAGAGTAACTAGAGAGATGAAGAAAAGAGACAATGGGATTTGCAATACTCGATGCCACAAGGTTGGCAACCGAGGTAGATTGAGATGGTGGACAAGTGGCCAAAGTAGTGTATACAAAATCTTTCAACAGCCAAGAAGGAAGACTGATGTAGGTGGATCGACGAATAGGAGGGGCCGAACCTATGGAGATGAAGGAGAAGTGGTATGATTAGAAGACATAGGCTGATCTTGTGGAGGAGAAACTGTTGTGGGAGTGGAAGAAACATTAGGTTGAATTTGATGTGGCAGGGAATCAAATGGAAGAAGTGGGAGAGCTAGGGATGGGAGCAACAGAGGATAAGGGAAAACATGTTCCCAGAATACAAAATCATGACTGGTAAAATTGGATTTGGTATCCATATCATAAACCCGATAACCCTATTGACCCAATGGATAGCCAACAAAAATACAACGTCTGAAGCGGGGAGAAAATTTGTGCCAGTAGGGATCACTATTGTGAACAAAACAAAGAGACTCAAAAACCCAAAGGTGAGAATATGAGGGAATGGAGTGAAACAATACCTCGTATAGAGACTTTTCGAAAAGAGCAGTAGTGGGAATATGTGTCACACCTTGTTTCCGATATCTCGGAAGTGTGACTGAGCCGCTCGTAAGCAAATCGGTCCAAAACCAAGATCTCGCAAAGCCGTGTAAATCAACACTAAACTAACAAATATCCGAACACATGGGAACAATAAAATCAAAGATAAAAAATATAGTAGCGGAAATTGTATTTAAATAAGCTGAGAGTCTAATGATTGAAATATAAAATAATAAGGTTTAACTCACATTACCATAACATAAATAAATCTAATCCAAACACCAACAATAATAATAAAATCCCACACTTAAACAAAGGTCCTACTTATAAGATCTTCTTAAGATGGAAAATAAAGTAATTATGACATATATGGCTACTCAAAGACACATACGTCACACTCGCATGAACTCCCATGGATGTCCTCCTTTACCTGTTTCACGTCAAGACGAGCAAGGGTGGAGACCATCGACGACTCCACAAAATCAGCAATAGCAACATCTACATCAACATCTAAAAAGAGATACACATGTAGGGGAGCTCTCTAACTTGAGCTTAGTGAGAAAAAAACAAGCAAGCAAGCAATAATGCATAAGTTCATATCATTCAGGGTCTGGTAATGATTGCAATGCACTAAGCTTGAGAACCATCACACCAGCGAGGGCAAAAACTTCCATGCACAAAGGAGGGAGCAGGCACTCTCCTAGTTATACCGTCGCATATGGCACCTCCTATACAAGTAGACTCCCCCACTGAGGATAGGGCTAAACTAAGCCGATGTCGTACTGCGACCATCTCAAGGTTCCCCTCCTCCACGAGCCTACACTAGTATCTAACCCCCTACTGGCCGGGGTTGCAATACAAAAGATCTAACTCTAATCAGTCCTAAGATGTCATCCAAATGTAACTACATGCCATACCCCCAACAGAGAGCCTGATTCAATTCCCCCGTCTTGGACATCGTCACCCCACTAGGGTAACAGCGAATGCAAAGCAATGCCCATATGGTAACCACATCCCTAGTTTGTCGGGCTCCATTTTACCATACAACACTAACCAGACATTATGATATCACACACAATATATTCACAATGCAGATGCATGAGTAGATATCATAGATATTTGATGGCATATTATTCATTCAAAATGCACTACAAATATACAAGGTTATTTAAAAACACACTAAAATAAGTTCAGAATATATCCCTCATCTATTAGGTAAGAACTACTTGCCCATTGAAGGTCAGATGCTTGTCATATACTCATGTTGCACCTATAGTTAGATTTATGTTATTAGTTGTTAGTTATTCGTTAGGGTCACCCTAGATGAGTTACAACATCTCATACTTGCTTAAGTATAGGCCTGAGATAAGAAAGCTAGGGTTTGTAACCCAAGGTGAAGCCCTAGGTCCAACTCAACCCTTTTGGGTGGACCCCCCTCGGGACTTTACTGTGAGTGTCCGGTAGCAACTCCGGTGGCACAGATGGTGCGACTGGACGTCCGATCGGACATTACCTGAGACCCTACTGTGAGTGTTCTCTTGAGAGACATGGTTTAAGCCCCCCAAAAGTGCCTTTCGCTCTAAGGATGAAGGCCTATATGAGCACGGCTGAATCTTTCTCTTCGTGAATGCTCTGTATGTGGTCCTTGATGCAAAAAGCTTCCTAGGCCTTTTCATGCTCCTCTATTCCACCTTCTTTTCAGACTCCTGGATGTTCTTTCTTGAATCTTTGCTTTCGTTCGACCTTAAAGTCACCAAAAGGATTCCCTTCTGAAAGCCATAGCAAGCACATGGCTCTGGACTCCTCGCCTGGGAACCTCCTTACTCTTTTTGGGATCATGATCTTTCTTACTCCGGGGAAGTTCAGCAGCAACTCTGGTTGCATAGGTGGTGCGACTAGACGTCCAACCAGACACTACCCGAGAGGTCCATTACACTTACTGGGTCTGTTTGGTTGCATGAAATTTGCAACCGGACCTCTCCCAAACTGTCTTCTCAGTCAAGATTTTATGTTCAAGTCTTTTGATTAGACATCTAAAACTAACCTAAAATTAAAATCGAGAGAGGAAATATTTCCAATGCGATTTCTTTAATGGGAAACTCTTATGCACTTTGAGTGTTCTTCAAGCCTTTCTATTTCAGATGGGGCTTTTGCTGCGATTTCACAGGGAATGGGGTTTCAACTTCAATTTCATAGTGGGGTTTCACCCTTTTTTTTTGGGTAAGTAGATAGAAGGGGTTTCACCCTCTCTTTTTTTTTTTTTTTTGTTTTTTTTTTTTGGGTAAGTAAATTGAAGAGGTTTCACCTTGATTGTTCTTCACAAGAGATTTCAGATGCGATTTCAAACGCGATTTCAGAGACGACTTCAAAAGAGATAGACGACAGAGTGTTCTTCATGTTTTTGCTCTAGTGTTCTTCAAGCCTTGGTTTGCAACTTTCGAAGGGGCTTGAAATGCAATTTCAGTAGGATCTTGGAACGAGAGAAATAAGAGTGTGTTCAAACTACAACTTCAATGCTTTTTCTTCTTTTCTTTTCTATTCTTGACATCCAAAACATAGTCTTAGGTTAATTTCAAATGTCTTTGACCTAGGGGGTTAGATTGCATGTTTTTATTCTACATCCTTCTTACATATCCTTGTATGGAGATAATGCTACGTGTCCAGCGGCACAACCCTGTGCATTATAGGAGCCAAATCCTAGATATGTGGATGTTTTTAATTGCAATTTTTTTGGTAGAATTTTAATTACAAATTTGTTAAAGCTTCAAGAGATACAAATTAGGTGGTTAAGGGTAAATTACATTTAAGGTACCCATTATTTGTGAAAACTACCTTTAAGGTTCCTCATGTTTGAAAAACTATGTTTGAGATTCAAAACCAAGATAAGCTTAATCTATTGTAGTCACATGAGTTATAATAATTCATATTTCCAACTTTGCCTATAGAAAACAAGCAAATTATATTTGAGTTATAATACAGTTTATCTTTTCGATCTTCAAGTATCCTCCTCCGTGGTCGGTGTACCTGTCGAAATCTAGTCGGTGCATCCTCCTGAATCAGCCGGTGTACTCGCCTCAATACGGCCAGTGTACTCGCAAGAATCCGACCAGTGAACCTACTGGGATCTAGCCAATAAATTTGCCGGATTCCGCTGACACTATTTCTTAATTTTTCCTTCCTCCACGGCTGGCGTACCCGCCGAAACCTGACCTGTGAACCTACTGGAATTGGACCAGTGAACTTGTCAAAATCCGACCAATGAACCTGCTGGATTCCAACAAGGACACCGGCCCATGGAGGAATGAAAAATTAAAAAATAGTCACTGGAATCCAGTAAATATTTTATTGGCCGGATTCCAGTAGGTTCACCGTTCGGACTCCGAAAGCAGGATTCCAACGGATTTATCAGTTGGATTCCTATAGGTATGCTGGCCATGGAAGAGAGAGGGTCTTTGAAGATCGAAAGGATAAACTATGTTATAATTTAAATATGAGTTGCTTGTTTCCTATGGAAAAAATTAGAAATATAAATTATTATAATTCATGTGAGGGCTCTCTTTGGTATGTACTATATAATTAATTATATAATACATTTGTAGTTGTTTAGAATAATTTATTATATTAATTTGTATTTAAAATAAATTAATATAATCTAAAATCTACAAATAATTTAGAAAATATTTATTATTATTGTGATAATTTTTTATTACTCCTTTATATCTAGTGGAATTAAATGACTATATATATGATTCATAATTTATTTCATAAATGATTTCTTATAAAATTTTCATAAAAATGAATATAAACTATACCAGCAAGTTATGCCATCCTGATTTTAAAATCTAAACATAGTTTTTCAGAGTTTTTACAAACAATGGATACGTCAGGTGTAATTTGCCCGGCGGTTAAAACCGATATCATCACCTAACAATTGGTTGCGTAGGTGAGTGACGTCCTTGTAGCCGCGAGGTGCACAAAAACAACTCACCATAACTCTCCCCGCCTGGTTGGGTTGGCGATTTTTCACGCTTCACTCGAACGGCCCGTGTACAGGGAAGAGTCACCGGTCACTCGTTTCAGCTTCTCCTGCTCTCTATTTCTTCTTCTTCTGCAAAGGCAAACACGCAGTAGTTTCATTCTGTTCTTATTAACCGTCAATGGTGGAGAGAAGAAAGCCTCTGATACTTTCTTCGACCCAAAAACTTCTTCATTCTATACTCAATTCAGGGAAGATAAATGATGGAGACGAAGTAGAACGAAATCTAGTGTCCGACAATGGTAACTTGCAGTCTCTGCAGTTACGAGCTGGGATTCTCCGCTGCTCGGGGGATCAAACTGAGGTTTTGGGCCCGAAGGGGGTTTCCCTGGATGATTCCACTTTGGTTGGACTTTCTGTGTCGACCCTGAAAAAGCTTTCCGTTACTTCCGGTTCACTGGTAAATTCTTCGACTTGCTTGAATTTCTCCTTCTATTGTTCTTTTCCAGTGTCATTGCGTAATTGCAGGTTTTAAGTGCTTTAGTTGGAACTGCTATTAAAATGCAAATCTTCGAAAATTCGTTATGGAAAAAGAGTTTAATTTAACTTTAAACTTTTATATGAATTCCTAGCGTGCAGAATTTTTTTTTGGGTGCTTGTGATGCTGTTCAACTTCCAAGACATTCACCAACAACTCATTTTTCCAATGGCTATATTCCAACGGTTATAGTGTAATGGTTCTTTTATCTCCCCTATGTATACTTGTATTTGGTTTAGATAAGAGAGATGATTAGTATTTTTGGAATTCTAATGTGCCAATGTGAGCCCCTTGATGAGTAGAGGTCCTGCAGTGGTGAGTGAGTCCCCAAAGACCCCAAGTCAAGTGGTTCCCTCTGATCCTTGGGTTAAGTCGTCCTCTATGATCTTTGTTATCTTGTAGTTGGTTCCTTATTATACAATATAATATTTTTCATTTCTTTCTTTTTGTGTTTTTTCTCTTTTGGCCTGGGTCGGCTTGTTTGAGAGAAATTTTCTATTGTGGTGAAAGAGCTCTGCTCAATATATACAGATAATGTACTTGGGGAGCTTATATTGGTTGAGTTGTTCTTTGATATGAGATATGTGATAAGAGAGCTTACCTTACTTCAGATTTTACTTTCCTTGGGTTGAATGGGTGGTCAGTGGTTAGTAGTGAGGAGTTACAAATGAAAATGGGTTCTGAGTGGTACCGATTGCTACAGAATGTTGCCAAGTTAACAAGAGACGTAGTGCTTTGTGGTTTGTACTGGTGTGGTACAGGATAAATGATGGAATCTTAGAATTATGGAGTCTACTATGGCTATTGTAATGCCTATCTTTGTTAAAATGGGTAGGAAGGTCTACTTTGCTGAAACTATCTGATTCTAGACAGGATGAAAATGGAGAAATTTCTGTAAAAGGTAAGAACACCGTTCTCATTGCAGAAGGATGATCATGAAAATTTGCTTGGAACGCTGGGGGATTGACAATTTATTTTGGTAAAATTAAGAAGCTAGCAGTGCGTAAGAGAGACAAAATATAGTGATCCTTATAAGAGTGGATAATAGTAGAAGCCACACAACATTTTAGCTTGCTGCTATCCATGAGTGTGAGAACCAAAATACAATGGTTGGCTTGTCACTCCTAACCAAAATGCATGGAATGCTAAGACCCATAAATTTATAGATGTTTACGGCAGAAACAAAGAAGCCCAAGGAGGTGATAGCTACAGGCTGCTAACTTCCTTTGCGACTTTACTTTGGATGTAAGAGCTGTTTGATTGATTCATCGTCAGCAAAGGACATTTCACAAATACAGTGAGAGAGGGTGAAGGTGGAGCTTGTTCTTTTGCTTTGCCCCAAGGAGCAAGTATTTACTTTTTCATGGCTAAATTCACAATCTACAGCTCATATTCAACCTTCTTTTTGTTTATTTTTTGGAGGGTAGGGGGCACGAGGAAAGGAATTGCCCAAAGCACTTTCTATAGGTTTGGAGGATTGAAAGAGGGGGGGGGGGGATAAGCAAGAGAGGATGGTGAAGGTGGGACTCGATCTCAAGACCTGGTGATCAATGGTCATGGTCATGCCTAGCACACTAGGGTGGTGCCTTCACCTGCTTGGGTTTTGGGCATGTTCGTGTTGCTCTTTTGCCTCTTATTATTATTTTTGATAGGTAATGCTTTTGTTACTATCAGTGGCATTGTCATAATTAAAGGCCCAATTACTCCTTGAAGCTTCACTTTCCAGTCAAATATGGCTCTCATTTTTCTTGGGTAGTTTCCTAGGTCAAGGAAGGAATTTGGTGGGAATTTAATGGTTTTCTGTAGCAAATTTTGGGCTGGTTTTGAATATTAGAAAGATTACTATCAAACCTGATTTATCGATATACTTTGTTTTGTCTGAAAACTGTCAATTATGTTTTCTTGTCATTCAGAATTGGGTTATATAACAGTACAGAGATTTGCTAGTTATCTATGTGACTCTTACCATTATTTCTTCAGATTGCTTTTGTCTGGTATTTTTTTGTTCTCCTTATATATTTCTTTGAGTTATTAAGGCTTTGTTTTTCCTCAACAAAACCAAGATTTAGCTAACAGTCTCCTTTATTTTGATATGTAAGGTTATTGTAAAGAATGTAGGGACAAGCACACAAAGGATTGGTAGAGTTGTCGTCTTAGACCCGCCTGACACAGTGGCACAAGAATGTCAATCTGAGATTAATCAATCTTCCTCCCACTTTTCACATGCAATGATTGTTTTTCCTTCTTATAATTTCCCCCCAAACCACCACCTCCCATTGGATAGAGAAGCTGCTTATCTCTCCCCTCTCCTTGCATTTAACCTTGGCTTGCACTTATCATGCCTGAGATTTCTTGTTCACATGGGACATGAAACATTAACTTCTATGTTTGTGGACAAAGAGGATGAAACAGAGTTGAAGTTGGATAAGAACTCCTTTGTTGGTGTAGAAGTTGTTCCTTGGTCTCATTTGCCTAGATTGGCGTCGCACCTGAGGATTTCTTTTGTGAAAATGCCGGAATGTGGTGTCCTTAAATCTCTTAGGGCAAGTTCTTCTCTTGAAGCTGAAGATCGTCAAGAAATGATCGATTCTGCATTGAACAATTACTTCAAAGTTGACAGGTATCTTGCTAGAGGTGACATTTTCTGCATTCACATACATTGGAATTGCAATTCGGCGTTGTGCATCCCATGTAGCCAAAGGACATGTGAGAATGCCAAGGACAATGTTATCTACTTCAAGGTAAAGATTCCTTATTAAAATGGTTTTGTTAGCACCATGACACAGTACACAACGGGAGATTTGCTAATGGAACAGGTACTATTTATTGGAATTCTTTGTTCATAGGTCATGGCTATGGAGCCAGTTGATGTACCCATTCTTCGTGTAAATTGTAATCAAACGGCACTGGTGCTTGGGGGGAGTATACCTGCAGCTGTCCCCCCTGATTTATTGGTTGGTGGTTCAAAAGGCTTTGTGCCTTTGCAGGAGGATACTGTGAAGACTTTGGCATCCGTACTTACCCCGCCCTTATGCCCATCAGCACTTTCTTCAAAATTCAGAGTTGCTGTACTTTTATATGGTTTGGCAGGTAATTTATGTTTAATGATTAGTTGTTTTATCATTCAGCACAATAAAGCCTTGAAATTTTGTTTCCTGATGAGCTTGCTTTCTGAAAAATTTTATTCTTTACATTTTATTTTCCCTTTTGATGAATTAGAAGAACTGATGCCTTGAATTAGGAGAGAGAAGGGGGTAGAAGGCATTTTATCATATCTTTAGCACTGTCTAAGAAAGAAGGAGACATCACGAAACGACTATTTTACAGCTGCACAGTGACCAAGGGAAGTTCGAGCATTGGTGAAATTGGTGAGGTTTGAGTTCTATACTACTGGAATTTAACACCTTCCTGCAAATACCAGAGAATCTGTTTCACTTTACAGAATACTGGAAGTTTCTAAATTGCCAACTCTAGAGGGAAGAAATTGTGGCTGTAAGAAATTAAGGCACTGGTAGAACTCTCTCTCTCTCATTTAAGATTTGAATGGAAGGATTCTGGTTCTGCTGGAATTCCACAGCTGGCAAGCTTGGTTTGGGAAAACAGGGGAAAGAGAAGGTTGAATGGAGATTTTTAAGAAAAACAAAGATGGATGAAGCTTTCAAAGAAATATTTATATTTGGTTTGGTGATGGAGTGAGAACATGAATCATTCCTCTGTAACGATCTCGTAGTTCTGTTTAGTGACTTCAACAGCCACCCAATGCAGATTGATAAATGGGTTCTCTCAAAATGGAACCCTCATTTTAGGGTTCTGTTAGGAAAGTAGGAGGTGATCTTTTCTTTTCACTTTATTGTTTGAGTAAGATGCTCTCGGGGACCTTAAGTGGGGAACTAGAAGGGTTAATGATATGGAACTTTTGGTTGATGCTTGTGCCCCTCTCTGCTGGTCATCAGATAATGAAGGAGGATTGCTTAGCAGAAAATGGGTCATCACATTCGGAATCCCATTACATGCCTGCTCCAATGCATTGTTTTTTCACTTTTTGTGATTTGGGAGGCATGCTGGATCCTATAGTGAAACGGATGAGAGAACTCTTTGCTGGGATATGGTAGATTGGGAGGGGTCATTATTGGGCTTGAATCATTGTTGAAGGTGATGGTGTGATGTATAAAGAGGCTGTGCTTACCTTGGGGACGTTGTTAACTGTCAATCCTGGCGAGGTCTCCTTTTGTGTCATCTTCACTGTTTCTTGACTGTCCTTTAGTAGATTCTGGTCTTGCTCTCCCTCATCCAACCAAATGGAGTATGTCTTGTGGTGAATCTTTGTATGTTCTAGTGAGTGGCATGAGTTATCTAAGTGCTGGTCTAGGCATTTCCCTACTTCCTTTCCTCACACCAAAACCTGTATTAAGGACTTGAGAGAGAACTGTTTGATGGGTGCTGAACTATGGTGGGAGAATCATGTTAATTTAAGCATAGTTGTCAAGGCAACAGGGCGATCCAAGGCGTTCGAGGCCATCCTGGGCGCCTAGGCGCATGTCTAGGCGTTGCCTAGGCGACTAACGCGTTCCCAGTGTATTTTTTTTATTTCTAAAATATTAATGCTATATTAATGTTTATATATATGGAACATTCTACATAAATAATCAACATTTAAGACATAACTTAACTAACATGAGAAAACCAACAAGGCAACAAATAATGAGTAAGTAGGCAACACGTATTTATGACTAACATTTGCGTACTTCTAACAAATTTGACTGGAGCTTAACTCCTTTAAAATAGTTCAGATTCAAGCAATCTCGAATTCGTTGCAAAGTTAGCATAATCAGCTTTCTAACAAATCCAAGATTGTTTGAACCCGAGTTGTAATGAAGAAGTTACACTCCGGTTAAACCTTGTTCGGAGTACGCGAATGCTGTTTAAAGTTGTCTGAATGTAAATTATTTTTTGGGCATCAAAGCAAGAGATTATTTTGGCGTGCTATTGGTTTTTAATGATGCTTTACTAATAGAATTTTTATATTTAGAAAAAAACCTAGCATTTGGAAGTTGAAAATCACCCCTGCACTCAAAAATACAGTTTTTGTTCTTGAACTGGAGGGTTGACTTTTTATCCTTTTGGAATTTGAATTTGAGACTATTTTTATTGGATTCAAATTTGGGGGGGGGGTTGCTTATTTATGAATAATATCTTAAGTAGATGAAATATAAAATTAAAGAAACATTTACTTAAATGATATTAGTTATAAATAAAAACTGCCTGATAAGTGTTGTTCTTGAGAGCAAAAAAATACACATTGAAAACAAGGCGATCGGCCAGGGTGATAAGGCGCCCTGGGCCCAGGCTCACAAAATCTGCCTGGATGCCTATGTGTGGCCTAGGCGACGCCTTGACAACTGTGAATTCAAGCATAGTTGTCAAGGCGTCGCCTAGGCGCCCAGGCTGCCTTGGGTCGCCTTGGAAAATTGGGCGCCTTGGTCGCCTAAGCGGGTGCCTTGGTCGCCTAGGCGCCCAGTCAGGCCTCCATCGCCTTGGTTCACCTTGGCGCCTTGGCAACTATGAATTCAAGTATTGAAGTCTGACCTTTATGGCATGGGTGGTGCTAGGGTTTTCATTCTTTTGGTGTTTGGGGGGGTGGGGGGTGGGGGGCACAAAACACTGCCTTGGGTGAAATTATCGATTAGATCTTCATGCATGCAACCATAGTTGTCAAGGTGCCAAGGTGAACCAAGGCGATGGTGGCCTGACTGGGCGCGTAGGCGGCCAAGGCGCCCGCCTAGGCGACCAAGGCGCCCAATTTTCCAAGGCGACCCAAGGCAGCCTGGGCGCCTAGGCGCTGCCTAGGCGACGCCTTGACAACTATGCATGCAACCCAAGCAATATAATCACCCAGCCTAATAGGTGTAAATAGAATATCTTTGGAAGAACGTAAAAAAATTGAGTCAATCTCAGTTTGATTGTTTTATAACACATGGATAAAGCTAGGGAGTAAAAACCTACCTTCACCCATGTCCCATACTAAAAACATTACACAATATTTTATGGTAAGACAGAACCATTGGTAATGCACTACTAGCATATATTGAATTTGCACTCATTATTGAATCTGAATGTATGTTTAACCTTAAATATATAGTTATATTTTGCCTTAAGATGGAAGTCAGTAGGTGTGAAATATACCAACCTTTTGTTCTTATACCAAATAATAATAATAAAAAATTAATTATACATTTTTTTTATAGAAATTAGCTTTTGCCTTATTGGTCACCTTCAGTAACAACGATAGGATAATCCAATTGGATTAATCTTGGCTCTATAAGATCCCTTCGGTCGAGTTTACAAAGTAAACTATTAGAATATGAAGGTCAGTATATTGCATGATTTGAGCCACATGGAGGGATGATTTTTCAATCTAAATTATTGGATAGAGATTATGTCTTGTGGACTTACCGATGTGTCAAATTTGGTGAACCAATGCAACTAAGGTATTAAGGTTCACTAATTGGACTTCCCCTGAGCTCTGTCTGGTTGTAAGTAAAGGAAAATAAGGGGATTGAAATTAATTTGTAAAAGAAAATGGAAACTTGTGTAATCATGATGGTGTAGCTTACTAGAAATCTTATTAAAAAGGGAAAATAAACTTCTCAAATGAAATCATTTTTCCTATTCAATTAAAGGAATTTGGTTGAAAATTACAATAAAACTGGAGTACCAGATTTGGAGAGTTATCCAGAAATGATTACGTAAGTTTCCATTTTCTTTGTTAAATAATTTCATTTCCCTTCATTTCACTTCCAACCAAATAGACCTCTATTGTTTCTAGTTGTAATACAATTTTGCAGCCATTATTATAAAACTTTATTTTGCCGAATGGCAGATTTCCTTTGCTTTACACTTGACAAATTGGTAAGAATGGGGTCTATCTATGTGTAAAATTGATGTACTCATAATTCCCAAGGAGCTTCAACTGCCAAAGAACTCTCAACAACTCTTTTCTAACGGCTATATTCTGACGGCTATATTCCAATGACTATATTCCAACGGCTATATTCCAACGGCTATATTCCAATATTGTAACTGTATATATATATATATATATATATATAATCTCAAGCGGAGATTGGGATGAGGTGGGGTAGGATGGGTTTGGGGTGCAGGGAAACTATTGGCCTCAATTTGTAAAAGATTATTTTATGTCCTTTGCTGGAGAGGCTCAGTTGCTGTTGAAGGCTAGGACAAGGGCCAGGTCAGCCATTTGGTGGCATATGTGTGAACTGCCCTCATTAAATATTCATACCCTCGGTTCTCAAATTTAAAT
The DNA here is from genome assembly GCA_028583415.1 of Protea cynaroides. Lineage (NCBI taxonomy): Eukaryota > Viridiplantae > Streptophyta > Magnoliopsida > Proteales > Proteaceae > Protea > Protea cynaroides. The sequence goes on from CM053271.1 coordinate 92,228,908, forward strand.
GGATTAGCTGCGACTTGAATTGCTCCAACCTTAACGGCAGACCTGTGGGTGCTGTTTGCTGCCTTTGTTTGCAATTTTTCTTCTTTTCTAAGGTACTGTTAAGGATTATCATAGGTTCTAAAGTTGGTACACCTTGCTGATAGTAGCTATCCTTCTGTTTCTTTTGCTGTTTACATGATTTAACCTGTTGATGTTGTTTAGAGGTGATCCTACTGTTATGCTGGTTCATAGTTGCTAAGTTTGGGGACGGGTACTATACTAGGTTATGCATGAGGAAGCAAGTAAAATTCCCTTGCTTAATATCCTTTCACTCTTTTTTTTTGTATCTGATTATGATACTGAGATACTACTTGGTCTGCTATTTGGTTGCAGTTCCATGTTCTTGTTATGTAGGATGTGCCTGCTGGTATTGTGTGTTTTGGCTGGAGGGGTTGGGGTCAGTGCTGCTTCTTGCTTTTATGGAATAGGGTATTTTTCTTGCAGCTGTTTGTGAATCCCCTTCTTTATGTTTATCTTTCCTCTTCCTTTTCCTCTATTCATTTTTAGGAGAAAGTTTCTCTGGTCTGCCCCTCAGGTAAGGAGACTCATGACCTGGAGCATCTCACTCTCAAAAAGGTGCAAAGCCCCCCACTCCCCCTGTATTTGAAGTTTCCATAATACCCATTCCTCTCTATCCAACCACCCACAAAAGCCCCCTTTTGGAAACTGCGCCCCCAGATTTCCCCTCCCCTTCATTTTATATCATTTTTCTAATCAACTTAGTTTCTGTTCTCGATCCCCTCCCAAAAAAATAAAAAGGGAAAGTTTGTGAGAAGTTAATCAAGGGGCATTAGATTATGATTGAAACAAGCAAAAGAAGAGTTTAATATAGGGGGAGGCAGAACAAAATGGTAGATCAATAAAGACCATACTTCTATCTTGCTGTTCTGGAGAGAGAAAACCTCATATTTTTATAAAACAATAATCAGTATAGGACCTGAAGAGACCAAAAAAGATTGTGCATGGGGCCATATGAACATAAAATATAACTCAAAGAACATATAAACCACATTCAATATCCAAACTGCCATTTTTTTCCCCGATGAATAATTGCTTTATTAAGGAGGAAGAACATACAAAGAGCCCAGAGGGGAAAACAAGAGAAGAGAAAAATCATAGCAGGCTTGATCACCTATCCACATTGAGATGGATAGGTAGGTTTCCAGAATTCACTATAAATCTGATCCTAAGATTGTCTAAGCTCGGGGAGTCAAGGGGAAGAACTGTCTCTCGGATGTCAAAGGCGATAGATTCCCAGATTTGGGAGAAATTTCTTGCTTTCCTTGTCCAAGTTCGAAGATTGCTCTCCATCCAAATGTTGTATATAGCTGCACAAAAGCAAGTTTGCCTTACTTGGCACCAACGAACATTCCCTTGAAGATTGAATGGATCCCTATCCATTCACTGTATAGATCACGGATCCTTCTAGCATGAGGCCAACAGCGGGACATCACTCCTTTCCAAAGATGAGCAGAGAAAGGGCACTGAAAAAACAAATGATCAATATCCTCCGAGTAAGATCAGCAGAAGAGTTGGATAGTGTGCAAATCTGACTTTGCTGAAGAAAATCTCTAGTTGGAAGGGACCGAGTAAGAACTCTCCAAGAAGTGAAGCTATACTGGGGGAAGGCAACCTTGGAACCAGATGATGTCAGCCCGGACTCCAGAGGACTCTGGGGGCCCGAGTTCTGATTAGCTCCCTGGCACACCAAGACGAGAAGGTTTCAGCTGAAGTAGCCTTCCATCGGACACGGTCTCTACTTCCCCTGGGCTTCCGAGTAGTGCCAGAAAGAGCTTCCCAGTTGAGAGAAATTCTGGGAAGAGTGCTCTGGGCACCAGTCACAAGTGGCGAAATTTTTACTAAACCATAAATCCACTCTGGAACAATTTTAATCCAGCTAGGCTTGGTGTGGCATGATTGTATATCTAAGATCAGATTGTCAACCTCACTTTTATTTATTTATTATTTCTGGGTGGGGAATGGGTTAACCAGTGGCTTAGTGAGAATGTGTCCTTAAGGATGTAAATGGATAGCCGAAAATTCGAATTCGATTCGAATCAGCACCTGTTTAAGTGAATCTGAATCCGAACAATCAGATTCGGATGCGAATTCGGATAATTGGAATCGGATTCGATGGTGGAGGTGGATATCACTTTAACCGAGCAGATATAATTCGCTCTGATTTGTTTAGCTATGCCGTACGTGAATTGTGATTAATCTTAGTTTAAAAAAAAATTAAATCATGCTTGAGTTACTCTTTTTTTTGGTGGAAACGCTTCAGGTACCTTGTTTTTAGGCTTTGATGACCCATTTTTTCCATTATTTAAGCCATATGGCTGATTTCTCTCTCCAAGTTACGGATGATTTCTCTCTCCAAGGTAATAGATTAAAAAAATATTATTCAGTTACCTTGTTTTTAGGGTTTTGATGGCCCATTATTTCCATTTTTTAAGCCATATGGCTGATTTCTCTCTCCAAGGTAATAGATTAAAAAAATATTAAATCCACCGCTTCAGTTACCGTGTTGATCTTAGTTTAAAAAAAAAATTAAATCCAACGATTCAGTTACCTTGTTTTTAGGGTTTTGATGGTCCATTATTTAAGCCATATTTTCTTATGGAGAGAGAAATCAGCCGACTGTTGTGCTCCTTTTTTTTTTTTTTTCTTGTTACTTCTTTCTTCTTCACCTTCTTTCTTCCTCATTCTTCTCCTTTTCTTCTTCCTTCTTGTACTTCTTCTGCTTTATCTCTTCTTCCTTCTTCGTTTAAAAAAAAAATCGTCATTTGAGTGTCACTGGAAGAAGGATAGAAGAAATAAAAGAAAGAAATGAATTTGTAGAGAGAGAGAGAGGAGGGATGATTTTAAGCAAAGGGAAAACAATTGGTCTCTTTCTCCTCCTTGGCTTGCTCATAACACTGTCACAGCGGCTGGTGGTAGCTGAACTGCTGGAAAAGTCAGCCCCTTACTGATGCAGAGAATGTTTCAATTGGATCGGACATTAACCGGATACCTGGTTAAAATTCGAATTTGAAATCAGATTTAATTTTTAGCAATCCGCCGGATGTGGAGGCGGATTCGGATATGTTGTCTATAAGTTGGATTCGAATTCAGATAGTAGTCTATCCGTACCGAATCCGATCTGTTTACATCTATGTGTGTCCTGTGTGTCTCTTTGATTACATCAATATAAAAGCAATATCTTTTCTAGCAAGCTTTGTGAGAACTTTTATTACACAGAATACAAGCTTTGTTCGGAAATCTAATCTATCAATTATCTATAGGTTGTGGGAAACGGACTGTGGTTAGATATGTTGCCCGTCGTTTGGGTCTGCATGTGGTTGAATATAGCTGTCATGATCTTCTGGCTTCCTCTGAAAGAAAGACTTCCGAAGCACTAGCTCAAGCTTTCACGACAGCTGAAAGGTATTCCTGAAACATTAAAGCCAATTTAAGGGAATCTGCAAATGTTGTTCTTTTTACATATGCACTACAATTTCTTTCTAGTATGGTTTTTCATATTTTCATAATACCATGTAATCATGCCTATTGAATTGATATAGTTGATTCATCAGCGATCGTGCATCAAGAAACTTTTTGCACATGTACAACTCCATCAAAGTAGTATAGAACTTGAAACATCCAATGAAGTATAGAACTTCCTCCATTCAATGAATGATCTGATATGCTAGTGGTAATGCCTGTATACATTGGATGAGTACCGATACATAGAGGTTTCTGAACATGGTAATGAGTTTTTTCTTTTCAGGTAATGGAAAAAATTCTTTTTACGGTAATAGAAGAAAGATAAGTTATGTTTTTATTTTTGTATAAAATAGGTATACATAATTTATATGAAATGAGATAATCCCAACCACGAAGTCTCAGTAGATTTTACAGGGCTGTGATCATGAAGCTACACAAAAATGATCTAAAGTAAAGCTAGCCAAAAAAGTTATGCATCTAGATCAAATTTCTGTAATTGTATTGATGAAAGGTCTCTTCCTTTTTTTTTTTTTTTTTTTCTGTAAAGAACATGGAAATTTCTGTGAGTCCCCTAAACTTAAGCTATATTTACCCATTTCTATCAGTCCCTTAAACTTAACCTATATTTACCCAAACTTCCCTATGGAATGCTTCTATGCTGATTCACGCAATAAATAAACTTCCCCCTATCCTCTGGTTTTTTTTTCAAAATGCCCAGATTACCCCCTGAATAACATATTTTCACTATTTTTTGCACGAGGTAGCTGCCCTTAGACTTGAACCTGGATCTTTATGCCGACTGATGATTTTCAATATTGAAGTGGGCTAGCTGCAAAAGGCCTTTGCTAATTGGGATGAACTGAGCAAGCAAAATAATTAGGGTTCCCTTGAAATATTGAACTGTTGAAATATGTAGCCTGCAAGGGCAGTTTGGTCATTCTCCATGGGACCAACTGTCTATTAGTATAGTCGGTCGTAGGGAGGGGGGGATAATTTAGTCTTTTTGTAATTCTCTTTTTTATTATAAATAAAGGCTAACTGGTCCCTAAAGACCATCCAAGCATTCAGTCCCAATTCAGTGCTTTCAACATGGTAGCAGAGCTTTCGTTTGATCTCTTTGTTTCTGTGAAACCTTGACTTGTTTTTTTTTATGATTGTTGTTTTCTCTTCTTACTGAGACTCCTTCACCCTCAGTTCTCTCCTATTCGAGGTCGTTGAGATGTGTCGAATTATATAAGGGCATGACATACTTGTAATTTTATATTTTATATTTGTTTTATTTCCTTTTCTTAGAATCCTAGTCACTCTAGAGTTCCTGTTAGTTTGTAATCGTATTCATTATAAATAAGAAGGTTGTGTGGAGAGATAATTAATTTTCTCCCATTCTCTCTGATTCAACATGGTATTAGAGCCATAGTTGTCAAGGTGACAAGGCGATCCAAGGCGTTTGGGGCCATCCTAGGCGCCTAGGCGCCTAGGTGCCGCCTAGGTGACTAAGGCGTTCCCAGTGTATTTTTTTATTTTTAAAATATTAATGCTATATATATATATATATATATATATATATAAATAATCAACATTTAAGACATAGCTTAATTAATATGAGAAAACCAACAAAGAAACAAATAATTGAGTTAAGTAAGCAACACGTATTTATGACTAATATTTGCTTATTTCTAATAAATTTGACTGGAGTGTAACTCCTTTAATATACTTCGGATTTAAGCAATCTCGAATTCGTTGCAAAGCTAGTATAATCAGCTTTCCAACAAATCCAAAATTGCTTGAATCCAAGTTATAATGAAGGAGTTACACTTCGGTCAAACCTTGTTCGGAGTACGCGAATGTTGTTTAAAGTCGTTTGAATATAAATTATTTTTTGGGCATAAAAAAAACAGATTATTTTGGCGCGCTCTTGGTTTTTAGTGATGCTTTACTATAAAAAGATTTATGGAATTTTTATATTTGGAAAAAAGCTTAGCATTTGGAAGTTGAAAATTGCCCCCGCACCAAAAAATACGGTTTTTGTTCTTGAACTGGAGGGTTGATTTTCTATCCTTCTGGAATTTGAGTTTTAGACTATTTTTATTGGATTCAAATAGGGGGTATTTGCTTATTTATGAATAATATCTTAAGTAAATGTAAACATTTACTTAAATGATATTAGTCATAAAATAGTACTGTCTGATAAATGTTGTTCTTGTCTAGCCTAATAAATCTTGTAAAGCAAATTCAGAGATCAAAGGGAAAAAAAAAAAAAAAAACACATAAGACCCAAGGCGACCGCCTAGGCATTGTGGGCGTCCAAGGCGGTGCCTAGGCGACGCCCAGAGAGCCTGGGCGGTCACCCAGGCAAGGTTTAAAATCTCGAGTTTCGGAGGAGTCTCGGCCTCCTCCGAAACCGAGATCTCGGCGAGATCGATCTCGATCTCGCCGAGACTATGCATTTTGTCCGAAACAGCTTAAAAAGGCTGTCTCGGTGGCCAAAATGCCTTTTTTAGGTCTCCAACTTTAGGGGAACCTTATTTTTACATAAATAAACACATTTAGAGTATAAAATTGTAAAAATAATGACCATTTGTGGTTGTTTGGGTTTACACCCATGTTTTCACGATCAATCTTGAAGTCCGTTGTTAATTTAGGTTAATATTAGCTATTATATTCAATCAAATATGGCAAATGAGACAATAACATAATGCATTAGGGGAAAGAGAAACAAAATTACACTTCATTATAAATCATTACATAATTTACATCATAGTTCAAAATTCAAATATTCAACATTGAATGATCCCATAGTCCCCATGTGCCTATAGTCCACAATTCCACAATCCTTATACAGATACAATGTCTAGTAATACGTAGAGTGTCGTGGATGATCCATCCTACTATCATCATACATCCGGGAAAGTTGTCGACGCAAATTGTCTTCCAATTGAAGCAACATAATCTTCCCATGACATTCTTGATGCAAAGTAGTTCCGGTAGTCTTGCACATGATTCATAAATATAACATCGCAGGCTGTCCGAAGGATACCAATCTTTGGGAAGAATGAAAAAATCCAAGTAGTACTGGTGCGTAGAATCTTGCGGAAGTACCGATGGAATGGAATAGAAGTTGGTTGATCCACTATGACTCCGTGTATGTGCTCCCCGCATCCGAACCATCGTCGAAAGAAGAACCATATGCAATCGTAGTGGGATGGGGGACGAAGTTGATATCAACATAATCATTTGAGGTGTATCTTGAACCGGTGCTATATCCGGGAAAGTTCCACCGCTCATGTCCACCGCAAGAATCGCTATTCTCCTCCACACTCAATCCTCGTAAGCCACTGAGAGGCTATCAACATCGGCGTCCATCGTGTTACTACAATCAGCATCTTCATCATGTTGGGAATGGGAATGATGTTGAGGCCTACGCGAATCTGACGGTTGGTCTACGTGATGAGGATGGCGCACGCTGCACCATGGTCATCATCCCGTGTTGTATGAGTGTCATCGGCTCTCCCGGTCGTATCTAACAGGTGATGCTCGTGGCTCGGATCAGCCCCAATATTGACAAAAGTGGCTCGACCCCCCACCCCCATGATCACTACCACTAGCTCCACTACCACTCTAACTCCACTCGGGATCTTCGTATCGGTGCCGCCAGGGAGGGTCAAATGGCACGGGTGACCGTGTATGGACTCGACCCTCTTCCGAGGCTAAAAACTCGTCGACATCGGTATCCAAATGGCTGGCCAAATGGGAGTCAAGCATCCCCCGGGCTCGTCCATCACGGTACTCCCCTGTCCCGCACCCACTCTACTAATGGATCTTCCTCTTGAGTCAAGCTGGAAGATGTTGGCGAGCTCGAGCGGGTATCATCCTCCTTATCAAAGAACATGTTTTGCACCCTCGGCCTCATGTTGTAATGCACAAAGACCAAGTCATTTAGCCGTTGGGAGCCAAGTCGATTCCGCCTCTTTGAATGAATGAGGTTGAAAGTACTCCGGCTTTCGCTCACAACCGATGCAGAGCATGTTTGAGCTAACACTCTACTTGCTATCTTCTTCGAGAGCGAGTGCATCTTTACCATACAACACCCACCATTCAATGCATAAGAACAATAACATATTTTAATTTCGGTATGTCATTTAAATGTAATACATAAAACATAAGATAATTTAATTTTGTACGTCATTTAAACGTAATACATACACGGATCACTTTTGTCACGTCCAGCCACTGCAGCGGGGAACCCAAAACTCCCACGGGCTTCCCTAAAGGTTTTAATCTACACACAATCGAAAACTTATAAATATTTGCAATTACAATATATAGTTGAAGCACATATTTCCAGTAATTGAAGCACACAACTCACCTTTAGGTTTGCCAATGCCTGTGCTTGGGGATCTGGCTCCAACTTTGCAACCACTAGCTTCACTGCCTCAATGAGTTCTGCGTTCGTCCCAAGTACATGCGTATCTTGGTACTTGGGGTTCAAATAGTATGCTTGAAATATTTGACAGTGGACACATGGTTAAAACAAATAAAAATTATATTGGTACATAAGTAACACTAAAGTAAATACATCATCAAATTTACTCACCAGCCTTATGCAATGGATGCATGAGTTGGCTCTCCCATCGGTCATTGATGATCTTTATATAATTCTTGTAGCCACGTGGTATCAAAGCTTTAACACGTACTTTCAATGCGTCCACAGCAGCATAAAGAAGTGGCATGGTTGGTTTTCGCTCGGTATCTACCAATCTCAACACTGTACTACGGGATGCAACACCCTTACTACCACCTTCACATTTTGCCAAAATTGGCCCAAAGCGATGGTACTGCGTGCTTCCACTCCTCGGGGTGTAGCCGATTGTCTCCACGAAAACCAATCCTCGGATGCAAACATCGATCCGAGTCCGGCCATCTTCGCCTCAAAGCTCTTCAATGCTATGAAGTTCGTAGCGAATCCGGTGATGCCCGGTCCGACCAAGTCCCCCCCACATCTCTCCCCGAGCATGTTCCAGGAATAACCATGGTTGTAGATGAAAGTGGTTACTTGTCTTGCTTGCTCAACCACTCTCTTGACTTTACTTATCTTGCCCATGTCCTTGACAACTCAAATCAATACAATGGGCAGCACATGGAGTCCGAAGAGATTGTAGTCGGGATTGTTCATTAACATCTCCCCCGCCTTCTTAAAATTGCTGCCGTTGTCCGTCGCAATCTGGACAACATTCCGAGCTCCCACCTCAACCACCACCTCTTGCAACAGCCCATAAATATAATCTGCATCTTTTACTTCGCCGATGCATCAATGAGACCTAAGGAACACCGTCCCTCCCATCACAAGAAACCATGAAGTTGATGATGGACTTTCTCGGTAGGACCAGTCCAACCATCACACATAATAGTTACTCGAAATCTTCCCAATTCCTCTTCGGCTTAGAATCCGGTCTTGTAATTCCTTCTTATGTTGAGGCAAATAATGAGTCATTAACTCATATTGATTTGACCCTCTAACCCCCGTACCTCGCCTCCAAGAATCGCATCCAGCATGCTCGAAAGAAAGGGCCTGGTGGCGTTCTTTGGGATGCCATGATAAAACGACCACTTAGAGTAAGAAAACCCTACCGACTCCCTATTCTTTCCCCCAACATTGCCTTTATTTTTTTTTTGCTTACTACCTTGCTTCGTAAAGACTGCGGGATCTTGCTCTAGAACTTGAACATAATCATCCCGTCCCCGTGGCACGAGGTTCTTCCCTTCTACTCGTGATCTAGAAAACCAGGGAACCAATCCCTTTGCTCCGTCTCCGTGGCTCGGGCTCAACAAATCCACTACCACCGCCACTTGCTCCGGATGTACCTGCTCCCGTCCGTCTCCTCTCTCGCATCCGATCTAAGGGTTTTTCTACTAGCCATTGCCGCATGACGGCATCTGTCTTGCCTCGCCTCTGTCATATCTTCTACATCCCATCCCTCAACCTCATGTTCCTCACCGGATTCAGTACGGTGCCTCGAATTGCCTCTTCAAATTGTTGTTTTTCCTGTTTCATAGAAAACACAAACTTCAATAACCTTACAAACTTGAACACAGCAGAAATTACATTTCAAAATTTTTCTCATATTTTAAATGCGATTAGAACATTTTTCCTTATTTTTCCCGATTTTATAGCATTTTTAATCAATTTTAAATTAATTTTTAATTGCTGAAATTTTTTTTTTAATATAAATAATTCAAAAAAAAAAACATACAACAACCGAAATCGAAATCGAAATCGTAGGACAAGAATCGGCCAACGGTGATTAACATATAAATAGGTCATCATCATCAAATGAGTAATAATAATTAATATTTTAAATTTTAATTGCTGAAAATTCATTTTTAAATGCAAATAATTGAAAAAAATACCTACAACAATCAAAATCGAAAACTGAAACCGTGAGCTTGTAGATCGGGCTCACGTAACTAACATATAAAAATTTCATCACATTCTAGAAAAAAAAAAATTTCTCCCCTTTGTAGTCTCATGTAAAAATTTCATTTTTCGGCAAGAAACTTACCTTCAACAGTTGATATGAAGCTCTTACAAGAATCCCCCGCAGTTCGAAGCACCACTCGTAGCAATTTAGAAGTCCAAACAAAAAAAAAATGGGGAAGAAATGAAGAAATGAAGAAATTTAAAGAAAATATCAGAGGGGACTGTTCTCGGTCGAGACCGAGAACAGACCCTCTGTCTGTTTATAAAGGAAAACAAAAAAGCAAAAAGCAAAATCTCGCGAGATCTCGCGGAGATCTCGGCGAGATCTCGCGAGAAATAGCGAAAAATAGCGAAAAATATCGAGATCTCGCGAGATCTCGGCGAGATCTCGGCGAGAACAGGTAAATGCCGAGACGAAAATGGTTATCGCCTCTGTTTTCGTCTCGGCTAGTGTCGAAACCAGCGAAATCGGCGAGATCTCTCGCCGAGATCTCGCCGAGATTTTAATCCATGCACCCAGGCTACACTAATAAGGCGCCCAGGCCTTGGAATCACGCCTAGATGCCTTGACAACTATGATTAGAGCCACCTTAAACCTATTGCCCCCCTCTCCTCTTTTCTCCCTTCTTCTTCTTCTCCTCTAAAACTCTACCGCTAGCCCTATAGACCTGCCGCCACCTGCTTTCAGCCCTATATGCCTACTCTAGAACCCTGCCGCCAACTGCATCTCCTCCATAACCCTGCCGCCGACACCTTAGACCTACCGCCACCATCTCCTTGCTCCTTTAAATTACCGCCATTACCTTATACCTAATATAATCCCCTAAACCTACCCCAACCATTATCGCCACCCCTGGTTACATCCCCTAGCCGTACCGCTACCATTGGTTGCCTCTCCATGCCTTACCGAAACCCTTTGCAGCCATCCTAAGCATTACCGCATCCCTTAAACCCATCTCTCAACCCATCTAAACCCATCTAGATCTTCATCTCGTCCTCTCTAATTTCTTACCCATGAACTAAACCTCTTCAAAAGGATTTGTCAATATTGGGTGCCGTTTATCCCTTTGTAGCCAGGATGTGCTTTGAAGAGATCACTCGAATAGCCAACCTCGATTTTTCCTTGATTGTTTGAAGATCGAAACTTGCTGCATATGTGTCTCTCATTTCCAGAAGTTTGATTCACGACATCTATGTTAAAGGTATTTTCCATTGTTGAGAAACTATTGAATTGTTCTGCTCCAGTTTATTAGTTAGATTGTTCTTGGATTGTGATCATTCCCATGGCTGACTCCTCTGAAGTTGTTTCTCCTAATATGGAGACCTCTAAGATTAAATTATTTGCTTTTGCCCTCAACCCAATTAAGTTGGATGGGACCAACTATTTGATGTGGTCTAAAATCGCACATATGACAATCTCTGCAAGAGGCCTACTGGGTTACATTAATGGTAAAAAAAAGGCACCTTCTCTCACAGATAAATTATATGATAAACAGGCATCTGAGAACTCCATTGTGATGGCCTATTTAATTGGTTCTATGGAGCCCAAAATTGGCTAGGGGTATGTACAGTTACTTGATGCTACAGAAATTTAGAAGGCTGCCAAGGAGACTTATTCCTAGGTTGGCAACTATTCTTTGATTTATGATCTTCATGTAAAGATCGGTGCAACCAAGCAACGGGACATTACAGCCTCCCAATATTATTCTGAACTCTGAAGTCTGTAGCAAGAGTTAGATTATTATGATTCCTTTACTGCTGCTGCCATGAAACTTGCAAAGGACAAATTACGGGTCTATAATTTTTTGGTTGGCCTCAATATTGAGTTTGATCAGATTCATGCTCAAATCCTTTGTAGGGAGCCTCTACCATCTTTAGAACAGGCTTATGCCTTGGTTCAGTCTGAGGATATGGGCCGTATTTCTATGATGCCCCCACTACCAGTAGAAAGGTCTGCCCTCCAAACAACTCAGCCAAGTGGCTCTGCATTACCCAAACTAGTTCAGTGTGTATTGTGGAAAGGAACGACACACCAAAGAAACTTTCTGGAAATTGCATGGCAAACCAGCCGATTTTGAGGCCTAATATTGCATTTGCAGTGAGTTTGATGAGTCAATTCATGCACGATCCCTATACATCATATATGGAGGCAGTTTATAGAATTTTACACTATCTAAAAGCTGCTCTAGGGAAAGGGATTCTACTCTCACCAAATGTTCATCTCAGAGTAGAGGCTTATACTGATGCTGACTGGGCAAGTAGTTCGGATAGGAAATCAATTTCAGGATATTGTACTTTTGTGGGTGAAAATTTGGTCACCTGGCGCAGCAAGAAGCAAAATGTGGTGGTCCGTTCCACTGCAGAAACAAAATTTCGAGCAATGGCTTAGGGAATATGTGAACTATTGTGGTTGAAGGGCTTACTTGAAGACTTGAAAGTTAAGTGTTCTCAATCTATGACTTTGTTTTGTGACAATAAAACAGCTATCAGCATTGTTCACGATCCAGTTCAGCATGATAGGACTAAACATATTGAGGTAGATCATCACTTCATCAAAGAAAAGTTAGAATGTGGTCAAATTCAAATTCCATTGTCAGATCAGAGGATCAATTCGTAGACATTTTCATTAAAGGTTTACCTGGGAAACCGTTTCACATGATATTGTCCAAGTTGGGTATGCATGATATATATGCACCAACTTGAGGGAGAGTATCGAATTATACAAGGGCATGACATACTAGATTTTTATATTTTATATTTGTTTTATTTCCTTTCCTTAGAATCCTCGTCACTCTAGAGTTGGGACTCCTAGTCACTCTAGAGTTCCTGTTAATTTGTAATCGTATTCATTATAAATAAGAAGGTTGTGTGGAGAGATAATTAATCCTCTCCCATTCTCTCTGATTCAACAAGACGAGGTGTAACAGGAGACCCAGGTTTGGCCATTTCTCTGTCGAGGTCTTGGTCCATCTCGACCTTTTCGATGGTTATCAATCCAATTCGATATTCTTGGTTACATCGTGAACATAGTTGTCAAGGCGTCTAGGTACCTTGGAAAATAGGCCGCCTTGGGCGTCTGTCAGGTCTCCAACGCCTTGGTTCGCCTTGGCGACTTGAGAACTATGACCGTGAACCCCTGTAGGCTATATAAAATACTACTTTTCGAGTGTCTCGGTTGATACCTTTTTTTTCTCCACTATTTTGCCAGTTTGAAGGGGATTTACACTTTTAAGATGGTTTTTTTGCCAATCAACCTTCTACATTGTTGGGATACCTTGCTAAGAGCTGGGAGATCATTGCCACATCATCGATTCAAGCATTTGGTTCATCATTAACAATTTAAGGGTGTATGGCACATCTTCAAACATAGGTACATTAATATTATCTTGCTCCCCCTGAAGATGTGGCTGGTAATACATCTGATGCTCATGAAAAATAACATCTCTAGTGATAAAGGTTTTCTTGGTAAGAGGATGGTAGCACCTATAACCCTTTTGTGTCGCAGGATAGCCAATGAAGATACACCCGAGCCCCCTAGGATCAAGCTTGCCAGGAGATTGATGATGGCGAGCATCCAAAATTAGTCTTTGTTGATGTGTCTAAGGTAATGTAAGTTTTTTTTTTTTTTTTTAATGTAAGAATGTTAGGGAGAGATAATGGCTACCAAGGGCGAGGGCGATGGACGAGATGGTAAACGTATGGATATGGCATGGAAGTATGTGGTGGCAATTGGAGGTGATAGAAGGAAAGCACAATGTAATTTCTGTGGGAAGAGGCTTATGTCAGGTGTGATCACAAGATTTAAACAACATTTAAGTGGGACAAGTACCAATGTGGCTAAATGCCTTATGGATCTTGTGTAGATTTCTAGGGCCATAGGTAAACAGTTGCGGTGCAGGACAGTAGAGAAAGGCAGATGAGAGAAGGCTAGGGTGCAGCTTGAGGAGGCAGTTCGAGGCACCCAATAGGAGGAGGAGATTTTGATGATGATGATGATGAAGATTATTATATAGCTAGTGATATGGCAGAGGCGTAGGCTAGAGCTCTGCGATAGGCAAAAGTGGCTAGTAGAGCTACTTATAATCAAGAACAGGATAGGATGAGGGAGTTCAGGGGAGGGGCAGGTTTATCTATAATAGATTCAGGTGGCAGTGGTAGTGGATTTGTCCAACCACAGCGATGGGGCTGGGGGTTGATAGCGATGTTTAAGAGATCACAGAGTATAGTGGCACTAGTTGAGCCAATGCCATAGTCATAGGATGAGGACTACGTTGAGATCCTACGTCAGGATCCCAGCATTTTCAGGAAGAAGGGCAACAAGCAAAAATGACAAAATCAAACGTGGGGGAAAACAAAGGTGATGGTTGAGGATGCTATGTTTAAGTGGATGTTCTATCACAACATCCTAGCACATGCCACCATAGGCCTCTATGATCAGACTATGTTAGATGCAGTTGTTGAGGCGGGTCCTGGGGTTAAAGGATCTAATGCATATTAGCTTATGAATGTGTATTTGCCCAAACACAAAATTTTTTTAGAATATTGGATAGCCAGTAGGAAGGGAAATGGAAAACATATGGGGTGACGATCACGTGTGATGGTTGGACCGGCCCCATGAGAAAGTTCATCATCCTTGGTGGTCTACTGTGATGCGGGGACAATGTTCCTCAAATTTGTGGATGCATTTGTGGAAAAGAAGCATGCAAATTACATTTATGGCTATCGAGGAAAGTAGTGGATTCTGTTGGTTGGAGAGCGTTTTCCAGATTGTGACGGACAATGTAAGTAACTCTAAGAAGGCAGGGGAGGCCTATTCCTACTCCTAAATGGAATGTAATGACATAGGGATCCATATGTAAACAGTCTCTATTTATAAACGCTCAAATGACCCCTTCTCATAATGAGAATTAAATGATGAACAGTAGTAGAAACAGTCTCTTCTGGACCCCATGTGCCACCCATTGCATTGATTTGATGTTGAAGGACATGGGTAAGCTTTCAAAAGTAAAGAAAGTGATTGAGCAAGTTAGACAAGAGACGATATTTATCTACAATCATGGGTATTCATCGCAATTGCCGAGGGATAAATGTGGAGGGGACTTAGTCAAACCCAGTGTCACCAGTTTGCCACAAACTACATGACATTGTAGAGCTTCAAGGTGAAGATGGTAGGACTCAGATCGATGTTTTCATCTAAGGAGTGGTTTTGTTGGAGGGAGTCGGGTTCCCCTTATGGAGTTGAAGCACATACCATCATATCTTTTGAGGAGTTTTGGCAAAACTTGAAGAGGGTAGTGAGAGTTTTGGAGCCAGTAGTTTAGCTGCTGACACTGGTAGACACTGCTTTCAAGCCCACTATGCCATTACTATATGCTGCCGTGGACTTGTTGAAGGAGTGTGTTTATGTTTCACTACCACGTGGTAGCAAAAACTTCATAAAGATTATCAAGGATTGACAGGAAAGCCAACTCATGCATCCATTGCATAAGGCTGGTGAGTAAATGTGAGAATGCATTTTGTTCAACTTATATACGGACCTATTGTTAGATTGTTTCTGATTTTAATCATGTGTCAATTTCCAATTTGCAACATACTATTTAAACCCTAAGTTCCAATATAAGGATGTACTTGGGTTGAATGTGGACCTTATAGACACTGTAAAGCAAGTTGTGGCAAAGTTGGGGCCAAGTTTGACATTACAGTATATTGCGAACTTGGAGGTGAGTTCTATTGTTTAATTTGTGGAAAGTTGGAAAATGCTTGCTTTAATGGCTGATGTTTATAAGTTTTTGAATGGGTGTAGATTTAAAATTTCAGGGATAGCCTCGGGAATTTTGGAAGTCCCACTGCATTGGCTGGCTGAGAAAAGACTGTTCTTGGTATGCAAATAACATATCTAACTTTATATGTATTAAGATTTAGGATATGCAATTAAAATGTGTTCTTGTTCTGATGCAGCTGAATGGTGGGTGTTGTATGGGGGAGAGGCAAGTGAGCTGAGGGAAATAGCAATTAAAGTACTCTCTCAGACATATTCTGCATCTGGTTGTGAGCGAAATTGGAGTACGTTTTCCCTCATCCATTCCAAGAGGCCGAATCGGTTGGGTTCTGACTAGCTCAATGACTTGGCATATGTGCATTACAACATGAGGCTGATGATGCAGTCCATATGTTTGGGGCAGAAAATGATAATAGCCCGATCGAGTTTGCGGATATCTTCCAGTTGGAATCAGATGATGAAGATCCCTTAGTAGAGGAATGGGTGTGGGACAGATTGCCCAATGGTGGATGAGTCTGGGGGGAGGCCTAGTCCCAATTTGGCTAGTTAGTTGGGTGATGATGTAGACGCGTTTCTGGCCTTAGAGGAGGGTTGCGTACATACACTCACCCTGATCGTTTGACCCCCTGTTGGTAGAGATGAGACAAACGACTTTGATTGGTCTAGTGGCTATACTCGCACACCATCTAATGGTAGTAATAGTGACAGTTCTGATCATGGTGGTAATGGTGTTTATAGGGTGCAGTTGAGTAGTACAATATTCCCGAGGAGTGAGAGCTGGAGCCGCAGCCGCAGCCGTAGCCGCAGCTACCACCTGTTAGATATACTGGGGAGACCCAATATACTCACGCTACATAGGATACAGACCATGTTGCACGTCCATCTTCATCACGTGCAAAGTATACGTTGGGGCCTTGTTGCCATTTTCAACTAGATGAGTAGGCTGATTATAGTAGCATGATGGACATTGAGGTGTATAGCCTGTCTACTATTATTAGAGGATTAAGTATTAAGACAACACTGTACATGGGTAGTAGAATGCCCCATATTTGCCTACATCTAGCACTTGTCAAAGTACAATGCATTTGATCATGGTGGTGGTTATGTATATGTTCCTAGTGGATATGGTTCTTCCTTGATGCCCATTCACAGATTGGATCCAACATTGTGGACAACCTCTTCTCCTTCCCGACCTGCCAGACATACATGTTGCAGCCAAAGACACCATCCAGTCATAGGGAAATTGTATTTGGTTCTTTACAATATGCCTATTCTGTAGAGTTTGGTGAAATATACCCAAGGTCAGGTGTCCTTGCACACGTTGATGATGCCACATATAGGGCAATCGTGGAAGACTATGAGCTCTTTTTCCACCCCACTATGACATGGTCCATATTTGTCATTCAGTTTAAGGCAAATTGGCATCGACAAGTGTACAACTTGCATGTGATCGATCCTCTACTACACTCTACGTGGAATTAGACACTTGATGGGGTCATGGGGAGTTGGGGGCATCAGTCTATCAGTAATTCTTAGTTTCAAGTTTGAAGTATGAATTATCATTGTATGAACTTATTGAGTACTTCTCTTCTCCTCTTAGTGCATAATTTCTTTGTCTAATTTGGCCTTTTTTGATCTTCTAATAGGGCAACATTGTGTAGAATAACCAATATCACCCAAGATTTACAAAAGGTTCAGCGTATACTGCCAAACATGGGTGCAAACCAAACAACCATCATATGTGATTATTTTTGTAATTTTTTGGTTTAAATGTGGTTATGTATGTTAAAAGAGGGTTTCCCTGTAGTATTAGGCCTTAAAATGGCCATTAGAGCCTCGCCTCGAGATACAGTTTAAGCTTTTGAAAAAAAAAAAAGCATCGTTTCGGCGAGTTCTCAACTGAGATGTTGATAATTTCGGTTCTTGATCAGGTCAAGAATTGAGATTTTAATCCTTGCTTCCTATTGAAGGTCGAGTCTTCTTCTATTAGAGATCCAAGTTCGGAATCATTGGCTGCATTTGTTACTTCCTAGATTTGGATCAGATCTCTACGATTTTATCTGTGATTTCTCAAAAAAATGCGGTATCGATGTTGGGCATTCTTGGTCAGAATTGATCTAAATTTGGCAGCGAGATTATATTAGATAGTTTATCTCATCGATCTGCAGAATTGATTCACCAATTGAAGAAACATCATGGTTATCTCAGCAATATCAGTTATTGCAATTTGTGAATTTTTTAGCGCTATTGCCCTTGGATTTTCTTGGTTTTTTTTTTTTTTATACAAAACCCTGTCATATCACCCTCTTTATCAACTTGATTTGCTACAATGTTGGATGTTAGTACTGCCTCTTCTGGTTTTGATGGACAAAATCGTCTTGAGTACCGACTATTGGCTGCTACTTTTATCAAGTTTGATGTTACCAATTATCTAATTTGGTCTCGATCAACATATATGACCATTGTTGGTCTTGGCTTCACAGGTCATCTTATTGGTACGACTAAGAAGCCCTCTACTGCTGGTATTACTTAGGATCGATGATGATTCCTTAGTTATGTTCTTTCTCCTCAACTCTATGTTACCAAATATTGCTAGAGCATAGAGGTTATCCTCTGCTGGACTCTACCACTTAGATATGGATGGCTGCCAAGGAAACATATGGATAGTTAGGGAATGAATCCAAGGTGTATGAATTACGAAAAAAAAAACTTTGTGACACCACTTAGAAGGAGCTGTCCGTTTTTTAGTACTATGCTAAACCTCGAAGTTTATGGCAAGAACTCGATAGTTATGCTAATTACCAGCCTACCATTGCCACCGATATTGCCTCCTACAAGAAATATGTTGATAAGATTTGGGTCTATTTTTTTTTGTTTGGATTGAACATTGAATACGATCATATTCGTGTTCAAGTTCTTAGCAGATCTCTTTTTCCCACTTTAGAGCAATCCTATGCCTTGGTACATATTGAGGAAAGCCGCTGTTTTTCCATGCTTCAGTCTCTTACTGATCATTCTGCTTTACAGACTGTCTCCCGTACCATCACTGCTACTGATGGACCTTCACGCATTGAGGAAAGTACCAAAGTGGTAATTAAGTGTTAACATTATGGAAAACCTTGGCACACGGAGGCTACTTGTTGGAAATGTTATGGTAAACCAACTGACTTTGAAGCCAAGCATAGTCATGGTTGCTCCAAGAAAAAGGCCAACTACTTTGAGACGGTTGCCCCTACTACTAGTTTTGACACAGCTCTCTTTGGACGAACTCCAGACTCTCCGTTGGTTTCTCTAGGCTTCCTCCACTGCATCTGCTCCCTTAGGTTCCAATATTACCTATTCAGGTATTTTCTTTTGGTGGTCATTGTGCATTGGTGGTCTCTAGCCCCTGGATCATTGACTCCAGTGCCACTGATCACATGACTGGATCCTCCAGCTTATTCCATCAGTACTCTCCTTGCTTAGGGAAAAACAAAGTCCAAGTAGTTTGTAAGACCCACACCCGAAATCCCCCACTAACCTGGATTTCTATTGTGCCGGGTCTTCTCGCACCGACACACGATACACCCGACATCAAGACCTAGTGGGTGTGCTGGGGCACCAGGACGTAGCTTAGGATTTCTCATGAGGGAGTAGGAGTTAAGGAACCTTACGTGGCCCCTGCATACGATCCCATCGGACGGGGCCCATCAATCCGAGTCTAAGGCTGGGTTTTGCCCCAACCGGTGGCATTGCCGGCAGATGAGTCAACCAGCTCTCTGCCATCGGCTTGATCTTGAGTTGGACTCCTTCTCTCTCCTCGGGTCTATAAATATATATCCATTTCACCATTTATTGGCTGTTGAAACTAAGGAGAGTGGGAGTGAGAGCTTGGGGACTTGGAGATCACTTGGAGCTCAAGGAGATCCTCAATCACTCCAAGTAAGTATTACACCAACTCCTTTTCATATAATGGGATGTTTGTTGCCATCATTCATGGTGGGACTTGGCCACCATTAATGGTTACCATTAATGGATGCCAAGGTTTCACTTAGATGTAGGGTTTGGTTTCCCCTACCTCCATTGAAGGTATGAATGGACTTAGAATGATGTATATGGGTGGGAATAAATGTATAGGGGTGGGAATAAACTTCCCACCATAAGAAATATAGTTGTAGGTTATTGGGGAGTCAAAACTCCCCATTTGGTGACCGTCGTTTGAGTCTGGTTTTCCAGACTTAACCGGCAGACCCATGCCGGAGGTTAAGGCACTGGCTTTGCCTCTGGGTCCAGCACCTTGACCATGTTTGGTCTGGTTGGCGGAGGGGCCAGCAAGGCCCCATCCTCTGCCAGATCCATACTTACCATATTCTTGGTTGAGCTAAGCCGGAGGCAAAGCCGGTAGCACCATCCACCGTCAGTGCCTCCGCCTCGCTCTCTGTTAGTTTTCCCTGTCATATGAATTAAGCCAGCGGCTCAATGCCGGTGGTAGATCCTCCGGGTGGCAGCCCCAGCTATGCCTTGGGGCCGCCACCCTTTTGGGTCTGCTATGCCCACAAGGGGCCGGATAGGTTATCTGTGAGCCAAAGGCAAAGCCAGAGGCACCACCATCCGCCTCACTCACAGAAGCTTTTCTGAGATAACAGAATCAAGTCGGAGGTAGAGCCGAAGGCACCACCGTCCGCCTTGATCCTCTGGCTCTCTATATACTGAAAACCATTAAGGTTCATCCGGCGGCTGATGCCAGAGGTACCATCCACCGCATTGGCCATTGTTGGCTAGTATGCCTAGTTAGATCCTTGGGGGACCAACCGTTGGGGTCCCGGCTTACCTTGGGGCCCGCATAACGACATTTAGAACATGTCTATGCCAGTTTAAAAGTAACTCAACTAACCTAATGAAACTTATGTAATTTAATAGGTAAACCGATGTAGGTAGTTGACGAAGCCTTTCGCCGGCTTTCAGGTTTTGTATCACTTGTGGTGCCTACAGGTGAGGGGTCGTGTTTGTAGAATTAGGATATATGTTGAATGCCTATGTCATGTGCTATTTAACATGTCATCCAATAATTGCGATATCTGAGCATGCATTTGCATTATAACAACTATGTTTGATTGATGGTGTTGTGGTTGTGGTGTGTGTGACTTGTGTAATGTGCAGGTACCAGTGGAAGGTAACGCATGGGTACACACATGGTTCTAAGTATCGATACAATACGCCTAGTATCCACTGATACGTATCCGTATCGGTAGTGGATGATACGATACTCCTCAATACGTATCTCTTTTTTTAAAACAAAAAAGTGCATCTACATGTATCGACTGTATCGAATCGATACGGCTCGATACACTTTGATACGGTCAATACACTCGATACGTGTTGATATACTTATGTTTCCATTCTCGCAAAAAATAAGATACACTTGCCGATACGGCTCGATACACCTCGATACGGACCGATACACCTCGATAGGTAGATACACACTTATAAAGCTTGATACAACTGATTTTTTTTTTCCACTTTTCTGGTCTTTCTTCTTGCAGAAAACCTACAGTTCATGGGAACCGAAGGTTGTAGCTCATTGAATGTCATCAACTATGTCTTTAATCCTTGGAAATATTTCAAGATTGCTCATTATAGTTTTTTTATGCTTAAAAATTATGTTTTGCATGTTCCCTAATCGTTCCTGAATGGATCTTGCTCCGTATCCTAGTGTATCTTAGTGACCGATACACTACTGATACACGATACTTTAATCCTTGGGTACACGGGTCCTGGGCTTGTGTGACGTGCAGGTACCAGTGGAAGGTAATGCATGGGTACACGGGCCCAGACTTATTGTTAGCACCTTAGCTCGCCCTCGTATTCTAAGATCATCTCACCCTGTGGTCGACATTCCATACCCGATTCATAACTAAAAAGTTTCTCTGGTCCTTCACTAATTGGGGCCAAAATTCTAGAAATTAGAAATGCCAAAATGGGATAACACTTGATATGGTCACAATATCAGCACACCCAATGACATAGGGCATACGTTTGGTATGTTAGGTATAAAATAAGGTTAGGTGTAAACAACTTGATTTACAACCAGCCTTATCATGCTTGTTTGTGCGGATTGATCAGATCCTCGAAATTCAAGTCAAATAGATACTGAACGTTAGATCCACAAAGGGTATTGACAAGAGAAGAGGAAGCTGGGTTGAAGGTTTTGGGCCTGTAGCTTTCCCCGTCCCCGGTCCCCGCAAGGAATGAAGTCGTAGCTCTTGCAGAAGTAATAACAATCAAAGCCTTGGAATTCCTTGGGAATTCTTGATTGGTGTCACTTGCACAGAAGGGGAAACCTTATCGAAGTAGATTTCAAGAACGCTAACGCCCTTAATATTGAGCAAGATCATTAAGTAATAAGGACGCACTTCACTTAGGGCAGCCAGTCTCACTTCATGAACGCTAAGCGAATGGGGACCAGGGGTCTCTGCAGGGGTGCAGCCCCGTTACATTTTATTTGCTGTTTCACATGATAGGCATTAGGAGGTTGTATTACCCGGGTTCTAGCCCAAGGGAGGTGGCACGCCTTAGACTGAAAATCTGAAAGGGGGGGTTCTGCTTGTAGAATCAGTTTGGCAAAAGAGACTTGGGTATCCTGCTTTTACTCTAGCCCGGTGCATGAGATGTGAAAGCCGTCAAGCCGTAGGTAGGGCCGAAAGTTGTGGTAGACATATCAATAAGGCACCTATATAACCATACTATGGCCTAACATTAAAACTGCATCATACTCTGCGTGGCATGTGATACTTGATTCCTTACTGAGTTGGTATGAGAGCTCACCCCTCGTATCGATATTTATTTTCAGATTCTGATGCAGATTACTCTATGGCTGAGTATATGGAGTCTCCGCTGGCGAGCGACACTTCCGTGGGTGAGGATTATTCCAAGGAGCACAGCGAGGGCTGCACTTGCAGCGATTGTGTCTACGCTTGATGCAACCCTCCCCATACTCTCTCTCCCTCACCTTTATGATTCATTTTGTAGATAGATTGTGTAGTCTATCTAAACACTCGAGACAAATTTACTCTTTTTATTTTGGCTATGTGTATGGGATATGTAATATTTTGTGGAATCATTGAAGATGTATAACTTTTAACTCTAATTATGTTATGATAAAAGTAGAAAGCATTCTGTCACTTATTATTAATCGCTTCCGCTAGTATTACTTTGTTATTCAGTTTGATTACTTTGGCCATTGCTTATATAGACTGTGAGATTTGTGGGTAGATCATTGTAGTTGTCGGTTCCTGGGTGGATTTGGGTCATCTCATGGGTCGACCCGGATATCACGCCCGATTCCTGGAATGGGTTGTGACATAGTTGATGGGTCTCTCAGCTATCTTTGGCAAGGGTTTTATTTGTTGTTTGCTTCTCTTACTTTATCTTTTGTTTAACATATCCCAACTTCACTACAAATCTACTTTCCATTAGTAGTCTTACTAGGGATTTAAATTGTAAAGAATATTTTTTTTAGGATCTGGTAATAGGGAAGAAGATTAGATGAGGTATGGTGCGTGGTCGTCTTTACTTGCTCAACGATGGTTATGTTCCACGCGTTACCTCCACCAGTTCATTAGCTACACTCAATTTCCTTAGATCTGCATCAATGGCATTGTCGATTAGGACATCCTCCTCTTGGGACTTTATCTCATGCTACCATCCTCTCACGCGCCATACCTTGGTGACCATAGACTTTTTCTTTTATTAAACCCTTCTGTACTACTCACTGCCACTTCTTCAAGGGGAGTTTGTGAATAGTGAAGATGTGTCTGTCTTGAGATTCTTCCTGTTCCGACTTTACCTAAAGATACCTCACGGATTCCAGTTTAGGGGGAGCAACAACCACCAATACCACTAGTTCCAAGTCTTCCGATAGAGTCATTAGCTCTGGTTCAGGAGGAGGCGCAGACATCAGCTCTAGTTCTAGCAGAGCCACAGACACTAGTTCTAGTCTAGGAGGAACCACAAGAGAACCTGGATGAGTTAATTCTTTAGGTCTATCAGAGGACTCGAAAGAAAAAGCAAGTTGAGATCACTACCATTACTGCACCGTCGATCATCCTGTCGCCATCCTTTGAGCCAGAGCCTCCTACCCTATCCAATGAGATCTCTTTATCTCCTGAGTTACCAATTGCCATCTGTAAAGGTACTAGGACTTGTACTCAGTACGCCATATCACATGTTGTCTCTTATGACTCTCTTTTTAAAACCTATCATGCTTTCGTATCTTCCCTTTCCTCTGTTAGTATTCCATAGAAGTGACAGGAGGCTTGTGCAAATCCGAAGTGGAATGCAATTATGCTGAAAGAGATGAAAGTTTTGAAAAAGAATGATTCATGGGATCTGGTTGTTCTTCCTCTAGGAAAGCGATATGTTGGCTGCAAATGGGTGTTTGTGGTGACATAGAAAATTGATGGGACTGTGGGCAGATACAAAGCAAGACTTGTGGCTAAAAGCTTTACCCAGACATATGGGATTGATTACCAGAAAATATTTGTTCCAGTTGCCAAATTAAATACTGTTAGAGTTGTTTATGGAAGAGTCTACTATCACTACAGTTAAAAAGAAAATACTATTAGAGTTCTATTATCATGTGCTGTTAATTTGGGATGGAATCTCCAACAACTTGAAGTCAAGAATGCATTTCTACATGGGGGAACTTGACGAAGAAGTATATATGGATATTTCTCTTGGTTTTTCTTCTGATAAAACTAATGGCAAAGTTTGCAAATTAGCATACACTTTATGGGTTGAAGTAGTCTCCTCGAGTGTGGTTTGGCAAGTTTCACAAGACTATGATTTCAGTAGGGTACATGCAGAGCAATGCTAACCATACCCTATTCATTAAGTGACTTGGTGAAACAATTGCTCTTTTCATAGTCTATCTTGATGATATAGTAGTCATTGGAAATGATAATGACGAGATCTCTCGCTTCAAGAGCTTCCTTGGTCATGAGTTTGAAATAATGGATCTAGGAAAGCTAAGGTATTTTCTGGGAATTGAAGTTGCTCGATCCCTAAAGGGCATCTTCCTTTCTTAAGAAGTACATCCTTGATCTTTTATTTGAGACTGGTTTATTGGGCTTATCCTTGTGACACTTTTTTGGAAGTTAATTATTCAACTCAAGGATAAAGATGCTGCACCAGTTGATAAGGGTCGGCAATACCGGTCCGTGGGAAAGTTGAACTACCTCTCACACACACGGCCAGACATTGCCTTTTATGTCAGTCCGGTATGTTCTTGCGTGATCCCTACTCCTCTCATGTGGAGACTATTCTTTGTATTCTTCGTTACTTGAAGTCAGTTCATGTAAAAGGGATTCTTGTATCTCCTAATGATCATTTGCGGATTGAGGCATACATAGATACTGATTGGGGTGGTTCTCTTGGTAGGAAGTCTTTTTTACGGCTATGGTATTTTTGTTGGTGGTAATCTTGTCACGTGACATAGCAATAAGTAGAATGTTGTGGCGAGGACCTGACGTCTAGTGTTGAAGAAAAATTTCGTTCTATGGCTCAAGGAATTTGTGAGTTACTTTGGATTAGAAATTTACAAGAAGGCCTTTTTGTTCATGTTCGTCTTCCAATGATGTGGTACTGTGATAACAAAGCAGCAATTAACATTATCCATAACTGGGTTTGGGACCCGAGGTTGCTTCCCTCTTCCACGATTGGTTGGGGTGAGGTATGGAACCAGATTCACCAGGTTCCTAGAACTGATTGGACCCAAAGGGTTAAAATTCTGTGGGAAGGCAAGAGTGGTCTCAAGCCATCGAAATGTTCCAGGGTCTTTTGGAACTTTGTTTGTATGCCCTCATGCAAGGTGTCTTGGAATGGTGTCATCTGGTTCTCAGGTAACATTCCTAGGAACTCTATTTCAGCCTGGAGATGTTTACATGATGCTCTTCCCATGGCTGAGCAATTAGCCATCTGGAAGGTGGAGGTCAACAGGAACTGCCCCTTGTGTTGGTCAGGCTTGGATTACAGAGATCATCTCTTCTTCTCTTGCCCATTCTCCTAATGGATTTGGATTTCTATCAGGATCCTTTGCAGCCCCAAGAGATACAGAGAGGTCTCAGTCATTCAAAAGGCAGAGTGGATTGCCAAATAATTTGGTGCCATAGGGACTGCAAATAAAATTGTGTATTGCTTTTTGTGCCATGATCTCCCATTTATAGAAAAAAAGAAATAAGAGAATTTTCTGCAACAAGGCCTGCACCAGAGAAATTATTCTCAAATATATCAAAGCTGATGTAATAGGAAAATGTAAATCTTTGTCTCTCTTTGGTTACAACTCCCCTAAGAATCTAAGATCTCTCTGTTGAAAGAACAATGGGGTGTTGATATTGTGTAGTGTTTTTTTGGGTTTGCGGCCCATGTCTGGCAGCTGGTGGGTCCTCTGTTGAGGCTTGTACTGTCCTTTTTTTCCCCTCCTCTTTGCGCTTCTAATAAATGATCAAAGTATAAAAAAAAAAACCATTGCCCATAACCCAGTGCAATTTGATCGTACTAAGCATGTCTGCATGTGGAGATTGACTGACATTTCATCAAGGAGAAACTCGAGAGTGGACTGATTTGTATGCTTTTTGTGCAGTTAGAAGATTAGTTAGCTGATATATTCACTATGGGTTTGGGTGGAAAAATTTTTCATCCTAATTTGGCCAAGTTGGGCATGTGTGATATCTATGCGCCAACTTGAGGGGGAGTGTTGAATTATGTAGCCCTTAAGGGTAGTTTGGTCGTTGCCCATGGAACCGACTCTCTATTAGTAGAGTTGGTCATAAGAGAGAGAGGGGGGGGGGGGGGATAATCTTTTTGTAACTCTCCTTTTTATTATAAGTGAAGGCTGGCTGGTCCCTAAAGACTATCCAAGCATTCGGTCCCAATTATGTGCTTTCAACAGAAAACCCAAGCCTTTTGATGCAGGCAGATATGCAAAACCTGTGGGTAATGGGCCTGCAAATGTAGACCATATCAGGTGATGCAGCCAGCTTGCAAACCCAATCCCTGAAGAATCCCCCTTTAAATCTGTATCTATGTACATTGGAATTTTTAGGGTTTTTTAAATTTGAGTTTCAGAATTTTGAATTTGAGTTTATCTTTCTATTTAGGTTTCTTTTAATCAGTTTTGTACTTAGAGATAATTACGTAGGAGTTAAGAGAGATCTATCCCAACTCTTGTTTTAGAGTTCAAGTTGTTTTCTATTTCAGTGATGTAATAGCTTAGGAGTCTTTTTTTTTTCCTCTTTAAATATCTCCATGTAATCAATGAAAAACAGATTGGAAATATGGAATAGAATTTGAGTGTTGTGCCTGTGTGGCCTACTCAGTGAGAGACTGTGTGCATCTCTGTCTTCTCTTTCCCTCCTCGGCAATTGATCCTTCTTCTCAGGTAACTCTTGATCTTTTCTCAGATTCTATCTCTGTGGTACTATTCCTTTCCTCTTCTATTATTCCTCTTTTTTTTTCCTCCTCCCCTTTTACTGGGCAATAGTAACTGCCCCATAGTTTAATTTAGTGCTCCCTGGTTATAGGTATGATTAGTTTCGGCCAAATCCTGATTTCGTTTTGCTTCTCCCTGTCGTCGAGCCTGATCGACTCGACTCTTTTCCCTGCCCCCCGGCCTCTCCCTTCGTTTTGTTCTTCTTCTGTATCGTTGTTTGAATGAAGACACCTGATCGGCCCGACTTTCCCAAATGTCCATCACTGGCCCTTCTCCTGTCCAGGTCTGGATTTGTCCCATCGTTTCAGTCGGCGTGGTCCTCAAATAAATCCTGAAAGACGGAAGGAGGTGGACAGATCTTGAGGAAGAAGTAGGCAGAAAGAAAAAAGGCAGGCAAAGCCATAAGAGATAGTTCACTTCTACTTGAACCGTTCAACGAGCGTTATAACGATCCAAAGGAAGATCTCCTGGCTCAGCACTACTCAGCTTGTGGGGTGTTACTCGACCACTGGGAGAGAGTGGTTGTAGATCAGCTAGGGCGTAGATCCAGCAAGCAATGGCTTACTTTACGGAGCCCAAGAGCGCACTGTAGTTTAGGAATCTGAGGTGAAATTGCCTCTCTCGACTGACCAAAGCCTTGTGTTTTATCTCCATTCAGGCCTCTCAGCAGTGAGATTCCAACCCATGACCATAACTAGTTTCACCTTCACCGCCAGGTTTGATTGCAAGAATTTATTTTCGCATAATAGAAGATCATTGGGACTGTAATTGCATGTTTCTAAGAGAGGATTAAGTTGCAAATCTTAGCTAAAAATCTGGAGCTGAAAGATCTAATATCAGAGTGAGTTATGTCCATCGCAACAGGGACTGTTTCCGCCTTTCGATAAGTTTGTGAAATAGGTCTGAAGATGGAAGAAGAAAAGTTTTAATTGAATGTCCAGTTTTACCCTTCCTCAAATCATTATTTCTATTTTGTCCTTTTTTTAATGTCCCTTCTACCCCTACTAAATAATTCATATCCCCTTTATATCCCTTCCTCTGTAACTCACCTATTAGTCTATTACACCCTTAACAATTCTGGTTTATTACAGAATTGCCATTACACCTATGAGCTGAGTTTTTTGTGCTTGAGTGGGCCCATAGTGGATCCAAGCAGGAAAAAAAGAGGAGTCAGCAAAGATATGCAGAAAATCTGTTTACAGAAAACATGATTAGAGGTTTTCCTATGAAACCATAGGCCATTTCCTTCTCCACCATTCTATGAAAGCACTCCATAATCCACCACAATGGTATGTGCATATAGCTTTATTGAAAGAGATTATGTTGCCCCACTTTAGTGTTTCCTATACTTGCTGAACAATTGCCCTTTTTGGGTTCTTTAAACAGACTTTAATTGGAAACCAATAAATCTAACTAAACAAACAGCTCGGCCCACCAATTTAAATTTCTAAAATAAAATAGCAAGATTAGTCAGCCCCCCTTGGATTAAATATTGGACTTATATTTATGCCATTACAATCAGATACATTAAAAAAATCTAATACATTAAAGATGGAATTCCCTACCCAAAAATAAAAAAATAGGCTTTTTGTAAATCAAAGGCTTAGAACCTTTGCTGGCCATGCTTCTGCATCACTGTCTCTATATGTGCTGTGTATTCAAGAAGCACCCTGGTTAACTGAAATGGTTCAAGGAATCGGAATTTGATCGGGTGAATTGCCCAATTCAAATTGGAATCGTCAGTCCAATCCCGATTGCAGCCGATTCCTGCAACCTTCTTTTGTATATCCCATTATTCATGTTTGAACTTCATTTTGGCCATTGTTCCTTTCTTTAGTTTGTAAACTTGTAGAAGATCAATGAAACTTGTCTCTTGTAGCAAGATCCCCAAGTTTATTGAATCAAAAGCCCTGAAAATCACAAAGATTGGGATTTTTTTTTGGGTGAACAGAGAATGTATTGACAAGAGGGAGAAGGATATACAGCAATGGCACTCCTATTTGGGAGGACCAAAAAACCCAGAAACTGTTGAGTCTGATGGGGAGCTCTATCCACAACTTGGATAGAAAGACCCCAAGCATTTACAATTAATCTGTTGCGTGGAGTATCCGGACACAGCTTCTCGAAGACCTGGATAAATCCTCGAACGTCGAAGAGGATGGAATCCCATATATGGTCGATTGTTCTTGATGTTGAGGCCCATGTTCAAAGGATTCATTCCCACCATATGTGGTATATAGTAGCATGAAAGCCAATTTGCCAATGATGTCGCAAGAAATTATCCCTTTGAAAGTTCTGCTGATCCATCTCCATTCTCTATCAAAAGGGGCGTATCTTCTGGAGAGAGGGCCAGCACCTATAGACTATAGAGGATGCCATCCCAGATCTGAGAAGAGAGGGGGCAAGTGAAAAATAAATGCTGAATGTCTTCATTGGCTGCCTAGCAAAGGGTGCAGTTGGTCTGAAGAGGGATATGATGCTGATGGAGCAAGGCTTGCATTAGAAGTGTCCTAGTGCGATTTCGCCAACAGATGAAGCTTTGATGAGGGAGGGAACCTTTGAACCAAATGACACTGAACTAGGGAACCTTCAGTCCTTCACTAATCACTATTCTTGATCTAACTAAGTCCCAAGCTGAGGAAGAAGAGAAATGACCAAACTTGGGAGCCAACCAGAACACTAAAGGCCTGTTTGATAAAACTTCTGCTTTGGATTTTGGATTCCGGTTCAGAATTTGGATTCTACTTCAGGCTACTCCAAGATTATTTGGGAGTAAAAATATGTTTGATAACACATTTTCTGGAATAGATTTCAGAGTATATTTGGAACAGAAACATGTTTGATAAACACTATCCTACCAATTGAAGTTTAAAAAAGTGGTGGTTGTGGCGGAGGCTGCGGTGGTGATGGAGGTGGTGGTGGTGGCGGCGGTGGTGGTGGTGGTGGGTGGTGGGGGTGGTGGTGGTGGCGGCGGCGGCGGTGGTGGTGGTGGGTGGTGGGGGTGGTGGTGGTGGTCAAGTGAGAGTCAAGTGAGAATCAGATTCTTTTTTTTTCTCCTAAAAACTTGCTCCAATACATAGGAGCAAGTATTAGTTACTCCAAAATTTTGGATTTTGAAGCCATTTTGAATCCAATTCACTTTGTAAGAGCTCAAATCTAACCGGGCTTATCAAACGCGCTTCTACTCCAAAATGGTTCCTTGGGAGCCAGAATCCATAGAATCCAGAATCCAGAGTTTTGTCAAATAGGCCCTACACTCCAAAATTCGGATTCTGGCTCTTGGAGCCAAAATGGAGTAGAATTGCGTTTGGTAAACCGGTTCGGATTCTTTACTCCCACCGAGTGAACTGGCTCCAAATGGACTCTAGAATCGAAATTTTTGGAGTACCAAATAGATTTTTTTTGCTCTGGAGCACATTTTGGAAGAAGAAAGAACCACCCCACACCACTACTACCACCAACCACCACTACCCACAAGCCACAACCTACCACCACCCACAAGCTACAACCCACCACCACCCACCACTACTGTCACCACCCTCCACCACCCGCCGCTGCCACCACCACCGCCCCACCACCACCCATTGCCACCACCACCCACCACTGCCACCATCCTCCACTAACACTACCCACCCACCACCACCCATTGCCACCACCACCACCCACCATCGCCACCACCACCACCACCACCACCACCACCACCACCACCACCGCCACCCACCACCGCCACCCACCATTGCCACCCACCACCGCCACCACCCTCCACCACCACCAGCCACCCTCCACCACCAGCACCCACCGCCACCACCACCACCACCCACTCAACGCCACCCTCCACCACCACCACCACCCACTCAACGCCACCCTTCGCCACCACCACCCACCCACCACCACCCACCACCACCGTCACCAACCATCACCACTCACCACTAGTGCTACCATCCACCACCCCCCACCCACCACCCACCACCACCACCACCACCACCACCACCTTGTTGTCCATGAGAAAATTACGTTACCAAACATGTTTCTACTCCCAAATACTCCTGAATCCTTTTGGAGCAGAAGTAGAAATTTGAGCCGGAAGTAAGGAGTTCGGAGTAAAAGTTTTATCAAACGGGCCCTAAGTCTCTGCTCCCATTGGGTCTTCTAACTATGCTCCCTAGGGCTGGCCAGACTTGAATCAAGGTGGAGATAGATAAGCGAGCTGGCTTCCAGGTGCCATCACAAAGGATGTCTGCTACTTTGGCTTGTTTGTCACGACCCTAAGGCTTGTCTGGTGCTCTCGCCATACTTGTTGAGGTGGACTCCACGGGGTACCAGTTATCCGGCCAAAGAAGGGTAGAGGATCCATCTTCAATTCCTGACTTTATTGTCTACATCACCAAGTGTCTGCAGTCCAGCATCTGTCTCCAAGCCTAAGAGGTATCCCTACCTGAGGGGAAGGTCCATATAGAGTCATTCTTCAAGTAGGTAGCATAGATCCAATCTGCCCAAAATGCTCTTTTTTGCAGCTACTTTCCATATCAAATTGATGAAACATGTTGTATTGACCTCCTTGACTCTTCTGATGTCCCACCCTTCTTCGTAAGAAGATAGATTTTAACCCAGCTCACAGTATGAAGAAACTTTTTTGTTTTCAGATTCCTTCCAAAGGAATGCACTCATCAAGGACTTGATTTTGTGAGAGAGATTTGGAGAGCTCAAAAACCCTTGTCCAGTATGCATACATGCTTTGCATAACCACTCTGATCTATTCCAGACGACCTGCAAAGCATAGAATATTGTCAATTCCAGATGGGGTAATCTTTGCTTCTTCCCAATTCCAATTTTTAGGGACTGGATGATTCTAGGTTGATTCTGACCGATTTTGATCCGATTTGGATTGGAATTGGATCGGAATCGGTGGAGGCTGATCCCAAGTCCGATTCTGTATACTTAAACCTGTGAAGTGAATAACAACTATCAATGTTTTTTATGACAGTGGGGAATGAGGCATTTGTTGATCATTAGCTGTGGATCGGTGGATATTCAATTAAACATCTTTGCAGAAGTCACCTTGAAACCCAAACTATAACTGCAGCATTGGTCTCTGCAAGTACTGTGGACCCTGAAATATCCTTTGGTCAGGAACAGCCTGGTTCCACAAGAGTATAAAATGGTTCTGAACTCCATGTGAAAAGTGAAAATTGGCAGATTCTTAACAACTCCTCCCTCCTCCAGCCCCCCCCACAAAAAAAAAAAAAAAAAAAAAATATAGAAATAGAAAGAAGAGATGGTCAACTGTTGTCCCAGCAATAATGCACATTTTGCATATACGCAGATGAAGATAACTGTTCTTCTGCCTTCTTGAACCATACCAGACATAATTTTATTTTCACCAACATATTCTGTTTGAATTTGGTTATCAAAAAGAATTTGATTAAGGGATGATCTGGTTTGATCATCGGAAAGACATCCATTACCTACCAAATGAAAATAATGCAATTCCTGAATAATCTGGTAAAAGTTTAATGGTTTCTAAAAGATCTCCTGTTTTAAAATATACTTGGATTACCAAAAGGTGGGTAGCTCAGTTGGTAAAGATCAACCCCTCCAAGAGGGAGGTCATGAATTCAACTCTCCTTGGGAAAAACACACACACACGCACATGCGCACACACACACACACACGCACATGTGCACACACACACACACACACACACACACACACACACACACACACACACACACACACACACACACACTCACACTCGTACACAACTTTTGGATTGGGTAACCTAGTAACTAATCTATTACATCACTTTGGATGTCTTCCTTCATATGGTATCTTTGTCCTGCTTCATATGCTTTACAGTTTTTGAATCTTGAGAAGCTACCAAGGTGTTGGTAATATATGACACTAGAATTTATATTCAATTATAAAATAAACTTCTTGATCCTTCTCTTGCAGTTAAAATAGCATGAATTTTGACGTGGTGCCTCTCTGTCTGCATGTGTTCTAGTTTTATTTTCATGTTATTTTTTGTTGCTGAAATATGTTTCTGAAAACAGATACTCTCCGACCATACTTCTTCTCCACCACTTTGATGTGTTCAGGAATTTGTCCTCTCAAGAGGGTTCTGATCAAGTTGGCGTTATCTCTGAAGTTGCATCTGTTATAAGAGAATATACTGAGCCAGTGTCTGAAGACGAATACTTTTATGATGGGGAGAGTACAAACAGTGGCTTTGTAAGATGCTATTTATCTTGTCATTCTTCATGCTTCATGGGCACTAAAACAAAAGTAGTGCTTGAAATGTTAAAAATGTTGACACCAATGTTGTCAAGGTATAGCCTAGGTGTTCAAACGCCATGGAAATTAGGCTGTCTGGGTGCCTTGGTTGCCTTGGGCGTCCAGCGCCCCTCCAATGCCTTGGTTCTCCATGTCGCTGTGACAACCTTGTTTGACATGTTATATTTTATATTAAAAAGTGGTAAGCTATTAATTCTAGCTGCTGTGGGACAGACCACCAAGTATAGGGCATAGTTATTTAGGTGCCGCCTAGGCATCCAGGCGATCTTGAAGGTGTTAGGAGGCCAGTTGTCTTATTTTGTAGGCACCCAGAAGGTCAGAATCAAAATCGAGCGCTTGAAGAACCAGAAGGTTGTGTTGAATTTTAAGGCTTGTTGTCTAGGCATCCAGAATATGAAATCTAGGGCAGAAAACGTGCCTGCCATTCTCAAAGAAAATAAAAGTAGTAGTAGTAGCAACAGCCGCTACCAAAGAAGAAGAAGAAGTAGTAGAATGTAGGAAGAAGAGGTGGCGTATGTGATACGCTGCAAGTTGCTGGTGGAAGTTGCCACCGCAATTTGCCTGTGGAAGACGACGCTGCATATCGCCAAAAGCCCTACTCCTAATACTCCCCCGTTCGACAAACAAGCAACCCCGGTTTTTAGCAGATTCTTTCAGATTCTTTTAGATCTTATTCCATTTCTTTTTTCTTTTCGATTTTTCAATTAAAAACAGTAAAATTTTATTTTATGAAAGTCTTGAGTAAAACTTCTGTGCTGTAGGGTTATTAGAGATGATATTGTGCTTACACTTAATCTTCCTGAATCAGCATGTGGAGCATTCTGAAATGAAAACTGGCCACAGAGTGCTGCTAATTGTTGCTGCTGATAGTTGTGAAGGTTTACCTCCAGCTGTTAGACGTTGCTTCAGCCACGAAGTAAGCATGGGACCTCTAAATGAGAAGCAGAGGGTTGAAATGCTCTCCGAATCTATGGGCAGTCTTTTGGAAGTCCTTCCTCATGTATGTGAACCGAATCTATCCTTTCTGTTTTTTTATCTGCTAATAAATTTAAGCTTTACTATTAAATAATGTCTATCCATGGTTGTCAAGGCGCCAAGGCGAACCAAGGTGTTAGAGGCCTGATGGGGGGTGCCTAGGCGACCAAGGCGCCCCATTTTCCAAGGCGTCACAAGGGTGCCTAGGCACCTGGGCGATGCCTTGACAACTATGTGTATATTACAATGATTCATAAGTGAAGGTTGAATCCTCTTTTGGTGGTTCTGACCTTGGAAATTTATCTCACAGGACATTTCTTTTGTTGAATGATTGTGATTAACCATTTTATCGACCTTTTCCATACCATTCACGCCCCTTTTTTTGGTTTGAATGCTTAAAAGTGTTACCAATTTTGTTTATGTCAATAAACTCCTAGTTGGGTGTGGACTGCGTGAAATGGTAAGAGGCCAGATCTCTTCAGGTAATGTTCTAAGCTCTAGTTTGCCATTGACTTTGATGTGTCATACAATTGTTCTTTGCAGACTGGCAGAGAGGACCTTATTAAGGACATAGTTGGACAAACATCTGGTTTTATGCCAAGGGACATACGTGCTTTAATTGCTGATGCTGGTGCAAATCTAATTCCTAGACTCAATGATATAATTGCTAAGGTTGAGCCCAGAGACAATTCTGGTAATATTTCTGCCCAGTTTAAGCTGATTCGGGAACATGCAACTCAGGATCTAGGGAAAGAAGACTTCACTAAAGCTTTGGAACGATCAAAGAAAAGGAATGCATCAGCATTGGGTACTCCAAAGGTGATATAAGTTGTCAAATTAACATAGAATCAGTTTTAGTTGTGCCATTGTTGTTGGTGTGATAGTATTCAAATTTGCCTATGATTTCTTCATTACATTGTAGGTAAATTTTTTCTTGAAAGCCTTTTTTAATGCTTTTTTTTTTTGGCTTTAAATTCTATGAGTGGACAGAGTGTTCATTTTCTGTGCAGAAATTTTTCTTCCCCTGCTTGTGTAGGGGATGTTTGACATTAAATACTTGTGATAGGTTCCTAATGTAAAATGGGAAGATGTTGGTGGACTTGAGGATGTGAAGAAATCAATCCTGGACACTGTTCAGGTATGGCTATTCGTTTCTCTATAATTGTACGATCTATTCATCTCTCCATAATTGCATGAGTAGTTAGAATTACATTTCTTTCATCCACCTTTCCAACTCTGGTGGGTGACACTTCTGTTTGAATCACGTGAAAGGATGCTGTGGTAATTCTGACAATGGAGATATTGAGGGCCTTGAGGTAGTGTTTTAGAGGACCATTGTTCCAGGTGACAGAAGAAGGTCCAGTTATTTGGTCCGTCAGCCGAAAATGCCCAACAGTCCTTGATACTGGGTCCCGAGGGAATATTCTGTGTTCCTGGTCAGACCTTTGGGATGTTCAATGAGATTGTTTGTATTGCCAATTGCTCGATCTGAATGATTTCATGCCAAGTTGGCTTTTAAAAACATTTGATGGGGTGCCTTTGGATTGACACTTATAAAATTTGTCGCTGCCTCAACCATGCACCTTGTGTTGGACTTTTACCCTAGTATAGTTGTATTTCAGCTGTCCAAATTTATGTTCTTGAAGTCCTAGAGACTTTATTTTTCTTTGTCAATTTGAAACGGCTAGTTCTATTAGCTTAAGCCTTTTGAGTTCTTTTCTATAGTTTGACAATTTCTTTTCAAATTTAGTAATTTCATAATGATTACCTGTACACTTTAAAATTGATTTGCTGTCATCTTAATTTGCATGAATTTGTTGATGCATTAAAAAGAATTCTGCTTCTGTACTTGCTGATATGCAGCTTTGTTAGATGTGACAAATTTTACAAGCATCTTATACAATTTTCCCTTAAGTTTATTACTTTAATGTCATTGGTAAAGCTTCGGTAAATACCTGTACCTTTTTTTTTTTTCCCTTCTCTATCTTTCTTTATAGTTGTATCCTTTGCCAAACTTACATCTCCTTTTGTTTCATTCTGAATTTTGTGGCTTTGTTGCATAAACATTAATTGGACATACAACCTGGAATAAGAAATGAACTGTCATTGACAGTTTTTGTAACTACTCAAATCCATATGATGTGATCCGACACCAATTCTAACATATTCCATTTAATATAGAAGCAAATATTTACTTTTCGTATCCAATTTTAATAACATGTAAAACCACACCACAAAAACTGATAGCATAACACATTTATCATGTTATAACACAGCAGAAGTCTCCAAGTATAAGGGTACAATAGTCAAACATGACTGCTGACAGAACTCAAATTAAACCCCAAATAACGTCTTACATCACATCATCTTCCTTAGTATTCAAAATATGAGGTGAGACAAATAGATCTCCAAAAGCCATGCCGGTCGATGTGTACCAAGGTTTGATAACTCAATTCTTAACCCTGGTCGAGACAGTCGAGATGATCTTGAAAATCTCAATCGAGACGCTGCATTTTTTGCCTGTCAATCTCAGTTGGCTCTTGGCCATTGTAAGGTCCGATACTTCAGAGAAACCTTATTTTAACCCATATAAACATATGTCAACCCTTAGTTTGTAATAATAATCACACATAGTGATAGCAAAAATTATTACACAAACTGGTATTATGCTTACAGCTTGACACAAGAACAGCACTATGTTGTTTACAACACACGACACACTTAAGTTTATTTATTTATTTTTATTTATTTTTATTTTTTTATTTTTAAACGTTTTCTTAAATGATATTCGTCATGAATAAGCAAACGCCCTCATTTTAATCCAATAAAATAGTTTAAAATTCTAATTCCAAAGGGTAAAAAGTCAACCCTCCAGTTCAAAACCAAAAACCGCATTTCTGATTGCGGGGGCCATTTTCAACTTTCAAATGCTAGCTTTTCTACAATCTAAAAATTTCATAAATATTATTATAGTTCAACTTCACTAAAAACCAAAAGAGTGCCAAAATATTCGTTTATTTTGATGCCAAAAAAATTATTTTCATTCAGAGACTTTAAACAGCATTTGCGTACTCAAAATAAAGTTTGACCATAGTGTAACTCCTTCAATACAACTCGAATTCAAGCAATGTCAGATTTGTTGAAATGCTGATTATGCTATCTTTCCAACAAATCTGATATTATTTGAATCTAAGTTATATTTAAGGAGTTATGCTTTGGTCAAACTTTGTTTGGAGTACGCAAATGCTATTTAAAGTCACCCGGATGGAAATAATTTTTTGGGTATCAAAACAAATTATTATTTTGGTATTCCTTTGGTATTTTAATAATATTTTACTATAATAAGGTTTATGAAATTTTAAGATTGTAGAAATGCCTTAGCATTTTAAAGTTGTAAATCATCCATGCAACCAAAAATGCAATTTTTGTTGTTGAACTAGAGGGATGACTTTTATCATTCTGGAATTTGAATTTTAGACTATTTATTGGATTCAAATGGGGTGTTTACTTATTTATGAATAATATCTTAAATAAATATTTATTAAAAGTTAATAAACATTTACTTAAATGATATTTGTCATAAATAAGTGCCGAGTGCTGTATACTGTTCCCTGAACCATTTTATTTAGGTCTCAGTTTAATATA
This sequence comes from Protea cynaroides, assembly GCA_028583415.1. Lineage (NCBI taxonomy): Eukaryota > Viridiplantae > Streptophyta > Magnoliopsida > Proteales > Proteaceae > Protea > Protea cynaroides. The sequence goes on from CM053271.1 coordinate 92,267,068, forward strand.
GAAAAAAAAAAAAAGAAGGCTTCAGTCTAGAAGACAGGTTTTGGTCGAAATGGAAAGAAATCTCGAGATTTCGGTTGAGAGAATGCATGTTTCCTCGAGAAATTCAAGATTTCGCTGAGATTTAGAACTATGCGAGTCGCCAACAGCATGGCTTCTCAAGCCATTTTTACTGACCTGTAGGTTAAATAAATTGATGAGAGAAAGCCCAGTAAGTAAAACATGGCATATATACACACAGAAGGAAACTATATATATATATATGGTGAAATGTTATTGTAACAAGGGTTTGTTATTTTTTGTTATTTTTCTAAACGTAACAAGGAATCTATTCCGCCACATGGGCAAATGATGTGTCCATTCCAACCGTTGGATAGAAAGAACATGATCTAGATTACCCACATGTCGAATTTCAAACTCTAATTCAATCAAATGCCCCTATGTATTGGCATGCATCCCGTGTATGTCCATGCATGTATACAAGTACTCTAAACATTACTATAACACTACCCAAATATGAATGGGTTAGATTAAAAAAATAGTAAAAATGAATGGTCCAGTTTTATTTTGTTACGTTTTTAAACGTAACAAACCTTTGTTACAGTAACAACAACCATATATATATATATATATATATATATATATATATATATATATATATATATATATGTGTGTGTGTGAAACATGACAAAACTGAACATTCTATTCATGGTTGCAAACTAATTCTTCATTTTCGCAAAACAAGAAAACCATGCCCAACATAAATGATTAAATCACAATATTGAAATTGATTGACAATACACATTCTTTCTAGTGAGGCTACACCCCGACCATAGCTATCCACTACGGGCTAGGTGGTGTCCAGTCATCCCATCTTAGATGGTGCATCCCATGGCTAAGCGGGGAAACCATATATCTTACCACAGGCAAGGTTATAAATTTCGGCCGAAATTTCGTAAAAATCTATGATTTTTCCTGTCAAATTACAAAACTTAGTTTCAATGGCCAAAAAGTTGTTTTTTAAGCCCAATTGTTTTGTGTGCATTTTTAACCTTCTTTACATATCCATTTAATGATTTCCACTAAAAAAACTTTTTAAATAGTTTTTCTATGTCTACATCATAGTATGCTACTATACGCTGTATCCCGGGATTGTATTCAGAGTTAAATATTCAATACTTATTTATGACTAATAAAATTTAAGTAAATGTTTATTAATTATATATTTCATTTCCTTAAGATATTATTTTAAATAAACAAACACTCTCATTGGAATCCAATAAAAATATCCTAAAATTCAAATTCTACAAGGATAAAATGTCAACTTTCCAGTTCAAAAACAAAATTGGATATTTGATTGCGGGGGGATTTTCAACTTTCAAGTGCTAGCTTTTTTCTCTAATAGAAAAAATTCTATAAATGTAATTAGAGTAAAACATCACTAAAACCCAGGAGTTTGCCAAAGTAATCTTTTGTTTTCATGTCCAAAAAATTATTCCATTTAGAAGACTTTAAATAGCATTTACGTACTCCGAACAAGGTTTGACCGGTAACTCGTTTAATATAACTCAGATTTAAGCAATATCAGATTTATTGGAAAGCTAGTTGTTGAATAATGGAATGACTTGTCTGTAATAGATATAGGTCCTCTTATTTGTACTGTGAGAATGAATACAAAGAAAGAAAGAGGTAGTACAGGTAGTACAATGAGGATAGTACAGGTAGTACAATGAATCTAGACAAAAAATGAAATACGTAATATTCTCAACACTCCCCTTCAAGTTGGTGCATATATATCATGCATGCTCAACTTGGATAATATCATATGGAAGGATTTCCCTGGCAGACCTTTGGTGAAGATGTCTGCTAGTTGGTCCTCTGATCTGACAAACAGAATCTCGATTTGTCCACTGTCTAGTTTCTCTTTGATGAAGTGACGGTCTACCTCAACATGTTTTGTCCTATCATGCTGAACTGGATCATTAGCAATGCTAATGGCTGCTTGATTATCACAGAATAATTTCATGGACTGGTTACACATAACCCTCAAATCTTTGAATAGTCGTTGTAACCATAGTAGTTCGCATATTCCATGCGCCATTGCTCTGTATTTTGCTTCTGCACTGGATCGATCAACCACATTTTGCTTCTTGCTGCGCCAGGTTACCAGATTGCACCCAAGAATGTGCAATAACCAGAGATAGACTTACGATCAGGACTTCCTGCTCAATCTGCATCAGTATAAGCCTCCACATGGATTTGTTTATTTGGTGAATCTGAAATGGCATATGCTTCCATTTTCAGAGGGTCATTAGGAGATAACAGGATTCCTCTTCCAGGGGCTAACTTTAGGTAGTGCAATATCCGATAGACAGCCTTTATATGTGTAGAGTATGGGTCGTGCATAAACTTGCTTACCAAACTAACAGCGAATGCAATATCTGGCCGTGTGTGGGCAAGATATATGAATCTACCAACAAGTCTCTGATATCTTCCTTTGTCTTCTAGTGTGCCTTCTTTTGCCCTTAGCTTGGTATTGGGATCGAAAGGAGTATCACAAGGTCGAGCCCCAAGTAATCTTGTTTCTGAGAGAAGATCAAGAACATACTTTCTTTGAGACAGATAGATGCCTTTTGCAGATCTGGCAACTTCAGTCCCAAGAAAGTACCTAAGTTTGCCAAGGTCTTTGATCTCAATCTCCTTTCCTAGAAATGCCTTTAGTTTCGTGATTTCATTATTGTTATTGTCAGCAATGATGATATCATCTACATATGCAAGTAAGGCAATAAAAGTGTAGGAGAATGTTTTATAAATAAAGTATAGTCAGCATTGCTTTGAACATAGCCAAATGCTACCATAGCTTTATTAAATCTTCCAAACCATACTCTGGGGGATTGTTTTAGACCATAAAAAAATCGCTTCAACTTGCAGACTTTTCCTTGGCTTTTATCATCTGTGAAACCCGGTGGTCGGTCCATATAGACATCTTCAGTAAGTTCTCCATGAAGGAATGCATTTTTTTACATCTAACTGTTGCAAGTCCTAGTTGTGATGTACATTAAATGACAGTAAAACCCTGATGGTAGTCATTTTGGCCACTGGAGCAAAGGTTTCTTGGTAGTCAATCCCATATGTTTGAATAAATCCCCGTGCAACCAATCTAGCCTTGTACTGATCAATAGTCCCATCTGGTTTCTGTTTCACTGTAAAGATCCACTTGCATCCTACTGACCTTGATCCTGCAGGAAGTGGAACAAGATCCCATGTACCATTTTTCTTTAGAGCCCTCATTTCTTCCACCATTGTAGCTTTCCACCTTTCATCCATAATTGCATCCTGCCATTTTTGAGGAACAAACACAGAAGAGAGCGAAGACACAAAAACACGGAAAGAAGGGAAAAGGGAGTCATAGGAAACATAATTGGAAATAGGATGTAGGGTGCAAGCCCTAATTCCTTTTCGAAGTGCAATTAGAAGATCAAGATCAGAAGAAGAAGTAAGTTCCTTTCCAGAAGAAGGCTCAGTAGACTCAGTTTCTGGATCCAGGGCTAGCGAAGGGACATGTGCAGGAGTGGTAGTGGCCTTTCCTTACTTGTCTTTGTCACGGCTATAAACTTGCAGAGGTGGCTTGGTGGTTGGATGTTTGGATGGTACAGTTGTATCGAGCACTTGTTCTTGGACTATTTCTGGTACATCAGGTATATCCGATATAAGTACATTAGGGATATCAAGTGCATCTTCAACTGTCTGTGTCTTCCCCTGAAGAGGAGCCTGATAATAAGAGAGATGCTCATGAAAAATGACATCTCTACTAACAAGGATCAAACATAAATAGTTGATTGAGTTAACCGACTACATGGAGTAGAAGCTTAGGGCCAGTCAAACCATTCCTTTGAAGCAAACATGGATCTAAGCCCAATCTTCTTTGTCTCAAAGCTCTTCAGAGCGATATAGTTTATGGCAAACTGTGTCAAACTTGGCCTCACCAAATCCCCCCCACATTTACTCCTCATCAGCTGTTGGGATTATCCATGATTGTAGACAGATGTATTTACTTGTCTTGCCTACTCTACAACCTCTTCCACTAACTTGATTTTGCCTATATACTTCAGCATCATGTCTAAGTACTATGCTGTACATGGAGTCCAAAATAAATTTAATATGGGATTATTCATTAATCTTTCCCCAGCTTTCTTGTAGTATTGCCATTATCAGTGACCACTTGTTCCACATTCTGCACCCCCACTTTCACAACTTGCTTTAACAAGTTATAAATATATGTAGAATCCTTCTTATGTTTGGAGGCATCCACAGACTTCAAGAAAACTGCTTTCCCATCACACGATACCATGAAATTGATTAGGGAGAGTCTACTAGGTCGAGTATACCTATCACACATGATTGTGACTCCATATGTCTCCTAGTATGGATGCAACCCCTTGACGTATTCCTCAATTTTTTTCTTATGCTGAGGTGGATGAGTGTTGTACAACTCATAAGCTGTGGGTCCCTTCACCCTTGGGCCAGCCTTGCTTACCTCATCCAACATATTTTGATAATAAGGCCCTGTGGTAGCATTTGCTGGTATATTATTATAAAAAAACCACCTGGAGATAGCCGCCCCAACGTCATTTGTGTTGCTCCAAAAACTCTTCAACTTCTTTTGTTTCTTATCACCCCTGGGGAAAAATGCAGGATCACTCTTTAGGATCTCAATTTTTAGGGCAAGACATGGTAGTGGCGGCCGTGAGTCTCTAGCTGCTCCTGATGTAGAGGTCCTCATACTCTTTCTTCTTAAAAGGAGTTGGGATCTGTGGTTGGGGATGTTCATATCTCTTCATCCTCTCCTCCTGTCCCTTTCTTGATGAAAATGAACCACCTCCTCCCTATCTTGATGAACCAGCTCCTCCGGCCATCGGCCTAAACCTATTTTGCTCCATGGCGAATGAGTGCCTATTGGCTCGCATAGCCCGCTTCATCTGCAAATCCTTTAGGTCCTGGAAGTTTGGGTCATCAAGCTCATCACTATCATAGTCCTGCTCACCAAGTTCTGGTAAGCTCCTCTCTAGGCATGCCTCTTCAATTTTTTTCCTGGCAGCCCTTTTATCTCTCTTCCTTTTTATCCCACCCTTTATCAGCTAAGCCATAACTATTTTTATTTCACTTGGCAAGCTAGGACATCCTGTTACGTTGCCATCCCCACCAGCAAGATGCCACTTTAGGCGATTGGCTTCACCACCTCCAATTTTTTTGTAGTAGTAGTTGCATTGGGATGTCCTCTTGTTAGAGTTGAGGGGCACCCCATGCCTCCAGGCGATATCTCCGGCTCTGGAGGATCCTTGCCCTTGTGACCCACTCATTGTAGTCTTGTACACTATTAATAAATGCATTATTAGTATCTAAACTTCAAACTATGATTAAAAAAAAATGCAATTCTGCAGTTACTACTTTATCAACAAAGTCTAATATTTTTTCCTATTTAAACTATTTTTTAATAATTTTTAAATAATTATTACATAATTAATCAATATATATATATATATATATATATATATATATATATATATATATATATATATATATATATATATTGTTGAATGATGGAATGACTTGTCTGTAATAGACAGAGGTCCTCTTATTTATAATGTGAGAATGAATACAAAGAAAGAAAGAGGTAGTACAGGTAGTACAATACAGGTAGTACAATGAGGGTAGTACAGGTTGTACAATTGTACAATACAGGTAGTACAATGAATCTAGTCAAAAAATGAAATACGTAATATTCTCCACACTCCCCCTCAAGTTGATGCATATATATCATGCATGCCCAACTTAGACAATATCATATGGAAGGATTTCCCTGGCAGACTTTTGGTGAAAATGTCTGCTAGTTGGTCCTCTGATCTGACAAACGGAATCTCGATTTGTCCACTATCTAGCTTCCCTTTGATGAAGTGACGGGCTACCTCAACATGTTTTGTTCTATCATGCTGAACCGGATTATTAGCAATGCCAATGGCTGCTTGATTATCACAGAATAATTTCATGGACTGGTTACACATAACCTTCAAATCTTTGAGTAGTCGTTGTAACCATAGTAGTTCGCATATTCCATGCGCCATTGCTCTGTATTCTGCTTCTGCACTGGATCGGGTAACCACATTTTGCTTCTTGCTGCGCCAGGTTACCAGATTGCCACCCAAGAATGTGAAATAACCAGAGATAGACTTACGATCAGGACTTCCTGCCCAATCTGCATCAGTATGGATTTGTTTATTTGGTGAATCTAAAATGGCATATGCTTCCATTTTCAGAGGGTCATTAGGAGATAACAGGATTCCTCTTCCAGGGGCTGACTTTAGGTAGTGCAGTATCCGATAGACAGCCTCCATATGTGTAGAGTATGGGTCGTGCATAAACTGGCTTACCAAACTGACAGCGAATGCAATATCTGGCCGTGTGTGGGCAAGATATATGAGTCTGCCAACAAGTCTCTGATATCTTCCTTTGTCTTCTGGTGTGCCTTCTTTTGCCGTTAGCTTGGTATTGGGATCGAGAGGAGTATCACAAGGTCGCGCCCCAAGTAACCCTGTTTCTGAGAGAAGATCAAGAACATACTTTCTTTGAGACAGGTAGATACCTTTTGCAGATCTGGCAACTTCATTCCCAAGAAAGTACCTAAGTTTGCCAAGGTCTTTGATCTCGAACTCCTTCCCTAGAAATGCCTTTAGTTTCGTGATTTCATCATTGTTATTGCCAGCAATGATGATATCATCTACATATACAAGTAAGGCAGTAAAAGTGTTAGGGGAATGTTTTATAAATAAAGTATAGTCAGCATTGCTTTGAACATAGCCAAATGGTACCATAGCTTTATTAAATCTTCCAAACCATACTCTAGGGGATTGTTTTAGACCATAAAGAGATCGCTTCAACTTGCAGACTTTTCCTTAGCTTTTATCATCTGTGAAACCGGGTGGGCAATCCATATAGACATCTTCAGTAAGTTCTCCATGAAGGAATGCATTTTTTACATCTAACTGTTGCAAGTCCCAATTGTGATGTACAACACAGGACAGTAAAACCCTGATAGTAGTCATTTTGGCCACTGGAGCGAAGGTTTCTTGGTAGTCAATCCCATATGTTTGAGTAAATCTCCGTGCAACCAATCTAGCCTTGTACCGATCAATAGTCCCATCTGGTTTCTGTTTCACTGTAAAGATCCACTTGCATCCTACTGACCTTGATGCTGCAGGAAGTGGAACAAGATCCCATGTACCATTTTTCTTCAGAGCCCTCATTTCTTCCACCATTGCAGCTTTCCACCTTTCATCCATAATTGCATCCTGCCATTTTTGAGGAACAGACACAGTAGAGAGCGAAGACAAAAACATGGAAGAAGGGGAAAGGGAGTCATAGGAAACATAATTTGAAATAGGATGTAGGGTGCAGGCCCTAGTTCCTTTTCGAAGTGTAATTGGCAGATCAAGATCAGAAGGAGTAAGTTCCTTACCAGAAGAAGGCTCAGTAGACTCAGTTTCTGGATCCAGGGCTAGCGAAGGGACATGTGCAGGAGTGGTAGTGGCCTTTCCTTGTTTGTCTTTGGCACGACTATAAACTTGCAGAGGTGGCTTGGTGGTTAGATGCTTTGATGGTGCAGTTGTATCGAGCACTTGTTCTTGGACTATTTCTGGTACATAAGGTATATCTGGTATAAGTACATTAGGGATATCTGGTGCATCTTCAATTGTCTGTGTCTCCCCCTGAAGAGGAGCCTGATAATAGGAGAGATGCTCATGAAAAATGACATCTCTACTAACAAGGACCTGACGAGAGGGAGGATGATAACACTTGTATCCTTTTTGTGTTGCAGAATACCTTAAAAATATGCACTTTAATCCACGTGGATCAAGCTTGCCAGGGGAACGATGGTTTCGAGCATAACAAAAACTACCAAGGACTCTAGGAGGAAGAACAAAATCAGAATTTCCACGTAAGATGTCCAAGGGAGCCTTGTTGTCTAAAACTCGAGAAGGAAGGCGGTTGATCAAGGATGCTGCAGTGAGGATAGCATCACTCCAGTATTGAGCGGGAACATGTCTCTCAAACGTTAGTGCTCTAGCTGTTTCGAGTAAGTGGCGGTTCTTTCTTTCAGCGACTCCATTCTGAGCAGGGGTGTCCACACAATTTGTCTGATGAATTATCCCGTTATCAGCCAAGTATTGCTGAAAAAATCCTTCAAGATATTCCTTACCATTGTCATTACGGAGCATCTTCAATTGAGTTTGAAACTGCGTCTTGATCATATTGTGGAAATGGCGGAAGCATGCAAAGACCTCATTTTTTTGACGCATCAGATAGACCCATGTAGTACGAGTGTGACAATCAGTAAAGGTTACAAACCACCTATGACCAGAAATAGAGGTAGTCCGTGTTGGATCCCAAACATCAGAATGTACTAAATCAAAGATACAAGGACTTCTTGAAGCAAAAGGTAAATAAGAAATACGAGCCTGTTTGGCCAAAACACAAGCCTCACATAATAACTCGTTTTTATTACATTGTTTAAATAATTTTGGAAAAAAATGAGATAAAACAGCAGAAGAGGGATGCCCAAGACGGCGGTGCCACTGCTGAAGGGTACTGACTGCGGAATGGGAGGAAGGTGCTGAACGACCATTGTCAAGCAAGTACAGGCCACCATGCACACTACCATGTCCAATCGTCTTCCCGTTCTCTAGATCCTGAATCACACAATAGGTAAGAAAAAGTGTTACTTTACAATTTTGAGACTTTGTAAGACTACTAATGGAGAGTAAATTTGTGGATAAATTAGGAACATGGAGAACGAAATTCAAATTAAGGGAGGAAAAACAGTGGATGGATCCAATTCCAGATATAGGAGAAAGGGATCCATCAGCGACCTTCACAGTATTATGTCCAGAAGAAGGAGAGTATAAATAAAAAGATTTAGAGGAACCAATCATGTGGTCAGTGGCTCCAGTATCTATAACCCAAGGGCTAGAAATATAGAAAGCACAATGACCATCATGGGAAATACCTGACTGAACAAAAAAAGAACCTGGATTGGTAGATGCAGATGTAGATGATTGATTTGTAGTCCCAGGAGGTAGTCGAAGGAGATGCCGGAGAGTCTGAAGTTCTTGTGCAGAGGGTTGTAGCAGAGGACCAATAGGAGGACTTGCTTCAGTTTGATGTGCCTGAGGTGCGTGGGAGGACTTTGCCTTGTGCATACCTTTTTGCTGGCGTTTTGCTTCAAAATCTGCTGGTTTGCCATTAAGTTTCCAGCATGTGTCTTTGGTGTGCCAAAGCTTGCTACAATACTCACATTTGATAACATCACGGGATACAGGAGGATTCTTGTATGTCTGAGTATTTGTCTGGAGGGCAGACCTATCCGGAACAGAAGGGGACAACATTGTTATTCGTCGTTGGTCCTCTAACTGAACCATGGAATAAGCCTGTTGGAGGGTGGGGAAAGGGTTCTTGCTGAGAATCTGTGAGCGAATAGGATCAAGTTCCACATTTAGTCCTGCCAGAAAAGTATAAACCTTGTATTTCTCTTCCCTTTTGTGAAATAGGGTAGCATCTTCTTCACATTTAGCATGAATAGAATCATAAAAATCAATTGTTTGCCAATAACTCCTCAACTTAGTATAATATTGGGATACAGTCAATTCTTTTTGGATAGTTTCATGAACACTTTTTTGAATGGCATAATTTAAAGCAGCATTTTCAACTTGGGAATAGGTGTCCTTAGCAGACTTCCAAATTTGTGTAGCAGTATCCAATAACAAATAGCCCTCGGCTATAATGGGTTGCATGGAATTGAGGAGATATTGCATTACCAATGAATTTTCAGCATGCTATTTCTCTAAAACAATGTCCTTGGTCAGAGGTTTTTCCTTGGTGCCGGTGAGATATCCCGATAATCCCCGAGCTGTAATTGAGAGTTGGGTGGCCCGAGACCACATTAGGTAATTACCACCATCAAGTTTAGTGGTATTAGTGGAAATAGTGAGATTGTCCATTTTAAAACTCTCTATCCCAGAAGAGGTTACTTCAGATGTCATCCTTGAGTTGTGTATTCAAGAACAAACACCCAAAAACAATATGAACAGCCTCCCTGTTTGGTTATAGCACAATAGATGGAGATCAAAGTAGAAATATCACTTGTCAGATATCGTAACTTGTCCCATGTGCAGCATAATATATGAAAATCAATTCTGGTTTGCACCCACTTTTTTGTTTATTGGGGTAAACTCAGAAACTCATAGATATCCGACCAGACTGAATCATATTATTAATATCTAGACTGATAAAAAAAAATTGATTTCCAATAAAGAGAATAAAAAAATGATCCGTAATGAGGGATAAAAAGAAGGGTAGTACCTATATCATTGTATGATTCCCTCTTTGGTTGCTGCCCCTAGTGGGGAGAGAAAAAAAAAAAAACAAAAGAAAAAGAAAAGAAAAGAAGGAAAGTCGGTGGTCGGCGGTGGTAGGTTGGCGGCGGCGGTGGTGAGACAGCGGAGGGATCTGGCAGTAGAGCTAACTTGGCTCTAATACTATGTTGAATGATGGAATGACTTGTCTGTAATAGATAGAGGTCCTCTTATTTATAATGTGAGAATGAATACAAAGAAAGAAAGAGGTAGTACAGGTAGTACAATACAGGTAGTACAATGAGGGTAGTACAGGTAGTACAATTGTACAATACAGGTAGTACAATGAATCTAGACAATATATATATATATATATATATATATATATATATATATATATATATATATATATATATATATGAAACATCACAAAATTGTTCAATTTTAGCTTAAACAAATTTTACAATACATTTCAGTATTTATCATAATTTTCAAACCTAAAACAGAAAATTATTACTATTAATTTGTATTTATTTTCAATTTTATCAAATATTAATATCATTTTCAAAAATTAAAATAAATAATTTAAAAAAGAAAAATAAATCCGACTTCTTGAATCCGTAGATCAGCCAATGTTGTCTAACATACATAAATATGAACTCAATTTATCATGTATTAACCCTATTTTATTAAAAAAATAGTTCCAGAAAATTGATTTAAAAAAAAAATTAAATAAATAATTAAATAACAGTACATGAAATCTAACTCTATAAACTTGTAGATCATGAGAAGTTATGCAACATATAATAATTTTGTAACAATATCTCAAAAAGATAACCAGCAAGTTCACAAACCAGAAAATAAGAGAGAAAAAGATTGAAGAGAAAGAAAAAAGAAAGAGATTTCGATAACAGCAGTGTGCTGTAACCAAAACCGATGAAGCCTTCCTCTCTACCACTTGTATTTATGTAGAATGAAATCTATCCATTACAAAGAAAAGTCTCTATAACAAGGAGAGATAGAAAAAGGAAATACAATAACCAATATAGGAAGCAAAACAACTAGTGGCCGGCCCTTCGTCAAGGCCCAGGAATCCGCTTGACATCTCAGCGGCGGGATTGGATACCCGCATCCGATCGAAGTTCCGTTTGAGTGCCCCCCTAACATAAAGGAGAGCTGTGCAGTTGTGGGTCGCTGCGTAAAAAAGGAAAGAACCAGCATGTAGATATCGCTGACGGTAACAATATCTACATGGGCCATGGCCCATGGGCCTTATGGGCCAACACCAATATCATAACACCTTCCCTCAAGCTGGAATGTACAAATCACCCAATCCATGTTTGTAACTATCTAACCGAAATGCAGGTCCAAACAAGGGCTTCATAAGAATGTTAGCGAGCTGATTTGAGGAAGATACGAAGGGAGTAACAACTAGCTTATTTATAACAACATCTTGTACAAAATGACAATCCACCTCTACATGTTTGGTACGTTCATGGAACACTGGATTGCTAGCAATGTAGGTAGCAGCTTGATTATCACACATCAAAGACATAGGCCGAGAGATAGAAAATCCAAGTTCTTGCAAAAGATTTCTTAACCTTAATAATTCAGCAGTAGTCTGTGCCATAGCACGGTATTCAGCTTTAGTGCTGGACTTGGATATAGTAGTTGGCTTCTTACTTCGCCAGGTAACAAGATTACCCCCAACAAAGGTATAGTATCCAGTAGTGGAGCGCCTATTACCATCAGCTCCTGCCTAATCAACATCAGAAAAACCAACAATATCAAGATGATGTCGATCGTAAATAAGACCATTACCAGGAGATTTCTTGACATACCGCAATATTAGACAGGCAGCTTCCTAGTGGGCAACCTTAGAGCATGCATAAATTGGCTAACCACTCCAATAGTAAAGGAAAGGTCAAGCCGAGTTACAATAAGATAAATCAATTTCCCAACTAAACGTCTATATTGATGAACATCAGAAGTTTGGACTGTCATTGTTTCAAGCTTCTGATGTGGGTCCATTAGTGTATCAGCTGGCTTGGCTCCAAGAAGGAATTGACAAGGGCCCTAAATATCATAATGGAGTAAAGAAAAAGGGGTAAAACTCCTAGGATTAGAACTAACAGGGAAAGACAACCGTTGATGTTTCCCTAATTCCCAGGCCTCACATTGAAGAGTGGGGAGAGATTTGCAATTAGGGATAAAAACTTTCATCTTAGACAAAGACAAATGACCAAGCCGGTGGTGCCATTGAAGAGGGGTAGTAATAGAGGTAGTTGCAGCAGTAGGAAAATGATCAGTACGCTTCAAGTAATACAGACCAGCATGCTCACGTCTGCCACCAATCATCTCCCTGGTCCTGAGATCTTGAAAGGTACAATGAGAAGGGAAAAAGATAGCAACAAAGTTAAGAGATTTAGTTAGTTGACTAATAGATAAAAGATTAAGAGGGAAATTAAGGACATGCAAAATAGTAGGTAGACATAGAAGGGTAAGAGAGACTTGGCCATGCTGAGAAGCAGTACTAGAGGAGCCATCAGTAAGACAAATAGTAACTGGTTTGTTGGTGGCATGAAGGGAGGAAAAGACAGAGGACTCACTAGTCATATTACAGGTGGTAATAGAATCAATGATCTAAGGATGAGGGAAGGCATGAGAAAGAAGGGCAGATGTACCTGTATGGGCTAGGGTAGCAGCAGAAGAGGAACTAGTAGCCTCAAGTTGGTGATTCCTATGAAGGAGGGTCTCGTACTGGGCAGAGGATGGAGCAGATGTGGATGGTGGACCCGGCATAGCAAGGGATGCATCGTCAATGGTAACAGTATAAACTAAATTATTAGCCCATTCAAGACGGCCGAACTTGTCCCAACAGTTGTCAACGGTATAGTTGGTCTTGTGGCAATAAGTACAATAGTGGGCAGACCTATCAGACGGTGGTCTCCCAGAATCACGACCAGGTGCACCACAACCACTACCACGGGTGGAGCCACGACTCCTAGGGGAGGAACCCTGACCACGGCCAGTAAACAAAGTAGATGTATCTTTGGGAGAAGGGTCACTCTGGGGAGCCAAATGTTGGAGATGAAAGAAAGAATGTCTCACTCAGAGTAGGTATGGATGCACCAGCAAAAAGCTGATTCTTCACAGCCTGATACTTGGGAGAGAGCTTAGTAAAAAATTTTGCCACAAAAAACTCAGACTGTTGGGCCTTCAACTTATTTATGTCAGTGGTAAGAGGCTGCACAGCCTGGATTTCCTCAATAAGGCCTTTGAAACCATCATAATAGTCAGTTAGGGATTTGTCACCAATAGAATAGGTAAACATCCTCTCATAGAGGTCATAATTACAGGAGACATTCTTATCTTGGCCATAGGTCTCTTGTAAATCAGCCCAGATGTTCTTGGCAGTATTGTGAAACATCACAGTAGATAAGATGGAAGACTCAATACTATTTCACAACCAAGTTTGATTATCACGAAGCCAGGTATTATAAGTCTTAACAGACTCAGGATCTTTAGCATCACAAGTAGGAGCATCTTCAAACAACTGCTGTACTTTATCCTTAGACAAGATGTAGGCCTTAATAGCGTGAGCCTAGAAGGTAGCTTGAAACCCCTCTCAAATTTATCAAGATTATCTAAACCTTTGTAGGCTTGGAACAATCATCTTGAACAGAATAAAAAGCTATCAACACAATCAAGCAACATAAATTTTGTTCTTCTTTCACTCGGTTCCGCTAACTGAGAGGCCAAAGGAGATAAGGCTCAAAGTAAAGCAAGGGTAGGTGGTGGTAATGGGGTGTATATATATATATATAAAATAAAAATAAAAATAAAGCCTCGGTTCAGCCAACCGAGTGGCCAAAGGAATGAAGAACTCAAGAGGGGTGGTGGTAGTAGTAGTTGGGTAGTAAATTTTTTTTTAATTATTTGCTCAACACATAAACCAATAAGAAGATGATCAAGAAGTTAAAGATCAAAACATTGGCAGCATAGTAGAGGAGAAGTAAATCTCGATCACCTAGTAGTACCAAGAGAGGTAGTACATAGTTAGAGCAAAAATATCAATGGTTGTTATGATTTATTATGTAAGGGCCAAACAGGCCCTTACCGATATTGGCTGGTGCTCAGATTAGCACCAGCCGATATCGGCTAGGGCTGTTTGGCCCATTTTGATCAGTTTTACTTGCTGTTTTTGATTTTATTTATTTTCTTTTTTTGTCTATTCTATCTATAGACACTTTTATTGTAATTGGTTCGAGTTTCTCTATAAATATAAGCTATAGAGGAGGCTGAGAGTGTGGGGTATGCTGCTGTTCTCTCTCTCTCTCTCTCTCTCTCTCTCTCTCTCTTCTTCTTCTTTTTTTTTCTCAATTCTCTTATTCCCTAGTTTCTTTTGTGAAGTTTTCGTTATATCTCTTTGTGGTTTTGTTACATGGTATCAAAGCATTAGATTTTGGCTATCATCAACACTTGGTTTGATAGGCCTTTGATATTTTTACTCTACCTATGTACTGATTTTTCTTGGTGCTCTAGATGATTAAGATCTGTTGTACCTACTACTACTATGCTGTGTATGTGTGATTGATAACATTTTGATCGTCTTCTTACTGTCTATGTGGTAAGCATTAATTAATTTTTTTTTTAATACCTATCCTCCTACCGCCACCCCTATTGAGCCATTATTCCTTTGGCCACTCGGTTGGCTGAACCGAGAATTTATTTATTTGTACAAAGATATATTGTGTAACCCCAATTGCCTTCATCATCCTCTGCTTCTCTTTGAGCCTTACCTCCTTGGCCTCTCGGTTGGCGGAACCGGGTAGAAGAAGAAAAATTATTTTGCGTTGCTTGGTTGTGTTATTTACTAGTTATTATGATGACTGATTACAAGCCTTCAGAAGTTCAGATCATCGCTGTGAAATTGAAAGGGATGTCAAATTACCTTTTATGGGCTCAAGCTATTAAAGCCTACATTCTCTCTAAGGAGAAACTGTTCTTGTTTCTCGATGATACACCTGACCATGATCTTAAGGATCCAGAATCTGTGAAGACATATAATACATGGCTTCGTGACAATTCCATGGTTCAAACTTGGTTATGGAATAGTATTGAGTCTTCTATCTTGCTTACTGTGATGTTTTATGATAACGCCAAGGCCATCTGGGCTAATTTAAAAGAGACCTATGGTCAAGATAATAATTTTTCTATGATTTATGACCTTTATGAGAGGATGTTTACTTATTCCATTGTTGACAAATCCCTGACTGATTACTATGGAGGCTTTAAAAGCCTTATTGAAGAGATCTAGGCTGTGCAGCCTCTTTCTACTGATACTAATAAACTGAAGACCCAACAATCTGAATTTTATGTGGCCAAGTTTCTAGCTGGCCTTTTTCCTAAGTATCAAGTTGTGAAGAGTCAGCTCCTTGCCTGTGCTTCGATACCTACCCTAAGTGAGGCGTTCTTTCTTCTCCAACGTTTGGTTCCCCAGACTGACACTTCCCAAAAGGATACAATTGCTTTGTTTGCTGGCCGTGGTCGGGGTACCTCCTCTAGGGTTCGTGGCTCCAACCGTGGTCGTGGCCGTGGTCGTGGTTTTGGCCGTTCTCAAGTTGATAAATCTGCCCGCTTCTATACTCATTGCAACAAACCCAACCACACTGCTGATACCTGTTGGGATAAATTTGGTCCTCTTGAATGGGCAGATAATTTGGTGAATACTGTTACCATTGATGATGCATACCTGGCTGCACTGGTTCCACCATCTACACCTACTCCATCTTTTGATCAGTATGAGGCCCTTCTTCGAAGGGTTCAGAACCTTGAGACCACTGGTTCTTCTACTACTACTTTGGCTCGGTGCAACTGCCCTTTTTTCCTACACATCCCCTCACCCTTGGATCATTGATTTGGGTGCTACCTGTCACAGGACGGGTGAGTCCTCTGTCCTTTCATCCCTTCATAACACAGTTAACTTATTACTATTTACCTTGTTGATGGGTCTTCTACTAATGCCTCTCAGTATGGTAATGTCTCCCTTATCCAGTTTATGCCCTTACACTTTGTCCTACATGTACCTAATTTTCCTCTTAATCTTTTGTCTATTAGTCAACTAACTAAATCTCTCAATTGTGTTGTTACCTTTTATCTCTTCTATTGTACCTTCAGGATTTCAGGACCAAGGAGATGATTGGTGGCGGACGTAAGCATGCTGGTTTGTACTACTTGGAGCCCACTGAACGTTTACTTATTGCTGCAACTACCACTACTACTACCCCTTTTCAATGACATCAACGGCTTGGTCATTTGTCTTTGTCTAAGATGAAGGTTCTTATTCCTGGTTGCAAGTCTCTCACTTCACTATAATGTGAAGCTTGTGAGTTAGGAAAACATCATCATTCGTCTTTCCCTTCTAATTTTAGTCCTATTCTACTCCTTTTTCTTTAGTGCATTCTAATATTTGGGACCCTTGTCGTGTACCCAATAGATTAGGTTTATCTTAGTTTGTAACCTTTGTGGATGATTTTTCTAGGATGATCTGGCTTTATTTAATAAAAGACCGTTCTGAGTTCCTTTCTATTTTCAAAAGGTTTCATATGGAAATTCTTACTCAATTTGGAGTTCCAATTAAAGTATTGCGAACAGATAATGCCCTTGAATATGTCTAAATGCTGTTTCTAATTTCTGTTTTGTTAATGGTATAATCCATCATACCAGTTGTGCCTATACCCCTCAACAGAATGGAGTTGCTGAACACAAAAATAGGCGTCTTCTGGATATTGCTAGGTCTCTAATGTTTCATATGATTGTCCTTCAGTTTTATTGGTGTGATGCTGTTTTGACGGCTTGTTTTCTCATTAATCGTATGCCATCCTCTGTTTTACGTGAAAAAAATCCCATTTTGTCTTCTTTTTCCAAACACTCTTTTGTTTCTTGTTCATCCTAGAGTTTTTGGTATTACATGCTTTGTTTATATTAGGCATCCTATGTTGGGAAAACTCTCACCCCGTTCTCTGAGGTGTATATTTCTTGGTTATTCTCATACTCAGAAGGGGTATCGGTGTTTTGATCCTACTACTAAACGTCATTATGTCAGTCCTGATGTTACCTATTTCGAAGACAAGCCATACAATCAAGCCGTGGTGCTGCACCCTTCACCGCCATCTAAACCACCAGTCCCTTTGTAGTTTGGTTCCATTTGATGATTTTCCACCTTCTGATGCATCTTCTCCATCTGATGACCCACCACCTCCCCTACAGGTATATCAGCGGCGTTCTTAAGTGCCTCTAATAAGTACTACACCAGCTGCTCCTCCTCCGACTACTACTTCTCCTGATTCTGAGGTCTCTCTTGATCTTCCTATTGCTCTTCGTAAAAGTACTCGTACTTGTACTTAGCGGTCTTTGGTTACATACCCTATTGAAATTTTGTTTCCACTGACCATTTATCTCGTTGTCACAAAAACTTGGTTTACTCTTTATCTACTACTACTATTCCTACTACTGTTTCCCAAGCCTTGTCTCATCCACGGTGGAAAGCAGTTATGGATGCTGAGATGGATACCTTATTGGCACGCCAAACATGGACTCTTGTAGATCTTCCTGAAGGTCATTCAGTGGTTCGTTGCAGATGGGTTTATACAGTAAAGCATAATTCTGACGGTATTGTTGACAAACTGAAGGCTCTCCTGGTTGCCAAAGGATTCACTCAAACGTATGGGGTGGATTATTTTGAGACATTTTCCCCTGTTGCTCGTCTTAATTCAGTTCGTGTTATTATCTCCTTGGCTATGAACCTTGATTGACCTCTTTATCAGATGGATGTAAAGAATGCCTTCTTGTATGGTGACCTACACGAGGAAGTATACATGGATCAACCTCCAGGGTATGTTGCTCAGGGAGGGAACTCAACTAAGGTGTGCAAATTGCTCAAGGCAATTTATGGACTAAAACAATCTCCTCATGCATGGTTTGATGAGGTCAGCAATGTTATTACAGATTTTGGCTTTGTTACATGTTACTCTGATCATTCTATTTTTGTACGACGTCGTTCCTCTCATGTCACTATTATTGCTGTTTATGTTGATTATATTATTATTACGGGGAATGATAAGACAGGCATTGCTGAAATCAAATCTTATTTAAACACTCACTTTCAGATGAAAGACTTAGGTCTTCTTCATTACTTTTTGGGGATTGAAGTGATTCGTAGTAGTAAAAGCATTAACATATCTCAAAGAAAGTATGTGCTTGATTTACTTTCTGAATCAGGAGTCCTTGGAGCCAAACCAGTTGATACACTAATGGACCCACATCAGAAGCTTGAAACGTGTGGTAGTCCTGACTATTTCGATATTCATCAATACAGACGCTTGGTTGGAAAATTGATTTATTTAATTGTAACTCAGCTTGATATTTCTTTTGCTGTTGGGGTTGTTAGTCAGTTTATGCATGCTCCTAATGTTGCTCATTGGGAAGCAGTCTGTCACATACTGTGGTACCTCAAGAAATCTCCTAGAACTGGTCTTATTTATCATTGGCATCAGCATCTTGACATTGTTGGTTATTCTGATTCTGATTAGGCAGGAGCTGATGGTGATAGACTTTCTACCATTGGATATTGTACTTTTGTTGGAGGTAATTTGGTTACTTGGCGGAGTAAGAAGCAAATTACTATATCCAAGTCTAGTACTGAAGCTGAACATCGTGTTATGGCACATACTACTGCTGAATTGTTACGGTTGAAGACTCTTCTACAAGAACTTGGATTTCCTGTCTCTAGACTTATGTCCTTGATGTGTGACAATCAGTCTGTTATTTATATTGCGAGTAATTCATTCTTCCATGAGTGTACCAAACATATAGAAGTTGATTGTCACTTTGTTCGAGATGCCGTTATGAAGAAGATAGTTGTTACTCCATTCGTATCTTCTTCAAATCAACTTGTTGATATTCTTGCGAAGCCATTGTTTGGACCAACATATCGGTTAAACTGTCACAAGCTTGGATTGGGTGATTTATACATTCCAGCTTGAGGGTGGGTGTTACGATTTATTATGTAAGGGCCAAATAGGCCCTTACCGATATTGGCTGGTGCTCAGATTAGCGCTAGCTGATATCGGCTAGGGCTGTTTGGCCTATTTTGGTCAGTTTTACTTGCTGTTTTTGATTTTATTTATTTCCTTTTTATGTCTATTCTATCTATAGACACTTCTATTGTAATTGGTATGAGTTTCTCTATAAATATAAGCTATAAAGGAGGCTGAGAGTGTCGGTTTCTATTGCAGTATACTGCTGCTGCTGTTGCTGCTGCTGCTGCTCTCTCTCTCTCTTCTGTCTCTCTCTCTCTCTTCTTTTTCTTCTCAATTCTCTTATTCTCTAGTTTCTGGTTTGTGAAGTTTTCGTTATATCTCTTTGTGGTTTTGTTACACCTATCAAACTAAAGCTTTGATGAATAATAGACAAGGATCTAGTGCTCTGATGCCATGTAATAATATCACAAAAGATAACCAGAAAGTTCACAAACCAGAAAATAAGAGAGAAGTAGATTGAAGAGAAAGAAAAGAGAAGGAGATTTCGATAACAGCAATGTGCTGTAACCAAAACCGATGAAGCCTTCCTCTCTACCACTTATATTTATATAGAATGAAATCTATCTATTACAAAGGAAAGTCTCTATAACAAGCAAGGTTTAAAATAAAATCTCGGTTCTTGGAGGTGTATCGGCCTCTTGGAAAACCGAGATCTCGCCGAGACTGTGTAAAAACAACATGGTTTGAGAGCTGCATTTTGCATTCGATAACACAAAATATCCCGAGATCTCACCGAGGTCTTAAGCGAGAAGTTGCCTAGAAACTACCGATAACACAAAATATCCCGAGATCTCGCCGAGAAACTACTGATAACACAAAATATCCTGAGATCTTGGGCGAGAACTTGCATCGAGACCGAAAACCATTATCGCCCTGGTTCTCGTCTCGGTGTTCACCGAGGAGAACACCGAGATCTCGGCACGAGATCTTGGCGAGATTTTAGACCATGATAACAAGGAGAGACAAAAAAAGGAAATACAATATAACCAACATAGGAAGCAAAACAACTAGCTAAAAATAGGAAAAAACCAGCATGTAGATATCGCTGGCGGTAATTACTGGCAACGATATCTACATGGGCCATGGGCCTTATGGGCCAATACCAATATCGTAACAAATTTCAAAGCCATCCATGAACCTACTGTTGAGAATATTACGTATTTCATTTTTTGTCTAGTTTCATTGTACTACCTGTATTGTACAGTTGTACTACCTGTACTACCCTCATTGTACTACCTGTATTGTACTACCTGTACTACCTCTTTCTTTCTTTGTATTCATTCTCACATTATAAATAAGAGGACCTCTGTCTATTACAGACAAGTCATTTCATCATTCAACATGGTATCAGAGCCAAGTTAGCTCTACCGCCAGATCCCTCCGCCGCCTCACCACCGCTGCCGCCAACCTACCACCGCCGGCCACCGACTTTCCTTCTTTTCTTTTCTTTTTTTCTCTCTCCCCACTAGGGGCCGCAACCAAAGAGGGAATCATACAATGATATAGGTACTGCCCTTCTTTTTATTCCTCATTACGGATCATTTTTTTATTCTCTTTATTGGAAATCAATTTTTTTTTATCAGTCTGGATATTAATGATATGGTTCGGTCTGGTCGGATATCTATGCGTTTCCCCCAATAAACAAAAAAGTGGGTGCAAACCAGAATTGATTTCCATATATTATGTTGCACATGGGACAAGTTAGGATATCTGACAAGTGATATTTCTACTTTGATCTCCATATACTGTGCTATAACCAAACAGGGAGACTGTTCATATTGTTTTTTGGTGTTTATTCTTGAATACACAACTCAAGGATGACATTTGAAGTAACCTCTTCTGGGATAGAGAGTTTTAAAATGGACAATCTCACTATTCCCACTAATACCACTAAACTTGATGGTGGTAATTACCTAATGTGGTCTCGGGCCACCTAACTCTCAATTACAGCTCGGGGATTATCGGGATATCTCACCGGCACCAAGGAAAAACCTCTGACCAAGGACATTGTTTTGGAGAAATGACATGTTGGAAACTTCATGGCAAACCGACAGATTTTGAAGCAAAACGCCGGGAAAAAGGTATGCACAAGGCAAAGTCCTCCCACACACCTCAGGCACATCAAACTGAAGCAAGTCCTCCTACTGGTCCTCTGTCACAACTCTCTGCACAAGAACTTCAGACTCTCCGGCATCTCCTTCGACTACCTCCTGCGACTACAAATCAATCATCCACATCTGCATCTACCAATCCATGTTCTTTTTTTGTTCAGTCAGGTATTTCCCATGATGGTCATTGTGCTTTCTCTGTCTCTAGCCCTTGGGTTATAGATACTGGAGCCACTGACCACATGACTGGTTCATCTGAGTCCTTTTATTTATACTCTCCTTCTTCTGGACATAATACTGTGAAGGTCGCTGATGGATCTCTCTCTCCTATATCTGGAATTGGATCCATCCACTGTTCTTCCTCCCTTGATTTGAATTCCGTTCTACATGTTCTTAATTTATCCACAAATTTACTCTCCATTAGTAGTCTTACAAAGTTTCTAAATTGTAAAGTAACATTTTTTCCTACCTATTTTGTGATTCAGGATCTGGAGAACGGGAAGACGATTGGACATGGTAGTGTGCATGGTGGCCTGTACTTGCTCGACAATGGTCGTTCAACACCTTCATCCCATTCCGTAGTCAGTACCCTTCAGCAGTGGCACCGCCGTCTTGGGCATCCCTCTTCTGCTATTCTATCTCATTTTTTTCCAAAATTATTTAGACAATGTAATAAAGACGAGTTATTATTTGAGGCTTGTGTTTTGGCCGAACAGGCTCGTATTTCTTATTTACCTTCTGCTTCAAAAAGTCCTTGTATCTTTGATTTAGTCCATTCTGATGTTTGGGGTCCAACACGGACTACCTTTATTTCTGGTCGTAGGTGGTTTGTAACCTTTACTGATTGTCACACTCGTACTACATGGGTCTATCTGATGCGTCAAAAAAATGAGGTCTTTGCATGCTTCTGCCATTTCCACAATATGATCAAGACGCAGTTTCAAACTCAGTTGAAGATGCTCCGTAGTGACAATGGTAAGGAATATCTTGAAGGATTTTTTCAGCAATACTTGGCTGAAAACGGGATAATTCATCAGACAAGTTTTGTGGACATTCCTGCTCAAAATGGAGTCGCTGAAAGAAAGAACCGTCACTTACTCGAAACAGCTAGAGCACTAATGTTTGAGAGACATGTTCCCGCTCAATACTGGAGTGATGCTGTCCTCACTGCAGCATCCCTGATCAACCACCTTCCTTCTCGAGTTTTAGACAACAAGGCTCCCTTGGACATCCGACGTGGAAATTCTGATTTTGTTCTTCCTCCTAGAGTCTTTGGTTGTCTTTGTTATGCTCGTAACCATCGTTCCCCTGGCAAGCTTGATCCACGTGGATTAAAGTGCATATTTTTAGGGTATTCTGCAATACAGAAAGGATACAAGTGTTATCATCCTCCCTCTCGTCAGGTCCTTGTTAGTAGAGATGTCATTTTTCATGAGCATCTCTCCTATTATCAGGCTCCTCTTCAGGGGGAGACACAGACAGTTGAAGGTGCACCTGATATCCCTAATGTACTTATACTGGATATACCTGATGTACCAGAAATAGTCCAAGAACAAGTGCTCGATACAACTGCCCCATCTAAGCATCCAACCACCAAGCCACCTCTGCAAGTCTATAGCCGTGCCAAAGACAAGCAAGGGAAGGCCACTACCACTCCTGCACATGTCCCTTCGCTAGCCCTGGATTCAGAAACTGAGTCTACTGAGCCTTCTTCTGGTAAGGAACTTACTCCTTCTGATTTTGATCTTCCAATTGCACTTCGAAAAGGAACTAGGTCCTGCACCCTACATCCTATTTCCAATTATGTTTCCTATGGCTCCCTTTCCCCTTCTTTCCGTGTTTTTGTGTCTTCGCTCTCTTCTGTGTCTGTTCCTCAAGAATGGTAGGATGCAATTATGGATGAAAGGTGGAAAGCTGCAATGGTGGAAGAAATGAGGGCTCTGAAGAAAAATGGTACATGGGATCTTGTTCCACTTCTTGCAGGATCAAGGTCAGTAGGATGCAAGTGGATCTTTACAGTGAAACATAAACCAGATGGGACTATTGATCGGTACAAGGCTAGATTGGTTGCTCGAAGATTTACTCAAACATATGGGATTGACTACCAAGAAACCTTCGCTTCAGTGGCCAAAATGACTACCCTCAGGGTTTTACTGTCCTATGCTGTACATCACAACTGGGACTTGCAATAGTTAGATGTAAAAAATGCATTCCTTCATAGAGAACTTACTGAAGATGTCTATATGGACTGCCCACCGGGTTTCACAGATGATAAAAGCCAAGGAAAAGTCTGCAAGTTGAAGCGATCTCTTTATGGTTTAAAACATTCCCCTAGAGTATGGTTTGGAAGATTTAAATAAAGCTATGGTAGCATTTGGCTATGTTCCAAGCATTGCTGACTATACTTTATTTATAAAACATTCCCCTAACACTTTTACTGCCTTACTTGTATATGTAGATGATATCATCATTGCTGGCAATAACAATGATGAGATCACGAAACGAAAGACATTTCTAGGGAAGGAGTTTAAGATCAAAGACCTTGGAAAACTTAGGTACTTTCTTGGGATTGAAGTTACCAGATCTGCAAAAGGCATCTATCTGTCTCAAAGAAAGTATGTTCTTGATCTTCTCTCAGAAACAGGGTTACTTGGGGCTCGACCTTGTGATACTCCTCTCGATCCCAATACCAAGCTAAGGGCAAAAGAAGGCACACCAGAAGACAAAGGAAGATATCAGAGACTTGTTGGCAGACTCATATATCTTGCCCACACACGGCCAGCTATTGCATTCGCAGTTACTTTGGTAAGCCAGTTTATGCACGACCTAAAGTCAGCCCCCTGGAAGAGGAATCCTGTTATCTCCTAATGGCCCTCTGAAAATGGAAGCATATGCCATTTCAGATTCACCAAATAAACAAATACAGGTGGAGGCTTATACTGATGGAGCTTGGGCAGGAAGTCCTGATCGTAAGTCTATCTCTGGTTATTGCACATTCTTGGGTGGCAATCTGGTAACCTGGTGCAGCAAGAAGCAAAATGTGGTTGCCCGATCCAGTGCAGAAGCAGAATACAGAGCAATGACGCATGGAATATCCGAACTACTATGGTTACAACGACTACTCAAAGATTTGAAGGTTATGTGTAACCAGTCCATGAAATTATTCTGTGATAATCAAGCAGCCATTAGCATTGCTAATAATCCGGTTCAGCATGATAGAACAAAACATGTTGAGGTAGACCGTCACTTCATCAAAGAGACACTGGACAGTGGACAAATCGAGATTCCATTTGTCAGATCAGAGGACCAACTTGCAGACATTTTCACCAAAGGTCTGCCAGGGAAATCCTTCCATATGATATTGTCCAAGTTGAGCATGCATGATATATATGCACCAACTTGAGGGGGAGTGTTGAGAATATTACGTATTTCATTTTTTGTCTAGATTCATTGTACTACCTGTATTGTACAATTGTACTACCTGTATTACCCTCATTGTACTACCTGTATTGTACTACCTGTACTACCTCTTTCTTTCTTTGTATTCATTCTCACATTATAAATAAGAGGACCTCTGTCTATTACAGACAAGTCATTTCATCATTCAACACCTACAAACAAAATCTTAAGAAATTTTAGTTTAGGAAAGGGATGGTTACCTTTTCCATGAAATTTTTAATTCGTTGCTTCAAATGAAGTTGAATCTTGATTATAGTTTGTAGATTGAGTAGATAGTGGAAGATTTGAGTCAAGAATGAAGCTTTTTTTGAAGAAAATTGGAGATTTTGGAAAAAACTTACCTTTACTGTCGAAAGCTAGAGCTCTCGTTGAAATCACCGAAAGCATGTATTTTATAACCTAGTTCAATAACTGTTTCAACCGGTTTTGGTCGAAACAGTGATTTCGTTCCGAAATCTGGCCGAAATTGAACTTTCGGAACGGAATTTTGTAATAAGTGATTTCGATACCTGGTTTTGTTTTAGACCATTGATTTTTCTACATTTTGGCCGAAGTCCGAAATTTCAGCCGAAATTTAGAACCATGCATCTTCCGCTTAGGTCAATTTTACTAGGGGCCTTCTGAGTAACCAGTGGGCGCGAACCGGGGGAAGGTCCCGCCAATTGGGATCCACTGCTCAAGTTCAGAATGCCCCTAGGGCTATTGTGTCTGACCGGTGGGAGATGACCGGGGGGAAGATCATGCCGGCTTGGATTCCACCGATCAATGTTAATTTTATTTGCGTAAGTGTTAGGTGACCAGTGGATGATGACCTGGTGGGACAATCTGCCAGTTGAGCTAAACAAGTTTAGCTGAATTGGGGGCTAAGGACTAGCACCCATCCGCCAGTTGCACCCATCGGCTGAACCCGAGAAGCTAGGGTTTGGCTAAGTTTGTGGTTCATTCTTTTGAGATTTCTTCCCATTGGCTTTCCCAAGCCATTCCAATGATGGGGAATCCCCCACTTAGGTTCTATGGGACTTGTTAACCCCATTAGGTGTTCTTTTGGGTAGGAGTCCAAGTTTATTTAGGAACCCTAGGTTCATTTAGGTTAGTTCTTGGAGGTGAGAGGTGTGTCCAAGTAGAGTATGGGTACTTACTTGTAACCCAAGGAGATAGATTGATTCGCAAGCTTGGAGGACCAATAAGAGAGGGGGGGGGGGGGATCCCTTGTTTGAGTTCCTTCTTTAATGTGAGGGCTACTGTCTAAAAGTTCCACAACCAATATAGTGGTGAGAGAGAGAGAGTCTGACTTTTTAAGTCAAACTTGCGGGCTCAACTGGTGCCTGTGAACCGTTGGATGTTGCCACCGGCACACATCCGCCGGTTGGGGCAAAAAGATACTTTGGGTGCTGCTTTCAGCACCCAACCTCATGGTTCGACTAAGGGGTCATCCTAAGGTCTCTTAAATGAATTTCATGCCGAGGAATTTACCTAGTTGTAGTACGCGTTGCCCCGCTCCAGTTTGGGTCCTATTGCCGACATAGTGGGAAGACCTGTCACAGCCAAAATCCCAGTTAGTGGGGGATTTTGAGTTGAGGGTTTTACACTCACTATGGTACCCCGCAAATGGATCCAACAATTCCAACACGTCACCTCCTTTTGGATAGGGTTACAATCAAGTCCAAGGTCCACATTTCATGTAAAATAACACAATGTGGATTTCCATGTCAAACTCATGGTTCACATACTAAAATTAGTCCACTTATCTCAACGGTTCCCAATACCTCAACAGTTCCCAAACTCAGAAATCCAACCTTAAGAAGTCTGTTGCTTACTGGTAACACCTACATACTGAGAACGATTTCAGAAAAGCCACCAAACAGAAAAATTAAGATCAAGCACAAATATTTATACACAATTCTAATCCTATTCTGTCAACAGCCTGAAAACCACCTTCAAAACTCTACTTCCGAATTTCAGAATGCTTCAAGATTGAGGATTAAACTATCTGTACCATTGATCAACTCCTATAAATTCCAGATCTCATATCCATTCCTAGGTTAGCCTATTAATCATCCAAAATTCTGTGCACAACTTTAACCCAAATCTGTGCAGAGTCTGAAAATCAACTTCAAAGCCTAACTTCCCCAATTCAAGCTACTTTGAATTTTTTTAGAATTAAACTATTATTACTAATGATCAATCATTCCAAAAATTAGGTCGAAACTCCTTTTCTAGGTTGGTTTTTCCAGCAACCAAAATCCCGTGCACAGTTTAAAACCAAATTTATGCAGAGTCTGAAAATCCCACTAGAATCTGTACTTCCTGATTCTAGATGACCCTGAAAATTTCCAGATTTACACTAGGGTCTGCAGTGGTCATATGTACCAAAAATCATGTCTTAATTAGAATTCTAACTTGGTCTTTAATTCCTCTCAAGTTCAGCCAAAAATCCAATTTACAGAACATTGGTTCAGTCCAAGACTAACCATAATCAACCCATTTAGTTTAACCTAGGGACTTTAAATTATAAACCCCATCTTAACGCTTCGACTAAATCATGAATAAACAACTGAAATTACTTACCTCTTTGATGACCAATACTAGCATCGAAAGCTTCAATTTCTCTTGTTTGCTCTTTTCTTCTTTCTTTTCCTTTTCTTTTTCTACTTTTTTCTTCTTTTCTTTTCTTTTCTCTTTTTTTCCTCCTCGCTGCTCACGTTTTCCCTGATTCCCTCTTGAGGTATCTTCAAGTTTCCTCCAAAAATTTACTTTATGAAGTTACTTTATTCTAGAAGCTTTCTTACTCATCCTATTATCCGACACATGCATGTCACATGTATACCTTACATATATGCAACTTCAAGCTATTCAGCCACCACAACAAATGGGGCCCACCCAGGGTAGCACATAAATTTGGTTCTTCTATTTTAAATCTACTTGGTCTAACGCAAGCCCAATCAATTCTCCTTGAGCCGAAATCCAAACCAACCCCTTCATAAGCCATACACATATAACGTTTATATCTCACACATCTCATTATAACTAAATCCTCAATATAGTAGCATGCATGCCCATTAGAGCTTCTATAGTTTGGGAGTATACAGTAACAGTTTGCTGGGGAACCTTTTCTAAACAGCCCTAAAAATCTTCCACATGGAAAATCGGATGGGGCTCAAATTTTGTGGACAAGTAGGTTCGTAGATCCTTTGCTCACATGTCAAGTTTCAGTCCAAAATGATTTGCCAAGTGGCAAATAGAGCTTTAAAATTCAAGACTATGGAAGGGTTCATAGTAGCAGTCAGAGTATTGTAACTTTTAAGTATGCATGGGCTTACATGTAGATGCATTGACATACGTTGGAGGGTATCTGATTTAATTTGAGTATGAAATTTTGACACATGGCTAATCCAGGCCATATCCTCTCTATCGATTGTTGGAATTGCCACATCATTTGTCCATATGGCTCAAAATGGAGTCGTCCAAAAAAGTTTTCTCCTGTTATTAATACTACAATCAGAAGTCAAAATTTGAATATATGAAATGCCAGACTAGTAATCCATGTACTGTTAACATTAAAGAAAAGATTGTGTGTGTGTGTGTGTGTGTGTGTGTGTGTAGTGGTCGCGCACGCGAACCGAGGGGGGGGGTCTATTGGATATCAGAAGTCAAAATCTGAACAAATGAAATGCCAGACTAGTTATCCAAAGTTTTTAGTTTCATTTTTGTTGTTGTTAAATGTTCTATTTATTGAATATCAAAGGTTGCTTGTTCACTTGTAAATTGCATCTGATTATTAAACATAGGTTGCTTGTTCACTTAGAAAATTTTGTGTCACATGTCATGTTCCTTTTACCTGTATACTAAGATAGGGGAGTAAGTTTAAACTGAGTTCTAATTGCTTGAACCCATCTAGATAATCTTTATTGAACTGAGATAATGGGGACTGCCTATTCAGCTTCGGTCTTAGCTGTTACTCCATTTTGCTTTCTCTTTAACAAAACTGTACTCCCTGTATTTTGCTAATCTGGCATATTTATAAACTGTTGCAATCTGAAGCATCTTTCTGTGGCCCGAGTTGTTACCCAAAAATAATCTAGTTTTTGGATTCTTGAAACTTTCATCTGCAAACAGGATACTTTGTGACTTGTTCTCATTCATTTTAATAGGTAGTCACTCGTTACTAGTAAAAGGGGCAGAAATGTCAATAGATCTTTTTGTTAAAAAAAGGGCGTCTTAGTGCATAAGGCTCCCGCTACTGCAGGGTCTGGGGAGGGCAGAATGTACACAGCCTTACCCCTGTAATGCAGAGAAGCTGTTTCCGTGACCTTTTGGAATTAAAAAATAATATATAAATGGATTAATCATTAAGAGTAATGCTTCACTTTTGGGTTCAGGGATTGTCCAAATCATAGTTGTCATGGAGCCAAGGCAACCCAAGGCGCTCGAGGGCTGCCTGAGCTTAGGCGGTAAAATGAGTCGACTAGGAGTACTTAGGGCGTTGTAAGGGTACATCTTCCATAAGAGGATTTATACAAAAGGGAGGGTGTTAGAGCATCAAATTTTATTGTTTTTAATAATATACATGATTCCATGTATCAAGGTTGTCACGGTGACACAAGGTGTTGGAGGGTCGTTGGACACCCAAGAAGACCAAGGCGCCCACATAGGCAGTCATGGTTCCCAAGACAGCCTAATTTCCAAGGTGTCACCAAGGCACCTGAATGCCTAGGCGGTGCCTTGACAACCTTGATAAATATGCAACAAATGGCATCAATTGAAAAAAAAAAAAAAGAAGAAGAACAAGAATAACTCCTGGACGCCTAGTCGTTACCTGGACAACTATGGTCCAAATGAAGTTAAGTAACGCACTTTATGTTAAAATATATAGTTACAGAGCTATAAAAATATATTTAATTTAGAGTCTGGTAAAGAATGATATATAGTAAACTGGGATTTCTTTTTGGGGAAAAAAAGGGTTTAAGATGCTATTCAAGTGGCTGAAATTGAAATTTAATCACAGGTTCTTAAAATGGTGAGGATGTTGGAGGTTAGAACTGGGAAGTCTAAGATGAATTATTGAGACGGCAAAAGGGATTAAAATGGGGGGAAACCAGGATGGAATTTGAAGGGGTGAAGAAAAGTGCTTGGATGTTTAATCTAGAGTTGGGACATGTTGCTGGTTTTGGGTTCAGATTGGGATTATTGTTTAGAAACAGAAAAGGGAAACTTCAAAGTAGATTTAGCTAAGTAAAGACCATCAGATTAGGAAGCATTGATAGAAAACATAATAGACGATATAGGAGAGTAAGAATAGATAAAAAGAAATGATAGAAAAGTCAATGAAGAAGAGCAGATAATAACAGAAAGAAAGGGAGAAGAAAAGATAAGAGGTAGAACTAGACAAATTTTTTTTTTTTTTTTTTTTGGTAAAAGGTAGAACCAGATAGAATGGTATCTAAGAACCTCTAGGTTTTCAGATGGCTGGGGCCCTCAATGTTAAATAAAATTTTCTCAATCCATTTACAAAACTAACGTGATTAAGAAGAATCAGAAGTCAGAACAGAATCCACTCCTAAACAATCCTTATCTGGAATATCCAACAGTACACAAGCGCCACTATGGAGACATGTAGATAACAAAATCAAGGTCTAGTTTCCCACCTGTGGGTATTGCCCCTTGTATTTTAATGACCTTGGTTGGATCAAATGGGTTTTGGAGGTCCACTGGTACATGCGGCCCATGGCCAATATCTTCCTTTCTTTTTTTGCATCAGCAATAGCATGTTGATACATGATTGCAGTCTAATGATTGCAAGTTTGTACCCCCCAAAAAAAAAATTGATGGTAAGTAAACAAGGGATAAGAAGGCAGGAATGTCTTGGACGCAATGAAAGATGAAGAGAAATATGTCGAAGTTTGGGAAATGTGAAGTATTCAGCTGAGGGAAAATTTTTTTGTCAGGCATTGGGGAGCTCTGAATGAACCTTAAAATGAAAAGTCCTTGCCATCCATGCAAGGAATGAACTGAAAATGTCTCCATCTTTCTAGCTTGTTTTCTTAGGAATTGCCATGTTCTAATAGACCATGATGCTCAAAAACTGAATATGTGTGTTTGATTCCTTATATCGATTTATGATGGTTGCAGTTACCTCTTCTGCACAAGGATTTATTTTCTTCTGGATTGCGTAAGCGATCTGGTGTGCTTCTTTATGGTCCTCCTGGGACAGGAAAGGTAATTTCCTTCCTCCCTTTTTTTTTTTTTTTAAGTGGCTGCAAATCTGCTTTGAGTCTGATTGGTATTTTTTGTTCTAATTCTTCAGACTCTATTAGCAAAGGCTGTTGCAACAGAGTGCTCCTTGAATTTTCTTAGTGTGAAAGGCCCAGAGTTGATCAATATGTACATAGGAGAATCTGAAAAAAATGTTCGAGACATTTTTCAGAAGGTATAAATTTTATTTTAAGAGCTGGGAGGGTAGTTGGACCATTTTTTTTGGGAGACTGGAAAATTATTGGACTTGAAAGCACATGTTTCTCTTCCATATTTTTATGGTTGTTACTCTGATGCTCTACGCTTCTACAGGCAAGATCGGCACGCCCATGTGTTATTTTCTTTGATGAACTTGATTCTCTTGCTCCAGCTCGTGGAGCTTCTGGAGATTCTGGTGGTGTTATGGACAGAGTTGTATCTCAGGTAACAATACTTATATGATTATACCTGTTTGTTTATTTCAACTTTTTTTTTTTTTTTTTGTCACCATTGATTAATTGTAATTCGTCTCCCTGGTTCTAGATGCTTGCAGAGATTGATGGCCTAAATGATTCCACGCAGGTTTACTTTATATAATTTTACGTGTTCCTCTTTCTCTTTTTCTTCTATCTTCCCCGTTTCCTTGTCTATGGTATCTAATTGAACTGTGGTTCTCCAGGATTTGTTCATCATTGGTGCAAGCAACAGACCTGATCTCATTGACCCGGCCCTTCTGCGGCCTGGTCGGTTTGACAAATTGCTTTATGTTGGAGTTAACTCTGATGTGACATACAGGGAGAGGTTAGTTTTTAATTCTCATTTGGATTCCCTTCATTATACCTTTGATAGGATTTTCTTATGCTTGACCTCTTCTCTCTTCCGTAGAGTCTTGGCTGCACTTACACGGAAGTTTAAAATGCACAAGAATGTGTCTCTGTACTCAATAGCAAAGAAATGTCCTCCCAATTTCACTGGTGCAGATATGTATGCATTATGTGCAGATGCTTGGTTTCATGCAGCAAAGCATAAGGTGAGTAAGAGAAGCAATATATCTTTTAATTGGATGGTTGCATTTTACTTAGTTAACTTGACACTTTTGCTGGACTTAGTGGACTGGATTTTATTTAATTTCTATTTAAATGAAAAAAATAAATATATTACATGGAGTGAGCCTATGTTTAAATGGGTGATGTTTGGATGCTTGATTCATCTTGTTGAAGGCATTGCCGGTGCACAGGCTTTCCGCTCTAATACCATTTTATGGCGTCCAACCCAAAAGCCCAAGCTTCATGGTGGAGAGGCCATACCTTGAGTTGTCAAGGTGTCGCCTAGGCACCTAGGAGGCCTTGTGACACCTTGGAAAATCGGGCGCCTTGGTCCCCTAGGCGGGCGCCTTGGTCGCCTTAGCGGGCGCCTTAATCGCCTAGGCAGGCTCCTTGATCGCCTAGGTGGGTGCCTTAGTCGCCAAGGCGCTCCATCAAGCCTCCAACGCCTTGGTTGTGGTAGGGTACATGGTTGTTTCTATTTGCTTGACGATGAGATCACTGTTCATCAGGCACATCAAACCGATTGTGCTTCAACTGCTGTCTCTGATCTGTTATTATGGCATAAGCGTTTAGGCCATCCACCTATTGGCACTTTAGTTGAAGCTTTTGTGCATTTATTTGAACATTGTAAGCACAAATATTTTTTTTGTGATGCTTGCGTTTTGGCAAAGCAAACATGATCTGTTTATTCCAGTTTAAATAGTGGAAGTGCTGGTCCTTTTATATTGATTCATTCTGATGTCTGGGGCTCTGCCTGTTGTACTTCTGTTTCTGGTTGCCGGTAGTTTGTTATGTTTATTGATTGCCACACCAATGCTACTTGGGTTTATTTCATACATCACAAGAGTGGGGTTTTCAATGTTTTATGATGTCTCATCGCGTGTCGCGCACACAGTTTGACGCCATCATTAAGATACTCTGTTGTGATAATGGTACATGCTTTCCAGGATTATCTCGCTGCCTAGGCGATTCGTCACCAAACCAATTGTGTGGATACTCCGGCCTAGAATGGCATTGCCGAACACAAGAATCGACATTTGTTAGAAGTGGCTTGCACTCTTTTGTTTGAGATCCGTGTTCCTCCCTAGTATTGGAGTGATGCTGTTTTGATTGCTGCCTATTTCATTAACCGGATGCCAATCCGAGTTCTTGAGTTTCGGTCTGCTCTTACTGTTCTCCAATGGTTGGCTGATTTCATTATTCTGCCGAAGGTGTTTGGGTATGCCTTCGATGCTCGAAACCATCATCACCATGGCAAGCTCAATCTACTTGGGCCCCGGTGTCTTTCTTGGCTACTCTACTACTTAGAAGGGCTACAAGTGTCGTCATCCACCGTCTTGTCGCATGTATGTAACTATGGATGTGGTATTTCATGAATCTGCTTCATATTTCTTGTCCGCACCTCCTTTAGGGTGGATGATCCGTTGCTTGGTGATGATATGCCTCTTGTTGCTCTACTTCCTTCAGTTTCAGTGGCACCACCTTCACTAGTCCCTTGCGGTTTTAGTTCAGGAGGAAACACAGGCTCCGTGCAAGTTTATGTTCGAAGAAATCTTGAGCAGCAATTAAACACCACCACAACGCCACCAAGTCTACCCAGTCCATTGTTGCCTCCTGATCCAGATTCTTCCTCTAGTAGTCTTTCTGACTCACTTGATTTACTTATTGCTGTCCACAAGGGAACAAGATTGTGCATGCAACACCCTATTGCTTAGGTGGTTTCGTACACATCTTTGTCTCCCTCTTACCATGCTTTCATGTCTTCCTTGTCCTCTGTTACTTTGTTTCTCTTCTTCAGACTTGACTAGAGGTTCTTTTCGATCTGAGGTGGAAGGCAGCCATGGTTGAAGATATGCAGGCTTGCAAAAAGAATGATACTTGGGACTTGGTGTCTCTTCCTCCACCCAAAAAAAAAAAAAAAAACAGTCTACAAATGGTTCTTTGTTGCGAAGCAAAATATTGATGGGATTGTCAATTGATAGAAGGCTATATTGGTTGCTAGAGTCTTCACTCAGACATATGGTCTAGACTATTGAAGACATTTGCCCAGTTGCCAAGATGAAAACTATCCATGTGATTCTTTCTTGTGCTATGAATCTCGGATGAAACTTGTTGCAGGTTGACGTCAAGAATGACTTTCTTCATGGTGAACTTGACAAAGAAGTATATTTGGACGTTTTCACTAGCTTTTCTGGTCTTGAAACTCAAGGGAAGGTGTGTAAGCTCAAGCGTGCACTCTATGGGTTAAAGTAATCTCATCGTGCGTGGTTTAGGCGTTTCCATAAAGCCATGATGTTTGGGAGCTACTCTCAAAGCCATGCTGATCACACTCTTTTATTAAGAAATTGGGTTCGAAATCGCCATCCTTATTATTGTTTATGTGGATGACATTGTGGTCATTTCTCATCTCAAAGCTTACTTGAGCCAAGATTTCGAGATTAAGGACCTTGGCAAGTTGCCCTATTTTGTCAGTATTGAGGTTGCCCACTCTACCAAAGGATCTTTCTTCCCAGCGGAAGTATACCGTGGATCTTCTTTTTGAGACAGGGATGCTTGGCTGTAAGCCCTCTGATACACCTCTTGAACCAAATATTCACCTTTCCCGGGAAAATGATGATCTTGTGAATAAGGGCTAGTATCAGCGGCTTGTTGGCAAGCTCATTTACTTATCTTACACAACCTGACATAAATGTTCGTTGTCAGTGTGGTGAGTCAATATATGCATGATCCTTATTCCACACACACTTAAAGGTTGTGCATTGTATCTTGCAGTATCTGAAGTTTACCCCAAGAAAAAGGATTTTTTTCTCCTCTCATGGCCATTTGTGCATATAGGCCTTTACTGATGCCGATTGGGCGCTCCTGATGATTGCCAGTCCACCACTAGTTATGGGACATTTGTGGGTGGCAATCTTGTCACTTGGAGGAGTAAGAAATAGAGTGTTGTTGTTAGGTCTAGTGCCGAATCAAAATTTCGTGCTATGGCTCATGGCAGTTGCGAATTGATGTGGCTTCAGTGCCTCATGCATGATCTAGCTCTATCTATTCTCTTCTTCTAATGCTTTATTGTGATAGTAAGTTTGCCATCAGTATTGCTCATAATTAAGTCCAACACGATTGCACGAAGCATGTGGAGATTGATTGACATTTTGTAAAAGAAAAACTGGAATATGGGCTCATTTGCATTCCTTTCATTAAGTCTGGGGATCAGCTGGCTGATATTTTTACCAAGGGGTTGAGTAGAACATTGTTTCATCCTATTGTATGCAAGTTGGGCATGTGTGATCTCTATGCACCAACTTGATGGGGAGTGTTATACTATAGGTGTAAATGGGTATAAGAGTATTTTTGTCTTGTATCTATTATTCACTTAATATAAATAAAATGGGGCTGTCTCTATGATAGTCAATTTCATTCCTCCAATCAACAATAGAGAAGGGAGAAAACCCAATCCGTAGGGGGGGAAGGAGGGAGAAGGGAGAAAAAGAAGGGAGGCACCAACCTCCAAGATAGACTAACTTTAGTTACTCCATTAATTCGTTTTAATCAATCCATCGGTTACATGCGTATTTGAAGGAGAAAAGACTCTTAGTTACTTTCTAAAACAGAAATATAACTTAATAAGAAAATTAATTGCTCTTAATGGCCGACCCCCATCCCCCTGATGAACCCCCTTTTCCCTCCTGCGAGCATGCTGCCAGCCCTGCGGAAGGTTTCCCTGATCCTAGCAAGACTCCCTCTCAGTCTGTGGGTGACCCTCCTGTCAATGGTATCAAGGGACAGTGGTGTGCACTTTTTGAATCAGCCCCTTCTACTCTTGGAGAGGGGATCCCGCTACAATTTGAACCCCCTTCTTCTGATGATGATTCTTCTTTTGCTTCATGCCTGGATAGTGACTTCCCTGAAGGGATATCTAAATGGTCCAATGGCCTAGTAGGTCAGTTTGTAGGGAGGTGATTACCTTTCCAGCTTGTGGAAAGATCCTTATCCCGTCAATGGAATACTACGGAGGATGTGAAGTTCAGTCTCGGAGATAATGAAACTTTTGTATTTCGATTTGCAAATGAGGATGATAAAATTAATGTTCTGGAAAGAGGAATTTGGTATGTTGCTAGGAAACCTATCATCCTCAGACAGTGGGATGAATTTCTCCGGTTTGATAATATGAACCTTACGTCTTGACCCATTTGGGTATCCTTGCCGGGTCTCCCTTTCCACCCATGGTGTGCGAAAGCTCTCAGTTCAATTGGATCTGTCATAAGCGTGCCTTTATTCTCTAATAGCTGTACTCAAGCCCAGACTCGACTCACCTATGCTCGTATTTGTGTATCGGTCATAGCAAATGCTCCTCTTCCAAACTAAGTTACAATCAAGGCTGGGGAAGGGAAGTTTTGGAAACAGAGAGTCCAATATGAGTGGAAACCACCGCTATGCACTAGTTGCAAAATATTCGGCCACAATACAGGCTCCTGCAAGCCAATGACCAACTCTCAACCTCAAGCTTCTAAAGAGCCAGAATGGAAAAATGTGCCCAAATCTCGTACGGTTTGGAGGAAGAAAAATGCAGAAAACCCTAATTATCCTAGAGCTACAAATGGGGGAGAGATGGAGGGAGAAGAAGATGATGATGTGGAGCTATTAAATGGGGGGCCAATCAATGAAAACCCAGTCAACAATAGAGCCAATCCTGGAGAAAACTCTCTGCTTACCTGTAATAGATTTGCTGCCCTTGATAACGAAGAGGAAGAGCTACTAGATCATCCCATGATCGAGATCACCTCGCCTGATGTCTTAAACATCGACTTTGCCATTGACAGTGCTGTAACCTATCACAACTGGTCTTGCTTCTCAGCCTCTGCAATCCTCAGCCTGTACACCATCGCTTATTTCAGAAACCTTGCAGTGCCTTTCGGCCTCTTCTCCTTCTGCGCAGCTTATTGTGGAAAACTTTAATCCTGCAGAGACCTCGACCGTTACTTATACCTCAAGGAAAGGTAAAGGTAACGGTCGAACCGGAACCAAGTCCTTGAACCGTAATCCTTTAATCCCAACCCTTAACCAGAACTGTTTGAACCTTATCTCAAAACAGACCGAAGACAACCTATTAAACCAAATTAACCAAACTCCCAACCCAGACCCTCCCACATCTGTTGTTAACAGGAACCCGACCCATTACCCAAGCCCAAATCCCCATCTTCCTAACCCGCGTTTATCAGAGGGTTTGGTAGTCAATGGCGAGTCTGGTCATGCCGTCTCTGCTATCGTTTTTGATTCCCAACCCTATGCTTTGACCAACTTATGCCCTGTTTGTCTTCAAGAGTTTACCACTGTTCATGAGACTAATCCTACTGTTGGTGCCTGTGATGGGGGTATCGGTGTCATGTAGAAACCCAAAGAAATTACGTCGGCGGGGAATGATACTATTTCGAAAGCTATGGGAAATCCTGGTTCTCGTACCAAAGCAAAGAGATTTGCTAGACTAGCTAGAAAGGCCCAGCGAGACGTGTCGGGTTCGATTGATGAGAACCGATCCTAATGGATAGCTTGTCTTGGTCTTGTCTTTAATTTTTAAGATGAAAGGATTTTTCTAGAATATTAGGGGTCTTAATTCCCCTCCAAAGCAAGCTGAAGTCCAGTTTTATATCAAGAAGGAGCATTTATCTTTCTGTATTATTGGTGAAACCAAAGTCAAAGAATTCAATGCTGATGGTATAGCAAAAACCATTGCTCCGGGATGGCATAGATTGAGTAATTATATCCATCACCCTAATGGTCGTCTGTGTTTGCTGTGGGATAGCTTCAAGGTCTCCTGTATTGTGGTGAGTATGTTTGATCAATTTATTAATTTTAAAGTTGAGGATAGGATCAATTCTTTTGCCTCTTTTATTACTATTGTTTATGCTTCTAACCATAAGATTGATCGAAGAAAATTGTGGGAAGATATATGCTCTATGCAGCCGTCCATGGGAGGTTCCCCGTGGGGTATTATGGGAGATTTTAATGTGATTAGGTATGCTCATGAAAAAGAAGGGGGTGTCTTAAATGATCAATCTATGGGAGAATTTGTTACTTGTCTGGACTCCTCGGGCTTAGTGGACTTGAAATGGGTGGGAATGAAATATACCTGGTCTAATAGGAGTGGTGATCAAAGGGTCTCTTGCAAGCTCGATAGAGTTGTGGTTAATGACAAATGGTTGTCCATGTTCAATGATTCAGAGGAGCGATTTTATCCCTCAGGGATATATGACCATTGTCCGATTGTCCTAACCATATCTCCTTATATTTCTTTTGGGCCAAAGTCTTTCAAATTTTTTGATATGTGGTTATCGCAGGCTGACTTCAAGGATGTTGTGAGGTCTGTTTGGGACAGGTTTGAGTTAGATCCTCGCTCTCCTTTGGTTACCTTGGCCAGAAAATTGAGGGAAACTAAACGGGCCCTTGTGTACTGGAACAAGAACTGTGTTGGAAATGTGTCTAGTGCTGTGCAGGTTTGCAGGACCGAGTTGTACGATATTCAAAACAAACTTCAACATGATTCCCATAATAATGACGTGGCGGATGCAGAAAAGTCTCTATCCTTGAACTTGGCAACATTGATTAAACAAGAGGAGAGTTTTTTCAAGCAGAAATCAAGAATTAATTGGCTGAAGCTTGGTGATAGAAATACTCACTTCTTCCATAAGTCGGTAAAAGCCAATCATAACAGAAATTATATATCCTATCTGGTGTCGGATGAAGGGTCAACCATCTCTGATGTGAATGGAATAAAAAAGCTGGCTGAAAATCATTTCCATAATTTGTATTGTCCGGTGTCTCTTCCTCCTATTGTGAGCATCCCCCCGGATCTTTTTGAATCTTCCCTTTATATTGATCAAAGTAATAGTTTGGCAGGGCTCCCTTTCGAAGATGAAATCCTTGGTGCAGTTAAATCTATTAAAGCTCAAAAGTCTACTGGGCCAGATGGTTTCAGTATGGGTTTCTTTTTGAGTGCTTGGGATATTATTAAGGCTGATTTTCTATTAGCTGTTGGAAAGTTTTTCTCAAACCCAGTGCAAGTGCGTGAAGTCAACCAAACATTTCTCTGTCTTATCCCTAAGAAGGAGGGGCGTGCTCCATCGGTGACTTTAGACCCATCTCCCTCTGCAATACTATCTACAAAATCATTGCGAAAATCCTTGCTATTAGATTGAAAGAGGTTGTTGGTGATCTAGTCAGTCCCTCTCAGTCGGCTTTCATCCAAGGTCGAAATATTATGGACAATATTATGATCTATAATGATCTTGCTCGGGGTTTCGATAGGAAAAATCATTCCCCCGCTGCTATATTCAAGATTGATCTTCACAAAGCATATGGTCATGTCAGATGGGAATATCTCATGGAAGTCATGGCAAAGCTGAATTTTCCAGGTATTTTTTGTTAGTGGATTTGGCATTGTATTTCTTCGCC
The DNA here is from genome assembly GCA_028583415.1 of Protea cynaroides. Classification (NCBI taxonomy): domain Eukaryota; kingdom Viridiplantae; phylum Streptophyta; class Magnoliopsida; order Proteales; family Proteaceae; genus Protea; species Protea cynaroides. The sequence continues at coordinate 92,306,865 of CM053271.1, forward strand.
TAAACTTTCGGTCCTTGTGAATGGAAGTCCGGTTGGATTTTTCAATGTGCGCCGTGGAATTCGGCAAGGTTGTCTTATGTGCCCCCTTCTATTCTGCATTGTCTTGGAAGGCTTATCTAGAGGCATTCATTTGAAAGCCCAGCAAAATCATATTGACTACTTTCTTAGGTGCAAGGCTATCAAATTGACTCACCTGGATTTTGCAGATGATATCATGATATTCTCTAAAGGAAATGAGAGATCCTTTCGTACTATTGATGAGATCCTTCGTCGCTTTAGCTCGATGTCTGGTCTTGCTATCAACAAGCATAAAACTCTTCTATTCCTTGCAGGCATTGATGATACTAGGCGTGACTCTCTCAGGAATATTGTGGATTTCCTCTTGGGCATGCTGCCAGTCACCTATCTTGGGCTGCCCCTTATTTCTACTAGGCTCTCAACCCATCATTGTTCCCCTATTCTAGATAGACTGTGAAAAAAGCAACAACTTTGGAAAGCCAAATTTTTTCTTATGCTGGTAGATTGGAGCTGGTTAGAGTGGTGATGCAAAGCTCATACTTGTATTGGACTGGGATCTTTGGTCTCCCGTGCTCTATTATCTAAACGATCGAAAGCTTAATGAGTGCGTTCTTGTGGAAAAGTGGGGATGACAACAATTTCTTTCATTCTATTGGCTGGGCTAAAGTTTGCCTACCAAAAGAGGAAGGGGGCTTAGGGCTTCGGAGAATTAAAGAGGTAAACATGGCTTGTCTATTAAAGTTGATTTGGCGTGTGGCAGAAAAGAAGTAGAGTATATGGATTGAGCGGGTCTATAGTAGGTATCTTAGAAGAGATTCTATATGGTCGGTTCCTATGAGTCCTGATCCCCCTTGGGTCTAGAGGACTATCCTGCTTCATAGACAGTTTGCGTTACCCCATATCAAATCCATTATTGATGATGGTTCTTCCACTCTTTTATGGCTTGATAATTGGCACCCCCTGGGTGTTCTATCTTCTCTTCTTGGTCATAGATCTCAGATTGACTACGGAAGGGATAAACTTGCAACTATATCTTCTATTTTAGTGGATGGAGTGTGGACGCCGGGTAAGGCCTCCTCTCCTAGATTAATGCAAGCTTTGGATCTTCTTAATTCAATCAACTGTAGACTAAGGGGTAGTGGTGATATTGTATCCTGGATTGCCTCCTCAAATGGTATTTTCTCTGTCTCATCAGCTTGGAACCTAGTCAGATCAAGATGTCCCAAGGTTAATTGGTTTGATGTGGTGTGGTACAAAGGGTTCTCCCCTAGACACAGTTTCATCCTTTGGAGAGCCTTATCCCATTCCCTTCCCATCCGGTCCCTTCTCTGTAGTCGTGGTATTATCCACAATGCTAGATGTACCAGATGAGGACATTAATCACTTATTCTTTGAATGCTCTTTATCCAAATCAGTTTGGGGAAAGATTCTAGAGAAATGCTGGCCCAACAATAGACCAATTCGGGCTTTTGACCAAGAGTGGAGATGGATTGCAAAGAAATTCAAGAGAAGATCTATTGGTGATACTACAGTAAAGACTGCTTTCGCAGTTACGGTGTACCATATCTGGTTTGAGAGAAATTTAAGGAGCTGGACCGGAAAGGCTAGATCTCATGAGCAAATTTGGGAAGCCATTACCTTTGATGTGCGTGGAATGTTGATGCCCATCATATTTCATCCTCAGGAGTCAGAGAGGGAGAGATTCATTCGGTCTACTTGGAACCTTGACCTTGGTTGAGAAGATTTCCAGGCGGATTTTATCTTTTGTAATTTATCTTCCTTTTCTTTTGCTTTGCTTAGTGCCATCGTGATGGTTCTGGGTTTTGTTTTTTCTTGTAATTGGCCTAGTTCCCCCCTGCTGGAGGCCAAGGCTTGCTCTCCCTTGTTTGGGGCTTTGCTAATATATTGTTTCATTCATAAAATAAAAAAAAAAAACTGCTCTTAATAGACAAGGGAAAAGGACTTCAAAATCTCCCATCTGCAAGCTATGGAAAAATCTAATCTAATTTGGAAACTTAATAATGAAGAAACAACGTAACCTTCTCTCTTGCACAGCCTACATAAAAGAAGACTCTTGTTTGAATCAAAACACCCAATCGACCTGCCTATGTGGGTGTCCTAATCTGGGGACATAGAGTCCCTAATCCAGCCAACACTTATTCCAATTTATTGATAATAAAGAAAGCAAAACAAACCCACGGAGTAGACCAAGGAGGTGTTGAGATAAGATCATGAAACCGAGATCTTATCTGTCCCAGATTCATTGAATCTGGACGATTGAACCGACCCATTTGATTGAACCAAGCTTGTACCAGAAAACTGGTTCAGAACGGATCCAGTCGAACCCAAACAGATGTTGTGATTGATAACATCAGTTGATTATACATCATGGTTCATATCCATTGATTAGTTTGTGATATTTCTTGGCAAAATTTCATTACAGCCTGTTATCATTCCAAGCCATGTGGATGGCTGGCTAGTTTTGGCCAACTGACTGTTGGATGAGTTGTACACCATATGGATTAGCTATATGTCAAACCTGTGATCCCATTTCAACCATATGGTCCACTCATGTATCTTCAATAGTCAAAACACATTACTAAAGTTGAAATTTCAATCTGTTTTCAAAGTTTTATATCTCCCATGAAAAAATTGGATTTGGCTGAAACTTCCTCAGCTAATAGATGATGTCATGATGATGTGGGCAACACTTCCATGAAACTTGAGTGTTGATGGGTCTGCCATGTGGAAGGTATGTGGACTTGTCTGATAAGCTTACGGGAAGAGGCTTTTCTGGAAAACTTTGATTTTTTCTCCTGTGAACTTTCGCTTGATTTCCATTATCATTTTAAAGGTAAAAGATGTACTAAAGCCTAAGAACAGATACTAGAACTGATCATTGGGAAGATTATTGTTAAAAACACATCAAACGGAGAAAGTGTGTTTGAAAATTATATCACCCCAATGGACATGGAAGCCCCCAGCCTGATCCTTTCAAGCCATTTCATATTGAAACCTACGAAGAAATGAAGTATGTATCTCCATCGGGCAAAAAGGAAATCTCTATCTTTGAAAATGCTGCCAGTGCATTTATTCTAGATATTCAAAATAATAGCATAAGAAGTCCCCCAAGAAATTTCCCCTTTGATGAAGGAGCAATGGCCAACCTTCGAAAGAGAGGTAAGATACCTTGGCTTGCCTAAACCATCCTAAAGTTCAAGATCAATAAATGACCACACTCCTTGAGGATACCCAGGCTTAGACAATTTTTCTGCTGAATTTTAACACCAAAAAAAGAAAAGAAAAAAAGTGGAACAGTGCAACAATATATGACGTACATCCTCTGCTTCTGCTTACATACACATGGTAAGGATGAAATGCCTCAATAGACTGTTGAAGTTATTAATTTCATTTCAGTTTTGGATACTTCGGTGGAAATTTTAGATAAGTATTTTTGTGTAGGAGAAGATTTCATTTCAGGTTTATGAAGTTTTCCGCTGATTTTGTCCCTTTAGGATTTTTTTCAGTCAGCAAAAAGGCCCTTTCGACAAAAACATCTGAAAATATCATTTATTTCACCAAATTGAAACCGCCACCAAATGAACAAGAAAGCTGTGGAAGGAACATGCATTCTTCAAAATAAATCTGGCCAGGTTTTCCATCTAGTAGTGGATCAGGGAACTAACAGAGAATACTCCTCTAGAGTAAAAAAGTGTGGCCCTGCAGTCTTTTGAACTACTGTCAATAGCAGAGTTCAGAACTCTCAAAAGAAGGTTGCAAGGGAGTCACAGTCATTCAAATGAATTCTAAACCTGAGAATCCAAGTCTCTTAAGAGTTGAATCTTCTTGACAATCTGTAATCAACACCTCTCTGTAAGCTGCCACCTGTTAATAAAAGGGAATGCAACTAAGAGAAGAGGTGCCCCTTATTATGGCTTGGCTGGTTTAAATTATTTTTCTAATCCACTGTTTGTGGTTATCTGCAATCGGCCAGAGTAACTACATATTCATAGAGAGAATCAATTCTCATTCCTTTCCTGAGATTTTATCAGTTTTGCAACAAAGAGTTTTATTTTACTTGGTTTAATTTGTTTTATTGCAGTCTAAGTGAAGTATTTTATTTCAAATCAAAGAATAAATAGGAGTTAAGGTGTTTCATTTTGTTTTGGGAAATTATAATTGTAAAGGAATGCTTTACAAATTGCAACTTATCTATATTACCCATTTATTATCTTTTTTTTTTTTTTTTTTTTATATTTATGCTTACCCATTTATTATCTTATTTTCATATACTAAAACAAAGTTCACAGTTTCGGCTTGGCTAAGTACACAGTTATCAAATTCCTAAAAACTACTATAACATGCAAATTAGTTCACTATGATCTGGTTCTTTCCTTGTTCCCTTTTGATTAATAATTTTATGGAAAAAATACTCGTACTACCCCTGGACTATGGACTATGTCCACCTACCACCTTGTAATTTTTTACAATTACTCATACCACCCCTAATTTCAAAAATGTTTTACACAAAGCTCCAATCCGTTAATTAATTTCCGTTAGATGTTGATGTTAGCTTATCCTAAAAATTTTACGGACAAAACTGCCCTTAATGGATGTTACGATAAGGGTAAGGCCAAACAGGTCCTTACCGATATCGCTGGGCGGTACTTACTGCCAGCAATATCAGTCTCGTTAGTTTCTTTTGTTTTATTGGTTTGTTTCCATTGTGTCTATTGTCTTTCTTTATTTAGTCTTCTCCTATTATGGAGACTTGCTTGTAATAGATGTAATACATTCTTTATAAATATAAGTGATAGAGAGGACAGTTTTTCATTGAGTTTGGCTACAACACATTGCTGTTGTCGAATTCTTTTTTACTACTTCTCTTCTTGTTCAATCTTCTTCTCTCTTTGCTTTCTGATTTGTGAGTTTGCTGTTCATCTTTTTGTGGAATTGTTGCATGGTATTAGAGCACTAGATCCTTGGCTATCATTCATCAAAGCTTCAGTTTGATAGGGCCTTGATATTTTTGCTCTAACTATGTACTATTTGCCTTGGTGATCAAGACTTACTTCTATTACTACTATGCTGTCAATGGTTTGATTTTTGAACTTCTCGATCACCTTCTTATTGTTAATGTGTTGAACAGGGATTAAAAAAAAAATGCTCTACCCTACTACCTTATTGATTTTTAAACTTCTCGATCACCTTCTTATTGAACGGTTACAAAATTGATGATCTGGTGACAAAGTCACAATCACATATTTATTGAACGTACTAAAGTGAGTCATTTCAACAAGCAAATTTATATACAAAAAAGAGTTCAAAGTAAAATAAAGGAGATAGATCTACATGCTAGTGAGGTATTTTAAAATCTTATACCTTAATGGAGAAAATGAAAATATAAGAAGGATTGGTAGTCGGTCACTTGAAAAAGAGAGATGGAAGTAGAAGCACACACCGGCAACATGTACTTTATTTCCCATAAAATAAATGGAAGGTCTGCTTATAATTTGTCCTCACCCTAATTTGAGGATAAGCTTACCTTGAGGTTTCAAGTTGAAACGGTATTATAGGAGTGTCCATTGCAAGAATAGTTCACCGACATGTACTTGTATCCTCCTTGAGATCTCATGACCATCTATATTCAATGGGTCCCATACTCTATAGATGGGTCCCACACCACATCGAGAGTATATGTACTTGCACTGAAGTCTGCTTTCGTCTTTTCTCGATCACCTTCTTTTGAACTTCTATTTGTCTTGGTGATAAAGTACAGTTGTTAAACTGATGATGCTCCTGCCTGTGATACTAAGGATCCTGAATCTGTTAAGATGTATAATACCTGGCTTTGTGATAATTCCTTGGTTCAAACTTGGTTGTGAAATAGTATTGAGCCTTCCATCTTACCTACTGTGATGTTTCACAATATTGCCAAGGCCATCTGGGCTGATTTACGAGAAACCTATGGCCATGATAAGAATATTTCTCGTATTTATGTCCTCTATGAAAGGATGTTCACTTACTCTATTGGTGACAAATCCCTGACTGACTACTATGGTGGTTTCAAAGGCCTTATTGAGGAAATCCAGGTTCTGCAGCCCCTTATTACTGATATCAATAAGTTGAAGGCCCAATAATCTGAGTTTTGTGTGGCAAAATTTTTAGATGGACTCTCTCCTGAGTATCAGGCTGTGAAGAGTTGGCTTGTTGCCGGGGCATCCATACCTACCCTGAGTGAGACATTTTTTTGTCTCCAACATCTGGTTCCTTAGAGTGACACTTCTCCCAAAGATACATCTGCTTGTTTGCTGGCCATGGTCGTGGTTCCTCTTTTCGAGGTTGTGGCTCCAACCATGGTTGTGGCCGTGGTGCACCTGGTCGTGGTTTTGGGAGACCACCATTTGATAAGTCTGCCCGTTATTGTACTCATTGCCACAAGAACAACCATGCTGTTGATACTTGTTGGGACATGTTTGGCCGTCCTGAATGGACTAATAATCTAGTTAATACTATTACCATTGATGATGCATCCCCTGCTGTGCCAGCTCAACCATCCTTAGCTGCACCATCACCTGCCCAGTACGAGACCCTCCTTCGTAGGATTCAACAACTTGAGGCTATTGGTTCCTCTTCTGCTGCTACCCTAGCCCATACAGGTATATCTGCCCTCCTTTCTCACACCTCTCCCCATCCTTGGATCATTGATTCTGGTGCCACCTGTCATATGACTGGTGAGTTCTCTGCCTTTTCTTCTCTTCATGCCACCGACAAACCTGTTACTATTTATCTTGTTGATGGTTCTTCCACTGCTGCCTCTCAGCATGGTCATGTTTCTCTTACCCCTTCTATGTCCTTACCTTTTGTTTTACATATACCTAATTTACCTCTTAATCTTTTATCTCTATTAGTCAACTAACTAAATCTCTTAACTATGTTGCTACCTTTTTCCTTTCTCATTGTACCTTTCAAGATCTCAGGACCAGGGCGATGATTGGTAGTGGACGTGAGCATGTTGATCTATACTATTTAGAGCATACTGATCGTTTTCCTACTACTGCTACTACTACCCCTATTCAATGGCACCACTAGCTAGGTCATTTGTCTCTGTTCAAGATGAAAGTTCTTATCCCTAGTTGCAAGTCTCTCTCCAATCTTCAATGTGAGGCTTGAGAATTAGGGAAACATCATCGTTAGTTTTTCCCTGTTAGTTCTAGTCCTAGGAGTTCCACCCCATTTTTGTTAGTCCATTCTGATATTTGGGGCCCTTGTCGTATCCCCAATAGGTTAGAGTTGTTTTATTTTGTAACCTTTGTGGATGATTTTTCTAGAATGACCTGACTTTATTTAATTAAAGATCGTTTTGAGTTTCTTCGTATTTTTCAAGGGTTCTTTCAAGAAAATTTTACTCAATTTGGAGCTTCAATTAAGATCTTACGTACTGACAATGCTCTTGAATATGTTCAAATAGTTGTTTCTGATTTCTGTTTTAAACATAGTATAATACATCATACTAGTTGTGCCTATACACCCAAGGAATTAAGTATCGTGTATCAGTACCATATCGATCAGCTGAAATTAAGAGATGTATAGTATCGTATCGTGGATACGGTGGATGCGCATGGTTACGGGGCATAATATGCATAAAAATGATGAGGGAACCTAGAAAACACAATTTTAAAACATAATAACACTATAAATAACCAATTGAAAAATGTTTTTTACATTAAGTTTGCCAAGTTCGGGGCTATGTTTTGAGTCTTTAGTTCTTATTAGGATGGTGTCGATTTGAACAACCTAGGAGTAAGTGTGTTTAAGTGCTTTTTTTTATGTAATTTATATTATTTCTTTTGTTTTCATTTGGTGGTGTATATATTTTCAATACTTTTTCTTTTGTTTTCATTGGGTGGTGTGTATATTTTCAATACACTGTCATGTATTGGAGCAGTTTGCATATCAAAAGAAGATGATGACTTGTTCTTTGATTGTATACATTATTAACTCACATGTAGATACATTATATCACATTAAACAAAATATCAAACAAAATATGAGGGACAAGTATGTCATTGTCAAAATATCTGGGACAGTTCAGAAAAAGAAAGAGGGCTTCGTGAAGGATGCTTTTCTCCGCCAGACTCAACGATGAGGATCTGCCGCCGGACTCAACAAAAAAGGACATCGATCAACATGGCTGCTTCCGTTAAAGGTATGTTGTCTTTTTTTTCTACTTCTTCTTCTTTTGATTCTGATTTTTCTTTTGATTCTTTGTCTTCTTCTTCTTCTTCTTCTAATTCTGATTTTTAATTTATTTCTTCTTCTTCTTCTTCTTCTTTTGATTCTGATTTTTCTTTTATTTCTTCTTTTTCTTCTTCTTCTTCTTCTTCTTCTTATTCTGATTTTTCTTTTATTTCTTCTTCTGATTCTTCTTCTTCTTCTTTTGATTCTGATTTTTCTTTTGATTTTTCTTCTGATTCTTCTAATTCTTCTAATTCTTCTTCTAATTCTTCACAATAGACCTGTATTGCCAATGATTTCTATCGTATCGACATGTATCGACTAGTATCGATCTGTATCGGACCGATACAGGTCGATACTGACAGATACAGGTCGATACGTTTATTTTTTTCCAATTTTTTTAAATGTTCATTTTTTCTGCATGGGAGGGTATCGTTTTGTATCGAAGGTAGCGATCTGTATTGAGCCGTATCGGATCGATACAATCGATACACTTCAATACAGTACTTTTTAAAAAAATCGAGATACGAATCGAGCTGTATCGTATCGACAGTAGTCGATACCGATACATATCGGCCAATACGCTCTGTATCGTGTCGATACTTGATTCCTTGTATACACCTCAACAAAATGGGGTTGCTGAACGTAAAATTAGGCATCTTCTGGATATTGTTCGTTCCTTAATGTTTCAGATGATGTGCCTAAATTTTATTGGTGTGATGCTATCTTAACTGCCTGTTATCTTATTAATCAAATGCCCTCATCTGTTCTATACAATAAAGTTCCCTTCCGTCTCCTTTATCTTGATACCTCCTTATTTCATGTCTACCCTAGGGTTTTTGGTAGTACCTGTTTGTTCATATTATGCATCCTAAATTGGGAAAACTTTCTCCTCGATCCCGCAAGTGTATTTTTCTTGATTATTCCTGAACTCAAAAAGGGTATAAATGCTTTGATCCTACTACTAAACATCATTATATCAATGCTGATGTTACTTTCTTTGAAGACAGGCCATACTATCCGGTACAGGTGCCGACTCCTTTCCCTACCCCTTCCCTTCCAATCCCTTCTGTAACACCTGATATATTGATCCACCATTTAACCAAACGTTACCATCTGACCCATTACCATCTGACCCTGACCTCTACTACAGGTTTATACACGCCATCCTCCAGTTGCTCCAACTAGTATTGCAGTAACTGCTTCGCCAACTACTACAACTCCTCCTAATCCTGAGGTCTCTCCTGACCTCCTTATTGCACTCCTCAAAGATACTCGTACTTGTACTCAGCTTTCTTTACTTACTTTTCCTATTGAACATTTTGTTTCTACTGCCCATCTCCCTCGTTGTCATCAAAATTTGGTTCACTCTCTATCTGCTACTTTTGTCCCTACATCTCTTTCCCAAGCCTTGTCTCATCCAAGGTGGAAAGCAGCTATGGATGCTGAGATGGATGCCTTGATGGCTCGTCAAACTTCGATCCTTGTTGATCTTCCTCAGGGTCACACTGTTGTTCATTGCAGATGGGTAATATACGGTTAAATATAATTCTGATGGCACTGTCGATAGATTGAAAGCAAGACTTGTTGCTAAAGGGTTCACTCAAACATTTGGGGTTGACTACTTTGAGACGTTCTCTCCTGTTGCTCGTCTCAATTCTGTTCGTATTCTTATCTCTTTGGTTGTAAACTTTGACTAGCCTCTTTATCAGATGAATGTCAAGAATGTCTTTTTATATGGGAACCTACACGAGAAAGTTTATATGGACTAACCTCCAGGGTATGTTGCTCAGGGAGGGGACCCAACTAAAGTGTGTAAGCTACTTAAGGCAATCTATAGTCTTAAACAATCTCTTCGTGCTTGATTTGATAAGTTCAGCACTATTGTTACTGGTTTTGGTTTCCTTGCCTGTTACTCTGATCATTCCATCTTTGTGTCATGTCGTTCCTCTGCTATCACCATCATTGTTGTTTATGTTGATGATATTATTATTACAGGAAATGATAAGTCTTGTATTATTGAAATCAAGTCTTATTTGAACAAACAGTTCTAGATGAAAGACTTAGGACTTCTTCACTATTTTTTGGGAATTGAAGTGGTCTGCAGTATTAAAAGTATTAGTCTTTATCAAAGAAAGTATGTACTTGATTTTCTTTTTGAGACAGGCCTTCTTGGTGCCAAGCCAGCTGATACACCAATGGACCCATATATGAAGCTTGAAACATGTGATAGTCCAGAATACTCTGATGTCTGTAAATATAGACGCTTGGTTGGAAAGCTGATCTATCTTACTATAACTCGGCCTGGCTTGTCGTTTGCTGTTGGAGTGGTTAGCCAATTTATGCATGCTCCTAAGGTTGCTCACTGGGAAGCTGCCTGTCGAATATTGCGATATCTTAAGAAGTCTCCTGGTACTGGTCTTATTTATCATCGATATTGTCATCTTGATATTATTGGTTTTTCTGATGCCGATTGGGTAGGAGTTTATGGTGATAGGCCATTCAACTACTGGATACTGTACTTTTGTTGGAGATAATCTTGCTACTTGGCGAAGTAAGAAGCAAACTGCTATTTCCAAGTCCAGTGCTGAAGCTAATACCGTGCTATGGCACAAAATACTACTGAATTGTTATGGATAAAAATTCTTTTGCAAAAACTTGGGTTTCCTATCTCTCGACCTATGTATTTGATGTGTGACAATCAAGCTGCTATCTACATTGCTAGCAATCCAGTGTTCCATAAGCGTACCAAACATATAAAGGTGGATTGCCATTTTGTTCAAGATGATGTTATGAAGAAGTTAGTTGTCATTCTTTTTGTATCTTCTTCAAATCAGTTTGCAGACATTCCTACAAAGCCTTTGTTTGGACCAACGTATCGATTAAATTGTTATGAGCTTGGATTGGGTGATTTGTATACTCCAGCTTGAGGGAGGGTGTTACGATAAGGGTAAGGACGAAACAGACTGCGTGATACATACCACCAGCAATATCAATCCATATCAGTCTCATTAGTTTCCTTTTTTGTTTTATTGGTTTGTTTCCATTTTGTCTACCGTCTTTCTTTATTTAGTCTTCTCTTATTATGGAGACTTGCTTGTAATAGATGTAATACATTCTCTATAAATATAAGTGATAGAGAGGAGAGTTTTTCATCGAGTTTGGCTACAACACACTACTCTTGTCAAATTCTTTTTCTCTCCTTCTCTTCTTTAATCTTCTTCTCTCTTTGCTTTCTGGTTTGTGAGCTTGTTGTTCATCTTTTTGTGGAATTGTTACAATGGATATTGAAATCTCGTTTTGGTTTTGCAAAAAAAAAAAAATGGAACATTAGCATACTATGGTCTAGACAAAAAAATCCATTTGGGAATTTTTTTAGTAACAATCATTCAATGGATTTGAGAAGGTTAAAAATGGGACGCAAAAAAAATGGGCTTAAAAACAACTTTTTGGCCACCGAAACATAGTTTCAAAATCTGACATAAGAAATCCCATGTTTTGGCAAAATTTCGGCCAAAATAATCGGTTTGGGGGATGGCTCGGCCAGCCCCGAAACCGAAATTTAGAACCTTGATTGAAATGCACGATTTTGAAACCCTCAATTTTGCTCCAAGAAGAAGAAAGAGTTGCAGGTGAAGAACATAACCTGCAACTGCCTCTGTTTGGGGCAGCTTCGTTTTCTATGATTCTGGCATTTCGCCTTTCCCTGCACTCCAACCTGGCTTCATCATCTTTTCCTCTGCAAACATTTTCAAATTACCTGTGAAAGAGTAAAACCAAGCTGTCGAAGTCCAAATCCAACATAGAATCTCACAAGAAGAGGAAATCAACAACCTCGCATTGCAGTAGGGAGAACTCAAGCCTTACAACCATGACGAACGAAGCTGCTTCTATACCTTCAACATCATGCTTTGCTATAGCAGTAGCAACAGCAGCAGGTTTGGTTAATTTCCCCGATTCGACTTTCTTTATACCTCAGAACCCTAATCTGAACACCAATTTGGAGCCGTCGATGTTCGACAACCTTGGGCAAGTATCGAACGGTGGAATTTTTCCGGAGACAGGGATTTTTACGAGTTTGATGACGGCTTCAAATTCTGCATTCCTGGGATTTAGTTTCAACGATATAATGTCATTTCGGTTGTATCAGCAACAACAATAAGAGAAGAAGATGACGAGTTCCATGGCTGAAGAACTGAAGATGCCAGAATTGACAGTTGTGTTTATGGATCAGATGGTGCTGGTAGATTTGGCTGAGATGCAGGGCAGGGACGGCAACGGAGGTGGAGGAGGGTTGATGGGGTTAGAGTGGGGAGGCGGTGGAGATCAAGGGCTGTATGACTTGGGAGGCTCTGTGGATGAGAGTTATTGGAGTCAGAATCAATGGACTGACTACAGTCTCCCTCTTTACCTCCCATGAACAGAAAGCCACTCATTATTTCTAAAGTTTTTGACACCTCCTTCGGTCCAATACCAAATCAGTGGTGGTGGTGGAGATCCGAACTTCTTCGGGTGGAAATTCTGATTTAGAGGAAAACGTACCTGAAAACAAGCGAGATTGAGATGATAAAAGAAGCCTGAGTTTATGGTTTCAGTAGAGCTTGCAGGTGCTCACCATGGGCTCTTCTTTTCTCACTTATTTCTAGTTTATTGTCTTCTTCTTCAAGAAACCCATGCACTATCAAATAGTCACAAATCAAAGTTCTGAAATTTCTCTTCCATCACCATCCAATCCGAATTAGATAACCATCCAATGCTGTTTAACAAACCACCAAAACTAAATAATCCAATAGTATGAACTATATATGGATCAGCCATCGAGCAAACGAAACCCCTGAAACTCAACTGCCAAACCCTACCAAACTTCCATTAATGAACCTCATAGCATTAAGAAACCCTAAGTCAACAATCAGAAGCCTCGAATTGTCAAGAAATTGTAAGTAAAATGGAAACAATAAGAAGAAACAGAGCACCGATAAAGCATGGGATAAACTTACCACAAAGAGACAATTTCGTAGTAGAAGGAACAACAATCTCCTTCACAATCACAATACAATTCTCTCTAAACCCATCATTTATTCGCCCGTCACTTCTGAACTTTCTGCTCCTCCGTCTTCAAGCTACCCTCCACCTCCACTTCAACAACCCCCACCACCACCTACACTACCGCCAGCCAACTATTTCTATGTGGGGAACGCACCTTATCATCCTCCGCCTCCTCCCCTTCCTCATTCATTCTACTACCAGTATGTGGGTGGGTATAACGCCTGCGGATACACTGGACCCATGATTACAATTCATAACCTGAAAATGATATGCTTTTTCTTTGAAGGATCTCGTGAATAAACTTAGAATTTGGCCCGAATTAGATGTGTATTTGCATAGAAGATTTGAGATGTGATTTGAAATGCAAGATTTTAGGCCGCTGCCACGATCCAGGTAACCTCCAGCGGCTCCTGCCCGGAAAATGGACCTTTAACTACTCCGCCACTGCCACTACCGCTGCCGGCGATTAGTGGGCAGGTAGGGGAAATGATAATGATTGAGGTAAGGGAGGTTAAATTTGTCATTTCAATCTTTATTGGTTGTAAACCCATCAAGGGTAAAATTGCCTTTTAAAATTTATGATTAACACCGTTAACTAAAAGGGTGTGGCTGTAATTGTCAGAATCTACTGGGTGGTAGGTGGAAATTGTCCATAGTCCATGGGAGGTACGAGTAATTTTCCCTAATGTTATTTATTTTTTCTCTTTTTTGAATTAAACAATATTGCAACCCCTTGCCAATTGCCATGACCATACATGTGGACATGATTCAGCCATGGGTGTGGGATCAATTCGTTGGGCGAGGGATTTGGCTCTCCTGAGTCCTATCTCTTTTTCACTATTAAAAAAAGAAATGCTGGAAAAGAGGGTGCAGGAGGGGGGAGAGGAGGAAGAAGGACAAGAAACTTGGGGTGGTGGGACAATAGAGGAGAAAAAGAAAGAAGAATCACGATGGTAAAGAAGAATCACGATGATAATGATGATACTGATGACTATGGAGGAAGAGGAGGAAGGTGTGGCGTAGAGGTGTACCTGGGTTTTCAATATTTGCTACTTTCTGTCTCTGAGCTTCACCAATTGCTCGCTACGCTCTCTCTCTCTCTCTCTCTCTCTCTCTCTCTCTCTCTCTCTCTCTCTCTCTCTCTCTCTCTCTCTCTCTCTCAAAAGAGATTTAAGTAAAGTTCCAGGGACCCCCATTAAGCCCATGGACCTTAGTGACAATGCAACATAAATGGCCTAGGTCTACTACAGCTAGAACAAAATAATGGACCTAAGGTCCACAACTAAAACTATACACCCCAATTGAGAAACCTATTTTTTAGAATATTCTTCTCTTTTTTTCCCTATGTGGAGAATACTCTTCTTTATTAATGGGAAGTAATAAAATATGCAACATTTTGGGCTGAGATCTTGTTACTTTTAACCTTCTAATCGTTCGTGGTATATTCTACTTATTCTACAATATCAATAATATTTATATACCCCCAGGGTCAATTGAGACTTGAGAGCCTCTGTTTTAGAATATTCTTTTTTTTTTTTTTTTTTCATGTGTTGGAACATTCTTATTTATAAATGGGAAGTAATAAAATAGGCTACATTTTTGGTTGATATATAGTTACTTTGAACCTTCAAACCATTCGTGGTATATTCTAAATTATCATTAACATTTTATAAATAACCTGAGTCCCTCATATCCTATTTTTTGGAATTTGGGGAGTCTTGACACCCCATGTCTGTGGCAGATGACACCTCCACTTGTGCTCTAGTAACATAGCATTTGACATGATCGCTCAGGTATAGAGCAAAGAGAAATTTTCAAATTTAATTTATTGATGGAAATTACCTCGAAGAAACCAGTTTCTTTTCGAAATTGGAGTTTGTTAGCCAGATATCGGAATCAGAACCATGCAAACTATCAGATTAAGTGGGCAGGAACCAGAAGGGGAAGCTGCACAACACCTGTTTTGTTCTGTTTTCTTTTCACAGACATAGTTTTGGTACTTGATTTGTGCCACTTCTCTCAGCTATTTCAACTGCCATAACTGTTCCTTATATATTTCACCTAAAATATGAAGCTAGCCAGGCTTCACTGGGGTGGTTGGTAAATTGGTCCGAAATCTTTAAGGAGTTTAGATATTATGCAGTCCTAATGGTTCAGTTGGTTTATTGTTTATTGTAGAAATCCAGTTCTGCTGTTTAAACACTTTCTTTTTGTAGGTTTCAGGGACAGATTCAGATTCTTTGCATAAAGATGATCATGCTGATTCAGTGATTGTCGGATACGATGATTTTATAAAGGTACAACCTTGCTTCTTTGTGGTTTAATTGATAGTTCATCTGTCCACATCTAGATTAAGTTTTGGTTTTCAGAATCCACATCTCTGATTTAATATATTGGGTCTTTGGATGATGGAAAGAAATAAAGAATGGCATCTGCTCCAGTATGTATAACTTATATCATTATTCAGGGCAATGATCTCACACAATCACCTCTACTCTTTTTCAGACCATCTATACCCATTGCCCAATGAAGATTGTTCTTGAAAAACTCTCCAATGCAATTATCTATAATACTCTTTTACTTCCCCCCCCCCCCACCCTCTTTTTTCTTTTTTTTTCATTCATATCTGTTTATGACCACTCCATCACCCTCAGAGCTCCTGTCAGTCAGTCTGTCATAGGTCATTTCCACCAAAACAAGATGCCCCATGCCCTCTCCCACCTCACACATGTTAGGATCGATGGCTACTCTGCGGGGCCGGGGGGTGTTGTGGGGTGAATTGGAAATTGAGGAACTAATGCAATTAAAAACTTATCTTTCAAATTAACTAGTACACAAGTGCATCATACACAGAGTCTTCCTTGGGTTTTCTCATTTATCTTCTGCATTGCTAAATGAGCTTTGCCAACTGACAGCATGCTCCATCACATCTTAGCCAAGTCTGTAGCACGAAATGTCATTGCAACTTATCTGACACTCAATCGCTGATACTGTCATCTGTTCAACATATTACAGCTCTCATATCTCCGACTCTAACACTGTCACAGTCATCTATGTTTTGTTGGTTTGCCATCTTCTCAACATGTTACAGCTACATTATTATTGTGATATGGGTTTCATATTGGGTCTAAGGGTATAATTATCTAGGGTTACCTCTTTATTTCTTTTATCCCTTGTAAACTTTTGCCTATATAATAAAGTTGACCTCCGTCCCTCAGGACAAGTCATATCATTATTTCACAATTCAACATGGTATCATAGCGAAAAATCCTCCTTGATGTCAGTGCCCTAATGCCACCTCCATCTTCTATTAGCGCCACTACCACAACCTCCTCTCTTCACCGTGCGGCCTCTCTCTCTCTCTCTCTCTCTCTCTCAGCCTTCTACTGCCACCGCCTCTTTTTTTAGTGGTGTCTTCCTCCTAGCGTGGCCCCTAGCAGCCCCTCGGTGGTCATGGTTTTCATCAATGGTTACTAAAGATTCTCACCCATGTTTTGTGATCCCGATTTGCTGATCTCGATTTGCTTCCACCAAAATCGAATGTTTTCTACAGCTGTTTGACTAGCCAAGTTTGGCTATGCTTTGTTCCGATTAACCTTTTTTTCCTTACTTGTATTGTCTAATCCTCAACCATGTCAAACATGACGATTGCATTGACTGTTCCCGAGGACTCTATCGATCGGAGCTTCTTGGGCTTTCCTACATTCCCTGTTTGTTCCATTAAATTGGATGGAAATAATTATTTCATATGGTCTCATTCCTACTTCTTCTCTGTAGCTGCCCGTGATTGCTCACGGTACCTTACTAGTGATGTGAAGAAGCCTATTATTGATGGCACAGATCAATGTAAATGAAATTCTGACAACTACCTGGTGATTTCTTATTTTATCAGTTCTATGGATCCAAACATTGCACGAGGGTATATATTGCTAGATTCGGTTGCCAGCATATAGAAGGCTGCTAAAGATACCTACGGGCAGGTAGAAAATAATGCTCATGTGTACGAACTGCAAAAGAAAATTCATGACACTAAGTATAAGGAGCTTTTGTTGTCTCTATATTATTCTGAGTTGAGCGCAATGTGGCAAGAGTAAGATTATTATGAAGCCTTTTTTGCCTCTTATCCCACAAATGCCACAAAATTTGCGAAGCGGGAGGACAGAATTCGTGTCTATGTTTTTTTTGGCTGGTCTCAATGTGGAGTTTGATCAGATACATGCTCATGTTTTGAGTCGTGATCCTTTCCCTTCTTTGGCATAGGCCTACGCTATGGTCCAATCTGAGGACAGCAGGTGGACTGCGATGTCACAACCTGCTCTGGCTAATTGCTCTTCTCTATTTTATGGTTTGGGTTCTTCTGGCACTAGTGATTCTTCCCAATTTCGCTCTCACCTTTTTTCAGATAAAGAGCCAATTAAATGTGAGTTTTGTGTAAGGAACTTCAAACTAAATAATACTGTTGGATGCTCCATGGTCGCCCTACTAATGGCGAGGGCCATGGTCGAGGTTATGGTTCCGCTCAGGCTCAGACTACTGATCTTGTTGTCGCTTCTCTAACATGATGATTTGATGAGCCAGCTTCATCACCTTCTATCTCAGTCCAGCCCTTCACCGTCTCCATCTGCTGCTACTTCTCTACCAAGGTCCTCTGCTTCCAACTTTGCTAATGCAGATATTCCCATCGGTAGTCACTTTGCCTCTACTGCATCCAATCCTTGGATCATTGACTCAGGGGCTACCAATCATATGACTGGTTCTTCCCTTCTTTTTTTTTTACTTTTTTTTTTTTGGAGTTTTTTTAGTTCTGGTAAAAGTAAAGTTCAGGTTTTCTCTCTATTGCTGGGAAGGGTTCCATCTCCCTTTCATTATCATCTGTTCTACATGTTCAAAGTTTTTCTACTAATCTTCTATCAATTAGTAGCCTAACTCAAGATTTGAATTGCGAAGTCACATTTTTTTCCCTCTCATTGTATGTTTTAGGCCTTGGTGATGGAGCAAACGATTGGCACTGGTAAAGTGGTTGATGGCTTGTATGTTCTTGCATCGCTCTCCTTAGAGTCTTCGGCCTTAACGATACAGGCTTCTTCTTCCTCCATTGTTACACTGACAGCTTTACATATGTGCATCACCGTTTGGGTCATCTACCTGCTAGGACTTTAGTCAAGCTTTTTCCTCAGCTTTTAAAGCTAAGTAATTTGGATGAGTTTTTTGTGATGCTTGCACTTTTGCAAAGCAAACTCATTCTGTTTATCTTTCTTCTAATAAACGTAGTATAACTCATTTTCATTTAATACATTCTGATGTTTGGGGTTTTTCTTAGTGTATCTATGACTGGCTATAAACAATTTGTAACTTTCATTGACTACCATACTCATCTCACATGGATTTATTTGCTTTGCCATAAGAGAGGTGTTTCCTTGCTTCATGCTTTTTCATCGGATGATTTAAACCCAGTATGATGCAAAGGTCGCTATCTTTCATACAGACAATGTGACGGATTACGTTGATGGCTCTTTTCAGTCCTACCTAGCTGAGCATGGTATTATTCATCAAACTAGTTGTGTGTACACTTTTGCTGATAACGATGTGGCTAAATGCAAGAATCGGCATTACTGCTGACACTGTGTGTTGACAACAATGACAACATTATACATTGATGTGGCTTAACAATCTCCCTCTTTAGAATTGTTGTCAAGACTTGATGAGCAATATATAAAATGGCTGAATTCAACTCCAATTGCTAATGTATTTCTCTCCCTGTTGACAACAATAATAAAGGACTGCATGATTTCCATGTTTGCTCAACAATGATAAGATGACAATTTGACTCCAAGTCAATACAGCAGCTTTATCATTAGGCTCTCAACTTAGAATGTTCTTCCTCTTTGGCTGAGTTCTATATCAATTTTTGCTGAAGACCATGGTCATGTATCTCTCCAAAGATTTTTCTTTTCTGCATTATCTCCTCTTTTGCTGCTCATCTCCCCCTATGCAACAAATCTCTCCAATGTCTCATCTGAAGCTATTCTCCCCTTTCATTTGCATTCTCTGCACTGGCAGAACTTCTCTATCCTTTGACATCAGTACCAAAGGAAACTAAGGGACTACTCAACAGATGCTCCCCTGGCATAAGCACCTCGGTGCTTGGGAGAGGAACCCACACCCTACTTCTTCTGAAGGTAATTTTTTTTCCTTCTTGGGTGGTGACTGGGTAGCAACTGTCTGCCTAGCTATGGGATTTTCCTTCCTGGTAGGCTTCGCATCTATCTTCTTCTCTATGAGAGTGATCTTCAGTCTGATTTCCTTCTCAGTGACTGCCTTCTTCATCTGTCCCTGTCCAGGTTTGAATGATGTAGACTTCTTTGATGTTTTGCTCATTGTGGCACTTGGTCTTCTAAAGTCCATCTGCACAACAACTAAACTGATGTTTGTCTCTGATCTGTCCTTTTTCCTCCATCACTGTTGTCTGAGACTTCTGCTTTGACTTCTCAATAGGTGCTTGTACATTTTTGCCTTTTCTCTCCACATACTGCACAAAGCTACCTGTGACTCCTGCTGGGCTATCTTCCACACAGTCTTGCTGACACTTTGAGACTATGTCACTGATACTGTCATCTGCTCAACATATTGCAGCTCTCATATATATATATCACAGTAAGCTCCTGCAGCTGCTCTGAGACACTATCATTGACATAGTCATCTACACTTTGTCGGTTGCCATCTTTTCAACATGTTACAGCTACATTACATTACCAGCTGTGCATCTCCACTCTGCTGCCATTGCATTGTAGACTCACCACAGCTCCTCTTACACTGCTGACCCAGTATGTTAAAAACGATGAAAACATTACTGTTGACACAATGTGTTGACAATGACAACATTACACACTAGTGTTTCTCAACAGCAATCACACAAAACACGGTAAACACCCTTGTGTTCACCCATGGGAATATTGTTGTAATATGGGAATATGGGTTCTGTCCAGGTTTGATGTATGTGGGGATATGAGTGATGATTCATTCCTCACTTATCTCACCTACTTTCCTTTCGTATTCTTTCCTTTACATTTCTTTCTTTCTTTTCATCTAAATCATTTTACTCTATAAATGAAACATGATCTCTGTCATTTTAGACAAGTCAATTATTCCTCTCAACATGGTATTAGAGCAGAGATCCTCCTTGGGAACCAACCCTTAGTGAGACCCTCTCTCTCTCTTTTTCTCTCCCCTAGTGCCACCACCTCTTTAGCGTCGCCCTCTCTCTCTCTCTCGGCTCCAACTTATGGCGTCTCTCTCTTGGTTTGCCACCATCAACAGCTCTCAGTGGTAGTGCCTTAGCCCATCGAGAGCCCTCTCCAAGGCTGGTTTCTCTGATCAAACTTCTTAAATCTTATTTTGCAGAATATCTATTTTTGCGTGGATTCATAAAACTACTTGTTCCTGTGATGATGTATCAAGAGACTTTTGACTACCGCCTCCTTTGGAACCAATGGAATAGGTCATGATACCCATTTTGCCTCGTTCTTTGTGAGCTCTTCTGTCTTGATGGGAGCAACTATTTGTTGTGGTCACGATCTTGTCATCTGTCCATTGATTCTCGTGGTTATGTGGGCTACATCAAATGGTGAAATAACACAACCTACAACCGTTATTGATTGTTAGAAGAAGAGCTCTGCTAATTCATTGGTAATGTATTTTCTCATAAACTTTATGCAACCACATATTGCTTGGGGTTACCTTCTTTTATATATTACATCCAAAATCTGGATGGCAGCTAAGAATGTGACACCCTGAGCCCAAGTGGTCAGGGCATCACAAAGGATACATATTACCAAGTTGGGAATGATGCACAGGTTTATGAACTCAAGAAGAAGCTTCATGAGACCTGACAACAGGATCTTTATTTCTCAATATTACTATAAGCTGTGCAGTCTATTGCAGGAGTTGGATTTATTGATACCTTCCAAGCTATTTGCACTGCCGATGCGACCAAATTTCAGAAGCGGGAAGACAAGTATCAGGTGTACAAATTTTTGGTCGGCATAAACATTGCCTATGACCAGATTTGCGCTTAGGTGCTTAGTCGTAACCCCTTTGCGCCATTGAAGCAGTTCTACTACTTGGTTCAGTTGGAGGACAGTCGCCACACTGCCATGTTATCACTTAGTCTACCATCCCATGGTTTTCAGGATCGTTCAGCCCTTTTTTCTGGGTCTAGGTCTAGGTCTCACTCTAGTGGCATTGGCTTTGCTCATTCCAGTGATCGCTCTTCTTCTGACTATGAGCCTGTCCAATGTGAATATTGTGGTTAGGAGCGACATACCAAGCAAGGTTCAAAATCTCGAGTCTCGAGGGTGTCTCGACCCTCTGAGAAACCGAGATCTCAGAAATCTTAGTCGAGATCTCGGCGAGACACTGCACAAAAGCCGTGAAGGCTTAAAATGTGTGTTTCGACCCTAAAATAACCATTTTAAGGCTTGATACTCTAGGAAAATCCTATTTTAGCATATATAAACATATTTACACCATAAAACTGTATAAATAATCACACATGGTGGTTGTTTGGATTTACACCCATGTTTGGCAATGTCGGTCTGAAGTTCAAATGTAAACCTAGGGTAATATTGGCTATTCTACATAATGTTACACTAATAAAAGATCACAGAAGACCAAATGAGCCAGTAAAATGATATTTTAGGAGAAGAATAAATATAATAACACTTGATTAGTTAATTGTCATAGTAAAAAAAAACCCAAAGTAGTTAAGTAGACTATATAATCATAATTCATACATTATGTCGAGACTAGTTGAGAACTAGTCAAAAAATGTCTAGGAATGGTCAAGAACTAGTAAAAAATGTGGAGAAATGGTCGAGATCAATCGAGAACTGGTCGAGATGGTCGAGACACCGTATCAAGGCGAGATCTCATCTCAAACCCCTCGAGATCTTCGAGATCTCACGGAGATTTTGAACACTGATACCAAGGAGTTTTGTTGGAAACTCCATAATCGCCCAGTGGCAGGTTCAACACGCAGTCGTGGTCGGGGTTGTGGCTCCTCGGCTCATCAATTTGAGACGTCTGAGTTTGCTTCTATCAATGCCGCTCCTGCCATTGTTGGTTCCTTTCCATCCCAAGACGACCTTGCCATGCTACGATGCCTCATGACTCATCTGGAGCCATCCTCGTCTTGGCCATTTACTTCTATTGCCGCCACTCCCACGGTTCATTCTACCTCCGACCCTACTGTCTTAGGTATCTTTTTTGGTGGTCATTGTGCATCAATTGTCTCTTAATCCATTGACACCGGTGCCACTGACTACTTGACTAGTACCCCCGGCTTTTTTTCTCTATATTCTTCTTATTATGGTAAGGCCAAGGTTCATGTCACCTACGGTTCCCTTTCTTGTTTGTGGGAAGGGTTTCATTGCGTGTTAAATCACTTTACCGTTGTCTTATGTTCTTCATGTACCGAATTTTACTACTAAACTTCTTTTTATTAGCCACCTTACCTATGATCTGAATTGCTAAGTGACTTTCTATCCTACCTATTGTCTCTTTCAAGATCCGGTGACGGGGCGAACGATTGGCTGTGATAGGGTGCATGGTGGTCTTTATCTGCTGGAATATGGGCTTCCTATTGTTCATTCTACATTGCAGACCGATTCCACGTTGATGTCTGCTTTTGAGCTGGTACTTTGGCATAGGCGTTTGGGCCATCCTCTAGTAAGGACTCCATTTAATGTTTTTTTTGCTTTTATCTCAACACTGTAATTCTGAAGAGTTTTTTTTGTGATGCTTGTGTTTTAGCCAAGCAAACTCGCTCTGTTTATTCTAGTTTCAATAAAAGAAGTGTTGTCCCTTTTATGTTGATTCACTCGGATGTGTAGGGCCCTGCCCGGTGTAATTATGTCTCTAGATTCCGCTGGGTTGTTGCCTTCATCGACTGTCACACTCAGGTCACTTGGATTTATCTCCTTCGTCACAAGAGTGAGGTCTTTCAATGCTTCTAGATGGTTTACACTCAGTTCAATGCTACCATTCGGATCCTTCTTAGTGACAATGGTACTGAGTATATAAATGGTGCCTTCCAGTCTTATCTGGCCACTCAGGGGATTCTTCACCAGACCAGTTGTGTTGACACTCCAGCTCAGAATGGTGTTGCTGAGCGCAAAAATCATCATTTACTAGAGGTTGCTCGCTCTTTCTTATTTGAGATGTAGGTTCTTCCTCAGTATTGGAGTGATGTTATTCTGACTGCCGCCTATCTGATGAACCAGATGCTTACTTATGTTTTGGATTTTCGTGCTCATGTTACTACCTTGACGTGGTCGTCCCACTTTGTCATCCCTCTACATGTGTTTGGTTGCATGTATTTTGCATTGAATCATCAACATCTTGGCAAGTTAGAGCCTCGTGGGCTCAAGTGTGTTTTTGTTGGCTACTCTGCTACTCATAAGGGTTATCGGTGCTACCACCCTCCTTTCTGGCGTGTGTTCATGTTCCATGAGACTATCTCCTATTTTTCGTCGGATCCTTTTCCAAAGGGATCTGGTACTCTATGACGATGAAGTTGTCTCGCTCATTGCTCCGTTACCTGATGGAGTGTCTTCAGTGGTTGTACCAGTTCAAGGGGAGATACAAAAAACCCTATGTGAGTATATGTTCGGCGTCCTTAGGCTTCAGCAGTAGCAACACCTAGACGACACCACTACTGCACCTCTTCTACCCAGCCTCTCGTCATCTCCCGATCCATGTCCTAATCCTAGTCCTTCTTCATCTGGTAATCTTGCACCGGCTCCTCCAAGTCTTTCTGACCCATCTCTTGATTTACCCTTTGCTATCGGAAAGGGAACGAGATCTTGTACACATCATTGTATTGCTCAGTTGGTGTTGTATGACTCTATCTCCATCCTATCGGGCTTTTGTGTCTTCTGTTCCCTTCCTCGAAAATGGCAAGAGGCTCCTCCCGATCCCAGATCGAAGACGACCATGGTGGAAGAAATGCAAGCCTTGAAGAATAATGGCACTTAGGTTTTGGTTCCTCTTGCTCCCCAAAAACATACAATGAGTTGTTGTAAGTGGGGGTTTGTAGTAAAGCAGAACATGGATGGTACTGTGAATCTGTACAAGGCCCAGTTCGTGGCCTGTGGCTTTACTCAGACTAATGGCCTTGACTATCAAGAGACTTTTGCACCTTTTGCAAAGCTGAATACTGTTTGAGTACTTCTCTCCTGTGTTGTTAACCTGGGTTGAGAACTGCAACAACTCAACGTCAAGAATGCATTTCTCCACAGTGAACTTGAAGAGGAGGTATACCTTGATGTTCCTCGTGCGTTCTCAGCCTTAGCAACACAAGTAAAGGTCTGTGTTGAGAATATTACGTATTTCATTTTTTGTCTAGATTCATTGTACTACTTGTATTGTACAATTGTACTACTTGTACTACCCTCATTGTACTACCTGTATTGTACTACCTCTTTCTTTCTTTGTATTCATTCTCACATTATAAATAAGAGGACCTCTGTCTATTACAAACAAGTCATTCCATCATTCAGCATGGTATCAGAGCCAAGTTAGCTCTACCGCTAGATCCCTCCGCCGCCTCACCACCGCCGCCGCCAACCTACCACCGCCGACCACCGACTTTCTTTCTTTTTTTTTCTTTTTTTTTTTCTCTCACCACTAGGGGCAGCAACCAAAGAGGGAATCATACAATGATATAGGTACTGCCCTTCTTTTTATCCCTCATTACAGATCATTTTTTTATTCTTTTTATTGAAAATCAATTTTTTTTATCAGTCTGGATATTTATAATATGGTTCAGTCTGGTCGGATATCTATGAGTTTCTGAGTTTACCCCAATAAACAAAAAAGTGGGTGCAAACTAGAATTGATTTCCATATATTATGTTGCACATAGGACAAGTTAGGATATCTGACAAGTGATATTTCTACTTTGATCTCCATATATTGTGCTATAACCAAACAGGGAGGCTGTTCATATTGTTTTTGGGTGTTTGTTCTTGAATACACAACTCAAAGATGACATCTGAAGTAACCTCTTCTGGGATAGAGAGTTTTAAAATGGACAATCTCACTATTCCCACTAATACCACTAAACTTGATAGTGGTAATTACCTAATGTGGTCTCGGGCCACCTAACTCTCAATTACAGCTCGGGGATTATCGAGATATCTCACCGGCACCAAGGAAAAACCTCTGACCAAGGACATTGTTTTGGAGAAATGGCATGCTGAAAATTCATTGGTAGTGCAATATCTCCTCAATTCCATGCAACCCATTATAGCCGAGGGCTATTTGTTATTGGATACTGCTGCACAAATTTGGAAGTCTGCTAAGGACACCTATTCCCAAGTTGGAAATGCTGCTTTAATTTATGCCATTCAAAAAAGTGTTCATGAAACTATCCAAAAAGAATTGACTGTATCCCAATATTATACTAAGTTGAGGAGCTATTGGCAAACAATTGATTTTTATGTTTCTATTCATGCTAAATGTAAAAAAGATGCTACCCTATTTCACAAAAGGGAAGAGAAATACAGGGTTTTTCTGGTAGGACTAAATGTGGAGCTTGATACTATTCGCTCACAGATTCTCAGCAAGGACCCTTTCCCCACCCTCGAACAAGCTTATTCCATGGTTCAGTTAGAGGACCAACGACGAATAACAATGTTGTCCCCTTCTGTTCCGGATAGGTCTGCTCTCCAGACAAATACTCAGACATACAAGAATCCTCCTGTTTCCCGTGATGCTATCAAATGTGAGTATTGTAGCAAGCTTTGGCACACCAAAGACACATGCTGGAAACTTCATGGCAGACCGGCAGATTTTAAAGCAAAACGCCGGGAAGAAGGTATGCACAAAGTCCTCCCACGCACCTCAGGCACATCAAACTGAAGCAAGTCCTCCTATTGGTACTCTGCCACAACTCTCTGCACAAGAACTTCAGACTCTCCGGCATCTCCTTCGACTACCTCCTGCGACTACAAATCAATCATCCACATCTGCATCTACCAATCCAGGTTCTTTTTTTGTTCAGTCAGGTATTTCCCATGATGGTCATTGTGCTTTCTCTATCTCTAGCCCTTGGGTTATAGATATTGGAGCCACTAACCACATGACTGGTTCGTCTGAGTCCCTTTATTTATACTCTCCTTCTTCTAGACATAATACTGTGAAGGTCGCTGATGGATCCCTCTCTCCTATATCTGGAATTGGATCCATCCACTGTTCTTCCTCCCTTGATTTGAATTCCGTTCTACATGTTCCTAATTTATCCACAAATTTACTCTCCATTAGTAGTCTTACAAAGTCTCTAAATTGTAAAGTAACATTTTTTCCTACCTATTGTGTGATTCAGGATCTGGAGAACGGGAAGACGATTGGACATGGTAGTGTGCATGGTGGCCTGTACTTGCTTGACAATGGTCGTTCAGCACCTTCCTCCCATTCTGCAGTTAGTACCCTTCAGCAGTGGCACCGCCGTCTTGGGCATCCCTCTTCTGTTGTTCTATCTCATTTTTTTCCAAAATTATTTTAACAATGTAATAAAGACGAGTTATTATGTGAGGCTTGTGTTTTGGCCAAACAGGCTCGTATTTCTTATTTACCTTCTGCTTCAAGATGTCCTTGTGTCTTTGATTTAGTCCATTCTGATGTTTAGGGTCCAACACGGACTACCTCTATTTCTGGTCATAGGTGGTTTGTAACCTTTACTGATTGTCACACTAGTACTACATGGGTCTATCTGATGCGTCAAAAAAATGAGGTCTTTGCATGCTTCCGTCATTTCCACAATATGATCAAGACAGTTTCAAACTCAGTTGAAGATGCTCTGGAGTGACAATGGTAAGGAATATCTTGAAGGATTTTTTCAGCAATACTTGGCTGATAACGGGATAATTCATCAGACAAGTTGTGTGGACACTCCTGCTCAGAATGGAGTTGCTGAAAGAAAGAACCGCCACTTACTCGAAACAGCTAGAGCACTAATGTTTGAGAGACATGTTCCCGCTCAATACTGGAGTGATGCTGTCCTCACTGCAGCATCCCTGATCAACCGCCTTCCTTCTCGAGTTTTAGACAACAAGGCTCTCTTGGACATCTTACGTGGAAATTCTGATTTTGTTCTTCCTCCTAGAGTCTTTGGTTGTCTTTGTTATGCTCGTAACCATCGTTCCCCTGGCAAGCTTGATCTACGTAGATTAAAGTGCATATTTTTAGGGTATTCTGCAACACAGAAATGATACAAGTGTTATCATCCTCCCTCTCGTCAGGTCCTTGTTAGTAGAAATGTCATTTTTCATGAGCATCTCTCCTATTATCAGGCTCCTCTTTAGGGGGAGACACAGACTGTTGAAGATGCACCTGATATCCCTAATGTACTTATACCAGATATACCTGATGTACTAGAAATAGTCCATGAACAAGTGCTCGATACAACTGCACCATCCAAGCATCCAACCACCAAGCCACCTCTGCAAGTTTATAGTTGTGCCAAAGACAAGCAAGGAAAGGCCACTACCACTCCTGCACATGTCCCTTCGCTAGCCCTGGATCCAGAAACTGAGTCTATTGAGCCTTCTTCTGGTAAGGAACTTACTCCTTCTGATCTTGATCTTCCAATTGCACTTCGAAAAGGAACTAGGGCCTGCACCCTACATCCTATTTCCAATTATGTTTCCTATGACTCCCTTTCTCCTTCTTTCCGTGTTTTTGTGTCTTCGCTCTCTTCTGTGTCTGTTCCTCAAAAATGGCAGGATGCAATTATGGATGAAAGGTGGAAAGTTGCAATGGTGGAAAAAATGAGGGCTCTGAAGAAAAATGGTACATGGGATCTTGTTCCACTTCCTGCAGGATCAAGGTCAGTAGGATGCAAGTGGATCTTTACGGTGAAACAGAAACCAGATGGGACTATTGATCGGTACAAGGCTAGATTGGTTGCACGGGGATTTACTCAAACATATGAGATTGACTACCAAGAAACCTTCGCTCCAGTGGCCAAAATGACTACCATCAGGGTTTTACTATCCTGTGCTGTACAACACAACTGGGACTTGCAACAGTTAGATGTAAAAAATGCATTCCTTCATGGAGAACTTACTGAAGATGTTTATATGGACTGCCCACCGGGTTTCACAGATGATAAAAGCCAAGGAAAAGTCTGCAAGTTGAAGCAATCTCTTTATGGTCTAAAACAATCCCCTAGAGTATGGTTTGGAAGATTTAATAAAGCTATGGTAGCATTTGGCTATGTTTAAAGCAATGCTGACTATACTTTATTTATAAAACATTCCTCTTAACACTTTTACTGCCTTACTTGTATATGTAGATGATATCATCATTGCTGGCAATAACAATGATGAAATCATGAAACTAAAGGCATTTCTAGAGAAGGAGTTTGAGATCAAAGACCTTGGCAAACTTAGGTACTTTCTTGGTTGAAGTTGCCAGATCTGCAAAAGGCATCTATCTGTCTCAAAGAAAGTATGTTCTTGATCTTCTCTCAGAAGCAGGGTTACTTGGGGCTCGACCTTGTGATACTCCTCTCGATCCCAATACCAAGTTAATGGCAAAAGAAGGCCCACCAGAAGATAAAGGAAGATATCAGAGACTTGTTGGCAGACTCATATATCTTGCCCACACATGGCCAGATATTGCATTCGCTGTTAGTTTGGTAAGCCAGTTTATGCACGACCCATACTCTTCACATATGGAGGCTGTCTATCGAATATTGCACTACCTAAAGTCAGCCCCTGGAAGAGGAATCCTGTTATCTCCTAATGACCCTCTGAAAATGGAAGCATAGGCCATTTCAGATTCACCAAATAAACAAATCCAGGTGGAGATTTATACTGATGCAGATTGGGCAGGAAGTCCTGATCGTAAGTCTATCTCTGGTTATTGCACATTCTTGGGTGGCAATCTGGTAACCTGGCGCAGCAAGAAGCAAAATGTAGTTGCCCGATCCAGTGCAGAAGCAGAATACAGAGCAATGGCGCATGGAATATGCGAACTATTATGGTTACAACGACTACTCAAAGATTTAAAGGTTATGTGTAACCAGTCCATAAAATTATTCTGTGATAATCAAGCAGCCATTAGCATTGCTAATAATCCGGTTCAGCATGATAGGACAAAACATGTTGAGGTAGACCGTCACTTCATCAAAGAGAAACTGGACAGTGGACAAATCGAGATTCCGTTTGTCAGATCAGAGGACCAACTTGCAGACATTTTCACCAAAGGTCTGCCAGGGAAATCCTTCCATATCATATTGTCCAAGTTGGCCATGCATGATATATATGCACCAACTTGAGGGGGAGTGTTGAGAATATTACGTATTTTATTTTTTGTCTAGATTCATTGTACTACCTGTATTGTACAATTGTACTACCTGTATTACCCTCATTGTACTACCTGTACTACCTCTTTCTTTCTTTGTATTCATTCTCACATTATAAATAAGAGGACCTCTGTCTATTACAGACAAGTCATTCCATCATTCAACAGTCTGCAAGCTTAAGCTAGCCCTCTATGGCCTAAAGCAGTCTTCTTGTGTCTGGTTAATTAATAGACCAATGGTGTTGAATGGCTACTCTCAAAGCTATACTGATCATACCCTTTTTATCAAGTGACCTGGTGATAAAATTTCTCTTCTTATTGTGTACATAGATGGCATTGTGGTCATTGGAAGTGATAGATAGGAGATTGCATTTGAAGACTTATCTAGGTCGAGTTTGAGATCAAGACCTTAGGATGTTACGTTATTTCTTCGGCATTGAGGTTGCTCACTCCACTATGGGTCTTTTCTTATCCCAAAGGAAATACACATTAGATCTTCTATCAGAGATAGGGATGCTTGGTTATAAGCCCTCAGATACTCCACTCGAATCTAATGTTTGT
Organism: Protea cynaroides; assembly: GCA_028583415.1. Classification (NCBI taxonomy): domain Eukaryota; kingdom Viridiplantae; phylum Streptophyta; class Magnoliopsida; order Proteales; family Proteaceae; genus Protea; species Protea cynaroides. The sequence continues at coordinate 92,337,095 of CM053271.1, forward strand.
CTCTCTAGCAAGGATGGGGATCCTGTTGATAAGGGTCAGTATCAGAGGTTATTTGGCAAATTGATCTACTACTCTCACACTCGTCCTGACATTGCTTTTGCTATTAGCATAGTCAGACAGTATATGCATAACCATTATAATACCCATCGGGAAGCTGTGCTATGCATCTTGCGTTACTTAAAGTCGGCTCCTGGCAAATTTGTGTTTCTCTCCTTTAATGGTCACCTATGGGTTGAGGCCTTCACTAATGCTGATTGGGGTAGCTCCTTTGATGATCGTCATTCTACTACTGGGTATAGTACATTTGTCGGCAGCAACTTGGTTACTTTGTGAAGAAAGAAACAAGCTGTTGTTACCCGGTATAATGCTAAGGCTGAGTTCCAGGCTATGCAACTGATGAGTGACTTAGTTATTCCTCTTTCCGCTACCTATGATGCTCTATTGTGATAGGAAGTCTACAATTAGTATTGCTCACAATCCTGTCTAACACGATCGCACCAAACATTTGGAATTAGGTGTAGAAATTGATCGTCATTTTATTAAGGAGAAGCTGGAGCAAGGACTAATCTATGTTCCTTTTGTCAAAACTGGAGATCAATTAACTTATATTTTTACCAAAGGGTTAAGTGGTAAATTATTTCATCCCATAGTTTACAAGTTAGGCATGCGTGATATTATGCGCCAACTTGAGAGGGAGTGTTGTAATATAGAAATATGGGTTCTGTCCAGATTCGATGTATGTGAAGATGTGAGTGCTGACTCATTCCTTGCCTACCTCACCTACTTTCCTTTCGTGTTCTTTCTGTTACGTTTCTTTCTTTTCTTTATATAAATCATTTTACTCTGTAAGTGAAGCATGACCTCTGTCATTCTAGACAAGTCAATTATTCCTCTCAACGAATGATTAAAGTATCGCATGTTGGTAGCATATCAGTCGGATGATTTTAAAAGATGTATCATATCATATTGTGGATGCTAGGATATGGGGCAAGATACGCGCGAGAATGATTAGGGAACATGCAAAACAATTTTAAACATAAAAACATTATAATAAGCAAACTTGAAGGATTCCCAAGGATTAAAAATATATTTGATGACATTCAATGAGCTACAACCTTTGATTCGCATGAACTGTAGGTTTTCAGCAAGGAAGAACATAAAAGTGGAAAAAATCAGTTGTATCAAGTTTTATACATGTGTAATTGTGTATCAACCGTATCAAATTGTATTTGTTGCATCGAGGTGTATCAAACAGGCCCTAAGAGTCCTAAATGGGTTGGGAGTTTCCATTAGCTGGTCAACAACTATATTTAGTTTTCATTTCTGTTTTTGTTATTGGTCTAGGATTTGGTCCAAGTCTATCCAAAACAGTCCATGTGTTAGTCTATTGTAAAATCTATCAATAGCTGTGAAGGCGGATAGCGTACCCTACGATTTTATGAATGAAGAGATTTCAGTTTTCTTCAAGTACTGTGGATTCAGTTCTGTTCTTCTGAGTGGATTCTCAGGTTCAACCTGGTGGGATTCTAAGGGAGTTTCAGGTGGATTCCTGGCATGTTTATTTTCTAATCTTCTAGTTCCATCACACAACAGGCCAGAATTCTCTTCTCCAAACATAACCACAGTTCCCCTGCTTTCATTCAAGTTTGATGACTGCTTTCTATTCTAATATCTCCTTGAATATTGGTAAGATTTTCTTCAAATTTAGTTTACTAGTTTCTGATAAACTGATCTCTTGAATTCTGGTTTCAATTTCTGAGAACTATTGGGTGATATTCAAATTCTAGATCTGCAACTGAGTTTTCCTAGCAACTAGAACTTGTCTGTGCAGCCCAGTCTAGAGATCTGTTTTCTGAGATATTTTGTAGACCTGTCCGACCCTTCTAGAAGACCACTCGACCAAAACTGCAGGCCTGGCTGATCTCTCTGCTACAAGTTATTAGTTTTCCCCCTAAACTGCTTTATTTCTCTATATTGGTGATCCTGGTTCTGGTTGTCAGTTCTAGTTCTTCTGTTATAGAACTGTTTTGCATTATCTTGTGCTTTTCCTAATGTGATAGTGGAGGGTTATTTGGCTAATGTGGTTGGTAGGATGGAAACTGGATACCAGCCCTTGGGGGTTCAGTCATCTCCTTAGGCACAGCCTCCGGCTAATGTGGTTGGTAGGATGGAAACTGGATACAAGCCGTTGGGGGTTCACTTATGTCCTTAGGCATGGCCTCCAGCTAATGTGGTCAGTAAGATGGAAACTGGATACCAGCCCTTGGGGTTTAGTCATCTCCTTAGGCATGACCTCCTCTTGGCCCCTTCATGAACAACTCAATGATTGCAGGCCATGATGGGCTAATGATCTGAAAAATGAGCTTGCTAAGCAGTCTCATGAGATCTAGTATTATGTTCTTGGTCATACTACCCTTCGTAGTCTTTCTGGTTGCTCTTCGTTTTCTTTTCTTTCTTGTAGTCCCTCCTTCCTCCAAAGACACTCCTTCTTTTTTTTCTATTTTTCTTTTTTTGTTGGATTAAATTGTCTTATTTGGGTCCTATACCTCAGGGCTCGAGTGACACTGAAGCCTAAAAAAACTGCCTTTTCTTGAGTAAATTGCTGATGGATCCAGGTATCTGGAGTTGGTAAAGTTAGCCCTTAATATTTCATAGAAAAATTATGGTGAGAGGTTCTCTGGTCCGAAGACCAGAGAAATTGTAGGGTGGAGGGACAGGAAGGCCAATTATGGGCATTCATATACAAGGGTGGGGTTGGGATTTGTGTGCTTTTGAGGGTGGATGACTCCAAACCATGGAGTCTTTTAGCTGGTCGGCAGACCAGAAAAACTTTTACCTAAAATTATTAAGTGCATTTGTGTTATTCAATGTCACTGTTCACTAAAAAAGGACCAGAGACTGGATCATTTATGCTCATTGATTTGACGGTCGATAATGTGAACCCTCCACACCATTATGTGGCAATTAAATACAGAATTCATAACTATAGAACAAAAGGATAGGGAGCTGTTGACTGGATCAGATCATATGGTCTGAATAGTCTCTATCAGAGTTGATGGATGGTACAGTGACCAAATTAATGTTATTTGACCACAAACAATATTTTGTCCTGAGACCAGATTGTTTGGGTCAAACTATTGACGTTTGGATCAGTCCAACTTGGTCACGACTTACTTGTTCAGTGGACTGGGAATATGCTATATCTTTTAAGGCTTTTACACCATTTGTCTTTCAAACATGTGCTGCATGTTAAGTTCCTGGGATGATTATGTCTTGATATTAAAAGAAAATTTTAAAAGCCACAATGCGGCTCTGATTGGTTGCAAGGGGAATTAACGGGAAGGGAAGTCAAAATTTTAAACTTAAAAAGGAAACTTTTGTAATCATTACAGCACATGTTATCACATGACTATGTAACTAATGCCAAATCATTCCATATTTAGTTATTAATTTACACTTCACTTTGCACCCAAATCTCTTGCATTTGAAATTAAAATAAATTTTACATCTAATGAGTATCATTACTAAACATAGTAAGAAATTCAAGTAGTTTATATAATCATGTTGTGTTATAGCTATGAAAGTTCCCTTTTTAGATTTGAAAATTTTTGCTTCCTTTCCCTTTAATATCCCTTGCAACCAAACTGAGCCTATATTTTTTGTCTTCAACAGGTTTTGGTTGAACTATCTCCTTCCCTGTCATCAGCTGAACTTAGGAGATATGAAAAGCTACGAGATCAGTTTGAAGGAGCATCAAAGTGAACTTCTAGTTTGCCAACCTATTGATATCCCATCGGTCTGTTTTTGTTTCAAGCATTCATTGAAATTCCATTATTTTCCAGTAAGACTCAGTTTTTGCTGGATCTTACCCATCCTTAGATTGGGAATGCGAAAACCTGTAGTTTCTGGGGAACAAGGAAATCAGCATGCATCTGTCCTTTCCCTCCTGTAGAAGGTAGTCATGTATTTATTGTCCTGGCAATGGCTGGGTGCTTTGAAGAATTGTGATGAAAAATAAAGTGATTGCTGTTGACACATGAATGTCGAGAGGCAGAAACAGTGCAATTTTAAGACCCATTGCCTGACTACCCAAAATGGTGAAGAATGCCCATCGTGTGATTTAGCTGATGTGTGTACTATGAAGAGATTCCTGAAGGCTCAAGTGTATTTTGTATTCATTTCAACTGAATTTACGTGTAAACCTTTTCTTATTCTTTTTTTTTTCTTTGTAAAATAGGCATGTCAACTCATTGAGATCAGAATTACCTGCAATATTTCTGATAATATTGTTTATATTGGTCCGGGTGATACAGATCCTAAGATCCTTCTATTACATACCATCCTAAGTAATGATAAATAATAGCATCACATCTACACTTGATTGACATCAGAATATTGGAAATTGTTAAGTAACTGGAAAGTGATAAAGCAAAGAAACAGTGTCCGTGTCTATTCTAAAAAATTTTTATTTTTTATTTATTTTTTTTTTTTCAGATCAAAAGCCAAATGAAAAGTTTCAGGGACCTGTCTAAAAGAACAATATTTTACCTGAAAATTCAAGGGTTCTTACCTGGAAACAAATGGAAGCATAACAAAAATACGTGTTTGATTCTGTTAAGTTTCGATATTTTGTCTAGTTATGTCTAGGTGTCACGTAGTAGTCTAGTGTTACTTAGTCTAATTTGGTGGTGAAGTTTTATTTTTATGTTTTATAGCTCTCTTGTAACTCTAGGACAGAATCTGTCGAGATTGGGATCCTCTGTTGTGAAGCTGAAGTGACCGTGAGAAATGAGGATCTCAGCCACTCAAAGTGCATCGGGGTTTGTCCCGTTACACTTTGACTGGCTAAGATCCTCACTACCACTTTAGTCTCACTACAGAGGATCTTTTTCCTGCCTACTGACTCTATGATTGAGGGGGAGAAATAACTACATCTCCCCCCCCCCCCCCCCCCTCCCCTCTCTCTCTCTCTCTCTCTCTCTCTCTCTCTCCTGCATTGTTACATGGTATCAAAGCAATTCTGATGATACCCCTCTCCATTAGACGGTATCAAAGCAATTCTGATCATACTCTCTCTCTCTCTCCTGCATTGTTACATGGTATGAAAGCAATTCTGATGATACCCCTCTCTATTAGACGGTATCAAAGCAATTCGGATCATACCACATACCTTCCTCCATTACTGTCTTAAGTGTTCTCATTTTCCCTTCCCTCTTTCTTCTTTTTCCTTTGTTTTATTTGTTGTTGTCCCGTGGATTGAAGAATTAATTAATCTAGTTTCATGGAAGCCTTCCAGCAAGGGGATCAATATGCCTATTTAATGTGTATTCTGTTTACAACAAGGTTCTGATTATGGGAGCTGATCGAAATCCTTTTCTGTTCATGAGCAGATCATCACTTTTCTCATGTCGCATGCAATATTTTGTTTGCTGGTTTTGTTGCAGCGGATCGAGATTATTTTGTGGCTCAAGATTATATATGGATCTGATCCATATTATAGATGATGGCTCCAATCACAGCCGATCAAGTTTCCTTCTAGATCTATTCCATCTAATAACAGAATGTGCGTAGTCTTACTCCCACAATGATCACAGCAGATCAAGCTACTATAGGATCTGAGGAGGGCAAAATGGAAGCAGTTTTACCCCCACAATGAAGAGAAGTTTTAGTGTTTCGAACCTGTGACCAGTAGATTGCAATATGACAACATTAACATCACACCAAGACTCACCCCTACCAATTCATATATATGGTTTGAGGTTCCCACCACATCTACGTTTGGCAAGTATCTCCATGTGTATGTACTCTCTATGAGACTCTATCACTGTCATTATTTAATGGATCTCATGCTCTAGAGGTGGTTCCTATATCCCATGTATGATGATGGAGTTCCTTAAAGAGTACACTTACATGGAGATAATCTGAACTCGTCTAGAACCTAGAGAGTCTTTTCTTTTATTTTTTTGGTAAGAGCGTAGAGGGTCTTGAGTAGTAAGTAATAGGTTCAAGGAATCCTGATTGATCAAGTAGATGAAAAGATAGATTCTGTGCTCTAAAATCTTGGTTGTTGGTGTCGGTATCAGACAATACCAATATGATCCCGATCCGGATCCATTGGTATTCATCCAAAAATAAAATTTCTTTCAACTGTAGACGGTCAACATGTGGCACCGGGACTCCCTAGATGTTTGATACATCACAAATAATTAAAAATAGAGTGACTAAGGTTAGACAAACCCCTCAACCCAGGTCCAGCCGGGTTGACTTGACATTCAAAAAATACTTAATAAAGCAACTTATGAGATAATCCATATAAAAATTGATAAAATCAATGTATATAATAAACAAATCAGCTATTATAAAGGTTGAGAATTGGAGGTACATATAGTAATGGTAATACTGGAAAATTTTCGCCATAGGCAGCCACTACCATCTTTGTCTTTAATGACAACCACACCTCTACATTCCCACATTATTAAAATGACTAATTGTAAAATGAAATTTTTACCCCTTCTATCGTTGATCGTTGACTTTCTAAGGTCTAATCTTTCATTCTTCTACTGAAAAGGGGCAAAGCCGCTTTGCCACTGATAGATTACTACAGATTCCATTCAAAAGGCGCTACTTAGTTTCGAAAGCCTTTGTCATTGTCAGTCAATTAAGTAGGGCCTGAGGCCCCCTGCGAATCCGTAAATCTCAGGAGTATGCCAAAAAAAAAAAAAAAAGGATGATCCCCTCGAAACGGAGCAAAAAAAAGTACCCCATCATGGTGAACCTCTCCTTGTGATCGGGATGAGGTAGATGCCTCCCAGCCGGGGGCGGATCGAATCTCTTTAATGACAACCACACCCCTACATTCCCACATTATTAAAATGACTAAATGTAAAATGAAATTTTACCCTCCTATTATTATCAATACATCGTCATCATTTTTAAACTCATTCTTTCTCTTTCCTTCCAACGGTTGAACAAAAAGTTTTGCTGATTCTCCCTCTTGTCTTGTCCAGTGATTCTCTTATCCTGTCCGGCGGCACTCTTCCCCGGAGGCTCTCAGTTGGAAATGGCTACCCTCTGCCATTCCACTTCTTCTTCTTCCAGTCTCACTAGCTTCATTTCCCTTTCTGCTCTCGTCCCCAGCTCCATTTATTTCATGTGCAACCTGTTTAGATGATTGTCCATTTTATGTATCTGATGGTCCTTGCAACTCACCTCCGCCATCATCGTCACCATCTGAGTTTTCAGACCTCTCTGCGCTACCATCATATCTTATCGCAGTTTCAGTAAGTCAAAGTCTTTGTCCAAAGCTTCCAAGATATAGGAAGAGATACATAAGGAAATTAAAAGGTATAGGGTCCTTTGTTTCTCACACATAAACTGGTTTTCCTCCATTAATGCAGAAAGAACATCGTTGCAAAGGGAAAAAATGGAAATAATTTTGACCGGCAATTGTGTTTCATTGTCACTAGAAACTTTTGACCAGGGAGGAAGCCTCCCCCAGTATATAGTAGAGGAAGCCAAAAAGCATGAATGAACAGAGAATCCTTTTCTGTCCTGGCCTTACACTGTATGTAGCAACTCCACTAGAAGCAAAACTGTCAATGAGGGTTGGCTACGGTAGCTGGGGGACCTTTCTATAAATTTGTTTGATTAACGACAGACGAAGAAGGCGTGATGGATCTTCTGGTTGTGAAGTGAGTGAGCACCACTAACTAATGAGGATACCAACTCATTCATTCAATTAATCAAAGCTGCCAAAGCATCAATATGCCCTATAAAGCCTCTGCCAATTTTGTACTCTGACACCTTGATGTTGATACCAATTTTTTTTTGGCCTTGGGTCAGATTTTCTGACTTTTCGTGGTTGGGTCGAAAATATTGGTGCACATGTGCCGATAATTTGTCGTTGTTACATCAATCGGGTTGCTTCGAGCTCGCTGAATCTGTACACAAATGAATAAAACGATAAAAGTGAAGGTTGGATTGGATAATTCTGTGACCACTCTGATGCTTAAGTGAGTTCGTGAATAAATTGTATGGAATAGATATTAAGTGTGACTATTTCATTCAATTGATGGGGACAGACAGTTGTCTTAAGCAAAGCAACAAGATAGTCTTTCAGAATAAAGTTGTGTATCCGTTTACCTTTGCTTGTTCTTGGTTTATAGTTTGGAATGATCGAGTGGATTTAGGTGATGGCTACCAATTAAGGTAGGAGATCGGCTTAGAAGGCATAAATACCGCCTCTTACCAGAGGCCAGCTAGATTCCTTCATCTGCACGCCAACATGGATCACGAGATCCGTTCTCTCCATATTTACCTTTCTAGGTCAACCCTCGGATCATAGGAAAATATGGACTTTCCTTATCAATTTCAGTGATCTCCTTATGGGGGAATCCTTGCAGATAAGGTTTCCTTGTATAGATTAATTATCTGCTTCCTGACAGCTCACCGAGCCTTGAACTTACGGAATTCCTTCGTACGTGTCATAATCTTCCCTTTTGGATTCCCATCCTTGGCAAGGCAAAGGTGATTTAGTCCACGATGCTCATGAAAACACATGGCGCACTATCAGTGGTGGAGGGTGCAACCCCCATAACAGTCATCAAGCTTCTTTTTTTTCTCAAAGATCCCTTTTTTCTATCGTTGTTCGTCATAAAACCCCTTTAAACCTTAGGTCTTAGAATCTGGGATTGTTCTTCAATTCCTTCATTTGCTAGTTTGCAACTTATAGAACTGTCGGTCATGAACTCACTATAACTGTAAAACACGCACCTAGAAAACCCTGTCTAAATTTGATTTTTCTTGTCATGATAGGTTTTCCCTCAATAGGAGAAGCCAATGTGAAGACATCACAAGATTTCAGGTCGAACCAGGTGAGAATACAAGGGAATAAGATTTAAAAATAGGACTGGAACCAATTAAACCTTGTCCGGTCGGATGGGTCCCAGCCCTATGGACTGGACATTGCATCTGAACAGGCCAATCGGAATCATGTACGAATTGAAACTTGTCAAATTCGTGAACCAAGGGTGGGAATATTCCCAGGACCCATGACCCATGGGTAAACCTTGTGGGTCCCAAAACTCAACCCTAATCACTTATTCTGCATACGCCCAGGGGGGGTGGATTTTCTTCCTTCAACCCTCTAGGATTGAGATTTGTCGAGCAATCCCTCATTCTCTGCCTAATTGAGTGTCCCGCTCAAAAAGGAGACTCCCAGTCAGCTTAAGTCTTCATCTTTCTCCTTGGGAGAGTACACACTCATCCAAAGTTCTGACACTTTCTCGCGAGGAGGGAGATTTGGAGGAAGAAGAGGGAAAGCGGTAGAGAGTTGTCACACCCCAATTCTGGACCAACCGAAATGGTGTGATGAACCATCAAAAAACCAACGGTTCAACCAAGATCTCGTATAGGCTATGCCAACCATGTTAAACCAAAACACATTCCACATTAATCAGAGATACTAAAGTAAATAGTGGAAGTCTTACAGATAATGAACTGAGGTCTAATCATGATAAATAATTAATATTCCAGTTATCTCCAAGTAATCAAAACATAATTTAATACATATTATAAATATCCAAATACGAAAGTTAAAACTAAGCGCATCTATAGTTGAAACGCTCGCTTAACAATCATAATAGTCCTCCACAGCTTGCTCATCCATAGCCGACACCTGTTCATATGTTGGCGTAAGGGTGTCAAAGCAGTCCGGGCCGGTTTCGGTCTAGGCTGAACCAGTGTCGGATTTTATAAGCCCAGCCCAAAACATGTCCATTAAGAGTTCGGGCTCGGTTGGGCTGCCCTGGACACAATAACTAACGGGCTGGTCCAGTGTCGGTTTGTTATCGGGCTGGGCTTATTGAGGTGATTTCGGGCTGATTCGGTCTGGACCGGACTTATCAAGCTTATCGGGTCAATTTTATATGTAAGATATATAGCCTATCTTATTATTTCTATCTATAAAATTAGCATTATTCCTTCTATATGTATGTAATTCAATAAATTGTAACAATTAACATACTTTTTTCAACTATAGATTCATATAATCTTTCGGATCAAGAAGTGAACTATAACAATGCAATATAATCCATCAAAATTTAAAACCATAAAAATTAAGAAATTGGGCCTGAATGAACCTTACCGGTGTTCGGGCTAATTCGGGCTTATTAACGGATCGGTCCGGTTTGGTTTCGGTTTGGGTTGAAATGGTGTCGGGCTTTACAAGCCGAGACCGAAACCTATCCATTAAGGTTCGATCCGGGCTGGGTTCGGGTTATTTCGGGCCGGCTCGGTCCTTGCTACCGGGCCGGGCCCATTTTTGACACCCTTATGTTGGCGTGTCGACATAATCTTCAATCGTAATACCTGCAACATTAGAAACTAAAAAGAATTATGCGTGCGAGGGTCAACTCTCCAACTTGAGCTCAGTGAGTAAACAAAAAAATGCAACAAACATATGCATGCATTCAATTCATATCTTTGGTCTGGTTCATAAGTTTACAATGTGCAATAGAAAGGATTGGTGGCCACCGCACCTCTATACACGAGTATGTGAAGCCGCCCAAAAGATCAAACACCAATGTCGTCCCACATGCACCCATCATGGAATAGAGATAGAGCTAAAGTACCCAGATCAAACATCGCATGGCACTTCCCCTGATGCCCTACCCATACCAACACGTAAGCCCCTATTGGCGAGGGCTTACAAACTGGGCTAGCAACTAACCAATCTTAATGTCCAACAGTGTATCCAAGGCCTCACCCCAGCATCCCTCAATACGTCCATAGAGATAGAGCTAAGGCCCCCCGACAGAGTCAGAGACTACACGGTCCGAGACCACCTCCCCTGATGCCCTACGACGTAATAGTTCTGCTAAAATAATGGTGACATGACGATGTCAGTAGACAAGACTTGAGTAAAGATAGAGCTAGAGTTTGGTGACCAGGATGAACCACAGTGTCACGTCCTCCCCCTGATGCCCCACTCGCATCAAGTACACTAACCACACACATACATTCACATGCCTATTCCTAGCATCATCATCATCATCATGTTATAAATATACGGAATTAAATATGCATGAGCAGTAATAACAGAAATATTGGATGACATGTGAAATGCACATTACAAGCATACAAGCATATAATCATTCATGACTTTTGACTCAATAAGTAAAACAGCTTGTTATTAGCCAATTAGTTTAGGTCTTGTTCCCTCACCTTTGATCGATGTTTGTTCCTCTCCCAAGCTTTGGAAGTCACTTTGAATCTATTAGGAACCTAAACAATTAATGTATTTAAGTTAGGGTTCATGTTTACTAAGTTACAGTAGTCAAAAACCTTGTTTGGTTACAAAATATGCTTGTTGTTAACGTGTGGTCGGATGTATGGTCAGACTTGTGGTCGCAATATATGCGACCACACACTGTGTGGTCGGACCCTGTAGTCGTAATTTCTGTGACCACACCATGCGACCACATGGTGTTTGGTTACTTTTTCATCTTCAACTCGAATTCTTCCTGAGTCGATTCCTCGGCTTATCTCTTGAGTTCATCCTATGATTATTCTATGGTCATTATTTACAGTTTCTCATTAACCATTATCCCTAATCTCTTTTCTCATGGTTTTTCTTAGAAATTCTATAACTGAAATCGTTGCATTAGATTCAACACAACAACTTGATAAAAGGAACCTATCCTATCTGATCTAGCCTACAGAGTCAAGTCTATACCTTAAGCTTGCTGTAGGGAGATTGAACTTTTCTCTTCAAAACCTTCTTCTCCAAGCTTTTTCTCTAAATCTCCTTCTTCCCCTTCTCTTCCTTTCTCTTTCTCTCTTAGATTTAGGGTTTCAATTTGTGTTCTAAAAGAGTAATAGAGGCTAAGAAACGTCCCTTATATAGAGGGAAAAACTCCATATAAAGTCCCACTTAGATTAGGAAAGAACCCCCCTCAAATTAGAAAAGTTTCCCAAACACGGAGTCAGTTCAGCATCGTGTGGTCGCAGAATCCGTCGACCACACACCTCAAAACGTGTAACCACATGTTGTGTGGTCTCATGTGTAGTTTCATGTATCGACCACACGTTCTGACCATACGTCCGACCACACCTGCTACCACACGACTAAAGTTTTTTGGTTTTTAGTTTTTGACTGGTTGCTTCCACACGATCTTAAACGGTCAACCATAAATTTGACTTGTTGCTTACCTTATCTTGTGGTTTCTTCATACAATTGGTTCACTTGAGTCGATTATGATGGAAAGACCGATCACGACACAAGAATGTAAGGTTAGACCGGGTTCTTGGCGTGCGGGTCTTATAAGAGTTATACTGATCAAGGATTGACACACTCCAGCCATTGGCAATTAAACAAGAATGGACCACCGTTTCCTTACCCTTTCGACAATAACCTAGGTAGGAGGTATGATGGGGGAAGAGAGAAAACGAGTACTGGTTTGTTGGCAGATGAGACACCTCCCATACCACCATTAATGGTGGAAAAGGACTCATCTTAGCAGAGCGAGGAAAGGTAGACCCTGCTGATGTATTCCGTCGTACCCAAAAGACAAACAATGTAGATTAACCAAGTATGAAACCCATGCCAAGGGCAAACCCTTGTGACGAGTCGTCAAGAACCTTAGCTTAGGACGGGTACCATACTCTCGAGACCTTAACCTAAGGATCTACCGATGGATTACTACGTTAGAGGTTCGGAAGCAGGCCTGGATGGAGGTCCGGTTGCAAAACCGATGCAACCGAACAGACCAATATATTAGACCAACCTTCTGGGAAGGTCCGGTCAGTGGTCTGATCACACGTATGTGCAACCGGAGCTGCGACCGGACATAACCAGTAGGTCTTAGGTGAGGTCCGGTGTATGGTCCGATCGTACAACTGTGCAACCGAAACTCGAACCGGATACCCCTAGAAGGAAACCCTAATTTGTCCGGAGGGAAGGTTGGCTAGAGCCTCTGATTGGAGACTCCAACCAAACACCCTCTATAGGATTCTGGACCTTTACCTACCATCGGGTGTTAACCTATTGACCTCGTGTATCGTAATTAGGTGTCGCCTGCATAAACAAGGTTGAACTGCTTGATTCAGGATCATATAATAGCTATTGTACAAGTGAGGGTAGAACCCTAAATTTGTTCATGTGTTTCTAATAACTTGCATGTCTGTGTTGCATATTTCCATTAATAACATGTCATCCTATAATTACGATAACTGCTCAAGCATATGCATCTTGATATGAGTATAGTGATGGTATAATGTGTGTATCATCTGTGTGGGAAGTTGGAAAGGGGTCATGGACCGCTAGACTGATTCGCCACACATGCACTATCTGTACGACCGGTACTTTAGCTGATCGACAGCGTCTAGGGGGGAGTAGATTGACGGATAGGGACATATACTGGGGTACGGTCATAGGCATCTTGATTGGCATCTAGGATTGGTTAGAAGCATACTACCTGATGTTTGTGAACCTGGCGAGTAGGGGGTTAGGTACTGGTGTGAGATGGGGGATGAGAGGGAGGTCTCGACGATGTTTGTCAGAGTGTCATTAGGTGGGATTCAACCCTATCACCATCCACATTGAGAGAAGCGTGGCTTCACTAGGGTTGTCATAGCAACACTGAGTGAGTGTCCATTCTCTCTCTCTCTCGTGCATAAAGGTTCTGACCAGCTTTGGTGAGTGTGGTCAAACCTTTCCATAACACATAGCAAATTATATCTGACTCTGTTTGTTAAATTTTACTCATGCATACTGCTTGCTTGATTGTCTATCTCTCTCTGAGCTTATGTTGGAGAGCTCCCTACGCATGTGTTTTTATTTTTAAATGATGTTATAGGTCCTACTGTGGCTGAGTACATGAATGCACCAGCCATAGCCAGCCTTCCTTGGATGTACAGGTGTTCGAGGAAAAGGAGCATGGCAACACTTGAGAATGTGACGCCTGCGTATTTGACTAGTCGGGGCTATACAAGATCACCGTCATTCTCGTTTAAGATATCTTATTCAGTTTGTCAGGGATGTTATAGCAAACTATCGTTTACCCATTTAATTATTTTAGGGTAATTGACTCATACCCCCCCCCCCCCTCTTGTAGTTTACACCTATTCCACATACACTCAAAAGATTAAATAAAAGACAACTTTTCCCTTGGTTCAACCAATTTTAAATAGAGTTGCTGAATAGACTATTTTACCCTTAGGATCACTTTTATTTATTTGTTGAAATGTCCAAAATATCCTTTCCTTTCTTATTTAAAAAGAGGAGGAAAATGAAGTTGCGGTTGCGGTGCCAGCGCCGGAAAATAAAATATCCTTTCAGGGATGGATTGTAGTAGGAGTTGAAGTTGCTGTGCCGGTGACCAGGATGGAGAAGCTGTTGGGTCGACGAGGTGTGGCAGAGTGCCAGACTTGTTTTTCCCAGGCGACGCCACCTATACTGCGATGGAGAAGCTTCTTTCTTCTCTTTCATACCAGAATCACATGGAAAATAAGTCTCTAATTTGGGAAAGGATCTCACAGAAGGAGGGGGATTTGAGCGGTCGCAAGAACTAGACGTTGGAATGGGAGATTTGGGATCAAAAGCTCGGTACCCTTCTGGTACATTTTATTTTCTCTCAAAACCACTGTTTCAGGCCTGAATCAATGAGGGTTCTTCACACCTTTAGTCACCGGAGCAAATTCCTAAGGAGATAAGTCAGTTGCAGAAGATGAGTTGCAAATCGTTGGTGGTGGCGAGGTTGTTCTTCATGAAATGAGTTGTAGATCTTCTTTTGTTGTTTAATAGTCTCTATTTTTTGTCTAATCTTGATTACTAGTTTCCCCCACCAGATCTTTGAAACTCAAAAGAAATGAATGTCAATCTTCTTACCATTTTGTTTTATTTTTCCCCTTTTCAAGGATATTATGAATCTTGATTATTTAAGGTTCTGAATCAAATTAGATCATATGGTTTTGTCCCTTTTGTTACAGAAATTGATTGTAAGACCCGTATTGAACTAACCGGTCTTACCACTTTTGTACCAGGTCTACCTATCATGGTCGAGCCAAATGGACCAAGTGCGTGAAGGAAATAGCGAAATCAGGTACTAAACTGACCCAAAAACAGTTAATTGGAGGGCAGGGTCGCATACCTTGATAGGCAGGGTCGACCCCCCCTCACTAAGAAGTCAGACCCCTGATATTTAACTGGGGGTCGGACAACTTAGAAACTGAGGGTCGACGAGATCTCTGACCCCCTCATCGACCCCCTGTTTGTCGACAAGAACCGCAAATAGGAAACTTTTCAAATTTCAATGAGATTCCTTCCTAATCTCAATGGGACTTATTTTGGGAGATTCTACTCTATAAATAGGACGTCCCTAAGCTTCTTTCACTCCTTTTGAAACCCTAATTGAAAGTGAGAGAAAGAGAAGAGAAGAAGAAGAGAAGGAAAGTTGGAGAAGAAGACCTAAGTGAAGAATTCAGAGAAACCTCTGAATCTTAGCAAAACCTAAGGTATGGGTATGTTTCCATTGATGATCTAAGACCTTACAATAGTTCATGAAGAGGGTATGGTCTAAGAGAAATCCAAATCATACATCCATGGGAAGATTTCAATGAAATACATGGAGAAATCATGATAGACAAAGTAAGGAAGAAACCAAGAGTTCTAAGCCATAAAACAAGCCTAGAATGGATTGTGGAAGTAAGCCATAGGACCCAAACATGAAAGAATAGACTGTAGGATGAAATTCTCCACTCAAACCTAGGGTCGATGGAACATCCGACCCTAGCATCTACCCCAAGCATTCGGGAAGTCCAGGAAAGGGGTGGTCGCACCCAGGGTCGGATGGGGTGGATGGAACATCCGACCCTGGCATGTACCCTACCCCTGGGGGTCGCAGAAAACTGCTGCCCGTCCTGCTACCCGTCCTGCTACCCCCAATTAACAGTAAGCCTAGAATTACCGAAATGAATTCTAACTAAAATTTATCGACTTGTTAGGTTTCCTATTGATATAAAAGTGATTCTTAAAGCTTGAAAGAGGATCTACAATCAAGCAAAGGTGAGGGAACAAAACCTAAACTAATTAGTTAATAATAAAATATTTTTATTTCTTGAGTCTGATGCCATGACTGATTCTATGCGTGTATGCTTGTATGTGCATTCAACATGTCATCCAATATTTCTATTATTACTGTTCATGCATATTTAAATTATTGTTTATAACATGATGATGATGATGATGATTGAAATAGGCA
The DNA here is from genome assembly GCA_028583415.1 of Protea cynaroides. Classification (NCBI taxonomy): domain Eukaryota; kingdom Viridiplantae; phylum Streptophyta; class Magnoliopsida; order Proteales; family Proteaceae; genus Protea; species Protea cynaroides. The sequence continues at coordinate 92,353,354 of CM053271.1, forward strand.
TGTGAATGTATGTGTGTGGTTGGTGTGCTTGATGCGAGCGAGTATCAGGGGGGGTGTCATAGGTCGGGCCTCAGCACTCTAGCTCTATCTCTACTCAAGTCTTGTCCACTGACATCGTCGTATCACCATTATCTTAGCAGAACTATTACGTCGTAGGGTATCAGGGGATGTGGTCTCGGACCGTGTAGTCTTCGACACTGCCAGTGGGCCTTAGCTCTATCTCTATGGACGTATTGAGGGATGCTGGGGTGAGACCATAGGTACACTATTTGACATTAGGATTGGTTAGTTGCGAGCCCAGTTTACAAGTCCTCGCCAACAGGGGCTTACGTGTTGGTATGGGTAGAGTATCAGGGGAAGTGTCATAGGCCGGACCTCAGCACTTTAGCTCTATCTCTATTCCATGGTAGGGTGGATGGGGACGACAATAAACGTTAACCTTTGGGCGGGCCTCCACACCCTATGCATAGAGCCGAGGCAGCCACTGAACCTTTCTATAAAGCATTGCAAACTTATTTACCAGACCACAGATATGAATTGATTGCATGCATATGTTTGTTGCATTGTTTTGTTTGCTCACTGAGCCATGATATGTGCTCACCCTCTCAACGTCGAATATTTTAGTTGATGATGCAGGTACCTCTATCGAAGATTATATGAGTGCTCCGTTGTACGGGCGTGTTGCTGCAATGGAAGCCGAAGACTTAGTGGATACGCATGACCCCTCATGCGAGTGCAACTCATGTGTATTCGATTAGATTTTTGTTTGAATTATTAAGAGAATGTAATTGATACTTTATTTATTTATGTCTCAGTTGATACAACAATAACTTGATATTTTATTATGGTTATCACAGTTAGATTTCTCAGTTCATTTATTACTAAGACTTCTGCTATTGTGTATTTATTCTGATTATGGTTGTGGATGTGTATGGTTTCATTTTTAATGGACACAGCCTATTAAAGATCTTGGTTGAACCATTGGTTTATTAGCGATTCATCACACCATTCTGAATAGTGCGGAATTAGGGTGTACATTGTGTGGACCGATAAATGCGAGAAGAGTTTCCAAACATTGAAGGCTAGATTGATATCAGCTCCAATCTTGACCATTCTGATTCCAGGACAGTCGTTTATTTTGTACACTGATGCGTCAGGACTGGGATTGGGATGTATACTTATGCAAGGAGAACAAGTAATTGCTTATGCCTCAAGACAATTGAAGACACATGAGAAAAACTATCTCACTCATGATTTGAAATTAGCGGCAGTAGTACATGCTGTCAAAATATGGAGACATTACTTGTACGGAGAGAAATTTCAGATTAAATCAGATCATAAGAGTCTTACTTACCTCTTTAATCAGAAGGAGTTGAATATGAGACAAAAAAGATGGCTAGAACTATTGAAAGACTATGAGTGTGATATCCAGTGTCATCCGGGAAAGACTAATGTGGTTGCGGACGCACTGAGTAGAAAGGCAATGATGAAATCTCAAGAAGAGGTTAGCACCACTACTGCAATGTGTACTTCCGGAAGAGTGTTCAATTACGGTAACAAGCAGTGTGTGATAGATGTACCGGGTGAATCAACCAACCAAGAGTTTATTCATCAGTTTTTAAATATGTTTGCCACATTGAAGATTGTACCCGATATAGTTGATGAAGTGAAAACAACTATTAAATCAGACCCTTATCTAAGAACGGTACAAGAAGACATCGAAAAAGGTAGGACTATTCCTGAGTTCACCTTAGATGATGAAAAAGTACTGAATTATCAAGGAAGAATATGTGTACCTGAAACAGAAAATTTAGACATTAGACACCGACTAATGAAGGAAGCCCATACCACCGCCTATTCGATACACCCTGGAAGTACAAAAATGTATCATGACCTAAAGAAATTATATTGGTGGAGAGGAATGAAAGCAGATATAACCAAGTTCGTGTCTCAATGCCTAAATTGTTAGAAGGTGAAAGATGAACGACAAAGACCAGCAGGACTGTTACAGCCATTACCGAAACCAACATGGAAATGGGACTGCATCACTATGGAATTCGTCACCGGGTTACCATTGACTCCCTGGGTAGTTGACGCAGTTTGGGTGATTGTAGACCAACTAACGAAAATGACTCGATTTATAGTTATACGACCTTAGTATACACTGGAGAGGTTAGCTAAGCTGTATGTGAATAACATTGTCAGATTACACGGTGTACCTGAAAGCATTGTGTGCGACAGAGATCCACGATCTACTTCAAAGTTTTGGGAAGGATTGCAGAAGGCTATGGGTACAACATTAAAGTTCAGTACTGCATTCCATCCTCAAACAGACGGACAATCGGAGCACACCATTCAGATTCTAGAAGACATGCTCCGAGCTTGTGTAATTGATTTTAAAGAATCATGGGATGAAAAGTTACCACTGATTGAGTTCGCTTATAACAATAGCTATCAGGCTACTATACAGATGTCACCCTATGAAGCACTGTATGGCAGGAAGTGTCGAACTCCTTTGTTTTGGAATGAAGTTGAAGAACATAGTATTGTTGGACCGGAATTTATTGAAGAGACATGTCGAGTAGTCAACATTATCAAGGAAAGAGTAAGAACGGCTCAGAATCGTCAGAAGCAATATGCAGATACTAGACGACGAGACCTTGAATTCGTCGTAGGTGATAAGGCATTCCTCAAAGTGTCACCTATGCGAGGTTTGAAATGGTTCAGATAGAAAGGGAAACTAAGTCCGAGATACGTTGGACCATATGAGATTCTAGCTAAGCGTGGGAAAGTGGCTTACCAGTTAGCACTACCACCATCTATGTCAAGTGTGCATGATGTATTCCATATCTCCTTATTGAAGAAGTATGTCAGAGATCCAACGCACGTATTGACAGTAGATCTACCTGATTTGACTGATGATTTGACATTTGAAGTTGCACCAACTGAAATCACCAGCCGAAAGGTGCAACGACTACGCAACCGTGACATTTATTATGTTAAAGTCACCTGGAGAAGCAGAGATATAGAAAAAATCACATGGGAAGAAGAGAATGCTATGTGAAAGCAATACCCTCATCTATTCGACTCGGAAGGTATGTACAATTTCGAGGACGAAATTTTTATAAGTAGGGGAGAGTTGTAAGACCCGTATAGAACTAACTAGTCTTACCACCTTTGTACCAGGTCTACCTATCATGGTCGAGCCAAATGGACCAAGTGCGTGAAGGAAATAGCGAAATCAGGTACTAAACTGACCCAAAAATAGTTAATTGGAGGGTAGGGTCGCATACCTTGATAGGCAAGGTCGACCCCCCCTCACTAAGAAGTCAGACCCCTGATTATTTAACTGGGGGTCGGACAACTTAGAAACTGAGGGTCGACGGGATCTCCGACCCCCTCATCGACCCCCTGTTTGCCGACAGGAACCGCAAATAGGAAACTTTCTAAATTTCAATGGGATTCCTTCCTAATCTCAATGGGACTTATTTTGAGAGATTCTACTCTATAAATATGACGTCCCTAAGCCTCTTTCACTCCTTTTGAAACCCTAATTGAAAGTGAGAGAAAGAGAAGAGAAGAAGAAGAGAAGGAAAGTTGGAGAAGAAGACCTAAGTGAAGAATTCAGAGAAACCTCTGAATCTCAGCAAAACCTAAGGTATGGGTACGTTTCCATTGATGATCTAAAACCTTACAATAGTTCATGAAGAGGGTATGGTCTAGGAGAAATCCAACTCATACATCCATGAGAAGATTTCAATGAAATCCATGGAGAAATCATGATAGGCAAAGTAAGGAAGAAACCAAGAGTTTTAAGCCATAAAAAAGCCTAGAATGGATTGTGGAAGTAAGCCATAGGACCCAAACATGAAAGAATGGACTTTAGAATGATATTTTTGACAAAACCCATGGGGGGTCGCATGTGGGGTCGATTGGGAATCGACCTTACCAGACCACAGGATCGACCCCCAGTATTCGGGAAGTCCAGGAAAGGGGTGGTCGCACCCAGGGTTGATGGAACATCCGACCCTGGCATCGACCCTACCCTGGGGGTCGCAGTAAACTGCTACCCTACCTGCAACCCACCCTGCGATCCGTGCTTAAAAGCAAGCCTAAAAGTACCGAAATGACTTATAACCAAAATCTATCGACTTGTTAGGTTTTTCTATTGATATAAAAGTGGTTTTTAAAGCTTGAAAGAGGATCAACACTCAAGCAAGGGTGAGGGAACAAGACCTAAACTAATTGGCTAATAATAAGCTATTTTTACTTTTCTTGAGTCCAATGCCATGATTGATTCTATGCATGTATGCTTGTAATGTGCATTCAACATGTCATCCAATATTCCTACTATTAATGTTCATGCATATTTAATTCTATTTTGTTTATAACATGATGATGATGATGATGCTAGGAATAGGCATGTGAATGTATGTGTGTGGTTAGTGTGCTTGATGCGAGTCGAGTATCAGGGGGGGAATGTGACATTGTGGTTCAGCCTGGTTACTAGACTCTAGCTCTATCTCTACTCAAGTCTTGTCCACTGACATCGTCGTATCGCCATTACCTTAGCAGAACTATTACGTCATAGGGTATCAGGGGAGGTGGTCTCGGACCGTGTAGTCTTCGACTCTGTCGGGGGGTCTTAGCTCTATCTCTATGGACGTATTGAGGGATGCTGAGGTGAGGCCATAGGTACACTATTTGACATTAGAATTGGTTAGTTGCGAGTCCAGTTTGCAAGCCCTCGCCAGCAGGGGCTTATGTGTTGGTATGGGTAGAGTATCAGGGGAAGTGTGATACGGTGTGGTCCTAAGCACTTTAGCTCTATCTTTATTCCATAGTGAGTGCATGTGGGACGACAATAAACGTTAACCTTTGGACGGCTTCACACACTCGTGTATAGAGGTGAGGCGGCCACCGAACCTTTCTATAGCACCTTGCAAACTTATAAACCAGACCACAGATATGAATGGAATGCATGCATATGTTTGTTGCATTGTTTTGTTTGCTCACTGAGCCGTGATGTGTGCTCACCCTTTCGACGTCAAATATTTTTAGTTGATGATGCAGGTACCACGATGGAAGACTATATGAATGCTTCTGTGTACGGGCATGTCGCTACGATGGAAGCTAAAGACTTAGTGGAAACGCATGACTCTTCATACGAGTGCAACGCATGCATTTTCGATTAGATTTTCATTTGAATTACTAAGGAATTGTAATTGATATTTTATTTACTTATGTCTCGGTTGATACAACATAATTTGATATTTTATTTATGATTATCATAGTTAGATTCCTTAGTTCATTTATTATTAAGACTTCCGCTATTGTGTATTTATTCTGATTATGGTTGTGGATGTGTATGGTTTAATTTCAACGGACACAGCCTATTAGAGATCCTGGTTGAACCGTTGGTTTATTAGCGGTTCATCACACCGTTCTGAATGGTACAGAATTGGGGTGTGACATTGATGGTGTTCAAGCTTTATTACAGGAATAAATCTTGAGCTCTGGCTTGAGTTCCTCCATTCCAAATGAGATACAAAAATCCTGCAAACCATAAGTGATTCCAGCAATTATGGCAATGACCTAATTTTGTTTTCACTTCTCTGTTGGTACTTCGAATTCAATAGATCCACGGGGAAATCCAAACAATTCTTGCAATTGGGAATCCCACAGAAAAAGAGCATCAGAGCATCCATCGTTGTTACAGAACATTGATTCTTACCACAAGATCCCTAACGTGTGCAAACCTGAGTTTCTGCCGGAGATCCTTTTATCGGAACTGCAGCGCTTCATCTGATTGCAAACCCAAACCCTAGCTTTCCCACGAAGTTACCTTCTCTTTGGGAGTAAAACAGTTTGATGACTCTGGCCGAGATTTTGTTTTGAGGGAGGGAGCAAAATGAGGGCTTAAGAAAAAAATGGCTCAATGGGTATTTTAAACAGTTCACCTTGCACTAAAGGGTATTTTGGCCATTATTTGATTATAGCTTTGTACACGTCATCACAAACAGTAGGGCTGGGCTTATTTGTCATTGTGTTATACATTATAGGGTAGTATGAGTCGTTGTTTGAATGTTTTGGGCATATGTGGAATAGGTGTAAACTACAGCAGAGGTATGAGTCAATTACCCATTATTTTATGAACTTTGTGAGTGGTACATTGATATGGAACAAACCTAAAATTTGAGAATAGTGATTTTATTAATTACAATTAGAATCTCAGTTTGCTTAGTAATATAATTCTTTGGCTATTAATATGTCTCTGCTTTATTTTGGTGATTGACACTGGATTGGCAACGATTGGTGGGATAAGCACAGCTTATCGTGATTCTAGATTGGACCATGTTTATAAATTAAACCAATCCGATCACATGTAAACCCATGCGAGAAATTGGGGTGTGACAATAACACCATTAACAAGCTACGTGAGCATCTACAACAAAAATTTTGGCAGTAGAAATGGGTGACAATTTGGAGAGATTGGGTTCTGAGATGACATTAGGATTGTAATCGTGCATTAAGGAGGAGCTATGCATGGAGATCGATCTATACCTTTCAGAGGGAACGTAGCGACTCCAGAGGATTGGAAGAAAGCTTTGAATAAGTTCACTTCTGCAGTGGTCGTGCTCAAAACAACAGGTTGTCAGGCATTTGACACAGAAGTTGCCAGTGCAAACTATTCTACAGGGTTTGTTGTGGACAAGAGTAGGGGAGTTATCCTGACAAATCGCCATGTTGTAAAGCGAGGACCTGTGGTTGCGGAAGCTATGTTTGTTAATTGTGAAGAAATCTTATTACATCCCATAGATAAAGATATGCTGGAGGGAGACAATGGTTGGGAGCGAGACAGTAATCTCAGTGAAGAGATGGAAGGAAATGAAAGAATACATAGTGAAGTGGCTGCAAGAGGAGGGGTATTTTTGGCATTAATAAATTTTATTGGATGACAATTTAGCGATCTGTTCATTACGAAAAAGGTTTGTATGACACATACTTAGCAAATAAGGAGAGGCTGGTTTTTTTTTTTTTGTCAGTCAAATAAGGGAAGGTTCAAGTCATTATCGGGGATGATAGGGGTGGTTGCTATTATGGTATAAGTTCCCGAGAGATGCATGAAATTTTCCTAATATTATTTATGACAAGGTTGGACTCAGCCCAAGGCTTTAGCCCAGGTCCAACCCAGCCCTAACAGGGCCTACAAAAATATGGGCCCAGACCCATCCCTATGATGGCTCAAGGCGGGCCCATGCCTTGTCCGGGCTCGCCGGGCCAAATTGACAAACCACAAAATAGATGGATAAATGGGAAGAGAATGTGTTGGGAAGGGTATATGTGGGATTTCACATTTGAACCAATGTTGTTGTTGTTGCTATAAAACCCTAGATAGAGGCTCAAGGATTTGTTACAAGGAGGGGAAGAGAGGAAAACGGCGTCTGGTTCTGGAGTATCTCAATTCCTCCCGTAATGGTGATGTCAGATGTCGTCCTCATCCCCTTAAATCGATTGGTTCAGAAGTTTAATGCTTACACTCCTGTATTTGTGGTTTTGTAAGTTTGGCTCTTCTGTCACATTTTTCTTTCTTCTTCCCTTCTTTTTTGTTTTCTTTTTTTTTATTCCTAAAATTTCCTCGAAAGATCTGCTGATGCTGTGATGAATCGCCTTGAAAGTGTTTTTTTTTTTTGTTTTTTTTTTTGGGTTGATTTGAGCCGATTGAGCTTGTGAGTTTTCTCCTTTGTAACTCATGGCAAGAACTCAAATCTCTCTGTAAGAAACAGAGGTAATGGAGATGGATTCGAGAGAGCCAGTACCTGAGATTTTTCCAGTTTTGTTTAGGTGCTCTATCTGTGTTCTTAATTAGTATAAATTTTTTCTTTCTTCTTTGTTTTTTGTAATCTTTATTTTTTTTTTCCTTAAAGATTCCCAGAAAGATCTGCTGATGTTGTGGTGGATCTTCTTGCAATTTTTTTTTTTTTTTTTTTGAGATGATTGAGGTTATGGGGTTTCTCCTTATATCTCATGGCAACAACCCAAATAGCCTCTTTTGAACTCTCTGCAACAAAAATAATATAGACGGATTCAAGAGAGCCCAGTAACTGTGATTTTTCTGTCGGATTTAGGTGTTCTAGCTTCTATCTGAGTTCTTAATTAGTGTTTGATAACAATCATTAACAAGTATTGGACTGGGTTATATAGCTGTTTATAATTTTCTCTTTCTACAGAATCTCTTCTTTGTTTTGCATTTTAGTTCAAGTTTCAAACATCAAAGAGAGTATTTAATTCCTTGATGGAGTCTGCAACTACTCAACAGCCCGTCCATATTAGATTTGATTTTAGTTTTGGATTCAATTAAGCTGGAAAAAAAACAAATAATCAAATTAGGTTACTCTGTATTTTTGTGAAGCAAATTTACTCTTTGGAAAGGAAATGGTTTGGACTCCTATTGAGTACTCGTGGCTACATCTTGCAGATAGGAAAATCACTTCATACCCAAAAAGATTCAAATCGTCAGGGAGAGACGCGGTGACCCCTTGTTGAGGTGGGATGAATCCAACCCTTCTGTTCGAATGGACAGGCAAGCTCCAAAATCTTAAAATAGTCATTTATGATAGAATTTCTTTGCTCTTTTTCAAGTCCTACAGATTGGCTCAGACATTGATGAGATTGAGTCTAGAGTTTGTGGTCGGTGGGGGGAGAGAGAAAGGATTAGCTTTTATTGATTTGAATCTGCACTAGGTTTGATGAGCAGAGTTCTCTTGAAACTTTCTTGGTAGGTGTAGTCGATATATTCATCATCCATATTCTATAATTCGACCCTTAATAATATGTCTGTCTCATTCCAATATATGGAGACTTTTATCTGACATGTTCTTCTCTGAGACATGGATGTTCAGAGAATTTGTGTTTAAATTTCTCTTTGATAGGAGACTGAAATCCTTGTCCGTATAAATCAATCCATAATATGCACCATAGTTAACCTATTGGATACTTCAACAGCTCAACTGAAAGAACATATTTGTCTGTCCCATTACCATGTGAAGATCTAGCGGTCAAGGGTGGGAAGTAAAGGTGTCAAAAATGGGTCCGGCCCGGTAGCATGGATCGAGCCAGTCCTATAAAACTCGAATCCAATTCGGACCGAACCTTAATGGACATGTTTCGGTCTTTGCTTGTAAAGCTCGACACCGTTTCAGCCCAAATCGAAACCAGACTGGATCAGTCTGTTAAGAGGCCTGAACTAGCCCGAACCAATGATACCTAACCCGAACACAGGTAAGGTTCATCCAGGCCTAGTATCTTAATTTTAATGGTTTTAAATTTTGATGGATTATATTACACTTATATAGTTCACTTCTTGATCGGAAAGAATATATGAATCTATAGTTGAGAAGAGTATGTTAATTGTTATAATTTATTGAATTACATGTATATAGAAGGAATGATGTTAATTTTATAGATAGAAATAATAAAATAGGTTATATATCTTACGTATAAAATAGACCCGATAAGCTTGATAAGCCCGGTCCGGATCAAACTAACCCGAAATCACCTCAAAAAGCCCAATCCGATAACAAACCGAGACCGGATCAGTCCGATAGTTATTGTGTCCAGCGCAGTCCAACTTAGCCCGAACTCTTAATGGATATGTTTTGGGTTGGGCTTATAAAACCTGACACCGATTCAGCTTGGACCGAAACCGGCCCGGACCGGCCCGTTGACACCCTTAGTGGGAAGAAAATCCTTGGTCATTTTTGTGGAATTGCCATTGAATTATCCATGAGATACCAAGCTTAAGCAGAAGTTAAGCGGATGGTACAAAATAAGTTCATAACTTGTAGAATCATGTTGGACGCATACTATATAATTTGTCAAGGTGTCGAGGCAATCCAAGAGGTTGGAGAGATGCTTGGGTGCCAAGACTCACCAATGTGTAGAGAGGTGTTTGGGTGTCAAGATAACCTAAGTCAGAGGAAGACAACCCAAGGCATGGAGGTGCGTAAGTCCCAAGATAACCCAAGATAGAAGAGATTAGCACATCAATTTTTATAGTTTTTAATACATATGTATATATGATTTCATGTATTATAGTATATATATGTATATCCAATAAAAATACTATAAATAATACTAATAAAAAAATTAATAAGTAAATAAAACAAGTCGAGATATAATAAGGTAATCAAGTGCTTAGTCTTAGGTTCTCTTTGGTTTGTATTATATAATGTATTATGAGTTATTTGTGACAAATCAATTATGATAATAGATTATGAGTAATAAATAATGACCGTTTGATATCACTAAACATAATATATTATATAATGAGAAATATAAACAATCACCTAATAGATTATTCTAATAATGATAAACAGTTACTCATCTATTTATAGATAATGAATTACATTGATTTATTTTAATTATAAATAGACATTATAAATCATATCAAACAATCATAAATTTTATAATATATTATATAATACATTATATAATACAAACCAAAGAGAGCCTTAATTTACTCAAAAAAAAATGATACCTACCGATTCTTTAATGAATTTAAGCCACTCCAACCTTTCATATTAGCACATCGTCCCAAAGAATTATAAAGTCTAATAGCAAATTGGAGGCTCTTGATGATTTTGATAAAAATTACTGCCCCATTACACAAAGTGAGATTATGAAGGATTTTGAAAGATGCACAATCTTCAATTTCTCCATACTTTTTATACCTAGTTGAACTGGTCACTATGGGTTTCACAAAGAATGAGGACATGCAATTCTCGGAGGACATCATGATCTGATCTAATGTGATGAGTTCTAAGGATTCACATTGTTTCCTTTCAGTCATTCTGAGAGGATGCTGCAGCCTCCCTCAGATGGCTGCCACATGGCTCTCGGATGAATCTGAGACCCACATCGGTGCTGACATCCCCTATCGGCTTGGCTTGTCGACTGGGTGTCGGTTCGGATATGGGTCTCGGATTCATCGAGAGGCACGTGGCAACCATCCAAGGGAGGTTGCAACGTCCTCCCAAAATAACTGGGAGGAGAGGATGCGAATCCGAGTTCTAATGGATAGGATATATTTTAACTTTATTTTATAATAAGAAAGTTTCAGGTCAATAGGTTAATGTCCATGATAAAATATGCAGCTTTGTATTTTGGTTGAACTTTTAAGGGTGAGGATAAAGGAGATTTAAGGTTCTTGAAAGGGTGAATAAGTAAGAGGTATTGATAGCAACGGAGGTTGTTTTAATAGAACATGAGGGAATTATGGTCCTTGCAAATTGTTTTTCAGGTTTTAGATGAACTAAGATGGGAAATTTTCTAAAACTCCATTATACTGACTTTATAATTACTCAAACTCTCTTATCCCAAACTTTGTTTTAGATTCTTTCATCAAAATAAATTTTCATCTCTCTTTCTCCCTTTTGAGATTTCAAAAAACCTGAATTACTTTTCTATTAACAAGGAATCAATTTATGTTTTTCCGATTAGACCCAACCACTCCCAACGCAAACCAATTTCATCAACCAAACCATCTCCATTCCAAAATTATTACGAAGTGGCGGGGAAGAGGGCATTGCTCTAGCCCTAGAACAACCCTTAGTTTTACACAACAACTCCATCTCTTGCAACACCATCTCTCTCAAGGATTGGGTCCATAGAGAAGCACAGAAAATCGAAAAGAAATAAATTGAAGTCACCTTTGCTTTGCTGCAATAGCGCTGATAACTTTATTCTTCCTTCAATTTTCTCTTTATTCGATGATTCATGAAAGAAAAAAATCACTGATGTATTTTCTCCTCTCTTTTTTTTTTTTAAATTTATTTTACACCCGTCGTTTTGAAGTTCTCGGCTACAGCCACCAAATTTGTCGTTCTCTGCTATTCTTCTTCTCAATATTCCATGACCTACTCCATCCTCTGTTTCAGATCACACAACTTCTCCACCCGCCAATGCATCCTCACCTCGCTACGACTATTGCTTGTCTCTCTCCTATCGTAATCTTGCCACACATCTGCAACTATTGCCACTAGGTTTCATGCCGAGGTCCTGGATGTTGAGTAGACATGCAAAATGATAAGACAAAGCAAGGGAGGTCGGGCTTATAGCCTTGGGGATGCTCCGAGGCTTAAGTCAAGAATCTATCACACAGACAATGAGGTTGACTAGATAATAAGTGGAATAGGGATAAGAGAGGGATTTCGAGTCCGAGTGGAAAGGTGAAAAGTAATAAATGTGAAGTGATAGGACCTTGATTTTTGGACTTATTTATATGGAATGGTAAATGGTGGGATCCATGCGCCTTTGGAGTACAACGTAATATCTCGGTGGACAATTCCACCCATGATTTAAGTTGTTAATGACGGAGATGCCCTTTATAATGGTTTTTGCATGAAATGATGATTCTACCCCGGGAATTTGTGTGTACTTTTAATGGTGTCCAATTGTCATAATTTTTATTGGCTTTCTGGTATTTGTCCCCCACATTTGCCTCTTTGTTCTTTAGAGTCTGCATGGTCCAAGTAAGTAGAAAGAAATTTTTTTTAATACCTTTACCCTCCTTAGACCTTTTAGGTCGAGAAATTGTGTTATGGGGGCATCTGCACATTGGATTGTATTTCTAACTTCATATCTTCATCGTGGCCTGAATGTGCGGTTTGATGTTTGTGCTAAGGACATGGCTTTATTGCACAGTTTGACGTGTGACCGAGTTCTTTTGTTCTACCGAGGTGACCTACGTGGGCGGATCATCTCGGCTTGGCCAAGGTGGTATATTCGGGCAAATTATCTCATTCTAGCCGAGGTTTTTGGTTTTGTCTAGGTGATTTAGTTGAACAAATCATCTCAGTTTGGCCAAGGTCTTGGGCTTTGCCGAGGTGGTATACCAAGTCAAATCATTTCGGTTTGGCTAAGATCTTTGGTTTTGCTGAGGTGGTTTACTCGAGCAAATCATTTCAATCTGGCAGAGGTCTTGGGCTTTACCGAGGTGGTATTCTTAGTCAAATCATCGTGGTCTGGCCAAGGTCTTTGGTTTTGCCAAGGTGGTTTACTCGGACAAATCATCTCGATCTGGCCGAGGACTTTGGTTTTGTCGAGGTGGTATACTCAGGAAAATCATCTTGATTCGAGTTCGATCTACCCTCATCGAGTCTTTTGCCTCAGTGTAGCCAAGGTGAATGGGCCGAAGTGGTGGTCCTGCGATTGACATTCGATCTATCTTTCTTGGGCCTTTTGCCTCAGTGTAGCCAAGTTGAATGGGCCAACATGATGGGCCTACAGTTGACCTTCGATCTATCCTCCTTAGGCCTATAGCTGAAGTTCGACATACCCTCCTCAGACCTTTTGCCTTGGTGTAGCCAACATGAATGGATCGAAATGATGGGCTCGCTGTTGATGTTCGATCTACCTTCCTCGGGCCTACGGTTGAAGTTCGGTCTACCTCCTTGGGCCGTTTGCCTCGGTGTAGCCGAGGTGAATGGGCCGAAGTAAAGGGCATGTGGTTGATGTTTGATTTACCCTCCTCAAGCCTTTTGCTTCAGAAAAGCCAAGGTGAATGGGCCGAAATGATGGGCTCGCTGTTGGGATTCACATTGTCTCCTCTCAGTGGTTCTAGGAGGACGCGGCAGCCTGCCCTTGATGGTCGCCACGTGGCTCTCAGGTGAATCCGAGACCCACATCTGAGCCGACACCCCCTACCGGCTTGGCTTGTCGGTTGGGTGTCGGCTCGGACGTGGGTCTCGGATTCACCGAGAGCCACGTGGCGGCTATCCAGGGCAGGCTGCCGCTGTTCTCCCAGAACCACTGAGAGGAGGGATGCGGATCCTCGCTGTTGATGTTCGATTGACCCTACTCCTTGGGCCTACAGTTGACGTTTGATCTACCTCCTCAGGCATATTACCCAGGTGTAGCCGAGGTTAATGGGCCAAAATGATGGTCCTGCTTTTGAGCAGATATGGATGAGTGGTCAGACTGGGGTCATCGGGTATCCAAATCCTCTCCTCCCAGAGGTTCAGGAGGAGGGGAGGCACCCCCGTTGGATGGCCGACACCTGAGGCTCGGGTGAATCCAAGCCCTCCATCCGAGCCGACACCCCCTTGTCGGCTTAGCTTGTAGGCTCGGATTCACTCGAACCCCAGGTGTCGGCCATCTAATGGGGTTGTCACCTGTAAGATCCGCACTCCACTAATCCGGTTTAACCGTGTCGTGCTAGGTCTTCTCATCATTTCGGGATCAAGTGGACCGGCCTTGTGAGGAAGAATCACAAGACTAAGTATGAGAATCGAGTTAAAAACACAAAAAAGTATGCATATGGCCGAATACTTGAGCAAGTATGGTCGACCGTACGGTAAGAAACAAAGATCACTGACCAATGCCCTTATGGTCGATGTTTTTGACCCTATGGTCGACGGATTCTGCGATCGTAGGCCATCGAACGTATGACCCAAAATCAAACTCTGAGTTTGACAACTTTCCAAATTGAGGGGGGATCTCTTTCCTATTACTAGAGAACTCTATATGGAGAGTTTTTCTCTATATAAAGGACGTCCCTCAACCCTTTTTCACTCTTTTAGAACATTAGTAAACCCTAGAGGAAGAGAAAGAAGAGAAAGAGAAGGAGAGAAGGCTAAGAAGAAGGTTTTGCTGAGAAGATTCTAGCTCTCTACCATAGGCAAAGGTATGAACCTAATCTCTGAAGATGTAAATTCTATGGAATAAGGCTATTATGGAGGATTAGAGATGTCAAACTATGATGATCCATGTGATTCCTTGAGTAAATCCCAAGGATGACTATGAGGGATGAGTTTAATGATAATGGTTGATGAGAAGCTACTAATGATGGCCATAGGATAACATTAGGATGAACCCAATTGAAGAGTTGAGGAGTTAACCCAAGAAGGACTCGGATTGAATGTAGTTTGTGATCAGAAATCTTAAGGTCGCAGCTACGGTCGACCATAACATGACCAGCATGATCAAAGTATTGACCATAGGCGTTCGAGAAGAATTCAGAAACCATATGGTCGCAGGTATGGTCGCATATGGTGCGACCGTAGGGTATCGACCGTATGTAGCAAGGTCGACACAATGTGAGACCATAGGACCGATCAGACACCTATCAGTGCTCTGTTTTGATTTTTGACTACTGTAACATGTTACACATGAACTCTAACTTAAACCTATATAATTTATAGGTTATTAAATTGATTGAAAAAGAATTACAAGGCTTTGAAGGAGATCGAGTTTTGCTAACAGGTGAGGGAACAAGACCTAAACTAATTGGATAATAACAAACTCCTTTATTTTATTGAGTCCAATGCCATGATTGATTCTATGTTTGTATGCTTGTAATGTGCATTTCACATGTCATCTAATATTCCTGCTATGACTGCTCATGCATATTTATTTCTATTTATTATAACATGATGATGATGATGATGATGATGATGATGATGCTAGGAATAGACATGTGATCGTATGTGTGTGGTTAGTGTGTTGGATGCTAGTGAAGCATCAGGGGGAGGACGTGACATTGTGGTCTCTGACCTAGTCACCAGACTCTATCTCTATCTCTACTCAAGTCTTGCCCATTGACTTCGTCGTATCACCATTACTTAGCAGAACTATTACGTCGTAGGGCTTCAGGGGAGGTGGTCTCAGACCATTTAGTCTTTAACTCTGTCGGGGGGCCTTAGCTCTATCTCTATGGACGTATTGAGGGATGCTGGGGTGAGGCCTTGGATACACTGGATGACATTTAGGATTGGTTAGTTGCGAGCCTAGTCTGCAAGCCCTCACCAATAGGGGCTTACATATTGGTATGGGTAGGGCATCAGGGAAAATGTTGACTGTGTGTGATCCAGACACTTTAGCTCTATCTCTATTCCATGGTGGGTGCATGTGGGATGGCAATGGTATTTGATCCATTGGGAGGATTCACACACTCGTGTATAGAGGTGCGGGGGCGACCAAACCTTTCTATAGCACATTGCAAACTTAAAAACCAGATCAAAGATATTGAATTGAATGCATGCATATGTTTGCACATTATTTTGTTTGCTTACTGAGCCGTGATGTGTGCTCACCCTTTCAACGTTGAATATTTTTAGATGATGATGCAGGTCCTACGGTAGAAGATTATGTAAATGCGTCATCATATGGACAGATGACGACGATGGACTTAGAAGTTGAGGAAGATGTGCATGATCCGTCATGCGAGTGCAACTAATGTGTCTTTGACTAGTTTTAGTTATACTTTGAATACCGGATATGTATTTGATTACTTATTTTATGTTTTGAGTTACTTGGAAATAATTGAATTAAATACTTATTTTATCACTATTAGACACTCAGTTCATTATCTATAAGACTTTCGCTTATTTGTTTATTATCTCTGATTATTATCGTGGAATGTGTGTATAGTTCGATATGGTGGGTACGACCTATACGAGATTCTAGTTGAACCATTGGTTTATTGACGGTTCATCACACTATTCTGGTTAGACCAGAATTGGGGTGTGACACCACCCCTCCTCCCGAACCTCTGGGAGGAGAGGATGTGGATTTGGTCGTTGGTTAATATGTAAGGGTATGAGTTAAACCATTGTAGAGGGACGACGGTTGAGCGAGCCTATAAGAAGGTTATCACACGTCTTCAAAAAGGTGAATAATGATGGCAACATAGTGTTCGAGATAGTAAAACATGGTTATAAAAACCTTTGTTTACTCTTTCACTTTCACTTCACTTCACTTTCATCTTTGTTGCTTTAGAGTGAACTCAATTTTCACTGTAACAACTCTTTCCCAAATTCTACTCAGCCTTCAATTCTTCGTCGGTTGTGAATATGTCTCGGGCTTGGATTCTGTGCAGCCTCGAAAGTCTCCTGTTAGTAGATTGATAGATCTGCAAGTGATGGTCAATAGAGAAAGTATGAAAAAGAAGAAAGTAAATAAAAGAAAATCTCCTAGAGTAACTCAACTACCAAGACTTTCCTGAGTAGACAGGTAAGGATTCTAAATTTCTTAAACTAACTCAAAGAGTAATAACTTAGGAATAAAGTATAAGATAACTCCTTATCTAACTATCACTGACATGGAACTAAAATAAGATACTAATTTTATGTACCCCCTTTTACCAAAAAAAAAAAAAAAAATTACCATTTAATCCCTCAGTTTTGGGCCTTCTAATTCAGCATATTATAGTAAATAAACCTAAAAAGTAACTCCCAACTCAACCCATACTAAATCCTAGCTCAAATTTAAACCATGCCAGCATTTTTGAGACCTCAAAAACCAAGCTTTAGAAGCTTACAAGAGGTCAAAATGGTATACATATCATACTTTAGCCAAAGTAAAAAATATATATGTTGAAAGGTGGGGGGGGAAGAGGATAAAATATTCCAAAACTAATGTATAGATGGTTATCAACCCAGTAGTATATCCTGATCCAAATTTAAACCGAACCAGTATTACTGAGACCCCAAAAACCACGATTTAGAAGCTTACGAGAGAATAAAATGGTATACATATCATACTTTAGCCAAAATACAAAAGTATATGCTTGTTGGGGGAAAATGAGATGGAGTTAAATCAAACCGTCTATAAGGGATCAGTAAGGTATACTTATGGTAGTACATGTGGCACATTTTAGACCATCGCATTGATCTTGAGAGTGGAGTAACAGATGGGTAACACGTGGCGAATATCTCAAGGGGCATCCATCTCATTTGGTGTGATCGGTTCCCGCCCACTATGTTAAATGTTTGAAAAGAAAAGATACTCGACCCCCTTGGAGTGCATTAATGAAGACAAGACAATTTCAAAGGAAGGAGGTAAGTAGTTAATGCACGGTCATTAATGCTCATTAATACGGACAACAACCATAAATGAATTGCAGGCGGATGGGGCTGGTTTCTT
This sequence comes from Protea cynaroides, assembly GCA_028583415.1. NCBI lineage: Eukaryota > Viridiplantae > Streptophyta > Magnoliopsida > Proteales > Proteaceae > Protea > Protea cynaroides. Next base: position 92,371,279 of record CM053271.1, read on the forward strand.
GACCGAAGATAAGGTATATCATTACAAAGGACATCAAGTCTGCTCGAAGAGAGAGAAATGACGATCGACGAGGTCGAGAAGTAGCTGATGTGGACAAATAAGAGGTCGAAAAAGGTGGAGGTAGGTCGAAAAGAAGGGATGGGACATATACATGTCAATGCTAAGGGGTCGCAGCCACCCTGTCCTATTATGTCCCTATATCTGGTGATGGTGATGGTGATAGGTGGAGGAGAAGCTTACTCGAGAAGTTTCCCCACTGTTCTATAAAAGGATGAAGATTATCTGTTGCAAAGGATCCAAGTTTTATCTATCCTGAGGTATCGTTACTATACGCAATTTACTTTTGAAATCCACTACTTCCTATCCTATTTACATTGTTCATCTTCTCCACTAGGAAGGAGAGAGATTTTCTGGACTCCCATACCTCAGGAGCCCTGCTCTTTAAGGAACTCTGGTGTCTCACTTAGAGTTCCATTATACTTGTCCTAGAAATCTACTGACTTTGGCATCGGTGTGGCCCCGGGGTAAATCCCACCCACCTCATTATTTGTTTGCGTCCTGTAGTTATGTGGCATCATCTTGAGGATCGAACGGAATCTAGTGACAACAATGCTGAAGGGTGGAGAGAAGATGAAATATTCCAAAACTAATATATGGTCACTCAGTAAGCACACAAACTTGTAAAACAAAAGAATAAAAAAGAACCACATTGCATATAGGAAATGAATGAAATTTTATATGGGAAGGAGCAAACTTCAATATTTAGGGCCACAAATTGACCACCCAAAGTAAAAAGAAAGAAACAAAAAGAACATATTCTAAACTTATGATCACTCAACTCAACATATCAAAGAAACTTGGTGAGGGCCTTCTTCTCTGACATCAAAGAGAAACGGAACTTCCACAATAGTTGCCTCTCGTCACCACTCAAGGTCCTTGTTGGAGGGTACTTTAGAATTCTTTGTATAGATCTTATAACAAGGAAGCATGGATGATTTATATCTTTTGCACACATAAACAATAAATAGAATCAACAGAATAGGGAATTTGTGTTGAAGAAATGATATATGAAATAATATAACATAAAAAAGAAAGAAAGAGAAATATATAAAATAACATAAGAAGACTACAAAACAGCCCTGAAATATTATCGCTCATAGTAGTGCCTTAGGCTCTCTTTGGTATGTATTATAGAATTATTTATATAATATATTATGACATATGTAATTGTTGGTATGATTTATTATACTTATTTATATTTAAATTAAATTGATATAATTTAAAATCTAAAAATAGGTTAAAAGGTGTTTATCATTATTGTGATATTCTATTATTACTTCCTTATGTCTAGTGGTATTAAATGGTTAGTATTTATGATTCATAATTTTTCTCATTAAAGTTTATTATAAATAACTCATAAACGTAAATATAAACTATACCAAAGAGAGCCTTAGTAAAACAATTTAACTGGGAGCACTACTTTGTTGTGCCCAAAATTCGAAATTAGGCAAAAACCCAATTTAGCCTTCTTTTTTTTTTTTAGCCTTCTCCCTCATTGTCTATAATGCAGTGGTGAAATACAACAAACATGACTTGGAAACAATTCAAATCTAATGAGCCATGTATTGATGCAAATACATTTCATCGAATCTAAACTCATTTCACCTTGAACTTCAAATTAAAAACAGAGATTCCCATACAACAGACAAAGCATTCATGAATGAATGAGAACACTCCAAAGTCGCTTCATAATTGTCTTTATTCTACTCTGCCGCAATAATGTGTCAATCGCCTAAGGAGAACACCTTCAAATTCCATTCAAAATTCACTAAAACCTATTTAGAACCCCAATTTCAAAGAGCATTTTCACTCGGATTGTCCTTCTACCAAACTAGAATATCATAAGAAGGAGAGAAGTAATGGATTGGAAGAGGTTAACGATGGTGAAGAACTCTAGTTCAGGAAGTTTCAATGGAAAATAGTTGTAGTGGCGATTTTATGGAAACTAAGGTAGCAACAATAAATTGCGGGAATATATAGTTTCAGCCTTGGTTGTCAAGTTACAAAATGTCAAATCCTTATTGGCGTTAGGAAATGAGGAACCCTAAGTTGCAATTATGGATACTAAAGGCAGGCGAGAGAATGAGAGATGCATTTGCCATGAAAATCGCTGGTATAAGGAGGTTTGAGTGAAGTTGTGGAGAGAATCGCTAGCTTGAAAGGAGGTAGATTGGACGAAAATCGCTGGTAAGAAGTAAACAACAACTCTCCACAGGACCGTTGGAGACTCATAAGCAGATAAAAAGATTATGTCAAGCATTTGTTGGACAAATTTGCGAGAAATATTTTATGGACAAACGATTTTTACGAGAGATATTTTACACGCAAATGGAGAGGAAAATTTACAGAGATCTTTTATGGAAATTAGGTAACTTTTGGAAAATTTTCCTTGTATGCAAATTTTATGAAGTGCAAAACAAACAGTAGCAAAACTGATTCTACCGTAAAATTTTTATTTTCCCTATTTTACATCAAAACAAACGAATTCATAGAATAAGTTAGAGAAAATTTCATCTAGACCCCATCAAAGATTGCTAACAGTATCTACACCCACAAGAATGCAGAAACATCACCTAGGTCCACTTAACTGACAGAAATCACTAAAATTGTTGAAATACAGTTTTACCCTTTATATTATAAATTAAAAAATTAAACAATTATATTGATTTACCAATTTGACTTTCAAATCAAACTTATATTTTCTCTCCCTCTCTATGCCTTCCTCCAAATCTCTCTCTCTCTACCTCCCTCCAATGGAATCATATGTTGATTTCAGATTGATTCTCAACCCTTTCTGCATCGTTGATTACGTCGCCAAGATCTGGATATACCTTTTCTTTCCAACCCAACCATTTCCCTCCTCACTACGAATCGAGTTGTAGAAAAATTGAAGAGAGAGAGAGAGAGAGAGTTGCAGAGAAATGTGTGTGTGAAAGAGAGAGAGAGAGTTGTAGAGAAATTGAAGATAAAAAAGAAGGAAAAAAAAAGAACAAAATTTTAATTACCGAAAAAAAAAACCATAGAGATTTTATTCGTAAGATTCAAAATACTTACCCGACACCATCCCGATAGAGGCGATTGATGAGAACATCACCATGAAGATTCAAATAATAGAGAGCCAAAGCTGATATCGGCATCTCCAATCCAGTGGATCATGAACTGAGAACTCCCGCGACTTCAGAAACTTCGAAAAGGCAAAGTCGACAGGGTGTGGGATTTCGGATCTAGGGCTTTGATTATTGGATCCAAAAGGCTCCCATGCATTCGTTGTTTTGGATTTCTCGACTCTGCAGAGTAGCTATAAAACGTCGTCGCTTAACCAACTGTAGAACTGTATGAGTTTCATTTTATTCAAAGACCTAGGTGATCATTTCCATGTAGGAAAAAGTCAGATTTTCAAAAGTAAAAAATGTCTCTTTCTTCCCCTGGGTGTACTGGATGGCAAAAATTTAAATAAATGATTAAAAAAACAGCAAAAATGGCGCATTCAATGGACTGCAGAAAAAAAAGAATGCGCCATCGATGGATTGCAGAAAAAAAAAGATAAAAAGGAGGAATTGCTTTGGGATATTAAGATTATGAATAAATCCGTTAGAGGTTCCATCGTCTCTTCTCCGTTTTTCAAATACGTTTTTCAAATAGTTCAAATAAAAAAAATCAAAAAATTAGGTCACTAGAGATCTCTGCGTTGCAACTCTCGCCAGCTACATCGCTCTCTCCCTGCTTTAATTTTGGGGTGAAATTGCAAAGCTTGGGATTCTCCAACAGGTTGTATTTCTCTTCCATCTCTACTGATTAATACTTAACCCTGCTTTTCAAATTCCCAAAAGAACCCAGAAAAGAGAAGAGGATAAGACCTGCAAAGAAAACAGAAGCTGAAGCGGAAGAAGAAGCAGATGCAGAGTAGAAGATGAAGATATGCAAGGGTATAATAGTCTTTTCAACAGGCCAAAAGGGTATTATCGTCTCTGAAATATTCCAATCCACCTGACGTCAGCACCTAATGGGAATCAACTGACAGAATAGACTTCTTTGATTACCACAACCAAAGTTTTGAAGTGTAGATGATGTTTTTGCATTCTTATGGGTGTAGATGATGTTAGCAATCTTTGATGGGGTTTAGATGAAAATTTTTCAATAAATTAATTAGGATATATACCAGTGAAGTGCTTTCTTTGAATTCCTTATTGGTATGCACTAGTGAATGTTGAGAGCGTCAGAGAACTACTCTCATACTTCTGCCCCTAACTCGATTAAACTTGTCCGCACGACCAGTCCCTTCAAGAGCCAACATAGGAATCCATCTTCAGAAACACTTTAAAATTGATGAGAAATATAATATTGGTCCGTAGTTTTTCCTCGTGCCTTTTCACATGAGGCAGTGAAATGACCACTCTAATCTTCCTCATCATTTCACTGTCCCATGTGAGAGTCACAATATATATATATGGATCTGAATCATCTCCTCCCTATACTTCAGGGACGAGGAGACACCCCCGTCGGATGGCGGACATGGGCTCTAGGGAAAATCCAAGCCCCACGTCTGAGCCGACACCCAGCCGACAAGCCGAGCCTACAGGGGGTGTCAGCTTGGACGTGAGGCTTGGATTTTCTCGAGAGCTACGTGTCGGCCATCCGATGGGGCCATCTCCCTCCTCCCTGAAGTACAGGGAGGAGACGATTTGAATCCATAGATATATATATATATATATATATATATATATATATATATATATATATATATATATATATATATATATATATATATATATATATATATATATATATATCTTTTGTCACCAAAATTAGTGAAAAAAATTATAATCTTATTTTTTTTATCACTAATGTAACATAAATGCTTTTTTTTTTTTTTCACAAATATAAATCTTGTCATTTCACATATCTTCTCCAAATATATACAATGATAATGACAGTACTCATAATGACATAATGATAAGGTCATTCAACCCAATGAATGTGCATTAAAGAGAATACCTTACTATATAGGTGGGAGTGTTGATATTTCAAACAGTAACAAGATTACAATAAGAATTTCCCAATGAAAAATGACAAGTCACTTTTAAATTGAATTTGAAATCCATTTTTTACTCGGATATTAAATAACATTTGAAATAAAACTTACCGCGCGTGCTGCGAGTCAAATGTGAGGCTAACGATTTGCTTAGCTTTCTGAACAGCCCATCTAAATAACCTCTGCAGTACTTCAGGGGTATAGCTTCCATTGTCCACCACCTTAAGATCTGTGATCTTAACATCAAATAAGATGGGGATGATCTTCTTCTTACATTCCGTCAAGAGAGCCAGTTCATAGAGGCAGTAATAAGAACTACAATAATGGGAGAGAATATGGTGACCCCAACCTTGCATTCCTTTATGGCTGTATCAATTTTATCAAACAGTTCATCCCCCGCTTTCATGTTCTTTTTGTCGAAGAAAGAATGGAGTCTGTGGTGGTTGAAGCTGTCGTAAAGCAATCCGGTGATGGTGAGTTTGGTTTCATCTTGGTGACTAAGGAAGATATCATTGGGTGTGTGATGCTTATGATAGTGGTGCTTGGTTACAGAAGGGAGCATTGTCTTTAACAGAAATCCCAAATAGAGCTTTCTTTCTTCTGCCTCTAACTCCATTAAGCTTGTGCACACAATTTCTGTTGTGCTTCTTAAGAAATCTGACCAGTGCCTTCAAGAGCCAAGATAGGAATCCATCTTTAAAAACACTTCAAAATTAATGAGAAAGATAATCTTGGTCAGCAGTTTTTCTTTGTGCCTTCTCACATGAGGTAGTGAAATGAGAATTTAGATCACCTGTATATATATATACTTTCCATGGAATCCCATCACTGTTGATGTGGTGTGAGACCCACCTCTAGAATGTGGGACCCACTAGATTTGAACAGTGATGGAATCTCAGGGAAGATACAAGCACATATAGATGAACTATTCCTGTGATTTGACCACCTTCATCTTCTTTATTTCGTTATCCCATGTGAGAGTCACAAGGAACTATGCGAGCATTCCTTCCATGGGAAAATCTTAATGTCACCAAGATTGGTGAAAAGAAATTGTAACCTTATTTTTTTGTCTTTCAGATATAAGATAAATGTTTTTTCACGAAGATAAACCTTGTCATTTCACTTATCTTCTTGAAAAATATGCAATGACAATGACAGTTCATAATAACATAATGATAAAGAATGAATGATAAAGGATCATTCTGTAACTAACAACCCAATGAGTGTATATTAAAGAGAATCATCTGGATCAATAAATGATAATCACTTTTAAATTGAATTTGAAATCTCTTTTTACTCAGACCTTAAATTATTTCTGAAATAAAACAAGAGGTATAGAACAGAAAGTTACAACTTTTCACCAATTTGGTGACAAGAAGTTGCACCAAAGATTTGCTGCTTACCCATGACGCGAGTCAAATGCGAGGCCGAAGATTTTAGCAGCCTCAATAGCGCATCTAAACATCTGCAGTCTTTTAGGGGGGCAGGTTCCATTGTCCACCACCTTAAGATTAGAGGCCTTGACATTAAATAAGATAGGGATGATCTTCTTCTTATATTTCAGCAAGAGAGCCAGTTCATTGAGGCAGGAGTCAGAACTGCAATAATGGGGAGAAAAAATGGATGACCCCAACTTTACATACTCTTACTGCGGTATCAATTTTATCAAACAGCTCATCATCCCCCTGTTCCATGTTTTTGTTGTTCAAGAAAGGATGCAGTTTGCAGTGGTGGAGGCGATCGTACAGCAATCCGGCAATGGTGTTTCCGGTATCCATCCTTCCGTGACTAAGGAAAACATCACAGGGTGTGTGAAGCTTATGATTGAGGTGCTCGCTCATTGTTTTGACAGAAATTTCAAATGGGTTTGGCTGTTTCTATATAGCTTCTCTTCCCATGGGATTTGCAGTTTTTTAATCTTTTTTCCTTAGTTTATTTTTGAGAAAATTACATATACTAACCCTGTAGTTCGAACTAATTACACTTATCATCCCCTAGTTTCTGATGATATCACATATCACCCATAGTATCCAAAACTTGTAACACAAAAGCCCAGTCTATTACCAAATCTCCATTAAATGACGATGTCAGTTAATACTAAAAAATTTATAAACAAGAATACCTTTAATGGAAATTGAAATGTCCTATTTACCTTTACCTTCTCCACGCATCCTACCTCCTTCCTCAATCCGAAAAGGGAAATCTTGGCTGAGCAAATAAAAAACACTCAACAGCTTGAAGTGGTTTTATGGTTCAACACCAGACGTTGCAGATTTACTGACAAGAGAGAACGAGACTGACCTACCCAAGAGACAAGTCTACACTGGGCGCACTCTTGGTTTCATGGGTGTTCATGTTTGGTTCGGGGCTTAGCGTTGCAGAGAGGTAATGTTTCCAATCTGAATGCAGGTTATCCTTTTGCCACATGTTCCCACTACCAAGGATTCCATCCAAGGGACTTACGGAGGGTTCAAACTCTGCTTCAAAGCCATCATCTTTGCAACTCCTTCGCATTTTCCATTTTTTGGGTTTCAAAATCTACTTCAAAGCCATCATCGCTACAACTACTCTGCTACTGCTTCATTCAGAAGCCCTACTTCTAATCGAAGCCCTACTTCTAGTTGAAACCATATCAACGTCTCCTTGCACCACTTCCATCCCAAGCTCTCATGTGTACCCACCGCTACAGATGAAGGTGCCGGGACTCAGGGAAGTAAATCGTCAATAAGACTGCCAAGTGTCGCTCTGAGGGATGCCTAGGTCATAAACTCCGAGTAGGAGAGGGAGACTGTAGCCAAGGAAACCAAGTCGGTGAATGACAAGAGTGACATGTGTCACCACACGGGTAGCCGTACGTCCGTGATGATCGGCACTGTATCGTACTAGGAAAATGACTCCTCTGACGTAACCCAGTCGCCTTTGGACTTTCACTTCCGACCAAGAAACGTAACCGAATAGGTTTATACCTCCAACCAACACCGTGTCCTAACATGACTGTAACTCCGAGCGGGGGAAATCGAGCGCCAATCTATCATATATGGTCGGTTTCGAGGATATTGATTGCCACATGTAAAATTTCAATTGAATGATCTTTTTCCCCTATAACAAGCCCTAAGTTTCATTTTTTTTCGTAAAGCTTTCCTGTTGATATTTCCAACGACAGTACTTGACTGTTGAGGTTCAGATTTATTGAGCAGAGGTCGTTCTGGAATTTGTTGACCCAGCGGTTGGGTCGCCAGTGAAATAGTTCATTTTGGGATGTTCTACAATGATCTTAGATGATTAATGCACAGATCCATGTCTTGTTTTGAGATCTCTTTATAGTAAAAGCTGTTCTAAGATCATGATGCCTGAAACAGAAAATTTCCGATCATCGTAGACCATCATTTATTAAATTAAAACGAAGTTAATAAATGAATACGTGACAGATAACCAGAAAGCAATTTCTTCCAATATTAATAACACTCTTTCAACTTTAAAGACAACGAACCTTCAGGCTTCACCTGCCAAAAAATCCTCTCCTTGACGGCATCGAAACACTCGGCGCATGCCCAGCTAATTATTCTTTCTGCGGCTGTTATCTGTTATCGTTGCTTGGGATGGCACCAATATTCCTAGGGAAGCGTTGAGAAATCGTGATGTTTAGGTAAGAGTACCTACCGTGTTCATCACCTGGGTAGGTCTTCGATTCCTTCAATTGCTAATTGAGGTTGGTTTTAGACCAGGATTTTTGTGGGTCGCGGCCTTAGGGAAGGGTTCGTGGATAATATCAAATATAGCCTGTTCTGGGTTGTGTTTCTAGCTTTCAGGTTTACCTTTCGTGGCCAAGCATCTGTGAGTTTAAAACTATACATCTGTGACGTTCTACTAGATTTTGGAACCTATCCATCAGGTAACTAGAGTGAAAACTAATACCTAAAGCCAAAGTATAATTTTCGCTTGATTATTTCTCTATCTTCTTTTTCTTCTGCTTCCTCTGATACTTTTCTTGTTCTTCAAATCAAGCAAAGCGGCTTTCCATTCTATAGTTCCAAATGCAGCAGAAGCAGAATCAATCTCTTCAACCTTCGAACAAGCTCGTATCATAATCTCGTTATCTTTAGGATCGTGGATAGTTGATTACACTATCTCAGTAGATTGGGGGAATCTGTGGTGGCAGTAAGGATGAAAAATGAGGAGCCTTGGTCTCTCTTTGGAATTTCTCTTTCTGGTAAATACCAAGCCGCTAGTTCAGCAGCAAAATGAGGAAGGAGGGAGAAGAGTCCATTTTACTTTTTGTTATGAGGGTAAAACAGTCACTTCACCCCTTAATGGGGGTAGTTTGGCCATTATAAAATTAATGATCATTATACGTCAGCATCTAACAGAATATACCTAACGGACTGGGTTTATTTGTATTACGATCTGATTGTAGGGGAGGTAGTTGTAATTGTTTGAAATGTTTGGGAGGAACTTAAAATTCATGCAACCAACAAGGGCGGTATTTGTAAATTTCCTTTTATTTTTTATTTTTTTTTTGTTTTGATTTTTTTTTGGTCAAAAAGAAATTTCAGCTCCTTTTAGCCAGCAACCATCCATCAGTTCTAATGCAAATATTCATGTAAGATCCGTAGCCAAAATTTCGGGCTAGTTTGAATTTTTCGCCACGTAACAGATCTTCCTACCAATACGACTCTAGCATCTGTACTAGTTTAGAAGCATAACGGATCTCATGTGAGACTTGGATCAAGCCTATGACATGGAAGAACCATTAAAAAGTCTGTTAGAATGTCGAACCATTTGAAGCATGGCCAATCAGAATCAATTAGGCTGTGCGGTTGATTGGTTAGGTCGAGCAAATGAGCTTCATTGACTATACGGCTTGGTCGACCGCACGATTACAAAATCGAGCTAATTTTGTGTTTTATCTTCTGGGTTTGGCTCCATTTGATGTCCAACCTCTCTTGGATGTCCCAAAATGCATGGGACCTATCCTTGAACATATAGATTTGCCAATTGGCAACTTAGAACCCCTATTTGATCATAATTGGATCAAAGGTAAGATTGAGGGTAAGAGTTGGATTCCAACTAGGGCTACAACAGGGCCGGGTTGGGCCGGGTTTTTCAAACCCTAACCCTAACCCTGACTATTTAAACTTAACCCTAACCCAGCCCAACCCTGTCAGCATCAGAAAATATACAACCCTAACCCTGACCCTAGCAGGGTTGGGCCTAACCCTAACCTACCCTGATTGACCCTGACAGGGCCGGGTTGGGCTGGGTTTGTCACACCCCAATTCCACACTATTCAGAATGGTGTGATGAACCGCTAGCAAACCAACGGTTCAACTAGGATCTCGGACAGACGATATCCGTTTTATCTAAACCTCATACATCCACATTCATAATCAGAATAAATACACAATAGCGGAAGTCTTATAGTAAAATGAACTAAGAATCTACTATGATATTAATATTTAAATAGCAAATTATTCTATGTCAACTAAGACATAAATAAATATCAAATACATGTCTTTACTAAATCCAAATAATGAAAATAACATATAATCGAATACACATAAATTGCACTCGCAAGAGGAGTCATGCGTATCCACTTCATCTTCAACTTCCATCGCCGTCATGTGCCCGTACACTGGAGCATTGACATAATCTTCGACAATAGCACTTGCATCATCAACTAAAAATATTTGACATCGAGGGGGTGGGCACACATCATGGCTCAGTGAGCAAACAAAACAATACAACAATACATATGCATGCAATCAATTCATATCTTTGGTCTGGTTTAAAATTTGCAATATGCAATAGAAATGTTTGGGTGGTCAAAGGTTAACGTTTATTGACCCCTCCTCTATACACAAGTGTGTGACACTGCCCAAAGGTAATGTTTATCGTCGACTCACAAGCACCCAATTCATGAACATTGTACAACAAAGGTTAACGTTTATTGCTGTACAGTGTCATACCAACACGTAAGCCCCTGTTGGAGAGGGCTTGCAAACTGGGCTCGCAACTAACCAATCTTAATGCCAAACAGTGTATCCAAGGCCTCACCCTAGCATCCCTCAGAACGTCCATAGAGATAGAGCTAAGGCCCCCCGGTAGAATCAGAGACTACAAGGACCGAGACCACCTCCCCTGATACTCTACAACATAATAGTTCTGCTAAAGTAATGGCGACACGACGATGGTAATGCACAAGACTTGAGTTAGAGATAGAGCTAAAGTGCTGAGGCCCAGCCTATGACACCCCCCTGATACTCGCTCGCATCAAGTACACCAACCACACACATACATTCACATGCATATTCCTATCATCATCATCATTATCATGTTATAAACAATAAAGTAAATATGCATGAACAATAATTAGAAATATCGAATGACATGTTGAATGCACATTACAAGCATGTTCGCATAGAATCAAGCATAACATTGGACTCAAGAAATAAAACAGTTTATTATTAACCAATTAGTTAAGAGTCTTGTTTCCTCACCTTAGCTTGCTAGTAGAACTTCTTTCAAGCTTTAGAATCACTTTTATATTGTTATTAAATTGCTAGAAGACCTAACAAAGTCGATAAAATTTAATTAGAACTAATTCTGAATTTAAAAACCATGTTGTTAACTGGGGGTCGGAGCTAGGGTCTGAGTTTGTTCGACCCGGGTGCGACCACCCCTATTCTGGGGCTTCCGAATACCGGGGTCGATGCTCGGGGGTCCGGGTAGGGTCGATTGGCCATCGACCCCCCATGCGACCCCCTGTAGGTTTTGTTGATTTTTCTTCCATCAGCCCATTCTTCGTGTTTGGGGTCCTACGGCTTGCTCCTACAGTCCATTCCACACATGTTCTATGGCCTAGAACCATGATTCATTCACCTATATGGCTTTCAAGATTTCCCCCATGGTTTTCCATGAAAACCTAACCATGGAAAACCTAACCATGGGTTGATGGTTTGAGTTTCTCCGAGATCATACCCTCTTCATTATCTACTCTAAGGTCTTTAGAAACTCATGGAAATAGTATCCATACCTGAGAAGATTACTCCTTCTCTGCAACTCTTCTCCTTTCGCTTTCTTCTCTTATTTCCTTCTCTTCTTCTTCTCTTCCTTCTCTTCTCTTTCTCTCAATTCAATTAAGGTTCTAAAAGGAGTGAAAAAGACTTAGGGACGTCCTATTTATAGAGTAGAAACTCCTAAAACAAGTCCCATTGAGATTAGGAAGGAATCCCATTGAAATTAGGAAAATTTCCTAATTTCTATTTTTACCAAGTACCGGGGGTCGATAGGGGGGTCGGAGATCCCGTCGACCCCTGGTCCTTAAAATGTCCGACCCCCCATATAAAACTGGGGGTCTGACTTCTATACTGGGGGGGTCCGACCCTCCCTTGCTGGGTATGTGACCCTCCCCTTATTTAAATGTTTTTGGGTCAGTTTAATACCTGGGATCGTGATCTCCTTCACGCACTTGGTCCATTTGGCTCAACCATGATGGGTAAACCTGGTTCAAGGTGGTAAGACCGGGTTAGTTTTATACTGGTCTTACAACTCCCCCCTACTTATAAAAAATTTTGTCCCCGAAATTGTTCATACCTTCAGAGTCAAATAAATGAGGGTATTGCTTTCGCATAGCATTCTCTTCTTCCCATGTAATTTCTTCCATGTCTCTACTTCTCCAAGTGACCTTAACATAATAGATATCTCGATTGCGTAGTCGTTGAACCTTTCGGCTGGTGATTTCAGTTGGTGTTACTTCAAAGGTCAAATCATTAGTCAAATCAGGTAGATCTACTGTCAGAACGTGCGTTGGATCCTTGACATACTTCTTCAATAAGGAAATATGAAATACGTCATGCACACTTGACATAGGTGGTGGTAGTGCTAACTGGTAAGCCACTTTCCCACGCTTAGTTAAAATCTCATATGGTCCGACATATCTTGGACTTAGTTTCCCTTTTTGTCTGAACCGTTTCAAACCTCGCATAGGCGATACCTTCAAGAATACTTTATCACCCACGACGAACTCAAGATCTCTGCGTCGAGTATCTGCATATTGCTTCTGATGATTCTGGGTTGTTCTCACTCTTTCCTTCATAATGTCGACCACTCGACAAGTCTCCTCAACAAATTCTGGTCCAATGATACTATGTTCCCCAACTTTATTCCAAAACAACGGAGTTCGACACTTTCTGCCATACAGTGCTTCATAGGGTGACATCTGTATGGTAGCCTGATTGCTGTTGTTATAAGAGAACTCGATCAGTGGTAACTTTTCGTCCCATGATCCTTTAAAATCAATTACACATGCTCGTAGCATATCTTCTAGAATCTAAATTGTACGCTCTGACTGTCCATCTGTCTGTGGATGGAATGCAGTACTAAACTTCAATGTTATACCTATAGCCTTTTGCAATCCTTCCCAAAACTTGGAAGTAAATCGTGGATCTCTATCGGACACAATGCTCTCTAGTACACCGTGTAATCGCACAATGTTATCTACATACAGCTTAGCTAACCTCTCCAGTGCATACTGGGGTCGTATAGGTATAAAGCGAGTTGTTTTAGTCAGGCGGTCTACAATCACCCAAACTGAGTCAACTACTCGAGGAGTCAATGGTAATCCCGTGACGAAGTCCATAGTGATGCAGTCCTATTTCCATGCTGGTTCCGGTAACGGCTGTAACAGTCCTGCCGGTCTTTGTCGTTCAGCCTTTACTTTCTAACAATTTAGGCATTGAGACACGAACTTAGCTACATCTGCTTTCATTTCTCTCCACCAATATAATTTCTTTAGATCATGATACATCTTAGTGCTTCCAGGATGTATCGAATAGATGGTGGTATGAGCTTCTTTCATAAGTCGATGTCTAATGTCCATACTTTCTGTTTTGGGTACATATATTCTTCCTTTGTACTTCAATACCTTCTCTTCGTCCAAGGTGAACTCAGGGTTAGTTCTACCTTTTTCGATGTCTTCTTGTACCATTCTCAGGTAAGGGTCTGATTTGATAGCTGTCTTCACTTCATCAACTATATCCGGTATAATTTTCAATGCGACGAACATATTTGAAAACCGATGAATAAACCCATGGTTGGCTGATCCATCTTGTGCATCTATCACAAACTGCTCATTACCGTGCTTGAATACCTTTCTGGTAGTACACATTGCGGTAGTTGTGCTAACCTCTCCCTGAAATTTTATCATTGCCTTTCTACTCAATGCGTCGGCTACCACATTAGCTTTCCCCGGATGATACTGGATATCACAATCATAGTCTTTCAATAGTTTCAGCCATCGTCTTTGTCTCATATTCAACTCTTTTTGATTAAATAAATAAGTAAGACTTTTATGGTCCGATTTAATCCAGAACTTCTCTCTGTATAGGTAGTATCTCCATATCTTGACAGAATGTAATCCTAGTCCTGACGCATCAGTGTATAGGGTAAATGACTGTCCGGAAACAGGAATAGTCAAAATCGGAGCGGATATCAATCTGGTCTTTAAGGTTTGGAAGCTCTTCTCGCATTTATCCGTCCATACAAACTTTTCACCTTTCTTAGTCAGACTGGTGAGAGGTACGGCAATCCGAGAATAGTCTTCCATAAATCGCCGATAATAACCAGCGAGACCCAGAAAACTTCTAATTTCTGCAACGCTCTTTGGTGCTTCCCACTTTACAATAGTCTCGATCTTGCTGGGGTCCACTTTGATTCCTTCAGCGGATACTACATGGCCTAGGAAGGCAACTTCACTTAGCCAAAACTCATATTTGGTAAATTTGGCATATAGCTTCTCTTTCCTTAAACGCTGTAGAGTGGCGTTTAGATTCTTAATATGGGTTTTCTTGTCCTTAGAATATACCAATATATCATCAATAAATACAATAACCGACGTATCCAACATATCGTGAAAAACTCAGTTCATAAGTTCCATGAAAGTTGCTGGTGCGTTTGTTAATCCAAAAGAAATGACCAAGAATTCATAATGTCCATATCTGGTCCTGAAAGCTGTCTTAGGAATATCACCTTCTTAATCTTCAACTGATGGTAGCCTGACCGAAAATCGATCTTAGAAAATACTTTTGCTCCTTGTAACTGATCGAACAAGTCATCGATCCGAGGTAGTGGATATCGATTCTTGATTGTCAGTTTGTTCAGCTCCCGATAGTCGATACATAATCGAACGCTACCGTCCTTCTTCTTCACGAACAATACTGCCGCCCCTCATGGTGATATACTGGGTCGAATATAACCCTTGTCTAGTAGTTCTTGTAGTTGTACTTTTAATTCCTTTAGTTCAGTAGGAGCCATTCGATAAGGTGCTTTTGATACTGGTGCGGCTCCAGGTATAAGATCTATCACAAACTCTGTGGCTCGGTCGGGTGGTAATCCTGGTAGTTCCTTAGGAAATACATCGGGGTAGTCCCGCACGACTTCAATATCTTCCATCCGTGGTGCTTCTTTGGTGAGGTCGACAACTGATACTAGATATCCGACTACTCCCTTCTCAAGGCACTTCTTAGCCTTTAGTGCTGAGAGTATGAGCTTGCGTTTACGGGGAAGTTTGGTTCCCGCAAAACTGAATTTTGTTCCTTCTTTGTCTTTAAATGTTAGCTTCTTTTCGGCGCATAATAGGTTCGTAGAATGCCGAGCTAACCAGTCCATTCCCAAGATGACGTCAAAGTCTGTCATCCCAAGTTGGATCAAGGTTGCATCTAAGGTTTTATCACCAATGAGAACTGGGCATGGCCCATAACCTTTTTCTAATTCCACTTCTAACCCCATCGGTGACCATACAAGTAGTTTGTAGTGTAATGTTTTGATGGGTAAATTCAGCTTCTTTCCAAATGACACAGATATAAAAGAATGAGTAGCTCCTGAGTCGAAGAGTACTCTGGCGGGTATGCCATTTATAAGTACAATACCTGTGATTTATTTTAACTTAGTCTACATGCTCACACATTGTAATACAACTTAAAAGGTTTCAGTTATACCTGTGACCACATCGGGTGATGCGGCAGCATCCTCGGATGTAATAGCATAAACTCGTCCTTGATGTAGCTGCTTCCTGGGCTTGGGACACTCCCTTGCCATATGCCCCGCTTGATTGCAGTTAAAACATTTTGGGCCTTCAGTATTTGGCTTTGGCTGATGTTGGGTTACTGGGGTAGTCTTGGGTGCAGTAGTAAAGCCTTGAGCACGGAAGGGTTTGAATGTCTTATTATTCCCTCCGTTATAAGCATTTCCAACTGGCCTTTTCATACCTCTGTTCTGCGTAAAATAGCTCTCCTTCTGGATTGATTCTATAACTCGAGCAATTTGCACAGCTTCATTATATATTTTCTTTTCCAAACCTAGAACATGCTCTCTGATGCTCCCTCTAAGTCCCGTAACAAACCTACGAGTCTTAATGTCTTCTTCTTGCATGCTGAGTGGTGCAAAGAAAAACAGTTCCTCAAAATGCTGTTGATATGCATCCACGAACATCTATCCCTGATATAAACTCAGGAACTCCTTCTCCATAGAATCTTTGAAGCTTCGGGGAAAGTACTTCTCAAAGAATGCTTCTTTATATATAGCCCAAGTCAATAGGGTATGCTTGGTCAATAGGTAGGCCCTGGTAGATTTCCACCAATGATGTGCATCACCTTTTAGCATGAAGGTGGCACATAATACCTTCTCTTCTTCTGTAATAGTCATCATTAGAAAATTTCTCTCCATTTCGTCGATCCAGTGTGCCGGCCAGAGCGGATCAGACGGTTTTTCGTTAAACTCCTTGGGCTTCATCTTTAAGAATTGCTCCACCAGTCGGGAGTGGTCCATTTGATTCTGAGGGTATGCCCCAAACATAGGTTGTGGATACTGGTAATTAACTTGAACTGCTTCAGGACCTGGTACTAGAATATGTGCAGCTGGTGGTTGAGGTGTTTGAGGTGCTGGGTGGTTACCCACCGGTGCTGCACTTGTTTGTCCAGTCGACATTGGTGTAGCATGTGCTGCCTGAAACATAATTCTCATTACTGCTTGCATTTGAGCCTATGCTCGTTGCATTTGCTGCAGCTGTCGCGCTAGGTTCATAACCACGGTTGTCAGCTCCGGTGGTGGAGGTGGCAAACTTGTAGGATTTTCCTGACCCGGATTTACTGGTGGTGTAACCTATGGATTACCCTGTGCATATATATTTTCTTGACTGGCTTCCTCCACAGGTGGTGGTGGTAGAACTACGTTTTGGCTCTGCCTGGTTACTCTACGCCCAGCCATGTTTTCCTTCTGACAATGGTGAAGCTTGAAAATCATTAAAATACGTGAGGTAATCATTTATACATCATGTAGATACGCTAACCGATGTTATTTTCAAAATTTTTAGATTATTCTGTGAAAAATACAGTCTTTTCTATGCAGGGTCGATGGTGGGGGTCGATGGTATGTTCGACCCTCAGTGTCCGACCCTGGGAAATCACTTATTTTTCCCGAGAGTCGAGGGTCGATATGGGGGTCGATGGGTGTCTGACCCCCAGGTGCGACCCCTGGTTCTCTGGCAGATTATCGAGAGTCGTGGGTTGATATGGGGGTCGATATGGGGGTCGATGGTCCTGGTCGAATTCTCCGACCCCCGGACCAAAAATTAGATTTTTAAGGTCCGATTCTAAGTTCATTTTCCATTCTTCCTCCTCCGTTTCGACTCGTCTCTTTTCCCTGAGTTGCTACAGTGCCAACTCTGCTACATTGGTCATTTGGGTTCCTTGTTTCGACGTCTACACCTTCCCTACAGGTATGTATCGTACCTTTACCTGTTTTTAGGTTCTCTTTTCTAGGTTTTTTACCTGTATATCTCGTTTTCTTCAAATTAAACTTTTTCCAGCCGTAAAAATTCAATTTTTATCGGGGACTTTTGTTATTGGTGACTTGAGGAACGAAAGCCCTCAAAAATATTTGGGTTTCATCGGTTGGTTATCGAGAAACTCGAATTTTGCTCTTTTTGCCCTAATTTGTCAAAATTTTCGATTTCTCACAATTTATTCAAATTGGATTCCATTAGCTAGGATTTCCTACTGTGTGAGTGTTGTAGGATATGTTAGAACCTACGTAAGTCCTCCTGCCCACGTGTATGGGTGAAAAGTGAGGCTTTTGACCAACTTACGTCGTTATAATGTCTAAATTTTAGATTTTTCTACCCTACTAACATATTATCTATTTTTCTTTCTTATTTGTAGATACCATGGCTCATATCAAAGTACCCAGAGTTTGCGATCCTCTTTGTTTCCGTTCCAATGAAGTCGAGGCACAGTATGCCCACTACGCTCGCAAGAAAGTAGAGGGAGGTCGTAAGGTGAACTTGGCTGAGTTAGCCCTATTCAATGTGGAGAGAGCATTTGGTGATATGGGATGACTCCTTGTCATCAATTACGATGCGTGTACCCATCCAAATTTGGTATGCCAGTTCTATTGTAACCTCTAGGTGGTGGGGGATTACAATGATGTTGAGAGGGGTGATGAGCTGCGCATCACGAGTTACGTCAAGGGGGTTGACATCTCATTCGATTATCGGCAGTTGGCCGACCTACTGGGCATTTCCTATGCTGGCCCCATGGTTTTATGTGGCCCTGGAGAGCCCCAGTTCTTCTCTCTTCAGATGAGGGCCAAGATCGATAGTCAGATCCAACCTGATCGCTAGCAGATGAGAGTGTGCTATCTACGTTCTGATCCACGGGTATACTGCAAGATCATTCAGCATAACCTGATACCACAGAGTGGTCAGCTGACCCAATATCTCCTATACTGTATATGCACTAGGCAGTCCGTCTGCCTTCCATACATCATTATGCGTACTATGATTAGTGCCACGTTGCCCAGTCACACCAGCAACCTTCCTTACGGACGCATGATCACTACCTTGCTTACCCGCCTGGGGGTTGACTTAGTGGATGAGAAGATTCAGGAGAAGTCCTTCTCATCGTCTCTAGATTGGGAGGCTATTTGCAAGATGGGCATGCGGGATGCTCAGGTCAGTGATGAGGAGAGGAACGCGATGATGCGCCCTCGCACTCGCGTAGAGATAGCTGACGCTGAGGCAGCAGCAGCAGCCGCTGGAGTTCATAGGGAGCCTGCTGATGATGATGACCGTCTGTACATGGATGTGGACGCCATACCACCTCCTTCACCTACATATGTTGCTGGAGCTAGTACTTCTTACGCGGCTAGTCCTTCACACCCACCTTCTGATATGATGGGGATATTGCATGAGATCAGAGAGGCTCAGCGCAGATCTGATCTGAGGATGGGGGAGTTACTAGACGCTCAACGTGTGAGAGTGGATGAGCTACTAGACGCCCAACGCATATCAGACATGAGGATGGGAGAGCTCATAGATGCTCAATGTCGGTCAGATATGTGGACGGAGGAGCTTTTGGGTGCTCAGCGCGGGACTGATCAGCGGATTGCTGATCTTACAGCTAGTCTTCAGACGACCCAAACTCAGATAGCCTGGTTGACTAGAGTCTACGCTGAGGATTATGACAGAGATCGTAAGGCACCGCCTCCTCCTTCACCTCCAGCTTCATGATTGTATTTATTTCCTTTTATTGTACTACAGAGTAACTGTCCGGGTTGTGGACTGTACTCTGCTTTAGCTATTTATATACGTTTGTTTCTCTCTTATTGTATTTAATATTGTTTCCCCTTTAATGGATGCATTATTCTCTTTTAAAATTTGGTCTCAAACATCACTTGTGCTTAGAGTGTGTTAATATTACAGTTTTTACTTGTATCCTATCTCAGTTCACAATTCAACGTGAAAGTATGCTAGGTTAGCGGACATGGCCTGAGATGCTCTGATACCAAGTTGTCACACCCCAATTCCACACTCTTCAGAATGGTGTGTTGAACCGCTAGCAAACCAACGGTTCAACCAGGATCTCGGACTGACGATATCCGTTTTATCTAAACCTCATACATCCACATTCATAATCAGAATAAATACACAATAGCGGAAGTCTTATAGTAAAATGAACTGAGAATCTACTATGATATTAATATTTAAATAGTAAATTATTCTATGTCAACTAAGACATAAATAAATATCAAATACATGTCTTTACTAAATCCAAATAATGAAAATAACATCTAATCGAATACACATGAGTTGCACTCGCAAGAGGAGTCATGCGTATCCACTTCATCTTCAACTTCCATCGCTGCCATGTGCCCGTACACTGGAGCATTGACATAATCTTCGACAATAGTACATGCATCATCAACTAAAAATATTCGACGTCGAGGGGGTGAGCACACATCATGGCTCAGTGAGCAAACAAAACAATGCAACAATACATATGCATGGAATCAATTCATATCTTTGGTCTGATTTAATGTTTGCAATATGCAATAGAAAGGTTTGGGTGGTCAAAGGTTAACGTTTATTGACCCCTTCTCTATACACAAGTGTGTGACGCCACCTGAAGGTACGTTTATCATCGACTCACAAGCACCCAATTCATGAATTGTACAACAAAAGTTAACGTTTATTACTGTACAGTGCCATACCAACATGTAAGCTCCTGTTGGCGAGGGCTTTCAAATTGGGCTCGCAACTAACCAATCCTAATGCCAAACAGTGTATCCAAGGCCTCACCCCAGCATCCCTCAGAATGTCCATAGAGATAGAGCTAAGGCCCCCCGATAGAGTCAGAGACTACAAGGACCGAGACCACCTCCCCTGATACTCTACAACGTAATAGTTCTGCTAAAGTAATGGCGATACGACGATGCTAATGCACAAGACTTGAGTTAGAGATAGAGCTAAAGTGCTGAGGCCCAGCCTATGACACCCCCCTGATACTCGCTTGCATCAAGTACACCAACCACACACATACATTCACATG
The DNA here is from genome assembly GCA_028583415.1 of Protea cynaroides. Lineage (NCBI taxonomy): Eukaryota > Viridiplantae > Streptophyta > Magnoliopsida > Proteales > Proteaceae > Protea > Protea cynaroides. The sequence goes on from CM053271.1 coordinate 92,392,252, forward strand.
CCTATTCCTATCATCATCATCATTATCATGTTATAAACAATAAAGTAAATATGCATGAACAATAAATAGAAATATCGGATGACATGTTGAATGCACATTACAAGCATGTTCGCATTGAATCAAGCATAGCATTGGACTCAAGAAATAAAACAGTTTATTATTAACTAATTAGTTAAGAGTCTTGTTTCCTCACCTTAGCTTGCTAGTAGATCTTCTTTCAAGCTTTAGAATCACTTTTCTATTGTTATTAAATTACTAGAAGACCTAATAAAGTCGATAAAATTTAATTAGAACTAATTCTGAATTTAAAAACCATGCTGTTAACTGGGGGTCAGAGCTAGAGTCTGAGTTTGATCGACCCTGGGTGCGACCACCCCTATTCTGGGCCTCTTGAACACTGGGGGTCGATGCTCAGGGTCTGGTAGGGTCGATTGGCCATCGACCCCCCATGCGACCCCCTGTAGGTTTCGTCGATTTTTCTTCCTTCAGCCCATTCTTCGTGTTTGGGGTCCTATGGCTTGCTCCTACAGTCCATTCCACACATGTTCTATGGCCTAGAACCATGATTCATTCACCTATATGGCTTTCATGATTTCTCCCATGGTTTTCCATGAAAACCTAACCATGGGTTGATGGTTTGGATTTCTCTGAGATCATACCCTCTTCATTATCTACTCTAAGGTCTTTAGAAACTCATGGAAATAGTATCCATACCTGAGAAGATTACTCCTTCTCTGCAACTCTTTTTTTTTGCTTTCTTCTCTTCTTCTTCTCTTCCTTCTCTTCTCTTTCTCTCAATTCAATTAGGGTTCTAAAAGGAGTGAAAGAGACTTAGGGACGTCTTATTTATAGAGTAGAAACTCTTAAAACAAGTCCCATTGAGATTAGGAAGGAATCCCATTGAAATTAGGAAAATTTCCTAATTTTTATTTTTACCGAGTACCGGGGGTCGATAGGGGGGTCGGAGATCCCGTCGACCCATGGTCCTTAAAATGTCCAACCCCCCATATAAAACTGGGGGTCTGACTTCTATACTGGGGGGATCCGACCCTCCCTTGCTGGGTATGCGACCCTCCCCTTATTTAAGTGTTTTTGGGTCAGTTTAATACCTGGGATCGTGATCTCCTTCATGCACTTGGTCCATTTAGCTCAACCATGATGGGTAGACCTGGTTCAAGGTGGTAAGACCGGGTTAGTTTTATACGGGTCTTACAGGGTTAACCCTGATTAACCCTGATTTAGGGTTGGAATGACTCTGAGTGGCCCATAAACATACAACAAATTATCAAATAACATATATATAATATTTATAACTTAAAGATATAACAAACACAAATATATATATATATATATATATATATATATATATATATATATATATATATATATATGGTCGGGCTAGGTTGGGCTCAACCCAGGGGGTCAACCCTAACCCAACCCAAACCTACCAGGATTGATCAAAATTTGAACCCTAACCCAAGCCTATCAGGGTTTGGGCCGGGTTCAACCCTGCCAGGGTTGAGAGCGGGTTTGGGCAGGTTCGGGTTGTCAGGGTAAAACTTGCACCCCTAATTCCAACTCAAACTCTTGATCTCCCTTTCATTAAAACACCCAACACCCTACGTGTGAGAACTTTTCAAAATTCTAACACACATTTTGGAGAGAGAACGCGAAGAAAAGGTTAAAGGAAGAACAAAGAAGAAAAACCCCATTGAAGGTCCTCCCACAAGCTTTTCAATCTAGAACTAAGGAAAACAGCTCCTAGGTAAGTAACGAAATCCTATTCTAATGGTTACACTGTCAAACACTCAACCTCAAGGGGCATCCTCAACCTCTGGTAATGTAGGAAACGTTCTCCCTCAATCATTAATGACCATTACAATCGAAATTATGAATGTTGATCAGATTTTACCAACCAATGTAAAGGTATGAATTTTATTTGAATTATGAGGTTAGAACCCTAAACCAATGATGGGAACCATTCCCCAATAATTTACAAACCCTTGTAGACCCTCTGAAAGCATGTTAGTGACAGACCAGAGAAATCAGAACAAAAGATGAAAAGTCCGAGCTCTTTGTGACTGTCTTGTCAATGGGACCAGTCGACCAAATGTGCTTGGTCCGCACAAGGTGATCGACTGCACGAACACAGAGAGGTGTTCCCTCTCTGTCTTGCCTCCATTCGGCCATTGGTGATTTCTCTCCATTGGTGATTTCTCTGACTTAGTGTACTCACTAACACCTTAAGATACATGTTACGGACCATATAAAGTTGAAAATTCAAGTTGAATGTCTTCTTAAGAGGGTAGACACATACGGTTGCATAACCGACATTTACAGTTGATAACCGTACATGTGTATAATATATAGGAAGGGATTCAACCCCTAATATGTGATCCCACAACATTGTAAACTCTCTGTAAATATGACCCTAATGAGGTACAAGCCTCTGGAATCTAAATTGAACAAACCAAAGATAAAAACAATCGTCCAGTCGATTAAAGGTGACTGATCAACTGTACAATTGGTCAACCACACCCATCAACCTCACATGACAGTAACTATATTTTATTTTGTTTTCTTCCACCATTAACCCTAAGACTTAACCAATTGAGCCTAGGACATTACCTTAAGATTAATGAGAATACCTTAGACCTATCTAAAGCATAAACAATTCAAAGCGTTAAGCATGTATCAACCGCAAATAAGTAAACTGGCATGGGAAACGAAGGGAACCACTCTATCTATGTCAGAGTAGTATATAGGTCACCATCACAGAGGGGATTAGCTTGACTAATTTTACTATTTTCCATGCGTGTGCTGTGTTTGCGGATTGAATCTGATTTGATAACATGTCATCCAATATCTGTTATAATTGTCATGCATTTTTGCATAATATTTATATCTTTGATTTGATATCATATTGGATTGTATAGTAACATAATTGTTTTGCATATGTTTGTATCCTAGTGGATCCAGATGGCTGGAATGGGACTGTTCATCTTGGTCCGTGAGCTATGGTATGGGTATCTGTGTTAGTAATATACATGGTTAGGTTATAACATCCCATGACTCGCAACCCTTGCCAAAAGGGGTTTAGGTATTATCATAGGCTTATATACAAGAGGTCTGGCCATTGAAAGGAGTGAACCGGATATGGGTTTGTGACCTTCCTTTAGTGTTTCCCTAACGAAACATAAGGATGATGTCTATTCGAAGTGCTCTTCCCAATGGAGTGGACGTGTACCCAGAGAAGTATATATGTTGAGGCTTAGGATTAGATGCTAGGATGAAGCATATCTTGAGGAAATGCTAGTAGGTATATTGGTATAACCCTTGGTATTTATCTTCATTCTTTGAGTAATGGATCGCATGCGGAGTGAACAATTGTGAGCCTTCTCCTCATCTGTGCTTGAAAATTCATTCTTGTGCTTGGTGTGTCTCAATACAGTGCATGCTTGCTCATAGACCAAACGACTAATAATGTATCCATGCATTTAAGTGCTTGTATGTGCTGAATTCCTTTTAATACCACTCCTGTTCCTCCTCCCTCTATACCTCTACCCGATCCCCCTTTTCTCCATCCTGTCTAGCTCACCCCTGTCTAGCCCGCCCTTGTAACCCCACCTCCTATCTAGCCCACCCCTCTGCCCTATCTTTACATTTTACCCCTTTTTGTTCCTTGATTTGCTTAGGCTCAGCCCACTTCCCCTTTTTTTATCTCTTGTCCTATCCATCTCCCCCTTTATTTCACATCGTGTTCTAGCCCAGCCCACTTCACCTATATTACCGGTTTGTAGTTCTACTCGACCTTGTATATAAACTAGCAGGCTCAAAAACTTCATATGCTCTATTGCCATGGTTTCATCCATCCCAGTCCGACCCTGTTATTGTTCCTCTTACTACAGGTGCTACCCATCCCTTACACTTTTATCTTCATTTATCTATTGCTTTTCCATTTGTGCATTACTTACTTCTATTTGTACCTAAGAGGAACCCCGGTCCTTTACCAAAGCAAATAAAGATCCATTGTAGCCAACTGCAATGGCTAATGAAATGGCAGCTTTAGAGTCTAACAATACTTGGACCGTTGAACAACTACCCTCTGGTAAACGTGCAATTGCTTG